>CM023824.1:19747428-20347428 GCA_013266295.2 Branchiostoma floridae x Branchiostoma japonicum | reverse complement strand
TACCTTTGTGAACATTTCCAAGACTCTGGTGATTTCGTTGACATACTGGCACTGGGACACGTCCAGCTCGTCCCACCACCCCTCCCTGGTGCACCTCCTGGTGGCCACCGGCCCCCTGCCCCCGCCTGCGTACCCCGTCCCCCCACCCTGGGGGCACGGCAGCGATATGGGCACCCCTGCCAGCACCTGCGGCCAGGTGAAGATGCCCTTGTTGTTCCGTATGGTCTCCTCGTCACAGTACACCGGCTCGTTACTGATGACCATTACGCTGACGTTCCTGGTGTCGTTGGCGTACGGAAAGGCGACCACGCACTGCCAGACTCCCGAGTCGTTCATCCTCACCTTCTCCACAGTCAGCAAACTCCTTATCAACGTCTCCCCTTCAGCTGGCGCCGTCTCGATGTGAATGCCGGCCGAGCGGTTGGCGACCACTTCTTTCCCGTTACGCAGCCAGCGTATCCGCATGGAGGCCCCCATGTTGGATGCCTCGCACTGGAAGGGGAGCGGGTCGCCCTGTATAACCAGCTGCATGGTGGACGGGGTCACCCGAAATACTGGCAGGTCAATTCGCTGATCTGAAGGAAAAATACAGTAAAGGATTTTCAGAACTTTTAGAATAGGTACTGAAAGAGTGCCTGCTTTGGTTTATTTGTTACAGAGGGTTAAGCGTAGCTCAATCGTATTTAATATATTCTTTAATGTACCGATACACGTACATTGCATTACAGGTGACATTTGAACTCTGGCTGTTGGTGATATGACTCAGAATGCATGAGCCTCCCCTATGACCTTGTGTGTCCCCACAGTCACCTTGAGACTGACTCAAGGCAGCCTATGGAATGCTGTGCATGTTGTTGTCATCTTGTTTACCCAACACAATGACAGCAACAGAGTGTTCTGTTAACAGACATTCCCACGATACAGCCCACTAATCTATTCTGCTCCAGTCATCATGGTCATTGTTGGAAACACGTACATACACGGTTCGATAAGATCGAGTTCGCATTTCAGCAGAGCTGACTAAGTTCCTCCATGATATCCTGGAGGCCATTTTGAAACGTTTTTTTACGTCCTCTGTCTGCGCTACCCTCTCCGTCTCCGTGCTAATCAAGAAACGATCTGCGTGTTGGCAGAACATCAGAGCTTTTTCCTGTACAAGGCTCGTTTTTGAAGCGGTAGATTTGCCTGTGGCGATCCTCTGGAGTGTATCCTGCTCATGGCGAGCAATGCTAAGCATGCAGCACACGGCCCAGCCCAGCTTTGATGTCCCCCACCTGGTGCCGACTGCAGGCCGACATCAGGTTTAATACATGAGTTTGTCAGTTCTGCGCCCCCGGGCCAGACGTGCACATCAAACACAGGGTCTACATCAAGTGCAGTCCTCCACAACCTCCATCCATCTCACATTCTACCCACTCTATCCATACTGCTCAAGTCTGCACTTTGAGCTAAAAGATTGATGTAGGCTCACAGCCACTTCATTTACCAGCTACTCCTGATTCAGCAGTCTTCCTACAGACTCCACAATTCAACAATAGTCAACATTCTGACTTAATTTGCCAACACATCACCGTACGAACAGCCTTGTGGACAAAATAAGTTGACAAAATATGTTATCAATGCAAATTTCGATTCGGCTATGACAGAGAACAAGGAAGCGACTTGAGCGGGCCCTAGCCTGCAGGCTGAGCTAGGTCGGTGACAACAAAGAGCCAGACTTAATAAGGTATAACCTTTTCCAGGCTGCAACCAAGAAGATGAGTGCAGGGGGAGTTCCTGAAACCACCTGGGACCACTGAACGGGGGAGAAACATCCAAGCAAGCAGAATTTCAAGATTCATATCACCCAGATAGCTCCCTTCAGTAGCTGCCTATTAAAGAACACTTCTGCTTCAAGTGCTCCACAATCCTTCATTAATATGCTGGTATTCGGTATTCAGAAGAATATTCTTAAAAAAAAACAAAGCAAAATAAGAAAAGGAAATCATAAAATGCCATGTAGCTAGCAGACTAGCGAGACTCTTGAATGGGGATTGCTAAGCGAAAATACAACAGCAATTTTATCAGTTCAAGCGGCAAATTCCTAGCCTATCCCTTAGCTTCCTTACTAAATGACAAACAGTGCAGTAATTGACATTACGCCTCAACTTTGTTATGGTGACAGATACCTGTCCGGCCCTAGGGGTTTGAACCTATGCTCTCTGTCTGCCAAGCTCATGGGATTATAGCATCAGTACAAGGAATTAATTTCCTGCAGATGTCCCTGACTGCACCAGATAAAGACTAACTGCCCCCCTCCCTCCACTGCTGGTGTCTTATAATGACAATTATCTGCACCATTTTCAACATGTAGATGTGTGTACTAGCCTCTACCAAGCTTCAGGAAGCAGCTGGAAGGAGTAGAAATTGGTCAAATAGACAGATAAAATGCTATGGTTAAATGAAAAATGTTAAATGAAATAGTCCAGAGCAAGGACAGGTATTTATACAGGTTTGCATTAGGGAGCAAACAAAAGTTCAGTAACATTTTGGCTGTATACAGGTACAAGTATATGCTTCTACCTAAGAAAATGTATAGAATACAAGAGCCACTTACCGCAGGTTAGCTGGCTGCGTCGTAGCTTCTTGAAACGCTGATTCTTGACCGATGCAGGGAAGGCACAGACTGTACTCTCGGACAGCCGAATCTTATTTTTCTTCGTCCACTTCAGAAACCACTTCAGGTGACAGTCACAGATCAACCAGTCGGACTGCAAGTTTCTGGGCAAAGTAAAAATGCAGTTTCCTTTTGTTTTTGCTTCTATACAATCCTCTTTCTTGTCAGGGTTTCAAATCATTTGTAACTACTGCATTGTAATCAGTTTTCTCTTAGTATACATGAGGTAAAAATATCAAACTTACATCATCTTAATGTTGCGCAGGGAGCTGAAAGTGTCCTCCACCAAAGTCCTGATGTGGTTTCCTTGTAGAAATCTGAAAGACAGTTGACATTTTCAGCAAACTCTTACAGATATAATTTCTTTCTCATGTGTGCATACAAAATATGCACGATAAAGTGTTGCTACAAGATATGATCACTCTTTCCATTGTTAATCTATTGTGAAGTCTTTCAAAAGATACCTGTCTGTTTGGTTGTCGATTTCCAAACCCCACACATCCCAATGCAAATCTGTCGACTCCTCTTTCCCAGAAGTGCTCTTTCACAGTTGGTAAAACTACACTTAATCTCTTACAAAAAAAAAACATTCCAATGGAACAATGGAAAGGTTGATCATATTAACACAGGGAGACAAGCCGGCTAGATTATTGAACCCCATTTCCGACATATTAGCAGAATGTGTTATTTACATTGATCAAGAGGCCAGTGGGGTAAGCTTCACAATGCGTTATCAAAGCTAGGGCTTTCTGTTCTCCCTGAGGCCACAATACTGAGTAAACCCAGGGAAATACTTTAAGAACTGTATGTCTAAGTGGATGTTATCAACATTGCAGAGGTGCACAATTAGCTCTGACGACAGAAGGAGCTGGTGTCTGCAGACATTTTGGTTATTTCCCTTCAAGGTTCGGTGACCAGGCCAGAGAAATGTTGCAATCCTAAACAAAATCCGTAAACAAAATCTTCAATTCTGAAGTTCAACATGTAGTTTTCAAAAAACATAATAGTTATAGCTTATTGGCTACAATAATCAGTTTCAAATCAATCTATTTGTTTGGTGTATCAGATGTGTAAGTATAAACTTCTGTCATTGACTCATTCAATTCATCATAATCTGTAGTCTAGGAGAATCAGGTAACAATTGAAAAGAATGGAAGGATGGCGTGCTACAAATTGTTCCCTGGGGAAAAAATGACAAGAAGATACTGATGGATGGCAAGATAATGGGAAGATCTCCCAGACAGACAAACAGGACAGTCCAAGTTTCTATGGGCTAACAATTGTCTACACTCTGTCATATGTGTGACATAAAATGCATTATAACTGTTAGAAGTGCTGGACTTTTTTTCTTTAATGCTAAATTATAAATCTTTTTATATCATACCCGGGCGGCGATACTGTGCTCCCGGCCGTGTTGTATTCTACTGTACGACCGGGTGTATAAACCGGGCTTCCATAGAACGATTCGAACGCGTTTCGCCCCAACCGTGTGCGCGGCTTTCAAAAATTTGACTACAGGATTTGGACGTTGGAATGAATGTTGTAGCAGTTTTTTTGTTTAGGGACGCCAAATTTTCGCTCATTTCGCCTTGAAAGACATGTTTTCTAAGGTGGGTATGATATAAATAGCATACAACACGGTGTATACCGCATCAACCTTGGTCTCGGCCCTCCCGCGAGTCGGATCACAATACGGAATACACGTGTTGTATGCTCTATGTACAATGGAATAATAACATATAAATCTGCATATCAATAAACACAATACACACACTGTATATACTTACAGTCTCTGTAGCCCATCCAGACCAATGAACATACTGCTGTTGATGATACTCAGCTGGTTATTGGACAAGTCCCTGAAAAATGACAGGCAAACGTCATCTTCCTGCATAAGACATCAAGGGGATTGTTTAATCATTCGCAGGCCAAATTACCATCAAGAACTTCTACGGTTAAGATCAGTTAAGTTAAACCTTTCAGACTTTCAGACTTGATGTTCTCATTATACATTACAGCCATTTTCAGATCATAGAAATAAATGCTGATTATTTTCAATCACATAAAAAAGTTAGTACTTTCTACAGGTATAGCAATCAGGCACAATTAAACCTTTTTACAATAGGCAAGAAAAAGGCTAACGCATTTAATCGTGACAGATGCTACATGTAACACAATGGGTCTTTATAAAACTTCCATATTGAGTATTTTTGCTGGAAGAATTCAGGCTTAGCTCTCGCAGACATTTAGCTCTAGCCTGTAGAATGCCGCTGGCATTCCTCACGTTCAACTTGAACCTGGTTACCAGATAATTTAACATATCAAAGGTCAACTCTAAAAACAGCATTGAGGAGTTGTTGGCATTTCCACATATCCGACACTGTTTAAACATTCCAGACATTTGGCCTGGCTTTAATGTGTATCAAAATGCCCTGTTTATTTTAGTTTCTTCATTTGGTCCTTCGCTGTAATTTCACAGCTTTAATGGTGAATATCTCTGTCTTTCGTTGCTACACGAATCTGAACCCTCTGAAGTCTCATTAGGAGGAAGCCTATGGTGATAGCAGGCTCCTCCTTGTCATGGTTGATCCTCTCTAAGACACTTCAGGTATACTTGACTGGCAACCTACTCCTTTGATGTTTGCAGGGAAGCCTGTAAGATTGACCTGTGGAGTATGATGGCTCTGTGATCACCCCTGCAGAATATTGTTCACCTTATCTCTGCCATCGAGCAGGATTTAGAGGGGGCTAATTAGGGCAGAGGACCTGTGCATGGATGGGAGTGGCATCTTGGGTTTAGTAGGGTCATACCTTCTTATGCTTTCCACAGCACCAGAAAAAGGCTCTGATGTAACACTATAGCCAAACATTTGAAAATACGTTATGGATAAAAAATGCGGAATATCAAGGAGTAATAAAATGTACATCATATGGTTCGTACCAGAAGCCTGCTCAGGTACATGTACAATGTATATATTGCATTTCTTACCTATAACTGTATAAGTATAACCCCAACCCACATCCGATCCAAATGTATGGTACATGTTTTGTGGTTCATGGTCACACATCAAAACATGAAGCTAGCTTCCCGCAAATTCGCTAGTACAATCACCAGATACTTTCAAGAGTCATCCCATTTACTTGTAACCAGCTGTTGCTGAACCAACCTTGCAGGAAACCATGATTAACAGTTGCTGACATGTTTCATGCTACACCTGAATGAGCATATTTTTGCCAACTGCTGATGCAAGCAGACCCTGTACTTAAAACATTTCTGCCATAAGGTGCAGAACAATAAGGATGTCAGGCACGAAGGTCCCTGTCATTACGCAGTAGATTACCGTCCTGTAACAGGTGTCAGCTCTACTTAAAGTGCTCTCTCAATTAGGGTGGCTGCAACCCGTGCAGTAAAAAGGAGATGTTTTTGAGCACTCAGCTTCCTTTAAATGCATGACATTTTTCTTACCAGCATCAAGTAATCAATATGCAAAAGGAAACAGGTGGAATGTCAGATTTCCTTCTTAATTCAGCTTGAATAAAACTGCAAAGAACTACTTTTTTTATGTAATTGTAGGTCATAAACTAAAAGGAAGATTTTCTTAGCTTAAGGGTTGATTTTATAATTCTAACAAGACAATGAAAAGGGCTCATCAATTTAGAGAATCCTGATTTCATGAACAAAGGTATGTAGCCAAAGCTGTCAGGTTTTTAAACTATGTCAAAGATGTGAAAATTAGAGCACTTAACACAACAATACAGATGATAGAACACTGACTCAACATTTTTTAGTTAATAAGACCCTGTTCATACCAGACTTTTAAAAACCGGTTGAAACCGCTAAATAATTAGCGGGGGAAAACCCGGCTAAAACCCCTAGCGTTCACACCAGACTTACAAAAATGTATAAAACCGGTTTTTCAAAAACCCTGTCCGGCGAATATCCAGTTAATCAGCCACTGCAGTTTAATGTAAACCTTGTCCTTGGCCTTCTTGTATGCAGTCTTCAGATTCTTGATCTTGCTGCGGCACTGCAGACATCGAACGGTTTGATTTCTACTAGGCTATCCAAAGATGAACTTGTAAAATACATTTTCAAAAATAATCGTTCGTGTCCCGGCATTTATTTCCTGAAATACGGCGCTGAATTTACACCACAATGTGCGACGCACCGCCTGCTGACGTGCGTGCCATGAGGTCATATGAGGTCATATGCAAATATTACATAACGTGACCGCGATACGCGCCTCCGATTGGTTGATGATTTCAGCCGGCGGTGTCGGCGGCAAGTCACAAGCGAGACGACGCGCGTGTAAACAAAATTTTCTTTGTTTAAAAATACGCGCCAAAATGCTGTTTCCGCGAACACAGAACGATTTTCTAGTGAAGAAATGTATAATTCAAAGAATCTTTGGGGAAAATATATATTTCTTTGCGGATTTATGGAGTCTTTTGCGTAATTTTGACGCCCAAATCAACCCGGAAGTTTACGTGCCGAGCCGGCAGCGTGGGTTTGAATTCACGTAGTTTTACCGATCAAAACAAGATTTTTCTCGGGGGAAAACCTGAATAAAGTGCGCACCCGGACTTTGGCTTTGACCCGAAGCCCCTACTTGAGAGTTGAAATGTCAAAAAAGTGCGTCCTTTAATAGAAGAAATACGCAAAAACCGGTTTAATAAACCCTTAGCGTTCAGACCAGGTTTTTCGGTGGAAAAACCCTTCAAAAACCCCTGAAAAACCACCTCCCGAGGTGGTTTTTGAAAATCGGATTTAAACCCCTAAAAAACCGGTTAATTTGCGTTCACACCAGGTTAAATAAAAACCGGTTTTTGAAAAACCGGTTGAAACCGCTAAATATAAGTCTGGTATGAACGGGGTGTAAATGGTATTTGCTGTGATTCACACCTTCAAGAATTCTTTTGACTCCACATAATTTAGACCAGTGATTGGAAGTTCTTTTTAAATAAAACAATAAAGTTAATTAGTGTTTCTTTCATACCTGGACCTCGAAACAAAATACATTCCAAGAAAAAAAGGAGAAAAGTGACAGTGACTAGCATAACTGAAATCTTGAGTCACCAAATTAGGGGTTCATATGCAGATGAGCGGCCAGGTGTTGAAAGGTTTGGCCACACATCTAGAGATGTTTATCAGCTGTTAGTTAAATCCTACCCTGGTTGGAAAGTGCACAGTGATCAGAATGCTGTCCCACAGGGGAGTTAGATATAGATACCAGATAGGGAGGTACAATTAAAGCTATCTTGCTTGGTCCAATGTGAAACCTTATAATTAGTTTAGGAATTCTAACTATCACATGCTTTTGCCAACAAGAGAAATGCATGGTACCCCACAATGGTGACCTTTTGGTGTGTATTGCAGATGTATGGGATAGCTGAAGGACAGGAGAGTTATCTATCTCCCATGGATAGGGAAGAACAGACTTCCCAGTAACAACAATCGGAGGCTCTGGCAGTAGCTATCACAACAACCTCTGCATACTTCATGTGCCCCTGTTTGTCACCTATACCTACAGACAGTACTGCAAACTTCTTGATATTTTGCACTTCAAGGTGGCTACATCACAATTTTAACTAAGTGGACAATACCCCGGTATATCACTTTTATCAGTCAACCTTTGTAACAGTGAGTGCAGGGTTGCATTCATGTGAGATCAATGACCTAGCCAGTCCCAGATTTCTTTTGAGATTACCAATAAAAGAATCTGGACAGACTACTCAGGGACTATAAGTTTACAGGTTGGCACATGTGGGTGATTATTCCTGTACAAAGAATGAAAATTTGCAGATAACACTTCAAGAAAAATATGATATTAAGCATATTAATCCCCAGGAAGGCAGGGGTGGCCTTAATGGTTAATACACGCTGGAGACAAAATTGACATCCAAAACTTTCATATGTGTTTGATGTAATCTATGTTACCACTTTTCTTTACCTGCCAGGTTTCAGATTGATCTAAGGCAAAAACAAGTCAAGATGTTTACTCTGTAGGATTGAAGGATCGTAAGAGAGACTGTCTGCTCTCATCACTGTGCACATCTTTTGTGTTTGCACTTGTGACACACCTGAGGGAACCTTGAACAGCCTGGCCACACCCAAGCCTTTCAACACCGAGATTCCTCCTGTTGATAGCATTGTCCCTTTGTTCCCTTATCTATGTTCCTTCCTTCCTTTGACGTGCTTCATTGCCCCAGTATTGTGCGACAGAGGGCATATCTCTGTACCCTGGCTTAACAGGTATTTGAAGACCGTGAAACACAAAGCTGAATATATCACTTTAATTCGCTCCAAACACCCATATAGCTTGCGGCATCCTCTTTGAAGAAAACAGAACAATCACCATACATTTCTTGTTCCACAGATGGAATTTTTCACTTTGATAACCTTTCCTGAAGACTGACAAATACTTCTCAGGAGATAGCAGTGTCCTTTAAATATGAAGGACTCCAGGGCTTTGAGTACTGACCCCTTTTAAGTTTTCACATGTTTTCGTTTCTGCCAGCCATTTTATCTTATCTTTGGGTGGTACTAGACACTGCTTTCTCCAACATTACGAAGTCCTGCCACCCCTGTACTTAATTCTAGCTGCAGCTCAATTGTTTCCTATTTTATCAAAAACACCAACTTTTTAAAAAAACAAGAGAAAACCATATGGGTACAGTACAGCTTATCTGCATCATTTGCTTATCTGTAGTTTTATCTATCATATAATGATTTATCAACAAGTTATCTCGGGATCAATCAATCAATTTGCAGAGTGATCAATTAATCCCAGTGTGCTTGTGTATTGCTAACATATGGCATGGTTATACATTTTATATATTTATCATCTTTCAAAGGCCGCTTGGTGTGAAAATATCTATGACCCAATTTACACGCAGACAAAAACGTGATAGTACGAAAACAGTCTACGCATGGAAACGTACGTCAAAAATTTTACCTATGAGTAAATCGGCCTGCTTTGATGTACGTCAAAAATGTACGTTCAGATTGTACGTTACCTTGAGGGCTGGCGTACGATATAAACGTACGTTCTTGACGTACGTCAAAGCATGCTGGTTTACACTCAGGAAAAATTTGGCGTACACAGTTTTGGGCGTACGTAATTTTCGCAACTTCAGGTTTTTGCCCGCGTGTTGGGCCTAAACTATCATCACATCAAGTGGTGCCTGCCCACACTGGGACAGCTGATGCAGATTCTCCTGCAGATTCTCCTGTGCAGGCCCTGTTTGTTTGGAGTGGTTAGGAGTTCTTTACCATTCCACAGCTGCAAGTCTGTACCTACAAAATACTACACTTCTGACAGGCTGACCTCAACAGGACCTAGCATCCTTGGGTGGGGAGAATGGGTTCAACTTGACTGTTGACAGAATGGTCTGTCAACAGCCAAACAGGTACTAGTACTTAAAACTCTTGTGAAGAGGATTAAAAAATAATACACGTTGGAAATGTTTGTGAAGGTTACTCATCCAGAAATATAATACATATAATTCTTGGTTTAATCAATACAACTGGAAATAATACTGTATGTCCAGTTATATTGATTAAACCAAGATTTATAAGTAATATACTTTTGAGAATAATTTGTGACATACCAGTTATGGGTAATATTATGTTCAAGTTCTAGTATCTTGGTAGCATGTACGATTTTACTTTATCACTTGAACTTGAAATCCCCAAACAGTATTTACAACTTTTTTACTGTGCTCCCTTGTCCACAAGTCTTGTGGAAGGCAGACTAGTTGTACCACAGCCTGCACCACATTGAACAACAAGATATTTCAATTGCAGTCAAAAGTCATTCCTAATAGCCCTGGGCAATTAGGGGGAGGAACCCCACCCTGACCTTGCCTGTTCCTGCTTCACCTTTGATTACTTAAGTAAACAGAAGATTAGTTTTCTGTCACACAAAACGTCACTCTTTTGTGTCCTTGCTGGTTGTAACATAAGTGGTAGCTAAACTGTGAAACATATTCTTGCCAGGAGACATACTAAAATTTGGAGCAGGGAAGAAACCTGAGCAAATCTTCAATCACCAACATCACAGCTGGGAGTGACATTTTTAGTTCTTCAGGAAGTTTTTCCCATTTTCGCCATACTGGCCTGACGACAGTGATATGCCTTGATGTAGGACACTCGGCACTGCCAAAGCAGTACAATGCAGACCATCCCAAAGATTATAAAATTTTCTACTACATCACAATAACAAGGGTTTTATACTGTTAATATTGCAATGAGGAGGGAATGCCATCAGTTTTGACATATGTTCATTTGAAAGTAAATGAGGTGGCCAATAAAACTCAGTAAAGACCTTGGGACTTTGATAACATCAAAGCAATTAGTCAAACACCTCAATTCTGGTGTAAGTATACCCCGGTAACATGGGTGAAAGAATGGGTGAGAGAATAGGTGGGTAAGTAAACTTACAGTTTCTCCAATGTTCCCAGACCAGTGAAGGCGCCCGCTTCGATGGCACTGATACCGTTGTCACTCAGGTCCCTGGAAAACAAAACAAGACTGTTGACTTCTCAAGTTATAATGTACATATTCTAATACATGCTCATTTACAGAGTATGCATATCAATGAAAATCAGAGCAAAACAACAATATCAAGTGTGTCTAGATGTTTCAAGCAGGTGCAAAGTCATTTATGTTATTACCCCTACATCTATACACAAAATTTCCACATTTCTACCGAACTGAGAGACAAACTGTACACTTCATCTGGTCTCTTTTGTCAGTTTTTCAATGGCAATCTTTGACTGCACCATAATCATATTTAAGCTTTAAATTAATCTCAGTAAACAAAAATAAGAACAGCTGTAGCTGAAAACTGATCATTCATAACAACTGTAGGGTATAAACTGCCAGACTTTTATGGTAAACTCAGCCAGGGCAGTAATCTTTTTGATCCAATATTTAAAAACTTTATGATATGCAGGGGTCAGTTTCCCACAAGTGGACAGATGGCAGCCGTCACATAAGCAAGCTGAATTCGCTAGGCGGGATCAAGATTATAATCCTCGCAAAGGATCCAATAACCTGAACATCTACACCACACTTCCGCTCTTTAAACATTCAGCATGGCTGGGAGACGCTACGGACTTTAAATTATCCAGACTAACTGGGGAAGAATGTGGGGAAAACGTGGCCCAGACATGGCCTACTCTCCAAGCAGAGGTTTAGGCTTCGGCTTATTCTTGATGTGTTTTTAGGCGTTTTTACCTGGCTTTCTTCTGTACTGGCTTTCTTTCTGTACTGGTAATACATATTGGTATCTTTTTCCACCAGCAAACTTTGGGTGGCAAATGGATACTGCCTTGCCTATTTGATAAGGTCTTGCCGATTTGATACTGTCTTGTAGCCACCATAAGATCTATTTGGAGATTAGACATGACCCCTAATCATGGACAATACAAGCCACTACATGTAGCATTGGGACAACTGGATGAGGGGGGGAGGGGGGCACGATGCATTCTTACTTATCAACCACTCAGGGGATGATAAACTAGACAGACGACCCTCTTCACAAGCTGGAGTTGATTCAGATACAGATAAATCTTGCCCGAAAACCTCCATAAATATTGGGAGGTAGAAATTAACATGTTGACAACAATGAGATGAAAGAAACCAAAGGTAGATCACACATTGTAACATTCTTTCTTATCTATTCTATACTAAATATTCATAAAAGCAATCTTGTAACTTCTTAAACAGGCACAGACCCACTTTTACCTAAGAAATTTACAAATAATTGTACCTCTTAATTACTCCAAAGTCCAAACTGTTATCATTTTTGTTGTCATTATCAGTCCTTATCTTCATACCACACTCCAGCTAGGACCTTCACCAGCAACTCTTATCATTTTTATCACCTCCTAATGACTTACAAAAAATGCCGCCAGGAAGAATGTTGTAATTACCAAACCTTGGACCATTCAACATTCTTACTTAATAAGGCTTGATAATCATTCTATATTTAATCATATCAAGGCCTTTTTACATGTAAGTGTACTCAAGCTGACAGAGGCTGTGATCTATCACTCTATTCTTGCCCATTTTAATGCTTTACGGAAAATTCATCCCAAATGTTGAAATTAGAAAGTGATGACACCTTCGGGGTCATCACTTCAACATGCTGAACACGGTGGATTAAATCTTACAACAGACCTTGTTGTTTGAAGACATTTAATATCATTCCATAAGCATGCTAACATGATCTTCTTTCACATTGATTGAAAAAACTCAAACCCAATGAGTTACTGACTTGATGAAGTAAACTGCACGGGAAAGAACAGAAAGTCATTAACTTTTAAAGAAAAAACAGTGAAACCGGCAGTGAAAAAAGCGACCGTCCGGAGCTGTCAGCGGCAGATGGCTGTTGTGGCTCCCATGATTCATTGCAGCCATGCCAGCAAAAGGACTTGTAGCAGCTTCCAGAAAATGATACCGTTGACCTCCCTGGTCGAGAGCAGGAGGTTTTATGGTCATGGCTCTGTCGGCTCCTTTGAGCTCCGACTGTCTGCTGCATACGGGCCTTTTTACAGCGAGAGACCCTCAATCACCTTCAATCCTGTCCAGTGAAATACTTGATTTTACCGAGCATGAAACTGTCTGTTCCATAAAGATGATGCACTCAAGTCAACCCATAAATGTTCCATTACTCTGTAAATGTGTATAGGAGCGCCGGGAACAGGCAAAAGGATTCAATGACTCGTACGAGCGGAATTGTTCGAAATTGCCCCTTGGAAGATAGGGCAGACTTTCAAGGGTTTCAGATAAGCTGGACATGACAAATGGAGTTATTGGATATTTTCCATTCATCATTTATGAACTATATTGGAGCGAGAAGTCCAGCTGATGAAGATATGGCTGTCATGGACATCAATGACTGGAATGAACTACCCATGACTGTACCATTTCAGTTTAATTCAAGGGGACATTATGGAAAGTTTTCTCATCCACAACTACTAACTTTTCAAGAGCCTTTTCAACGGTATTTTCACATCTTCTTGTCCATCTTTTCAAGACCACTAGTCACAACAATAAGGCCCCACGTTTGATTTGATTGTACCACTATAAAGTATGGCTATTCCATTTCTTCAATATTTGGGATGGGAAGGGTATACAGTAGTCTTTTTTGTCAAAATAGTATGGAAACAAATATCTTTTGAATAGAATATACATGTAATTCAGTCACCTTCGAAGTGCTTTAATCATCAATGTTTGCATTCAGAAGTATACCATGTAGTGTACACATTTACCCTTACTCCGTCTCTGTAACTGTTTATCATTAAATTGCACAATGGCCTGTTAAGTTGGATGTGGCACTCAAACTGAACAAATTGTGCCTGCGTGTACATTTAGAAGCGACACACAGTCCCTCAGACAGTAGAACCTGTCCCAGTGCTGTGAGATGAGTCTGGCCTGAGAAACCAAGGGGTGAGACACTGTCTACCCAAACACAGCCCACAGATAGTGGGTGGCTGTGGTCATTAATCACAGAGACAACACCATCGCCTGCTTCGCTTCTCTGGGGGGTTTAGGGTGCTCCTGACCCTATGGCCTAGAGGTCATGGTACGTATGCTTGGGACAGGGGAGAGCCACTTCATTTCAAGAGGAGGGCGACATAGCGCATTCCAAAACAGCTCTGACATGGGCATCGCAAATGCTCACTGTTACGTGTACATAGAAATTCCTTGGAGGTAGAAATTTTCTTTTCTGGCAACAAGAAGGCAAACAGATCAACAATTCTATCCTTCCTCACAGATTAAACTGGATGACCCTCGGATATTACACTAGCAAAATACACATACTGACAGAGGGGAACAGGTCAATTTAGCCCCCAGTACAAACATACTGTGGACAGTTGGGGTCTCTAATGGAAGGTATGTTCTTGCAACTTGCCAGACAAGAATAATAATCAAAGCTGTGACACCATGATCATCAGTGCATCATCTCATACACAGCACTGCGCAACTGGGTGTTTATACAAAATGTCAGAAGATGATCAGTATTTCAGCTGACTACTGCCCACCCCTGTGTCAGAGTCTCAGGACCCCCGCAGCAGTATAATCAAAGACTGGATACTACTACTACATGTACTTCTAGTTCAGTGCATCTTGAAGCTACAATACAGATTCCTCCACTATATCAGTATATGTTCTTTTGTAGTGGGAATAGAAGTAGGGCTGGTCAGCTCCCAGAGTCTGCTGAATCTACCTCTGATGTCTGGGTGAGAAGTGGGGCCACCTGATCCTGGAGCCCTCCTCATTCATCTTTCCCCTGTCACTACCCACTTAGCTCTGTGGGGAGCAAATCCACATGTTGGAAATCAATATTTCTACTCAGGTTGCAACTGGCTTGTGGCTGGGATGATGTTCTCCCCTGTGCCCTTGCCATTTCTGTACAGGGAAGAGTTCGGAAGCTGTACTGTAGGCTGAAGTATCAGGAGTGAGAGGAGTCAGTCACTCAGTGGGAGATGGGGGAGGGGGTCATGGGTGTGTTTGTCAAGGCCATATGCCACAACAGCTGATAGTTTCAATCAACTGGGCCTCCAGATCTATTGGGTATCCAAACTGCTACTTCAGTGTGCTAAAGTAAAGGTTAACATACCTCCTTGCTGAAATAGCCATTTGCCACCAAATCTGTATTGCTTATGCAGCAGAGAGAAAGTTAAAAAGCTTCAAAATCGACTGGAGACACTATGAACAGCATAATGCTGAAGTCTTGACAATAAACAGTTGTCCCCCAAAGTTTTTTTGGCAGAGCAAAACACCATGTTGCTGATTACTACGCAAATATGTGCAGTCTATATTAAACTAAGCTTCCTGGCCACAGTCTACAGACAAGGAATGGCAAGCAGATTACACCTGCATAATCCGTCAGGCCCTGCAGAACAGCGCACCTGAACAAAACAAACAATCCTGTCTACCCTCCACAAGTCTTTAGGGGGTTCTGAAATACAAATCCTGCCCCCAAACTTGGTTGGTAAATTCTTTTGCTTGTAGTTGCATTTATTGAGAAGATGGTACATGTAAGCACATTAGTGGCCATTAGTGAATTGATACAATGGAACAATTGTGGAAAACACTTATCACAAAAACACAACTGCTCAGAGTTTTCTTGTCAAAATCAGTCAAATCTTGCCAGGCATTACATATTACATGTTACATATTACAACACCTACTAGTATATACCATTCCAAATGTCCATGAAAAGATCTATTAGAATCAGACGTTGAACATGATTTGACCTTCCACACCAGCTAAAAGCAGCCTTTGGCACCAAAATTGTACTGGTTATGGTGACAGGCTGCAGTGAGAAGGTTAGAGCATGTTAAGGATGTAGAATCATACTCCTGAGCCAAGTTCTTCTACCAGCTAATATCTCCAGGTTCCACAGATAGACCACATCTGCCCTGGTAGTCCATCTACAGTACTGTGGGAGCCCCACAGGCACCGCAAGCTTACAGCCATCTTGACAGCCAAGCCCCATGTAAATAGTTTGGAAATCTCCCCTGCTTCAACATTTGGCACTTCAGGCCAGTTTGTTGATTACTCAGTAAACTTCCTGAGCAAGCAGGGGAGGCCTTATTTGCTGCTACCAATTTGCCTCAGAGGTAAAACACTAGGGACCATGCATATACTGTATGTCAACTTGTGTTCACATGCGTGGTACTTTTCTAAACATTTTCCCATATACTGTCACCACTTCTGAACCACTTCCCATTCAGATATCATATATGATACCAAGTGCCTGATTGCCAGTACACAGACCTGTATACAGACCTACACATAGGGATAAATTCCATTAATCAAGCATACAATTTTGAAGTTCAGTCCACATTCGCATGTATCTACATCTCCTGTTACTTTTACCACTAGCAAATTGTATTTATACAGAGTGTCAAACCTGTCACATTTGCTGTAATACATTTGCCAGTGCTGCAGTATCACTGTCTATTTACCCAATAAGAGGGGTATGAGGGCCCATGAAATAGGGAAAGGACATCCCCTTTTGGGTGAGGGCAGGCCATCCCTACTGTGTATGCTGGCAGGGCTCCAGTTAACCCACTTCTACTGACTCTACTGTTTGACTGTAGATCCCTGCCTGCAAACAGACATAACCACAATCAAGGGAGCTGTTTCTGTCCTGTTGAAAATAGGATTCACTCGTTTTCTACTGTCACTGACAAGAGATACTTACACGTGTAACAGTTAAACTACAATACACACAATCAACAAGCTCCCTTCTGGGTTTCTCTTTGATCTTGGTCTCCTGTCTGCTAAAATGTTAAAGGTTGCAATCCTTCTGAACTACCAGTCAACACAATAAATTGTGACTTTTTGTGTTGTCACCTTCAACAAAACACAATGTGTAAATGGATATAAATCTGTTATCAGTAGACATTATACCTAATGAGTCTTATGATAGCTGGATTCAATTCCATTTCCAATTCAAGACAATAGCAGAAGGGATAAAACCAGATACGTACCATATGTGGTAATATCACATCAATGTAACATTACATTTTATGGTATCACTTGTATACATGTCTGAAAACTAACAATCCCTACATAAAATGTAATAGCCTGAGGTAAGGATGAACATTGGTTCATACATTCTTGCATGTGTCGATGATAACCTTTTGTGCTATTTTAAAGGGCACAACTGCCAGCCTTGAACACTTGTCACACACTTCAGGATAACAATAACTACTGTCAAACACTGTTACCATTCTTTTCTGTAGAGTAGCCATAATTTGCTGGGAACTTTAAAACTGGGAACATTTGGCCACCCATAAAGTTAATTATGCAATAAGTTTTCAGTTCAACAATACATTTTAAACCTATTATCGGTAACTTGAAAAGCCAAAGGCTGGAGGAATACATACATTATAGATCTACTGCTGTTTGCATGTGTTGTCCTCTCATTTGAGGGTAACTCAATTTCACATACCTCAACAGAGTACAAAAATAGTCCTACCCCCACTGGCATTGGCTCTTTTATGTCTCCGGATGTTTTAAATTCTGGAAACAGTGGGAGAAGTTTTGGGTACACAAAAAATTTAGCTCCATGTTTTCACTAATAATAGCAAAGCTTCTTGATGGACAGAAAAGGAATCCTCAGACCAAGTAAAGTCTCAGATGGGATTTAATTATCTTCCTAAGCCTTCCTGTTCAGGATATTTTGTACATTGTACATGTAGCTGTCCTGAATAGCTGGAGAAAACAGCTCCTCATGCCCGTAGCCAGGGGGGGTTCGGGGGGTTCGGAAGAACCCCCCCACACAAGCAAAAAGGTCCACTTTTTGTCTAAAGGTCCAAGATTTTTCTTTGAGATTTTTCTTTGATATGTGGACTGATTTGTATCACCAGTGGGACTGGAATCTAATTTGTCTCTGATTTTCCCTTTGAAATCCTCTCAAAAACGCAGGAAATGCCATGAAATGCCATTTCAGAAGGTTCAATTTTCAAAATTTTCCGGGGGAACATGCCCCCGGACCCCCCTACAAAGCTCACGCCTACGGCGCTCGGTTCGCGCCTACGGCGCTCGTTGGTCCCCTGGACAGTAGGAAGAACCCCCCCAAACAAAATCCTGGCTACGGGCATGCTCCTTCTCATGAATTTGTGTGTATATGCCTGATCAGTCTGAGGATGCTTATGAAACTCATGTTTTTTCATGATGTTCAGTCACCCAACCTTTCATTCCCTTTGTACCCAAGTCACAACTCTAACTTCCCTGTAAAATATCACATTTATTGTTGGTTTGCTATTTTTCAGCAAGCAAAAACAGATTATAAGAAAAGGTTAGATGACCCTTGAGAAAAAGAAAACCATTTAGTAACTCCCATATAGTTGAGATACCAAACATTTCCCCCATTATACTTTCATATATTGAGGTAGATTTTTTACCAAGGCTTCTAACATTGATTTATACTATTGATACAATAGACCAATTGGGACAATAGCACAACCAAACAGGAGCACAAAATAGATGCTGCTACAGTATCTAAGAAAGTTTGGGTTAATGTGACAAACACCTGAACAGCAGTTTCACCTGAGCCCCCCATCCCCCTTCTGGCATCACCTACAACAGTAATTCTGACACACAATATGGACAAAACCCTGTCGATGTACATTTTATTCGCTCTTCCATCAAAACTGCTGACAGCCCCATGAGTAATGGGGCTATCTCTCCATTGTTTGTAAACCCCTTTATTGACAGCGGACTATTTGCTCCACATTTCTGTCGGACCGTTCGGTAATTCATGACATGTCTGGACAGTCGGGATGGCGCTCCAGGGGATAGCTGGTAAAATATGGATGGGAGGACGGCTCGAAATCGCTCCCGAGGATGATGACCAGTCCAAAGCCCCCATACTGGATATGCTTTCGGCTTGATGGGACAATAATAGCAGCCTTGCATTTACCGTAAAACCAGAAATTACTGCGAACATCTCAACTTCCAACTAACACAAAAGGCCTCTGGACTCATTTTTTTGTACAAAACAGTTTGATCGCGAAAAAAATCAGGTAACAAAAAAAGAGCGGAAATTTTCTGATCCCAATTAGTGCACCCCACTAATGCATGTTGTTCCTTGGACCAGATTGTGTTTTGTAACTGGAGACTTTCTAATCTTGGCCCATTCCTGTCAGGCAAGAAATGGTCCAGACAACTTCTCCACTGGAGGTAAACAATTAAAAGTTACCAGCAACAACTCTGAAACAAGACTTTCTATCTCCAAAGCTTTATGGCAGTGGTGGTGTACAATTATTGTACGTTGTATGAATTCTAATTTCTAATTCTCCTTGAAACCGAAAAACATTGTAATTTGATTCACAACATGAAAAGATGTTTCAGAATTTGGATGAAATTGACATACATCTAAAAGCCACCCGGAGACAACCCACATGGTGCACTATTGTACGTCCTAATGGTAACAATCAAATCCGTGGCACTGAGATGAAAATCTCAGAAACTAATCTCATTAATTCAAATAACTATCATCAACACATCACAGGCGCTGTGCGTGTGACAACAGAAACAAGCTCCGACTTTTCATGATTGTGTTGGGAAGTGGACCTAGTCTCAGCTGTCAACTTCTATCTCATGGAGGATACTGGGGAATAATTTGTGATCTCAACATTTGTCTCCTGGGTGTTCTAGACAGCCATTTCATGTCATGTTCTGAAAGAGAAAGCTTTTGAACATTGCCTTGATTACTATCAGGAGAAATACAACTCAGGTTGGCTCTGTTTGTATCAAATGCTCTTTGATCTCTTCAAAGTGCTCTGCCAACCATATGGGTCCCCAAACAGGAGATATTATATGTATGACAAAATAAAATCAGATTCTAACATCAAAGGCCAAGTCTTTTATACCCTCTCAGACCAATTCATAACACTTTTCAGGTCACACCCAACAGAAAGTATATTTTACAAATCCAACAATGACATAAAAGACTACAGACTCACGGTACAGAAAAGTCTTTCAAACTGCAGTACACTTTTCCCATACCAGGTTGTTTTCATTCTTTACAACTGACCACCAAGGGAGATTTATGTCCTTCTGCAAGGACCATTAGGCAGAGGAAAAACCAACATTGCTCTGTGTCCAGCAAGCTGTGACTCCAGGCATAATAGTGAATGAAGGTTTGATAGACCTGCCCAACAAATTGAGACATCTATTCAGGCTTTTCCTGCTGCGACCAGACCAGCACCACAATAGATGCACCATTCCCCGCACTTTTGTATTCCCAGCCTTTAGCCAAGGGGAATTGCAATTTTTTCCACAGCTCAGTTCAAAGGCTGGGCAGCCGGGCGTGCAGCCATATGCACTTGGGGGGCGGATACACTGCTTTTCCTACTTCAAACAAATCCGCAGCCAGATTGGAAGCCTCAAGTGTGGGCTTCACAGGCATCGGGCAATTAGGAGGAGAGCTCCTCACCCTGGCAGAAATAACAGGATATAACACTTCGCTGGAGAAGCATACATAATCCATGTCTATGGCCAAGTTGTGCCTCTGTCTTTCCATCCAAAAGTGCCATTTGAAACCGTATTATCTACAGCTAACAAGAGGTCAACATTACCTAAACCGATATATGTACATTGGGCATAATTTGTACATAAGTTACAGAGAAATGAAACATTTTATTTGTCTTCAAACAACTTGAACATGTGTTAGTAACTTAGTTTATAATCTTACATCCATAACAGAACTAAGACTATTAGACACTGTAGTTGATGGTTAACAACGATAAGACATCATAAGACAAGCACCACAATGACGTGCCGCAAGATATAAACCTTTCCACATGCCAACATTACAAACTTTGAAGATTAAGTCAAGTAGGAGGTTCAAATGCATGCATGAGGTCGAAGACCAAATAAATTCACTGCTGCCTGACTGTAAATTCTGCTTCAAAGAGAGGAACCTACATGAAGAACACTTCCTGCATGTAAAATTCTCCAGATCAAACAACTCGGGGAAATGACGCCGGCTTATTTGCCTGCCATGAACTGGGCAGGGATCCAGCCTAGGACGTAATGCAGCAGAAAAGAGGAGGCAGGAGCGATCCAGTTAAATTGATCTACTTGGGTAACGTGCTCATTCAGCCTGCTGGTTCCTATGGATGTTATGCCCAGCCTGCCTTGTTCAAAGCTTCCGCTCCCTCCCGTGGCTCCCAGCGTGGAAACACAAAGTTCAGGAGGTGCACGCAAGTAGGGTTCCCAGTGGGACCTTGACCTTTGACTCTCTGGTTAGTTTTAGAGAACAATGAGAACGGCTTGGCAGGAGAAAACGGTATTGTGTTATGCCCACACGACAGGGGTGCAGATATATTAATGTCTAGAGCAAGCTTGACAAATTTGTTAGAGCTAGTTGAAAAAATTTATGAAAACATTCATATTTTGCATTTACCTTTTAGTACACATCTTGATATAAACAGACCTACATGTACATGTACAGTACGTCCACTGGGACATCATGGTATTGCCCACTCATCATTATTTTTACAGAACTTCTACCCAGGTTACCTCAGAGACTGGTGTTATGAAAGATTTTAATGAGGATATGCCCCAGATCCAGTGAGTTCAGGTATCAGTGCTTTGATGTATATGTGAGGCTTCTCCCTAAATAGATCTATATAAGAAATGTCAGGAAATTTGATTCCCACTTCATTTCTTTCGAGTCCCTCCCACTCACAATCCATGCAATTAAATACACATGTACTCATTAAAATAAAAGTGTCTAACATTATCATTCATAGTCACGCCAAGTAAACAACCACATGTACCTAGTACCCTTATAAGACAAATTTAAAGAGATGAAATATGGATGACTGGGTCTATTTTCAAGTTAGAGAGCTACACAAAATAAAGAAATGGGTTGTTTAACCATTGCTGAGTCTCTTTTTGTGTTTTTCTTGCAATAGGCCTTCAGTTCCACACTCTGTAAGGCCCAATTTCTACTTGATGGTGATTTAAGAGTGACTGGTGAGGGACCAAACTTGGAGTTGTGTAATCCTTGATTTTAGAATTGGAATATGATGCATGATACAAAAGTATGGTTTAAAAGATAGCAACACCCACAAAACATTCTTTATCTATGAAATTCGTTGAGCGACTTGTCAAATATTTGGTCGCCCATTGGTCGCAGCCCCTAGTGGAAAGGGGGTGTGCAAGCTTACCCATGCTGAACCTACAAAATAATCACCCACGAGCGAGGTCTCTACAAGCATGTAAAAACCTATTGCCCTGGTTACAACATCTCCATGGGCAATTTAATACCAGACAGATTGCTGGTCGACAACAATCATCCTCAGCTCGAATCAATATCCCCTGCCATCTTCCTCCTGCCTGCCACCTCATTAAAGCTTTATACCCACAGCCATCACCACACAATAGTTATCAGCTTATGATTCATATTTCTCCATACTACCGAGTCCCCCAGGCAATTATGACTAATCTAGTTTGGCCCACATCTGGGGAAAAAGTGTCCCCTGGTACTGGTGTACCCCATACACTATAACCATCAACCATTGATTGTATGTACAGTACTGTATGCCTTGCTATTGCTTTATAAATCACTGCTACACGTACCTCTTTTAATGTTGATTTAAGACAATTGACTTTTTTATCAATCGTAAACAAACTGGATTGTTTGCATGATCTACTAGCAGAATAAATTTTTATGGCAATGTAATGGTATATAGTCCAATGCGTGAAGATTTACATGAAATGGTAGCCCTGACGGTACTGAAACTAAGCACCCCATAATTACATCTACACCCCTCATTCCTGGGAGAGTAAAAATATACTATTCCAGATTTCCTCATGAATAGCTTTATAAGGAAATGGCAGTTTTATTGCCATCTGGATTATGTACAGACTTTTATGACCAGTTCTACTGTAGAAGACAATGTAATGCAATTGTCCCAATGTATTGCCATCCTTCTGACTTCCAGTCATAAGTAATAAAGAGAACAAGAATTGTGTTCACTTTAGCAGCTATGCGGCTGCATTTGGGCAGTGGCAGCTGAAGTATGACAAATAAGACCAGCATCTCGATTGTCAAGCTATATCATGGATGTAACCTAAATACTGTACATAACCCAGGCTCCCCTGGTGAGCTGGTCCTCTCTGGGCATGAATTTTACATGGCTTGGATTTTTGTTAGGGCAGCTCTACTTCTGCAGACAACTACAGAAACAACAGCACTGCAGGCTTGATCTGGTGCTGGAGACTAGAATGTGGTTCTTTGTCTAACTCAGAATTTCAATTTATCAAAGTCAGGCAGCTGGCCACAAGTTATACATGGGTATTATGAATCTACTGATATGTTGTATTGTAGATATCACAGAAAAGCTTGACACTTCAAGTGTTCAACTTGTGTAAAGCATTTCAATCGGGGAATAGAAAAACAGGAAATTGTTATTATATTCCAAAAATGTATCTCAATTACCACTTCAAACATTATCAACAGTAACTTGACTTTTCAACATTTACACACAAAAGATATACCAATCAATATCACACAAGATAAAGACCACAGTGGTACCCTTATACACACAGAGCCTATAAGCCTTTTTATAGTTGGGCAGATTTCCCCCTTCAGAAAAGGTGATTTTGATAGACACTGTATAAAGATCATCTAATGTGTTGTTGAATAAGGTAACACAATAGGTGGCTAATTGGGAGCATAATCGGCACCCATTCACAAGCCATTTGCAGGGTGTTGATATACTACCAGGAAAGTCTAGCAGGCAACAAATAGCTGCCCCCCTTTTGTGCACAAACAATGGGCCTAAAGCTATTTATATCTGTTTATTTATGTCTATCTGTCTGAAAGGCTCTAACTGCTCTTTCCCTGTGGGTTACTGTATGGTATATTCAGTCAAGTTGTGTTTTGCCGGTAATTTCTCTTTTTGTTGTTTGCTTAATAAATTGCTGGTATCACTGGAATTTTTTTCTTGACAACGGTTGTCATTCCAAGCCGTCAATGCAAGAAAAAACTTCAATACAAGTCTCATGGCTGGCCTAAATTTCCCATTCCTACACTACGGGCTACAAGAAGCTATGTGCGTGAAGAAAATGTGCTACGCGATTCTTGGTGGCTTAGATTACTGACCTCTTACACATACTTATCCTGAAAGCCAGATAGGACTCGACAATGTTACAGTAAATTCCTAAAGTCAAACTGAGTCAAAGCTACCTCAGTCGAATGCTAAAAAGGCGTACAGAGGTGGTGAAAAGGGCTACAACGAGGTATGAAGTGAAACAAAGACCAGTCCACGGCCAGAAAAAGGCTAAACACATTTTTGGAGAAGGTATATGGCATCCAGTTATTTAGAAAATAGAGAATCAAAGATAGCAGTTTGCCAACATACATGTACTAGCAAAGCCTCTTTACAATTGAGACACACACATGTGCCATTGACACTCAACAGAGCTTTGATTACAAAAAGTACAGCCTACAAGCACATTTGAGCTGGATGTGGTTTATTATTTAGATACGCTGTGCCAACTGTGCCCTTCTAGTCAACCCGCCCAGTTTGAAAGGATCTGTCATCACCACACATTACCCAGGCTTTCTCTACCACCTGTGCTAGTAGGAAACATTTTACCAGTGCCAACTAAGTACAACAGTTGTATTAACAAGTTTTCCCAGGGCTACTTTATAATTCCCAGGCCATGCAGTGCTGTTACTAGGGTTGAGGACGTATCTTTAGTGATACAGTGAGACTATTGTATCTTCCTTGTTTCCAAAACCCGAAATTCTTCTTGCACAGTATTTGTTGAAATCATTCAACCACTTTCCATTAGATGCTGGTATTATACATGTACATGTACTAATACTAATATTCAATTTTATAAAGATCTGAAAGGGCACTGTAAAGAATAATATGCATATTTTACAATAAGTTAAATGTGCATAATTCAAAAGCATCCAAGCCGTAGTATTTACCTATAAGTTTTGAGCTAAAAGAAACACATCTTACCATCTACATCTTACTTTCAACATTTAATACCGATTGTGGTAATGCAAACCCTTTTCAAAAACAAGTTTGGCCTGACTCTCCCCCGTGTACACTAGCGTTCCAGTCCATTTCCCTTGGCAAACCCCACTTCAAATATTTCTGAGGTGACCAGCATTTTGGTCAAATAACCTGGCTTCTCTTGTTACAGAAAGACTAACTGTAAAGTGATACTACACGTACCCGTACATGACTTTGGGGAGGAAATAAAAGGACAATGTTTGCAATGTACAATGTATGTAGAGATCAAAGGAAGCTTTCTCTCACAATGACAATGTGTCATGTCTACAGACTGGAATATTTGCAACACACCTGAATTATACAGGTAAAAAAAAGTACATAAAAATTACACGAATTTGTGATTCATCATACTTTTCATACTTATAAATTATGCAAGTTCCCTTGGGGTAAAAAAAATACCTTGCCTCAATATGAGAAGGGACTGTTTATACATACAAATTTGTTGGGTTTGTGATTTTGTGATACATCAACACACCTTTAGTCTGAATTTCTAGGTCTATCCTAATATAGCAAAGTCCCTGCACTATAAACCTAAATCTAGCGATAAAGTCAATTACTAGTATTAAAAATCAATTTTCATTTAACCCTTTCCCTGCAGAGTTGTTATAGAATGATAATCTTGTTGCATGGATAATCCAGCAAAATGGGGAGGGTTAAGCCCGGCCAAACATGGTCCCTTTGAAGAACACCGCCAGGAAATCCACATCTTTCTCCAATATTAAAACCAGCCAAACTTTAGAAATCACAACAAAAGCCTAGAGGGTAACCCTGGATGACCCCGGGCTTGCCTCCAGACAAATGGAGGGATGAACCAAAAGTCTGTGGGGGGTAAAAACCCAGGGCACGTAACATGAAACCCTCCTGTATTTAATACTGTCTGGACACACTACCACATAATTGCACGGCTATGAAAAGGTTGTTACCACAAGTGTTATTGAGCCTCTATTCAAATTCCATGTTCAAAAACAGAGATGCTTTGTTGGGTACATGCTCCAACTTCAAAGGTGATAGTTTTCTTTTTTTTTCCTTTTTATAAATTTCCCAACTGCTTTACATATCCACAGAATAGGCATCAAAGGGTTATTGTTACATGTATGGAAAAGTATATGGGAGCAGGGCAGGCTGCCATCATACCATGTGCTCATTAGTGGGAGGGCCAGAATGTGGTTCACTGTAATCAAAACATGATGTAGCACAAAAGAAGATGCTGGTATTGTAAAGGGTAAAATACTAGGTCACTCGGCAATTATGAGGCAGAAAAATAGAAAAAGGCCTTAAAATATGTTCTTTAGTAAGTATATCATCATCTCTATATCATTCAGTGTCTATCTTCATCATAATCTAGTCATGTTAAATTTTATCCTAAAGCCTAAACCCTAGCCTCTTCGGCTCTGGTACATTCAAGATTGGAATATGAGTTATACAAGAAGAGCCAAGAGCAATCTGGCATCAATTTCTGTGGTCCAAATCAACTTTATATACATCAAAGCTCTGACAATCAACTAATTCTCCCACACTCTACCTTGTTATCGTGTTGCCATAGAGATTCATATCTTTCATATTTGGGCCCATTGGGCTGGAGGCTATGTCTTTGATTTTTTAATGAAGCAATTAAAACTGCTTTCGGAATGATGCTGGGTACTACACCAAACAATCCTGGGATTCTGGAGGGGAAAATGCTGGAAAGAAATTTCAAGAGCACCATTTGTTGTGATAACAACTCATGTTTACAATGAAATGGTTCCAACAGAAGGACTGCCTCTCACAGGGACTCAGACTCAGCTTTTCTGGAGACTTCTCGCAAGAATTCAGGTTGTAGGTATATGAAAATTGGGTCAAACCAGGTTACTAGCGAATCCAAACCCAGACAAGCAAAGAAACCTATCACAACTTGTGAATGATAGAGCTATGTCAACTCGACTAAACATACCACCAGTAAAGGCATTCACACACAGGACCTCTTCATGTATCTTTCCACTTGTTTTAAAAATCTGCTTGGTTTACACCAACCTTATGACACCGGCATAATGACAGGATATCAAACTACATACCGAACACCACAGACGCTAACAAGGAGATTCATTTGGTGTTGTCTATTAAAAACTGCACCATTCAGTACTTTATGGTTGCATGACACAGAATGGCAGGAATGGCTGATGCTAAGAGCATGCACATGCAGCAGGCTAGCCTTTCCTTCTAGTGTTACAGTGGAGTGTGGTGGAATCATAACCTCGCATCTGGTGGGGGTTCCCACATGTTACAGCAGGGGGTGGAGGGTCTGTCCAGGTGTAGAACTGATTTTCCTACAGCTGAATTTCTGGTCA
Organism: Branchiostoma floridae x Branchiostoma japonicum; assembly: GCA_013266295.2. NCBI lineage: Eukaryota > Metazoa > Chordata > Leptocardii > Amphioxiformes > Branchiostomatidae > Branchiostoma > Branchiostoma floridae x Branchiostoma japonicum. Next base: position 20,319,870 of record CM023824.1, on the reverse strand, counting down.
TGTGGCAAAAAATAAAGTGCTTTTGTTGTTTCATTGAACTACCACCATCGGTTTTTACATGTTTTCAAGTACCTGAATTTACCCACCTAGTTATGTCCCCAAGTTTGAATTTGCCCCCAAAAGCACATGTAGTTGGACAGATATCCAAAACACTAGCTAGCAGCTACAGAGCTTTAAAATGATGTCAAAGCAAATATGCCAGCCTAATTAGACTGTATTGGTTCTGTACTAAAGTACAAACACTTTAGAGCACTCTACACATGTAATATCAGGTGGAAAACATTTGCTCTATCAAGTGGACTTGTAAAATCTACATACAACATGTAACACATTAGTCCATGGATGGATTAGAATAATGGGGTGGTAGTAAAATGGATGTTAAATGGATGTTAAGAGTGAGACCTATTAATGAAACACTGTGCAAAAGCAATGGTATCAAATTGAGGATTTATTTGAGAAGGATGAAAAAAATGTGGAAACCCCAAAACATTTTATACCAACGTTTTAACCTGTCTGTCCCTGAACAAATTCTGAAGGCTGCTACTAGTAGGAAAACGTGACCAATAACTCTGTAACAACGTTGTCAGCACCAGCTGAAAGGTCAGATGTCAGGAGCAGATTGAGAAGTTATTACGGTGACCTGACCTTTTCTGTGTTTCTCCTCTTCCTGTAGACACGACACCCCTTTTGGAAAACTACTAGGAGCCAGGGATACTCCTAGATATTTGCCCATTCATGTTTAAAGGTAGTAAAATTGGCATGTTTCTCAATAAATTGGGAAAAAATGCTCAGAAGTAGGTTATTCTGAATTCATTTAGATTTCAGCTATTTTAAGCATACAAGAACTGCAAACCCTACTGGAAAGGTCTCTTCAATCCACATTGGTAGACAAATCTGAAGAGTAGATGGTAAATGTGTATATTTTGACAAGACCAAAAGTGGGGACAACCACTACCAAGAGGTTGGACCTTGAACACATGTGTTTTCCCTCAAGATCATCCAGCATCACCAACTGCAAATGGTTCTCAAGCAGCCCTGTGTGTTGCTCTTGGACACAGTTTAATATTGAAGCCAGATGCTGGAATTCTAAGGGACCCTGTCATGGACACTTTGGGATCCATACCACATTTTATCTGTCATGTGAAAGGGTAGGGTACTGTTATCAAGTCAGACAGTAATCACCACTTTACTGGGCACCAGGGTCCCAAACCCCCCCACATCAAAGATTATAATGACAAACACTTTCCTCAAATGTCTTCTAAAGTTCCAAATGTTTAACCCAGTAGGTTGATCGTCAGTCTGAAACTCACGACCAAGTTATACCGGCCCATACAAATTATATCCTAGCTAATTCAAACCGAGAATGTTTACTGGAATCCTTTATTTTGTACTGGGTAACATCATAGTTCTCATTTGCAAACTACAATTCTAAATGCTGACCCAAGTACTTTTAAAAGAAGTCAGCAATGGCAGATAGCATGTCAAGAATGTCTGTCATTCACTGGAATTTTTCAGGATCAAAGACATTGCTTTACAGCATATCTTTGAAGAGTCTTTCTTCAAACACTCAATCAATATGATCACATCTTAATGACTACTTTCAAGACAACTTTGGATGCGAAAGCATATCAGAATGCCTACTCCACACCTGTGCACCTGTGGATCCAAGAATACGACTGCTCTCCTAGACAGAGAATGACATAGCATGTATCCCATAAGATCTAGCAATCTTACAGCTACAAAATTCCTCACTATACTTTTTACAGAAATTACGGACTAGAGTGTTAGATTGGTAACACTGCTTGGTACCACCCTGTCTCTGGCTGCTCTCTTCTTGCTAAAACTGTAAAAATCAGTCACCATGTTTGTATTGCTTGGCACTACCCAACTCAGGGATGCTGCAGCACTTTACCAAGCTACAATCCATCCTTTCCACAGGAAGATCAAAGAGAGTCTGGCTAGTAAAGGGACAGGAACAGGCAGACCATTTGTTCCTCCATTAGTAACGGGGTCAGAGGGCGTCCCTTCCATTGTGTCCTTCATGGACTCCAGCTCATTGCTGATTTTGTGCCCCTGAATAGGAACATGTGTTGGAAAAATGCTTCCATTGGGTGCCTAACAATAGCCATTCGCTTGGAAGTAACAAGGCAAGGCAGTGAATAAATAAGGACTTTCGGTGTCCTTCCAAGAAGTAGGTGGTACTTACAGGTTCCTCAGATTGGAGACAGGCATCTCGGTAAACACGCCTTCCTTTAAGACAGCAATGTCGTTCCCTTGTAAGTTCCTGTATATAGGACAGACAAAACAATTAGGTTAACTTCTCTGAGCAATTTGTATGTATTAAGTCTTATTCTACAAAGGAAAGCTACATTAATTGAGTAAGATTTGGCATCTTCAGACTTTGTACTTTGTATAAGTGGATAACGTTGGTTCAAACTGTAGTGTAGGTCAAAAGTACCTGCATTTTATCAGTCATTAGTCACATTGATGATATACACATTTAACATTAAGGTAAAAAAAAAGTAGAATGTGGCATACCTGGGTAGAACTATGTACAGTATGTAATACTATGTATGTAACATCCACTGACCATCATCATTAAGGCATAGGTGTTTATTCTATATACTAGTACCCGGATACTGATATACTCTGTGTCACTATAGCAACTTCAGTGATAAGCAATGTTAGTTCGTATAGGGAGCAATGAGGCCCAGATGCAGTGATGCTAAAAATTCCCCTGTACTGTTTACTTGTCTTGCAGTCTGGAATGGGGACTATGCAAATAATCACAATGCCTCCCCACCATCCATTCCCGACTTCCCATCAAACCAATCAGCGTCATTAGTAAAACATATTGAGGAGGTACAGGACACTGGGTAGTGGGGCAAGCAAAAACAAGGGACTGGGGATAGACCCAATTAGTGCCCGATGGGGGTGTAAGGTCATGTGCCAAGGGTACAGTATCAGTAGGGCATGGCTCCAGGGATGGAAATATGAACATGTGCATCTGAACCGTTTATTTTACTTGTGGTATGGAGCTACAGTAATCAAGATGTCAACCCTTCGGCTGTGTCACCATGATTCTTCTCTTGAAATGCTTCGCTTCGCATCAGGCTTTTTAAACTCTTAACCCAAATTGACACCAATAGTAGCAATAATAATCATTGGACCTCTGCCAAAATTTGTATCCAATCAAAATACTGTATGGTGAAGACTGTACATAGATAAAACTAGAACTGTATGGGAGTTGTTACGGGACATTTCTACCAAAGCATCCTTTAGAGCAAGTTTTAGTTGGGTGTTGACAAGTCTAGGGTGATATAAAAACCAAATAAATGGCAACTCTCCTTTAAAACCATCATAAAAAGATAAAGTATTACAGAAAAAGCAGCACAGGACAGGACAGACTAAACAACCTGATATATTAGAGGGACAGGAACCGTTACAAGGAGTACGACTCATTAAATAACCTCCATGGGCCAAACATACGGACATAGAAAAGGTATTGGAATTTTTTCTGTTGTTCAGTGTCTGTTGCCACCTCTGGAATGACCTTTTGTAATATTCCCAGAGCTTCAGATCTTTGCCCCGCTTTCAATGTTACCAGTTTCTAACCACAAAGCTGGAAGCATGACCTTGCAAGTTGGCTGTATTTACAGTCCTTGCCCACTGCATAGCTTGGGTCACTGGGGACCATCTGGAGCTTTTGCCAGGGGATTTTTGTAATGTTCTTTCTCGCTGTGTTGTCTGTCCTGTACTTGTAGACGTTCAGTACAAGCCAATTGGTACAGAAGTGGCCGGAAACTGAACTAGGGATTGGCATGCCCTGCTTCCCGTGCAAGACTTCCTTGATAATTTCCTGCTCAGGAAACATTCTTTAGCATACATTCATCAACAAACTTCAAATTCACCTGCACGTTTGCCAGATATTTGTACATAACTACATGATTGAATACATGCTATGAGAGCCTTTTGTACAGTACTAAATACATGCAACTGTACCCAATATTATGAGAAGCCAACATATAGAAGAACCATTAGATTTTTGTGACAATATTATACAGATAGAGTAGAGTAGACTTTTCGTCTCGGTAGGAAGTTCTCTTCCACTGTGAGCCGCTCCTTGTAGCTTCTTACGTTGACATGTACAAACTTAAGCTTTCTTCCACAGACCAAGACCTGAAGAACTCACACTGATCTGGACAGTTGATATCATGTTTTGGAAAACCAAGACCTTTTTCTGTAAGTGAACCCGGGTCATGGTCTACTGCCTGGTCTTTCAGCACTGCTGGGGGTGGCCTGGGGCAATAGCTGTATGGTACTGGTGCATGGCATACACCGGTTTTAACCACACAACACTGTGGACACTGACACTGCTAGACAAGCAAGCTCCTGAAAGCCCTTGCTACATAATGCAAACATCTTACCCCACTGTACCTGAGCTTGTTGTCCTTTTTTGGGGAGGTTTCAAAACAAGGCAAAAGAATGAGCCTTGCATACCCTTGAAGGGACAGGCTTGTACTACCCAAAATAAAAAGAAAGCATTAGCTTCTGCTATTCCTACAGTTACTAACAAGTATCAACATAAAGAAACTCAATGGTGTATGGCTTTCTGTTCTGGGCAGAGGGAGTGTCCGTAGTCATTTGTTACTCCAGAAAACTGGTGTGACAGCCACTGATGCTGGTATCATTTATCTTCTGGGTAGGTGTCCCAGCAATTGATTTCCTTCCAGCTTTTCCTTTTTTTTAGGATTGACTGCTTACGTCTTTGCCTCGAGGGTCTGGCTGTGTTATTACATCCTAAAGACACCTTCATCCCTGTCATTCACACACCCAAAGGCAAGCTACACACTCACATTTTTGTCTTATCCCTCGGTCTTATGCCGTGGTATTCATGTGTTGTTTTCTCTAGATATGACGGCAGAACTCATAACGCACAGCTACAGGACTTGGGAAGGGGGTGCTATCTGTAGCATGTTGCATATTCAATGCAAGACAAACAAACATCTAAGGGGTAGATGTCTTGCCCAGGAGCAAAGATGACTATCTGCAAATTACTGGACCATTTCTATTTTGGGACATCATCCTGGATTTCTTTTATCAATTCACTTGCACAGAAGACACGAATTTGTGTGCAGTAAAATAACCATTTGTACCAGGTTGCTTCATCAAAAGTCTATTTCATGTCTAAAGAATACTGCTATTCCTTGGGCTACAAAATTGGTATGCCATAATCCGACAGATTTTAATCAGTCCTTGCAAGGCAGACTCTGAGTCTGCATTATAAGGTAGACCTTTAATACTTTCTGTAATCGCAACTATTGGCTGCGAACATATAAGAAAGCAGAAAATATATGTATTAATTGTTATATACATGTATATGGGATTTATAGAATGGGGTCAATGCGTTTATAACCACAAACATTGTGTTAAAAATCATGCAATGGTCACAGCTCTGTTCAAAATTTCACAGCTAGCTGGTGTTTATTTTAAAGGTGAGAAACCTCTGGAAGAAATGACAGTAAGCAGACGATAAGATGAACTACCTAATCTATGAACAATTGCAGACAGACAGTAATTTAGTGTTGATAGTCTGCAAAAGTAGGAATTGTGTTTGGCTGGTGTCTCTTTTCTTTCAACTTGCTTTCTGGGACAGACAATACATTTGGCACGTTACCTCGATCGAAACTATTGTCCTAAGAATCGAACATAATAACCCGTAAGAAAATTGCACTGGAATCAAAATTTGGGTGCGGTAATTATTCTAGCTTTGTTTCCAAATGTACTTCCTGTAGAGCCATAACATAAATACTCACAAGAGTGTCATGTCCCTGGGTATCTGTGAATTGTTGAGCTGGTCGGGCCCGTCCAGACCCCGCCGGGAACAATCCACCTTCCTGCCGTCCGCCTGCTTACTCCCGTTCACCGTCCGGAACGAGGTGCTACACGAGCACATATCTGACGGGCATAGGGGCAATGCTGGTCGGCCAGGGAGCCACACCACCGCCAGGAACAACACCAAGCCTCCTGCAGCAGCCATGGACGCCCGAGACCGCGACACGACAACGCCTGGTGGAGCAACTTCTCTTGTTTATGCCATAAACTTTCCGCGTGGATTTTTCCCTTGCAGCACAGACGAACCGTCTTGTTTGGATACTTCTTTGCCGAGCTAAGTCAGGTAACCATCAATCCAGGGGAAGGTAAGGAGTTAGTGTGATAACACATCCTCAGGAAAACACTTGAATGTTGGCGTCCTGTCTGCTGTACAGGACGGAGCGTGGTCTTCTGCTTGGACGTCCTGCTCACCTCGGCCCAACATGGGCCTGATCTCCCCGCGAGCTTTTCACCCACGACGCTCTCGAACCGAGACTGCTACCAGCCCGGGGAGTCAAATATTCAACAAGTGACGACAACTTGTCCTCCCAAACTCGTTTCCTGTAAATTTGAGGACTTGTTCGGCAGCTAGACGCTGGTAGTTTTGTGTAAAAGTTAGAGTTCACTGCAGGCTCAGGTCCTGCCCAGGGACTCGAACTCCGGACTCTCCCGTCCTCGCGCTGAGTCGTGACGTCACGCCAAAAATACCCTACCACGGCTCTGATTGGCTGAAACTACGGATCGTACCATTCAAGCATGCAGAGGGGGTTAGCAGAAAATTTAACATTTTCTTGGCATAATCTAGAGTTGACAATAATCTTGCCTGTAAAAGTTATGCGAAACTTTCTTGTAAAGTGTCTTTGACTATTTTCGACCAATCAGTGACGGTAAAACAAAGAGTAGAGGGTAACACATGACATTTCTAAGTATCTAATTTGAAGTTTTAGTAATGTTAGTCATTTTCTGAAGCTTACAGTCAGACTTACATCGAAATTGTACAACAAACTGATTCAAATGCGGTATTCCTGGTAATTTCTCGATAACAAATGTAAGTTAAGGCCATCAACGCCGTTCTTACAATGTCACAATGTCCTCCATTTGGAAGCACCCTCATAGAGCACTGAGAAACTCACTCAGCGGGTCGGGCTCTTGCTGAACTTGAGAAGTAACTTTCACAAAGGCCATAATTAAATAAAATGTTCAGTTTGTGGAGGAGACAATTTTGTGTCTGGATCTACAAGTTTATGTTAGCATCATGCCGAGGTCAATGTTGCAGGTATTATTTGAAGCAGTCATGACGAATCAGTGGATTATCAGCCAGTCGTGTCGCTATGCTTGTGTCCGGCAGGAGTCGTTGTTGAATGGTCCTGCGAAGTAGACTGGTTTGAAGTTTTATATGCCCGGCCAGAGGCAGTCGAAAGGCGTACTGCCTCTTTCTTCTTTCTTTGTTCCGTTCATGCTTTGGTTTCTTTTTCGCCTTCTCCCTCTCCTTCTTGGTGAAGCCTGGGAGGTCTGTGGGCAGTAAATATCATTGTGTTAATCTTAATCTGATACTAGTACACAGATTCACAAGGACGCGTAGCGGTTGTCGATGGAACTGCATTCCAGCTGTAGGTCATCCTTACGTTTATCAAGTTCAATCGTATACTAGTATAGTATACAGAGAAAAGCAGAGATATCGTAGTCACGGCAATAAAAGATACCCTATACGACGTTATTGTCAAAAGCCTCAGACTTTAATTTAATCCAGTCATAACCTGGAAGAAATTGACCATCTTTGAACGCCGAAGTACCATAAAACCAACATTTGTCGATTTGTTGACTCTAGTTGATTGATATCAAGTCCCATATCATATCTTCTCGCGAATATTACACCCCCGTTATACATGTTCGAATCGTTCACGATGTTCGCCGTTTGTGACGTGCCTCTGTCTCCAAGCGATGTTTGGAACAACAAAGTTCCACTCACCACATTTCCCTGCGAATGGTCGTAAGAAGCTGACGCAATGTGGGAAACGTTCATACGATTGTTGAGCTGTTGCTCGTTGATCAAAAGTGGTAAAGTCTCACCAGCTACAGAAGTAGCAGAGGATGAACCAAGGGAGTCAAGTGAGCCCCAGCAGATGACTATGGATCGGGGAACTGATGGTAAATGACGGTTAACGTTACCTTTTGCGGCGGAGGCCTTTTCCGGTGAACCCTCCTGATTCTGATATAGTAACCCTTGAATTCTCCACTTCGGTGGCTAATGGTAACTGTCTGGCCAATTGGATACTGTCTTTGGCCACCGTAAGATCTGCTTGGAGATTAGCGGCGGAGGCCTTTTGCGGTGAACCCTCCTGATTCTGATAGAGTAACCCTTGAATTCTGCGCCGCTGCTCACTGTGCAAAACAATTATTCATACGATTGTAACATACAGGACACTTCAGTGTAATACGACCATGTTTTATTAAAGATAAACACACTTGCTTTTGCCATTTTTAACTCCATCGGCATATCCAAGTCTGTTGATATCACTCATCTCTTTGCTCCTCCATGACCGAGTGTGCTGATTACCGTATTGCGGTTTATTCCAGAAGCATTCCTCGTGAGGGTCGTCCAGGCCCCTTTGTCCCAAGCCAGGCCTACCAAGTCGTCGGACGACGTACTTGATGATCTGCGCCAGGCGGGAGTGATTCCCATCAAATGCCAACCGGCATCGGTGGCCTTCGAGGTGCCTGACGTGAAGAAGCCCGCCGCCGCCGCGTTCGAGCCGAACGCGCCCCCGCGCCGCCCAATCCGGCTGGAGAAACTGGACAGAAAGATGGAGGAGAGGAGAGAGATGGTGAAAAAGCGAATGGCGGGAACTCCTACCGAACTGCGGACGCAGCTCGATGAAGCAGACAAGCGGAGACAGGTAAGTTTATCTTCAGATCAGGACAATCTGCAAATTTGTTGAGAAAACAATGTAGAAGAAAGAACATGAATGAGTGGATACTGGATGGAAAGATGGAGAGACAAGAACAAAGGGAAAAGCTTGGTAGTTTTGAATGAAATATTCGTCTTCCCCTTCAGGACATTCTTGCCAAAAGATCCCGGAAGTTGAACAAGCAGGCAGCTATGAAGGCGGCAAAGAAGCCATCACATGCACATTCCACCGCTTTCGTCATCACCCCGGCAGCTAGCGACACGGACGTGATCGCTGCACGCGAGAGCAAGAAGAGGAGGGCTATGGAGGCCCGTATGGAGAAGAGGAGAGCTCGCGTGGCGAAGAAGGCCACAGTGGATGCACTGGAGACACGCCAGGCAAATGCTGCAGAGAGGCGCCAGGTACATATCTTCTGCTATCTGTCCTTGGATGTTACAGACACACACAGAACTGTCATTACAGTGTGTACCAGTAAAACGTAAACTGAATCATATACAGGATAAAGAGATGTTCACAAATGTACATCGATATCGCTCTACCAAAGAGCTGTGGTCGGCCTGTGTCACATGATTGTATTCCTGTTCCTCCTTTAGGAGAAAGTCCGCGCCAAGGTGGACAAGGCCAAGCGTTTCGGCCGGCCCGTCAGCCCTGTTTGGATGAAGCCAGGTAAACCCGACAAGGAGGAGAGCCTGGAGACGCACGAGTAGGGCGGTTCGTTTGCATGGACAGCACGCAATGTGCTCTAAGGAGAGACAGATAACAGAGGATAACCCTTGAACTTCGGCAGTACATGCTACTTAACTATAGTTCGACATGCAGTGACGTTGTACTTCACATTGAGAGACAAATCAAACAGTACATGCCAACACCGTTCTATAACTTGAAAGTAAAGTTTACAGCTGGTTCCTTACCATATTGTTTTGTTACTATATCATTAAAAAAACGAAGAAAAAAATAACGGTTATGTATCAAAGTTGGTGTTACAATGCATTTACAGGGCGACATGTTATAATGATTGACCAGGTACCTAGTTGTGGGAAAAGTTCCTTCTAAATATATTAAATCTTTCTCACCGGGATGTTTTACTACAAACCTACCAAAAAAATTTAAAAGAAAAAAAAGGTTGAATATTCTGTCGTATCATGTCCCTACAGTATTGTCGTACCCAGATTTTATGTACAATGTAATCATTAACCAGGCCCAGTTATTCAGTACCCAAAGGAGGGTACCAAAAGTTCGCACTTTATTCGTTCTAGAACACAAGTCGTTTGTCTCTGTTTAAGACTAGCAATGAAATAGTTCATGTCTCATACAGCTGCTAATCATTTTCCTGTTACAAACGTTTACAAAACCATGTTTGTTGTTAGAAATTAAAACTTTGAAAATAACCAAGACAGTTGAATAAAGTTTTGAGTTTCTGAGACGACCCATGATGGATTGTCTTTGTTGTGGCCTAGTTGACAAAAATAAATAAATGTTTAAAAATGTTCAGTTTTCGGAGAATCATTTTTTTGTCTAGATCTACAATTGACCACAGTTTATATTTAGTACACGCTAAGTTAGTATCATACCGAGATCAATATTGCAGGTGTTATTTAAAGCAGTCATAAGGAATCTGTGGATTATCAGCCAATTGTGTCCTACGCTGGTGTCCGGTAGGAGACGCTGTTGAATGGCCCCCATACTGGTGTGAACTGCGTCTTACTAGTATTTGCCCAGAGACAGTCGAAAGGCTCGCTGCCTATTTGCCTTCGTCAAGAAGGGTATGTTTTCATGGGCGTTCGTGTGTGCGTGAGTCTGTCAACAGTATAACTCGAGAAGGCTTAAATGGATTGTCTTCATATTTGGTAGGTGGGTAGGTCTTGATGAGGTCTAGAAGTGATAGGAATATGGCCCCCTGGCGGATCGTTATGGTACTGCAGCGGTACTTCCGGTTTTGAAATATGGTGATCTGGAGGAGGTAGGGTCATGATTTTTGGATGGTAGATAGGTCTTGTGCTCGGAAAGAAGTGACATAAGTTTGGGCCCCCTAGCGGCTTGCTCTGGAACTGCAGGAGCATTTGTATGAAAATGTTTAAAGTAGGATAACTCAATAACCGGTCGACGGATCATCCTGATATTTGGGGCATAGGTAGGGTAAGTGATGCTTGACATAATTAGATGACCAGTATGCAAATGATGATGTAATTTGCATAATTAATGAAGCAATTCTATAATTCAGTTACCTTCCATGTGTCACAACCTTCCTTGTGACACATGGGCTACAGGCTGTCCCAGAGGGAGAAAGTCCCAGAGGGGATAGTCATTAAGCAGCCCATGCAGCTGCAGGCGGTGTTGCCTTACATGTATATCCTGCACAGATGTTTTCTCTTGCTCAATGCACGATTGCAGACTGCATCAGCAGGGGTAGTTTCACGATCCAACTTCCATATTTAGGGGGACTAATATATCACTTCTACCTTCTTAAGTTATATAACGATAACATCCTTTGACGAAGGCATGAGATCGTTGACCTCTATTTATTCTTTCTTTCAGCCGTTCATTCTTTGGTTTCTTTTCATTATTTCTCTCCTTCTCTCTCTCTCTTAGTGCATGCTGGGAGGTCTGTGGGCAGTGAATGTGATCGTGTTAATCTAATCTGATTGTCAGATTCACAAGGACGCGTAGCGGTTGTCGATGGAACTGCACTCCAGCTGCAGTTCACCCTTACGTTTACCAAGTTCAATCGTATACTCCAGAGAAAAGCATAAATATCGTAGACGGCAATAAAAGATACGTTGTGCGATGTTATCGTCCAAAGCCTCAGACTGTAACTTTATCCGTTAATAACGTAGAACTAGCCTGACTAAACCGCGCTCCTGGCGGCCGCCCCCCCCCCCCCCCCGTACGTTAAGACAGCTCCTTGTGGCACCTAAGGACAAAACGCCCAAGGAAGATAAATGTGGGGTCATCTACCACATAAAAGCTCCTTGATTCAACGCAATACGTAGCCGCTGCTTTCCTCAATTTAGTGTATTGATGGTACCCCCCTATGCACCCCCCAAGAACTTAAGCACCCAAGTACAACAACCTCAGACGTATCACAACATACACATCTGATGGACGTGCAGCGTCAATTGCAGTGACATGTCTACGTGATACCATGCTTCACACGTATTTCTGCTTGCGTGTAGATCCACAAGAATACATGCTGACAGTGGCAATCATGAGCAATGACTTGCACACAATATCTTTCTTCACTTTCACACATCATCATTTTACAAAACAACCATCATTTTACAAATCAACTGATATTTTCAAGCTGTTCAAAGTATCTGTATTGCACACTTTCTTAAACACACTTACAATGTATTTCAAAGGCAAATTACCATGATTTCTATGTTGACCAATTGCTATTCTGGTATTATAAAGTCTAAATGTGTGATACAAGTGTAATTTTTTTTGCTGTTTAATCAGAGCAGCCGGTGCATGTTGTTGTGATGACCCCTATCATAGCTTTCTCCTTCTTTCACAAAAACATCTTAATACAGTAGTTTTATAACAAATCTTTCATATGTAGAGAGTATAGCTGAAGACACTTTCTTCTTCAAAAAAAGTGATCATCTAGAAAAAAATGGCAGTAATCTAAATCTTGATTGTTTAAAAACAAGCTGTAACACATGATCGTCCTTTTTCCTTACAAATTATATTACCCTCAGAAGGCTCTCTGACTTGGGCCTTTTGGGGCTTGAAATGCACTTTTTTTTCAGATGACATATCAGTTCTACTTGTACTCAGTTTCTTGGGCAGCCTCCATAGAGTCTGTTTGACTCAGCATCTCAAAGGGAAAATAGATTAATCCGCAAGAAACCAAGTACATGTACAATCAAAACTGAAATGCCATCTGAAAAACACATTATAAGGCCAAACCAATTTAATTTGTTGGTTCTCGGATTTTTTTAGAAAAAATATGAAGCGACCGGGCGAAAAAAAATAAAAATAAAAACAGGCCTAGGCATCCTCTGATAGCCCCAAAAGCTACGATAGCAGCCTTGACGTCCCCATTCCAAGCTGGTTTATAATTCAAACAATGATTTCTGAATTTTTGATCAAACCAGAGCATTGATACATGAAAAAACTATAAAACAAGGCAGACGAGGAGCTTTCTTCAACTGTTTTGGGCAAAATCGGAGCATTTTGCAGTTGATTCAAAGCCTGAATCCAATTTTATTCTTATTTGCAAATCGGAAAAAAATGAAGCGGCGAATCCGAGAACCAACAAATTAAATTGGTGTGGCCTAAGGCAAAAAAACAAGATTCGTAGAACCTGCTAAGTACACTAACAAAGCATAGGTCTGTAACTAGTACTACCAGTTGTAGTGAAAGAGTGCCAGTGCCTGTTGCCAGTTTGGCCAAATTTGTATCATAGAACAGGAGGCATAAAACAATCCAACTTTCAGAACATCATAAATGTTGGGCATTCATGACTGTAGTCCATATGTAACAATACAACATTGAGTATATTGGCAGAAACTCATCAAAGTAGACTTAGAAAACAATGTCAGTCAATAGGAAGAAAATTAAAATCACTGCTTTTTATACTAGTAGACAACTATTAGGATATGATATTTTAAAAATTCAGTCTAATTCTTTTGCATTTGCTACTACATGTACCAGACGACCTCAATGACTTCACCTCAATCGAGGATGACAAAAGAATAAAGATGACAAGAAGGATGTTAAAAAATTTAAGTACACATACAAGGATCAACTCAGTCACAGAAATTACTGGAAAGATATGTATATCAGTGGGCCAGGCCCATCTTAGTCCTGTTGTTATCTTCCGCAATAGTCAAGTATGTAATACCAGATAAACACAACAATGGCAAGTCTACTTTAATTTTTTTCTCTGATTTACGTTTTTCTGATTGTTCCAGTGGAGACATTCCACCCCAACTGGCCTAGTGTCTTATTGTCTGATTCTCTCGTCATAACTTATAATTAAAGCCCTTGAGCAACACCCAGGTGAAATGAACAGGGTCTGTCACCAGAAGCTCCACGGAGGCTGCTTGAATCCGTTGAGTGGGACAGAGGTGATGTTGACAGGGATGCTGATGGTGGCTGCTGCCAGACGGTGGGCCTGAAGGGACTTTTTGATCATGGACCTGTACAGACATATTCACTGGTGACTTTTTTTTTATAGATTTATTGCACATTACGTAACATGAAAACATATTTACACAATGATACAGGGGGCATTACCACTGGCTTTTTTTAAGCTAGGGTTTACTCGCTAGGACTGCTGGTGACTTGTGCTGCATATCCAAATGTACCATCATATACAGGCACAGGTAATGGTACAGGGGCTTAAGTACAGGTCTGGACTTGTATCTGTTCCTGAACAGTATTCTCCAAGCAGAGGTAAGGCCTGTTTTCAGACGTGTTTTTTTTCAAACGCTTTGTCCAGCTTTCTATTTTGTCTGCTTTTCGTTGGGTATCCTGGCCTAACGGTAGAGTACCTGAACAGCTGACCAATGATGATACACTTACACACCAATGAATACTGCATGCATTCAACTCCTGCTCACTTCCCTCCCCTATAAAAAGTATAATACATGTACGTGTAATCAAGCAGCCTGGCATCCAAACATGTTTAAGCTGCTGAGTCTCTTACATCCTCTTTGAAAATAGAAGAGGATGAATATAATAGAAGAGGATAAAAGAGACTCGGTAGCTAAAACAGGTTTGGACACCAGGCTAGTAATCAAGTGCCTGACCCGTCCTTTCCCAGTAGGAAAGCTGCTGCGATGTTGGTGTCTCTCTCCGTCTCGTCCTGAATCATGTCCACCCAGTGCTCGTTGTCCTGCTGATTGCTGTCATAGATCACCACGGCAACTGCACCGTACTGCTCCACCATCAGGGCTTTTGACATGAACGAGCATCCGCTAAACAGCAGGAAGTACACAGCCAGGTGTCATCAGTCATAAAAAGCAACATGACTTAGTAGTAGGTCACAGAGCTGAAGATTGATCTCATGGTTCTTTACTTAGTGGAATCTAGGAAAAAAATTATGAGATGAAGTAACACCTTGCACCATCTCAAACTCTACATATGAGGAACCTTTTTGGCGACGTCTCAGGGAGGAGCCTAATGGTACAGTACTAGTATTGTGTGCAATTTGCAAGAATTCTAGGAATTGTACAGGCATTTTGTCCACAGGAATGGAATGTCCACAGGCATGTCTCCCATGTGACCCACATCTATACCCACATTCCTAGAAACCCTTGGGACCCTGCTTTTGGAAGACCTCTCCGGATGCCCTGCTTTCTGTGACCCCGGGGCTTGTTCACTATACACTCAGGGGGGGTGCACTGTATCTGTATAGGTACCAAGTTTTCCTCAAAATCATGAAATGATGGCAGGGCCGCACTGCCATGCAAACAATAACCCTAACAGCAACCACCATCGCCATGGCAATGTATGTTTTCATTGCCAGTCTTGTTTCCAGTTGTACTGTTATGGAACATTATAAGTAGCTAGCTGTACTACACAGGCTAAAATTTCAGTGTCAGTGCATATTTGGAGAAGACAACATAAAAGTGATCACATCCTCCTTCAATGAGGACACTGACAGTTATCTTTGACTGTGAAGGACTGCCAAGGAGTACATGCAAAACATGAGGTCCAAATCAATGCTTACCCTCTCTCTACCATGGCTATAGATCCCTGCAGAGATTGGCCGTTGTTCAGTACAGAGCAAGACTGGGCAGGATCTGTCGGCACTAAGTGGATGTGATCATAATGAAAGTCCTGAAACACAAGAAAGTACAAGTAAGCCCTATCATACACTTTCACAAAATCTTTGTGCCCCCTTTCCCACACAATCATGTTCTCATAGGTTGACTGGACTGGAATGAAATAAACCATTGGCAAATAAAGATGTTACACTGAATCTGGCTTAACTAAAATTTAAGGTCTAAGACACAGCCTTACTGCAAGACACCGCAACTTGCATTGTGTAAGCATATAATTACAATGAATTTTCAGTTCAGTTTTATTTCAGGCCGTAATGAAGTCTAAAAAAACCCTCAAAAACTGGAAACTCTTCAGGAATCAGGTCACAACCCATTACAAACTTACGAATGGTGCTCCAAAGTCCTTTGCTGGCCTGATCTTGAAAAGGTAGTTGATGTCCTCAGGGTACAAAATCTCAAAGTACAGCTGTTCATTGATGGAATGGGCTACATGGAAAAAAAAAACATTTATAGTGTGACTGTCCACTCCATACTGAAAGATGACCTGTATTCTGTTTTACATGAAATAGCTGGGTTTGAATTTTAGGCAGAACTGTATTTATATCAACTTTATCACTTGTATCTTTGGAATCCTGTTTTGTTCCCAGAAGGTATCATTACTTCTTGGGGTGGTTTAAAGTTTGGTTCTTCCATCATTCTGCTTTCTTTCTGTTCACCATAATCAAGGAGGTTATACTCCGTATAACCTCCTTGACATAATGTATACTTTGACACACAAATATATATAAAAAAGTCAAACTTTTGTAATGCTGAAAGTAATGCTTGGGTAATGCTTAAAGTGTCACTCCCACTCCCATTATATTTACTTTGGTGATGATATTAATATATTCATGAAACAGGTGTCACCATGTACACGCGTTACGCGTGCCAAAACAATTCAGTACAAGCTGTCAATAAATTTGAATGACCTACAAATCATACAGTCGTCACACTCTGCTTAATAGACTATTTATGGCCCTTTTTAAAAATTAATGAATTGTCTCTATGGCGACGTTTATCACCTGAAGTGGCATGTATTATATTACCGGGTTGTAAATGTAACCGTTACTTAATGCTGACGTGGCAACAACACTACTCCTGGGTTTCAGTGTTAGAAATACGACCAAAGTATGAGTACTTCTAAGGAATATGAATGTCAGGAAGCAAGCAAAATATTGTGTTCAAAATCTTGCCAAATATTAATATACAATTTAAAAACTGAGCATTCGGTTTTAGCTGAGTGTTAGCAGTAAATGCCAAGAGTTGGTATATGATGACTTCCCCAAAACTTGACGTTAGTTTGTCAAACAATACTTCGTCAGTGTCCAGCTTATTCATCGAAAAATGATTCTTCTGTACCCATAATTGTTAGCACTGCAGCCTGAAAAACTTACCCAAGACAGTTAAGGGTTCGTAGAGGCAGACGAGCAACAAAACGACAGCAAGAAACGCACAAACTCCTCTCGACATGGCTGCCATGTTGATGGCTGAACTGTACCATTGTAATAATAGGGGTGTTTAAGTCTACGTCACTTAAAATTAGTTGATGTTCATAGCACATATAAATACTAAAATATGAAAATAAATTGAATCAATTTTACAATTTAAGTGACACTAATAAAGTTTTGATGTCACTTTATGTCTTTTTTCTAATCATGTTGACTTTAAGCTACTCACCTTCAGAATAATGGTATTGACCGTTCAACTCTGACCTGAAACTTCTGGTGTTTTCTGGAAGCAGACGATATCACGGTGACGATATAAACATTACGTTACGTCATGGCACGTATACCTATGGATTTATCGGGTCCGTGAATACATGAGACCTGTTTGACTAGACTGTACGTGATGGAGGAAGACACAGAGACGGACAGAGCCGCCGTGACACCGTCGACAGAGAAAAAGGTTAGAAGTGTTGACGTTACCCCCCTCCCTCCCTTTTTTGTCAGTTCTCAGTTCACGAGCAAGACAAGTGTGTTTTAGGCAGTTTCTGTCGCCCAATCAGAGCCTAAACATCACTCAAGCTACAAAAAAAGATAAAATCGCACTCACATAATAAATTCGAACAATTTCATCATGGATATTGCAAATTAATTTGATCTGTCAAAAACAATTCCATGTTGACACCTGTGCTAGTTTTGGACAGAAAAATGTTTAATATGCTTTCCAAGAGCTTGTACTAGTATATAACAGACCTGTGAAAAATATCAGTCATCCCTGGCTCTACTGTGATTGCTGCTTTACAAGGAAGCACTCTCAATAAAAGCTAATTAGGATCTGCTAAAAACTTTTCAACTGTTTTGCTATAGTTGCCATAGACTTTAATCTCCAAGTAGATCCAATATGGCTAATGGACACTACTCCTTAGTCAATGGATACTGCCTTGCCACTGTAGGATCTGCTTGGAGATTACCTTAGATATGCCTAATGTAATGTATAAAGCTGGAAACACACGCAAACATATATGGATTGCATGCACAATCACTTATAGTGTCCTTTAGTAGTTTTACTGTACCATATGGTATTCATGCAAATGGGATGAACAGCTTGTTTTCTCCAATCAATACCGTCCCAGACATGCGAGCCTCCGCCGTCCCCCAGCCAGGACCAAGATGTGAAGTCGACCGCGGTGATGAAGTACGCGTCCGTGGAGAGCCCGGTCAGGTTCTCCGTGCTGCAGAAGCTGACGGACCTGAAGCTGCCACCGGCTAACTGGCTGAGGAGTCAGGAAGGGGTGACGGGCATCAAGACTAACATGTCCTGGGGCACAGGCAGTGGGGAGCCCTTCTCCAGGTCTGACTCACAAATAACATTTATAGTAGCTATTTGAATCTTAAAAGATGAAATATTAACAGCACTTTTTTAGAACAGTCTTTTTAGCATCACTTTTTAACAGTCTTTTTCCCAGCAAAGGTGCTTTGCAAGGAAGAAGACTGTTAAAAATTGATGCTTAAAATTTTGGCACGTAAAAAAAGACGGGTAGGAACAAGCGCAAGCACATTTAAAACACTATTCTGACACCTATGTTCCCGACCATTCTGTGTCTTGATGTCACCACCTACATCACAGTACATGTAATGTCTGACAACTGTTTTCTTGTTTAGTTTGAGCATGGCCAACACTTTTCTGGAGACGGTTGATGAAGTGGACGTCATCACAGATGCTGAGGTACGGACAAGCTTATCCCAAATAAAAGCCTTTTATATCAAGGCATTAGTCAGTATATTATGTAGTATAATGCATGACCTATGTATAACTTAATAACTATCTTGAGTTATGAAGCTCTGAAATCAGGACTGGTGTAAACCACTAGTACTTATGTGCAGGAACATGTTTGTCATTGCATATCATAACCGTTATATTAAAGGTTACAGTTTTCCTTAATCATAACATCTGTTGTATAAATCAGATCACAAGAATTGTCATGATGTTGGCGTGTGTTTTATGTTCTGTATTCCATTTCAGAACATCAAGAAACTGTTAAAGATCCCGTTCAGTAAAGGCAGTGTTTCCATGGCGGTGCACAGGGTGGGGCGGACACTACTGCTGGATGAGTTTGACATCTACAGTAGTCTTCTCAGGGCTGAGGTCAGCTTTTTCTTACACTGACAGCTTTTACTAGGACTATGTTTTCGGGCACTTACAATAGGCCAGTTCTTGCCATATTGCATGGGTTGTTACAAGTTTATATTTGCCTCAAAGTATCTGAGTGTGCATTGTGTTGGATAGTAATGTACATGTGAATACCTTTCCACTGTTACAAAAAGAGTGTATTACCAGTAATACCATATTATGAGATAGGGAAGATGTTTTTGTCTGTAGTTTTGGTCTATTTTGATTATAAGGGTACATTTGGTTTATAATTGGTGGCTTTTTTGTGTCCTATTCCCTACAGAGAGAAAACTGGAGATGGTTGCGAGATTTCTACTTAGAGCATGTCCTGGAGAATGTGAAAGAAAAGGTATGGCATTGTATTAATACATTCAAGACAATAATACATATGAATTTTTGGCTCTTGGACCAATTGGTTGCCTCTCGTATCATACAATTGTTTAAACATAAAGGTTTTGTACAAAAACATTGGAGCAAATGTTACATTCAATTACATTTTTGATAACTATGTACAAAGAATAATTTTGTTATTTATACATGCTCATCACTGGCATATCTCTCTTTCAAAGGAGAAAATCTTCTCCAGAAAGAAAAAGACCAGAGATTACCTTCAAAATAGAAGTATGTTCTCCAAGTTCCTGTATAGAAGGTATGTCTTTACATCTTTATGTTTTTCTCTTATTTGAGACGTCTGAAAAGATTTGGTGCTAGCAAATACTCCCTTCTACTGTCTTCATGACAAGACACTCAATGTTATGTGCCTTTGATGTTAATTTATCTGTTTAGAATTAAGAAGCCTTGTTGAATTGTTTTTACTGGAAGAGGATGTTCTTTCCTTGCGTCCAGTATCGGGGATGGGAAGGAAGCGGAGTCCCCGCCCAGTTACTCAGAGGTGTGTGGGGAGGAGTCTGAGGCAGAGGGGGCCGTAGGAAACTGTCCTGACGAGGCTAACGGCAGGCTGGCCCCGGGACAGAGTCTTAACAATGGAGACCTCCTACCTGAGGTGAGAACACTGCTGTATTTGTAGTGGCCTGGTCACATAATACGATCGCAAACTGAGGGTATTCTTATAATAGTCATGCATAAGTCATACAAAATTCTGCTGTCTTGTTATGGCAAAAGGTTGTCTTGGTCCCTTGTTGGCGGTTGGTTCAGTCACAGCCTCCTTGAAAATTCTACAAGAACAAACTACGGCCTACGACAAATGTGACCATGTCATAATATGCACTGTAAGCTGCATGTTTAGCCACTGCAAAGCGTGTTTCTTCCACAGGACTATGTACTAATAATGTCTACAGTATTTAACATGCAGACTCTCTCCTTTCCCATTGGTCAGCCTGAAGACCCGAGCCTCCGGAGTGAGTTCCAGAGAAATGTCATCTGGACATTTGAAGACATCCGCATGCTGATTGGCACAGACATGCCCATATTTGGAGGCGGGACACACCCTGCAGTGAGCCTCAGACTACGGTAGGTGTCAGGGCTGGCCTTGTGAGTCAGTGTGACATCACAGCTGGTATTGATAAGGTCAACCATTAATCAATCAGTGATCAACTTGGCCAACATGAAGGTGGCAAGGTGGTCTTGTGGTTGTTGACTTAGAATTCAAAGGTTCTGGGTTCGAATCCCTCGCAGGCCCCAATGTTGTGGGCTTTGGAAAGGCACCGTACGCCTACTTCCTCACTCAACTCAAGTGAAGATGAGTACCTAGCTTCAATTAGGGCCGTCCTCTTGGCTGGGACATAAAATCAGAGGTCTGTTGTTTAGGAGAACTACATGTTGACCACGTTAAAGATCACACTACATTTTATAATATTGAAGAAAGAAGGAGTCCCTCCCTATGTGAGTGGATCAAACCTTACAGTCCGGTCTTATGCAGCTTGTTCTTACTGTACGAAACTGGTGTGTTATGCCTATAGGTGGTTTACCAATGATGTAAAACAAACAAACAAACAAACAATTTTTTCCATCAGAGGTTTTATTTGTAAGCTATGCTGTAACATATTGCCTTGCTCTTTCCCAGGGACATGAAGAAGCCAATCAACGTGCTAACTGGGCTGGACTACTGGCTGGACAACCTGATGTGCAATGTGCCTGAACTGGTCATGTGTTACCACCTAGAGGGGGTAGTACAGGTCTGTACAAGTTGTTCCTAGTTTTTAATTTCTGATAGACTGGTACTTGCATCAGAGTTATTCACCAAATTTTTTATCTGATAATTGTCCCATGAAGGAGGGGACTAGTTGATGTTGTCTGTGTGAACCACTGCACAGTTCTACATGTTTACACGATTGTTGCCTCTAATATTGATATTCATAGATTTCACTTTTGAAGAGACTTCTTATGATGTCTGTTAGCTCTGATAAAAAAAAACAGGTTGTTACCGTACTTAATGTCTCTTTCCACTGAAACTGTAGATGATATAAAAATTATCAAGACCCAAAATCTTTTTACCTGGATGTCTAACCTTCATCGACGCCCTCTGTGTTTTGTGTCTAGCAATACGAGCTGATCAAGACAGAGGAGATTCCCAACCTGGATGCTTCGCGGTTCTCCCCCCAGGTCATTAAGGACATCGCTCAGAACATCCTGTCCTTCCTGAAGGCAAACTGTACCAAGGAAGGCCACACCTACTGGCTACTGAAAGGTGATACTGATAACCAGGTTCTACAAATGTCCTGGCCTTAATGCAACCAATAATGGCTGGTGCACTGCATAGATGTCAGTAGTAGCCAATTGTGTTGGTGTTGTCTAATTTTGAATCGTGCCATAGTTGTAGATGTAGTTTTACACTTTCCCACAGAAAAAACATCTTGATGAACAACAAGGAATACAACTGTTACAATAGTACTGTCTACAGTATACTAAGTAGTTAACATAATTTGGATGACTTAAGATAAAGTTTACCATGCCTGACTCTACCTGGGAAAATGTATTCTTGCCAGGGGTAGATTCTGGCTTGTGTACACCTGTACATTGTATAGGTGCAAAACTGTAAGTCTCCCTCATAATTATAGTGCAGCAAAGCTACATGTATACAGTAACACATCTATTTGCCCAGCAAAATGTTCCCGATTTGAAGTTGTTTGACAAGCTAATCTTTGCTTCCCAGGAAATGGAGATGATGTTGTGAAGCTGTATGACCTGACCACACTGTGCTCTGAGAACATGGAGGATAAAACATCCAACCCCTTCTCTGTGCCTGTAGCCATGCTGTTGTACAGGTCAGAAATCTGATATCACTACTTCAGGTTTTATCTGTGTTTAAAACAAGTATGTGGTCAAGTCAAACTTTAGTACACAAAAACTATAACAAGACACCATAGGCAGTGCACACTTTCTGAAACCTGTGACTCCAGTTTGGGTCACATGTAAAAAAATGGAAATTCATTTATCTTCCCAAAAACTTCATTTAAAAGGGGATTTATCTGTGTTTAAAGAATTCTGTAGTACAGTAGAAATACTATTGATACAATAACATAAGAGCTTGCCCAGACAAATAATCTACTAAAACTTTTTTCTTCCCTTGCAGAGTTGCTCGTAACATGCTAATGGACAGTAACTGCCACAAAGAGGACTTCCCCACCGTCAGGAAACTGTTAAAACAATGTATAGAGCTGTTGGATGAAGACAAACATCCAGAGGTGTGCACAGTCATTTACTCTCATGGTGGTTTTACTTCATGGCAGGATGGCAAGGGAGGTTTTCTCAGTGGTTTAAATTCATGGTTGAAACAATACAGTAGTTGCACAAGAGTACAAGAGAGACATAATAGCACTGTCATGAATAAAAACTGCAAAAACAGAACCACCACAAAAGTTTCAAGATTCACAGTACATTGTAATTGGAAGTAGTGGAGCAACCATCCTTAAGTGTTCTACTGTGTTCTCTCTTGTGGATTTCATTTGGAATTTTGACTGGTTGGTATACATGCTACAAATTCTTTGCAGCAGTTACGTTTAAACTGAAAGGAATATGAAGTGCGTTGTGTTATGAGTTATGCTGATGTATTTTTCTGTCACCAGATCGTGACATCCGCCAACTACCTGTTGTCAGACCTCTTTGTCCCCGACGACCCCAACGAGGATCCCTGCGTTCCTGCTTCTTCGGACACGGCAGACCAGGAATTCTGGGATAGCAGTTGCTATGACGACAACGATGATGATGATGTGTCCCAGGATGGGGATAACTTGGCAGTCGCCGTTATCAAGTCAGTGGAGGACTTGTATGAGCGGGAGAAGTACAGGTCATCAGGGAACAGGGTGAGTAGGGAATTGTAGAGCGGGAGAAGTACAGGTCATCAGGGAACAGGGTGAGTAGGGAATTGTAGAGCGGGAGAAATACAGGTCATCAGGGAATAGGGTGAGTAGGGAATTGTAGAGCGGGAGAAGTACAGGTCATCAGGGAATAGGGTGAGGAGGGAATTGCACTGTATTGTTTGTTTATTTTATTTCACCTGAGGGAAAACATATTGCCTACTGGCATTTTTCAATGTGCCCTGGGGGGAAACCCCAAACATAAATTATCAACATCAAATGAAATCATAAATAACCGGGAATACATGTAACCGTATGAGTAGATGTCTAGATTAGTTGAACAGACTACTCTAGAATTCTGAGATTAGTATGCTGTACTAATGAAATGGCTTGATGTTTTTCTTAGCCTCCACATAAAGCAAGACAACCCATGTCAGTGGAAGAGAGAGCAAGAGCAGCATTGTCTTACGTGTCCAAGGTAAGCAATTCAAACTTCGTAAAGTATGGAAGATTGCATATGTCTGATACTAGAAATCTCTCATACTAGTGCATTGGTGTATGACTTGCATGCTGTAGGAACAGTGCCCAAGTTAGAGTGATAGCTTTGACTCAAAAGCTATATATATATATAGGTGGTAAAATGAAAAGACTTTGCTTCTCCTTTTATCCCAAGGCACTGATGCTGATTGACAGTTATGCTTCGAAGCTGGCCCCTCCCAAACCAGCTCCCTTTCCCAGTCCTTCTAAAGCCATTCCGCTGCACTATGCCAAACTCTTCCAAAACGGGGATGACAGCACCTCTAAACAAGAAACTCCAGAGTGTCAGGAAGAAAACTCCAGCTTTACAGACCCAGTTGTAAGTGAGGACAACCCTTCCCAGCATGCTCTGACTCCCTGCCGCAACATCAGCAAGGACTCCTGGGAAGGGCAGCTAAAGATCCTGCTGTTGAAAAAGGCGGCGACGGCGTACTTTGCGTTATCGGACGTTGCAAACACCCTGGGGAGATATGGGTGTGCACTGAGGTACCTCAGACTGGCTCTGCTGTGTTATGGTAAGAGAAGGGTTTTTTTCAAGACGATTGAAGTGATGACATGCATTTTTGCCTCTTAGATTGCTTCCAAATCTTTCAATCTAAAGATCACTGTTTTATTTTTGAAATATTTTAAAAGTTGCTAAAGGATGAAGTAAATCTGTGAAAATTCTATTCACATTTGTACTTTAAAAGTTTTTCTTTATTTTTACTTCTTTGCTTTGTCCATTTCTATGTACAGTTAAAACTGCCCAAGAAGACCACTCAGGGGACCGATAAAATCTGGTCTTCTGGGTATATACATATGTGGACAGGTGGTCATAATAGACTGGCTTCTTAATGCTTATTATATCAATGGGAAAATTTACTAAGGGACCACCAAACAGCTAGGTGGTCCTCATGTGGAGGTGGTCACTTGTACAGGTTTGACTGCATGTTCTTATCCCTCCCCCCATGTACCCCACAGATGCGTTCTCGGCCCTGTCCTTTGGGCTGCTGCATGAGAACCGTAACATGCAAACATCCTTACTGACCCTTGCCGGAGACGTCCAGCTCATGATGGCCAAACACATCGACAACCACCAGGTGTACGAGACGGAGCTGGAGGTCAAAAGTCAAGACGACGCAATCATCTCCAGAAGTGCCAAGCAGGAGGTTGTCAAGCCTCTCTGCAACAGTAAGCAAAATCTTACATGTCCCAGGATGTTTCTAACAGTGGCAGTAATATGTTATTATTACACTACATTTTGGAGCTGTTAAAGTAATGCTGGACAAATAATATTAATGATGAGACCACACCAATCTAATTTGTCGGTTCTGGCCAAACAGTTCATATTTTTGCAACAACAGTTAAAGAAAATCCTTGTTTTCATAGCCGTTACATTTTATTAAATTGGTATGGCCTACATTTATAATGATAAAAAGCAACAGCAAGATGGGAGCAGATCTTGAACCAATGGTATCATGTTGTTAGACACCTTTAGTATAGACCATATAGGCCTAACAATATTCATCCACCTGTTGTCTGATCTAGAGCACGACTGGGCCACTGAGTTCTTCATGCACGACATTGAGAGTTGCCTGGAAACCAGCGTACGCTGCTACAAAGAAGCTGTCATTAGGACCAACCGCAAGGAGTCTCACAACCAGTTCCTCAACGTGAACAAGCGCCTTGGCAACGTGCAAAACGAGATGGGTGTGATACTCATGAACAGGGCAGCAGGGATGGAGTTTGGTAAGCATAGACATGTGTTTAAGCTTGTTAATAGGCTGCTGAGTAGCATGCAGTAAAATATCGTACAGTTTGTTGTGAGACCAAAAGGTATAAAGACACCATGAAAATTTGGGTAAGTCCTCGTGTTGGAAATTACAGTTTAAAAAACTCGTTCATAATGACTTCTACCAACACAGATGAACTTTCAAGATAACACCATGACATGTTGATCACAAGACTTCAAACCTTACTTGGAGCCAAAACAGTATTTTTTTAAAATATCCGTGATTCTAAAGACAGAGCAGAAATTCGGTTACAAATCTGAAGACAACGCCTTATGTTTCCATGTCCATCTTAGGTCCAGAGCAAGAGAAGACCTTACAGAAGAGTCAGTGTGCGTTTGAGTCGGGGATTGGTGCGTTTAGAGCCGCCATGGACACGACTAACATCGCCCTGCTGCACTCCAACACTGGCCGGCTGATGAGGGTGTGGGCTCAGTCCTGTGTACAGCATGACAAGGACGGCAAGAGGGGGGAGTTCTCCCAACAGGAAAGGGTTTACTACAACAAGGTAGGATAAATGTTTGCACCATAATACAGTATATCACACATATTGTACAGTTCCCACAGACATTCTTCCTTTATTACTTTGGAAAACCTGAAAGTAAAGGAATTCAGAGATCTTGTAGTGTTAGTCATAATGGCTTTCTCACAGTTACCTAAGTAATATTTGATTTTTTTAAACATCTCTGAGTAGGCAAGGGACCACTACATGAAAGCAGTCCATATTTTGAAAGACCGATCAGCCTTTCCTATGGTCTGGGATTCCGTCCAATGGGAGCTGTCGACAACTTTCTTCACCATGGCAACACTGCTGCAAGACTTTGCACCACTCTCCATCAAGGCAGAGGAGCAGGTGAGAAAACACCTGGTCCACCCTGGATTGCTGCTGGAATTGCATTGCATATCTTTGCTGCTAGATGGCGCTTTTGAATCATTGTACTTTTTCTAGCCACAATAATGACAGGTCAAAAGCTATGTTACTGCAAGCTTTGGGTGTCAAAGGAAATGCACTAGCGTGTGACAATGGGTCCCTCTTTTTCCTGGTAATGACTGTAGGTGGAGAATGAGGTTGTTGACCAGGACTGTTGTCCCTTTTCAGTCATCTCATGTTCGAAATAATTTACACAAAGAATGAATAACTGCAAACTTGAGGTGTTACAGCAAAGAAATGTCTTTTTCCCCCTTTCTGTCCGTTGTAGGTGGAAAAGGAGGTCGTTGACCTGATGACCAGGTCCATACGGTACTGCGACACCGAGACGGAGTCTCCACGCCAGCCCCTCGCACAGTACCGTGCTGCGACAATCCATCACCGCTTGGCGTCAATGTTTCACAACGCCTACAGGAACCAGGTGAAGAAATAAGTGTATTATGTCATAGCTGGCCAGGGATAACGTTTGATAAGGGTGTTCCAGCCCATGTGATAACAACCCATATCACACGGAGTCCTAATGGTTATCACATGGGCTTCCAAAACCTGCGTTGCGCACGTGCCGCCTATGATACTTTCAAAAATTAGAATAGCAGATTCGGACGTTGGAATTGATGTTGTTACTAGTTACCATGTTCAGAGATACAGGTGTTCAAAGTCTGTGGTAAGAGGTCTTTCATTGTTGAACTGCAGTCTGAGGACCAGAAGAGAAAACAAGCACGATCCCAGGCTGAACACCACTACGGAAAAGCCTGCAGGCTCTTCCAGCAGCTGGAACACCCCTGCGAGCTCACCAGAGTGCAGCTGGAAAGGGTGGCTCTGTGTGAATACCAGTTAGGGGGTATGTTGTCCTAATAGCAAAGCAGGATCATATCCTAACATTACACTTAAGAATGTGTGACTAATGTGTGGCCCAGTTATGTGATGGAAGGAACAGGTCTTGGAAAGTCTTGTATTTTATATCATTATTCATCAGCCACTGCCTCCAAAAAATAGGTCAAACCACATAGAAACACCGATTAGCTCTATAGACCAGACATTTTTTACATCCTTACATTCAGTGCGTTACCTTGCAATTAGTCTTCGGGCATGCATTGCAAATAAAACTGTCGTTTATATCAAGAAAATTTTGGATGCCAAGAAAGTGTTGTTGTTTTTTTTCAGGTCAGACTACAGCAGGGAGTAAAGTGCGAACCCTGTCCACAGCCCTGGGGTACATGGCTGAGTGCAGGGAAGCAATGCACAGTATATACAAGGAACTGGGGCCTGATGGTAAGCCTGACAACACAGGAAAAACACTGTAACATCACCAGGAGTGTCTGTCACTGTGTTCTTCATCCTTATGCATAAGTGTAGATGAGGATATGGTAAAAATGATCATCCCTGAAATGCATTTCTTTGATTTCTATAATCCTCCTTTTAATTCTTCCTTTGCTGTATCTGCAGAGTCATGCTTACATCAAGTAAATGGGTCAGGCTAGGTAACATTTTACAATCTCCTTGGTACAAAATTGTCGGCACAATGATTATATCTATGGCCTCCTGCAGAAGAAGGTGGTGAAAACACAGCGTCCAACGACTTGTCCAAGAACCAGACGGTTGTTTCTAGCCTGGTGCCCAGAGAGGAAAGTGAAAAGCTCCTCAACATCCTTGAGTCCCGACTACAACATCTTCTACACACGCTCATCAAGACAGCAGCGTCGGGGAAAGCCAGGTCAGGGCTAGGACTCTACAACTTGGCTTAAATCTTGTTGGGACACTGCAGCAGCATTATTTTTTTAACTATGATTTTTTTTATAATGAAAGAAGAATGTCTTTAACACTATATCATGTAGATATGGACTTTTGTCCATATTTGTTCCACTATAGAGATTGCCCGCAAATTTGACGTCATTTGGAGTCAAATGTAACTGTGAATTCATTTCTTTTATCAGGGACTTAATTTTGCTGTAGAAGGGGAAGAGAGGTTTTCACTGAGTTTTAAGTTTGCAGTTGAAACAGTTCTGTAGTACAGTAGTAATACATTGGAAATGCATATTTGTGGTGTCATGAATTTGCATTAGAGAAGTCCCTGAAAATAAAACCACCATGTTAAAATTTCAAGGTTTTTTTTTTTTTGCAGTAAAGCTTACTGTTTGTTCTGTTAGATACCTGTATCCATTTATTTCCTTCCCAATTTCCTTCCCAGTTCCCTCACAGGCAAACTGTCTTCCCTTTGTTGGTGTGTTATTCTCTTTCCTCACAAGTTTCCATTTCCCCATTTTCCTTTAATGCCCACTCCTTACTGTAGTCTATCACTGTCCTCAGTTCTCACAAGCATCATGGGGGAAAGCAGAGGTAAGACCACTGTTTTAGGAACAACAGACAAATGTAATGTGTGTTCTGCTTAGAAGACCTGTTGTCACTAACACCTGATGACTGAAAACACTTTTGACCAGTTGACTGACCCTGATGTACTAGTGGACTACACAAAGTACATGTATATACAAGACCTCAGAATACACCATGCCAAAATCACTCCACAGTTCCACTTTCGTGTATTTGAAGTATACGTACCTCTTTCCTAAGTATCTTTGTTTCCCGCCCTTTTACACCTGTCCAATCCACAAAGTCTGATGTTCTTCCCTTTCTCTTCATCTGTGCTGTTTGCCTTGCCTGTATGATCCTTGCCATGCCCCCCTCCCCACCCCAGACGTGCAGGGAAGGCAAAGTAAGTTGTTTGTTCTGGCAAAGTGCACAATTTTTCACTTAATACTGATATGTGTATCTACCAAAGTCCCTGGCCTATACAGGCCTATAGTGAGCTACGGGAGGTCAGGTTGCAATGCAGGCTTTTGTAGTTTCTGTGATATTCTGTTTGACTTATGGTGTGGTCACATTCATCATAGGTCCTCGTACAATTTTGATGCCATTTAATTTTCAAGTAGGCTGTGACAGAACCAATTCCCTACAAGGATCTAAGGCTGCCTGTTCCCGACTGTCCCAAAAATGCATTCGGTTTTTGCAATCGTACAACGATTGTACGATGATTGTGACTGGGCCCTTATTAAATTGTGACTGGCCCCTTATTGATATATGATATTCAGAGTCAGCCTGATACCTGACTGTTCTTATTTGCTACATTTTACAGCCGCCACCTTCCAACATCACAGCTCGAGCAGTACAAGAAAGTGTACGCGTCATGTCTGAGAGGGATGGCAGAGTCTTCAGCTGGGCTGCTGAAACGGGTACAGAGCATGGCGGACACACTGGCTCTACTACCACACTGACTATACAAGCTTCTCTATCTGGCCTTGTGTATTTTTCATTGCTTGCTAATGGGTGAAATGTGAGGAAAAATTCCCCAATCCTTGCATGGGTGGCTGACAGTAAATGACATTTTAAGGGATATTTCCTGGTCTGTATAAGTTGTAGAAAGAAGTCAGTATTTAAATGGATCATTGAAACTGGTTGTTTCATGCTGATGATAAGTGATGCAGAAGCAAGAATACTGTATAAAGCTGGGAAGTGTCTTCATATTAATCTTACCTACAATAAGCTTTTGTGCAATCAACGTTGTAGACATATGTATACAATGTATATTACATCTCGGACACAACAGACCAAGATTGTGAGATTCTGTAATGACTGTACATGGGACACAGTAGGGAATAGTACTAGCTGAGCTTTTCATTGTATAAAAAGAGAATCTACAAGAAAATGCAGTGATTATAAAATAATATACTGTACAGAAACAGATTAAGTTACAGTTTCTTCTGCTGTTTTACACAATATAAGAAATACAGACTGTACCATACATTACGTAATTGTTAGTGAAGGCAGTAAAAGTGCGACAAGTGTGTAACATGTGGACTGTTATTCTGAAGCAACAGACAGCTCAATGATTAACGTACATGTGGCATATTGACACTTTCGTCTGACATTTCATGTACATTAGACTATCCTTATTGATGCTAATACATTTGTGTACAGTCAATCCAAAGCAGGCAGTGCCACAGGTAATTCATTGAAATTAGCCCTTGTTTATCCACCTGCTGAAAGAGGGAAACTTCAGTAATTGGTCTTGATGGTCATGTTTCAGCATACCTAGCATACCTCACACCTACATCTTATAGAAACTAAAGCAGAACTATTGAGATTCACAGGAGAGTCATTTGCATACCAGGGTATTATAGCCTGGAGTCCAGCCTTGTTAGCTTTGGTCTGCTCCCCAAGATCTGCTACCCCACCATTGGGGAGCAGACCAAAGCTAACAAGGCTAATAAGCTACTTACTGATGTCTAGCATATCGTTATTAGGTGTACAGGGTCTGGTATGTGATCAAATACATCACAATGTACAATATGCCTATTGTAAATTGTTGTCAGACATTTTATAACCTAAGTGCCATTTGCTACACGGCTGATGTAGTTACCCTGTAAGGCCCCATTTCCTCTAGACCGTGATCGCTGAGCAATCATACAGCGACCAAAATTGGATTTGTATGACGATTGATTTCATAATTGGAATATGATGCAAGATATAAAAGTATGATGTAAAAGAGAGCGAAACACAAAATGTAAAAAAAATTTTCTTTATGTATGAAATTTGTGGAGTGATTTGTGAAATCTATGGTCATTCAGCAGTCGCAGACTCACTCACTCACACTCACTATCCAGGATTTGATTATACTGCTGCTGTTGTCCCTGCCACAGGGGTCGGCAGCAGTCGGCTAGTAGTACTGGTCTCGCAGACTCTAGTGGAAAGGGGTCATAAGAACACCCTGGCAGTGCTCGAGCTAAAGCTTGGGAAAGTGTTCCCCAGACTAATTAGACTGTTTAGCTCAAAGGTACATGTGATGTGGTGACTTCAAGTGCCGTTTCAGCGAACTAAATAGTCTCCAGAGCCTTCAAACAGTAGGGGGGCTAACGTCATTGTTGGATGGTATCAGAAGCTAACTGTCCTCCTGGGAAAGGATTGTGACTCTGATGTCTGTGATACCCTTAAATAAGGGCCTGGACTGGCGTGGTATCACAACAACTTGGAATATGAATAAAGATAAGAAATACTAGTTACTTTGCTTGGGGATGTAGTTAACATAGTGGAAATGCTAGGCATGTTTGTGAGGTTGACACATACTGTACGTATATTGTGGACCACCAAACTGCTTAAGGACCTTGCTCATGTATGACCATCTTAGTGCCTTACCTGACCAAAGGTGGTCTTGAGTGCAATATTTTGTGTATAATTTTCATGTTTTGCATTGCTTCTATGATGTCTAAACAATACCTCCAGCAGTTGCAGGCATATTAATGTGCACGCTCCGGTTAGGCTATACAGTCAAAGTACTGACCGTGGCCTCAAATGGAGATGTACCACTATTGGCTACAAGAAAATAAATGGACACATCATTTCATGTTTATTAAGGTATTACTGTCTTCATGCCAGGTGCTATTTCTTGCTTCCTGTGTCTCACTGCCTTTTAAATCCACAGTTCTTAATCATCCGTTATGAATAAGGTTGCCACACGAGAAAACATCATACGGTCCTCTCTGCCCCAGAGTATCAAGGGATAGACTTTACTGTACAGTAACTACAGACATACTGGATTGGTTCATGGAATGCGCCCAATGAAAAAGACAAGTATACATCTTAGGTTGAGCCAGATCGTTACCTTATGAGTTTGTGTATAACAATGTTTCTGCCTTTTGTCGACTTTTCCTCACACTTTCTCGTTGATTTGGACGTAGAGTACAGCTGTAGTTAGAATGCTAGGAGGTGGCGTAATCCTACTTTAAACAACGCAGGGACCAAGCTACACAAACACGTCCATACAGACGTTATCGCACATAGAGAATTTGCAAAATAAGATCATCACGTGGAAAGGGGTAGGGAGTACGTGGTCCGTGTTTTTCTGTTAAAGAAGAAAGACAGGAATTCCGGCCTTTGATCGCGCTGGGCGTATTTGCCATGGAGAGGAGCGTTGTTTAATCGTGTTTATCTGAAAAAACGGGTGGAAACCAAACGTTTGGTCCGGTATGACTCAGGCTTCTGGAATGGTCTCTTTCAAAACCTTCTCACCGCATGAGCCAGAAGTTATTTTGTTTGTCGAAACATTATACAATCCAATTTTTCTGACTCAAGCACGTCAGTATGAGATGGAATGACTGATACCTTGTTTGCCAGTTCAGATAGCTGTTGGTGAAAACGCGCGATAACTTCCACATTGTATCCCACTTGTTTGTGTCGCTATGCCTCCTGTAATGTTTGATCCCTCCACAACAAGTAAGCTGACGGCTGTACGTCTGAGAGAGACGCCCCTTCGGACTGTACTTTCGTACCTGGCAACGCACTACGGACGACTAGCACTTAACCAAAGATATCAGGGTAAAATGTTATACCAAAGCGCCACCATAAAATAGCACGTGTAATTACATGAAGTTGTATACAGTTACTTTATGCACAGACAGACAGTGCAATAGTAATATAAGAAAGATTCTCAACTCGTGTACAGTGTTAATACAACTTTTCGCTGCTGTTGCATTCTTCCTTCATCTTTACTATCGAAAAAATACACCTATGTTTCTTTCTGTCCTGCCATATCCTTGCGTCAAGGGAACAAGGGCCAAGCTGCATCCAAGGTCCAAGGGCGCATTTATTGCTACAAAATCGCAATCGACATGTGTTTGAAGGGATTTCGGGCATTTCTCATCGCCGACTTGTGGACCGAGTTGATCTTTGCCCCTTGACAAAGATCCGTTGCTCAAAGTAACGTGACTGACGCTTGACGCTGAGTCAGTCAAGTTGTCAAGTGAATTGACACTTAAGGCTGAGAGAGAGAGAGTAATTGAAGAAAAATACTGCTTTGTAAAGCTCAACATATCCTATTTTTATA
Source organism: Branchiostoma floridae x Branchiostoma japonicum (assembly GCA_013266295.2). Classification (NCBI taxonomy): domain Eukaryota; kingdom Metazoa; phylum Chordata; class Leptocardii; order Amphioxiformes; family Branchiostomatidae; genus Branchiostoma; species Branchiostoma floridae x Branchiostoma japonicum. The sequence goes on along the minus strand of CM023824.1, from coordinate 20,286,338 downwards.
CGAGACAAGCATTTCTTAAGGTCGGAAAACGTGTAGCAAAGACTTTCGTAACCACATAAAATAGTTTAGATATATGGCACAGTCGTTCATAACTCGAAGATTCACAGTTTTTAACAACAGAAGAAACTTTACAACACAATGTAAGTCCCTTCGTAGATTTGCTGCAAAGAATACTTTTTTTCATCACCAATTCTTTCCTCCTTGATATTCTTCATGCTTGTTAATCAGAGCCCAAGTAAGCAGATTTATTAGCACACGTTGAGTGGCTATAAATCCAAACATACCATCACGTACGAGAACTTCAGCTTTTACTACGCGGCAAAGTTTCAGACCCCGGGTAGCAACCGGACTAACCCCCGTGCGGTAGACACCGCTATTACCTTGATAGCCTCACGTCTGTATCGCCTATAATAGCGGTATAATCTGTCTTAATTGTCGGGGCACTCAATTATCGACCCGCAAATACCTATCACAGATTTACAATCACTTTGATAACCTTTTCCACAATGGGAAGAATTCTAAACATGTGGATTTTGAACCTTAGCTCTGTGGCCGGGCAAGAAAATCGAATATCTTGTGTATGCTTGTAGGGTGTTATTCGCATTCCTGTCGAGACCCCAGCTTAAATGTCACGTATATCTGTTATTGCGTGGCCTTATAGACAATATCGGGGAGATAAAAGAGCCTGAGAAGAGCCTCGCTGGCCGTAATTACCGTGAATGGTGTTTGCCAGGTCCGTGGCCGCACCGGGAGAAGTGTACTTGAGTCGCGGTGCTGTGAGCCATATTGCACGCACCCCCTGGACCGTTGCTGTAGTTACCGCTGTCATAAAGTTAAAGATAGACGGTGGGGCGTATGTATGACGTGAGGCAAACCTTAGGACTAAGCCATACTGACAGAACTGCGACAGCCTGTGCGTCCCAGTGTTCACCACAAAACTACTGAAGCCAAATTAGTACCTCCCCCCACTCCGAGCCACCTGTTGTACATAGTTGTAGACAGGTGGGAAGACTGAATTTACTCAAGAAGTGAGATACAAATTTCCTTTCAACTGCCCTATCTTCTGGTCCCCCAACACCATAATAGTCCAACTGCCCCTCAATTACCATCAGTACTACAATGGACAACTCCTCTCGTAGCTTCACATTGTATATTACGTTACCATCAGTTGGTCATTGAAGTACTTCTTACAGTCTTTTGCAAAGTTTCTCCAATCACTGCCACTCTCAACAGTTGAACTTTAGTGGGTGCATTGGTACGGTACTGTGTGCATAGCTGCTAAGCCTGAGCAGGCGGTAACTTATAAACATAGCGGATAAACATACTGTATTCAGTGGAAAATTAAAGTATTGATTTAATCACTGTCACGTGGCCGTTTACCAAGTGTCGCTCACTCTCTGACAGCGTCTTTTCTCAGCCGCATAAATGTCGTCTTACCTTGTCGGCTGACCTGAAGCCCAAACGTAAAAACACATTTTAAAGCGGGAGCAAAAGCTCCTCAAACATGTTGGAAATTTGCCCTCAGTTATTGTCCTGTCTTTGACACGTCCAGTGCAAACGGCTCTGGTATTGCAGGTATGTGCACCGCTGCGGCCCTCCTATTGTATCGGTAGACTTTAATGTTACAAAGCACGCTCAGTGTTTGCGTTTGGGCAATATTACATGACGGGATCGCTTGTAATGAATGTAGAAATCTGTCTCGAAAACCCAACAACACGAAATGAGCACCTCAAAACCCAAACAACACGAAATGAGCATCTGGACGCTTTAAGTTTAGGCATAGTTGCTGCATATAAAAGGCCTGTATGGATCGCCCCTTATTGTTACAATTTATGGCGCGGTCACATTCGTCGTAGGTACATGTAGTAGCACGATTTTAGCGCCCTAGAATTTTCAAGCAGGCAGAACCAACCGCCGACAAGGATCTTGGACAGCGTTTTTCGTAACAAGACATCTGAATTTTAGAGAAAACATACATGACTGTCTCAAGATTGCCCTCAGTTTGCGATCGTATGACGATCACACGACGTACGTGTACGTGTGACCTGGCCCTTCTTTGCGCTGAAAGACAGCAAGAATTGTATTCTGAAGTACCAAGAGACCCGCATCGAAAATACGATGATAAATCATGGGGGCTGACTTTGCGGTCGTTGTGGACCATGACCGATAGCGCGATAGCCCCATGGCCGGGACTCAGGCGCCCGACAGTCTCCGAAAAACAAGTCGAGGGAGCTCGAGCTTTGAGCAAGGCCAGAGGCCAAAATTTCTCGCCCGATGAAAAGGTTCTACATTTGAAAACAGTTTCATGCGAGCATGGTTAGCTGTAGGGGATAAATTCTGCGGATACGTACACTGTTTCAGATAAGAATTGATCAGTCATTGGAATGGAATTCTTCTCCACTACTTTGCCAGCGTGCTCAAAAGTGTTTCGCAACTTTGATGAAAAAAAAAAAAGTGAGTTGTCCAAAACTACGGGCTCACCGCCAAGGAAGTTTGTTGTTTACCCGCGCTGCCGCTAATGGCTTTTAAACGGACATATCTTAATCTGCGTCCCGCTATTAATGACTTTTAAACAAGTCGTCTTATCATGGGGGCAGCTCTTTTAATTCCACTTAAACCTCATACAGCCATAAAGGATTGTGGCTTTTGTCTCGGAGGATGGTGGAGTGGTTCAATTATCAAAGGCTCCGTTGCGTAGAGGCGCGAGAATGCACAAACATGCCCGGCTTATAAAGTGTCCTATGTGCAGATAGACGCCAGGAAAACAATGGAAGAAAGGGCCAGAAAGCATGTGCCATCGGAAAACAAGGCTTGGTCCAAAGCGTGTTTTTGAAGATAAGGAGCAAATACTAGCGGGGGCAGGTGCCAACCCAGGCTGCTGTAGCTACGTGACTCTCAGGTGCGCGCGGCCGTGCGGGCAATTAGGGCTGGAGTAGGTTTGTGGTAACGTTACGTGTCAGGCGCAGTATCGGAAAACACCCGTCTCCTATACCGAACTGTAACAGCGAAGTATCGGTAATCTCCAAGCAGATCTTTCGGTGGTTGCAATACAGCATTAAATTGGCAAGACAGTATCAAACTGGCCAGGCAGTATCCAAAACGCCAATTGGTTGGCGAAAAAAGATACCAGTACAAGAAGAAAGCCCAATGAAAACGCCTAAAGACACGTCAAGAACAAGCCGAAGCCTAAACCTCTGCTTGGAGAGTAAAGCATCGGTACAGGCTACACGGCAGGCGACAGGCTCTCCCAACACAATCCGAATACATAGTATACTGGTTAACACAAGGAGCAATAAAACATACACGTCTCCATGTATGCAAATGAGCACAAGCACCAAATTTATGGAAGAGTCATAAATTCACATAAAACACGTGTACCTAGCCTGTACCAGGTGTTTGTTGACCTTACTCGGATATGTCCACATATGCCATGCATGGAATCATACACACGGTTTAACTGACTTCGACTGCTGCAGACGCCAAAACACTAGTGCACTCAAGACAGTCATGTTGTTGTCTTATTAGAATTAATGTCTGGGAAGAATGACATGCTGACAGTTACCTCATTGTGATAAAAACAAACACTGGACAATTGCAGTTTTACGTAACACACAAATTATCAAGCAACAGGATATTGCGTAATGCCCTGGATGTCTAACTATTATCGGCGAATTACAGAGACTCAGTGTTTGTGTCGATACACCCATATATTCACTGCAGTACTTGTGCATTTGTGATACTTATTCTGCCAGGAGAGGGAGTTATTTCGCATATTCTGAATCTGGAAACTGTCCTACTGTGGACGAAATACCCCCCTCCACACACACACACACACACACTATTTTTGACTTACAGTCATTTTGAATTTTGCGTATAATTATAAATAACCAATAGCCACCAATGATTGCGTCATTTTGAACTGTTTTATTCTGGTTAGAACGTGTGATACATCGTACTGCATGATGCTTCATGCAAACGACGAACTGCAGGTATAGTACATGTATACTCTTTGAACATAGTGTTTAAACGTTAACAAAAGACATACTACAGACATGTTACTTGCCCAACATGTACATGTGCAACATGTAGCTAGTCGGTTGTCATCTGTAAATAAAAGCTGTCTGAATATAACTTTACGGAATAATTTAAGCTGCGGCATCAAAAAACTTAAGAAAGGACATATATCGCAAGCGAAGGAAAAAAGCTAACGTCGAAAAGTTTGAACTAAACTTGAAACGTCGTTGTTGTCATATTTGCGGGGCTTCTTGTTTTGACCACGCCCCCTACACCGCCCTGCAGACATCTGTTACAGAATCTGAACTTGGAGAATTATTTTTCTGTGTGATTGTCATTCCGCAGACACTATTGCACAGGGCATCATTGAACCGGTACACTACCAACACTCACTTGTCGGGTTCTTACATTAAAGATTTGAAACTGTTTACGGTACGTCTAAGACTGTTCCATCCACACATACATCATACATAGGCCCTTTTATCAATGCCTATGGGTATAAATACTGTATCCGCCAGGACACGTGACATTAAAACAAGGGGCAAATATCTTAATATACAAAATTTCATCATTGTCAAAAATGTTTGTAGTACAAATGACACATACATGATTAGACAGGAGTTCCTGAGATAGCAAAAAGCACCTCCGCGAATCAATTTGTGGACGACATTTCCTTCACTTAGAGCAAGGTTGTCTCTGAGCAGAAATTTGCTCTCAGTGCTTGTAGAAATAAAGGTTTTAGATGCTAAAACAGTAGCCAAGACGTGCCGAGATTGACTTAACGTTTTACGTATTACCCAAAGGCGCCCAAGGATCGACAACATACATTATTATAGCTAAGGGCCTCGTCAGAGACGGCTAACAATTTCATCTGTTGAGTCGACACTTAGTACATCTTCGTGAAAACATAACATACAACTCCTACATGTCTCTTAGACACCTGCTCCCTCAAAACGGAGACAAGCCAACATGGTCTTTCATGAAACTCGTATTGCACAAAATTGCCCTATGCCATGACAGGGACCACTCGTGGGGGAGGGGGGCTGCATAGATCCACTAACCGTTGAAGCGACAAGAGGGTGAAGAAAGCTTCTGTGAAGTTTTTTGTTTGTTCGCGTGACGTGCAGAGGCAAGAAAAGTGTTCTACGACCCGTCCAGCTCCCACATCCACACCTTGCAGATGTCCTGCCACTGTTCGTTGACCGTAAACGGTCCGTCTATCGCTGCGGTCGCGACGTTTATACTCCAGTAGTCGAACCCCTTCAGGAAAAACGTGGTCTGGTGCGTGTAGGAGTAGTAGGCGGCGTCCAGGTTGTTGGGCACGCCCGGGAACACCTCGCTGATTTCCTTGGGGAAGCCCGGACTCACTCTCTGCCGCTCGACTTCGTACTGGTACACCTGGAACGGACGAGGCATCTTAGATGTCGTGCGGTAGATAAAGTAAAGAGCAAATCTCACTTCTATGATTCCCTGAGACCCACAAGTAAAACGGCGATTTATTACTCACTAGATGGTCCTTGAAGAAGTAGGTGTATCCGGCGCTTCTGTTGTAGTAGACGGTGTCGATGTTGTCGGGGATGCCGGGAAATCCGTAGCTGATGAGGTTGGGGAAGGGGTTTCCGTTTGCGTCTTGAGTGTAGATCTGTTCCCGCTCGCTGTCGTACTCCCAATAGGAATCCCCTGGACAGAGAAGAAGTTGGGATCAGATCAACATCACACAAAGTCTTCTACAGACAGACAGGCACACACCTGCTTAATGGCATTGTTGCTGAACATAAAGAGGTACGGCGGGTGACACGTCAGTATTTTTCCTCAGTACAAATTTTTGCAGCGTTCTGTTTATCACAGTCCAGCTGCTATAGTCCCATCGGAGATTTGCTGCACTACAGAGAGGCACCAGCCCTGCTTAATGGCCTTGTTGCTGAACATAAAGAGGTACGGTGGGTGACACGTCAGTCAAAATCCCAGCACAAGAACACTCTGGTGATCCCTGACTCCCACACTGTCAGACATAGGAGAACTTTTCTACTATCAGTAGTAGATCTTTGGAACAATCTTCCTGAGGCAATAGCTATGATTAGAGACAAACAGAAGTTCAAGCGTGAAGTATTTTTTCCTCAGTACAAATTTTTGCAGCGTTCTGTTTATCACAGTCCAGCTGCTAATGTTGTGACATTGTGGCTAGAGCTGACATAGATAAAAAAAGGTATATTTTTTCATCACCAATTCTTTCGTCCTTGATATTTTACATGCTTGTTCAACTGTCTTCTTTCTTCAAACACTCTCGTTGGGTTCTTTTATCCTTTTGCTAGTTTTCATCAGATTGTGACTGTGTCCTCACAAGCAGAACCAGTACCGGCATTAGTCTATTTGCTATCAGAATGACCCCAAAACGTATTTGTGGCTTTTCATTATCTAAAGGTGGAATGGCCAAACAAAGAAGTGTTTGGATTTGGGCAAAGATCAAGATCCAGTTCAGGACCCACAAGTTGTTACGAGTACAGAGGGACAGTGGTCGAAGTCCTCAGCTCAGGTAAGTTGTTACGTACTCTAACCGTGTAGTCATCAGAAACGGGGTCAGGTAAGTTTGCTGCCATGGCAACAAAATCATCGAAAATTACCTGCAAAGAAGAAGAGGACGTCCCATGTCCTTGACCAGACGTGTAGGATCCCGTCGATCTGACGTGACGCGATGCCCTGCCACCCCCCGCGGATGAGGAGGGGGTCTCCGTACCGCGTCCGTCCCTTGGAGTTCTCGTACATCCAGTAGCGACCGTCGGAGAAGAAGAAGGTGTTGTAGATGACTCCAGTCATGTAGCCGTTCTCGTCTCGGTTCGGTCGGACCCAATCGAACACGGTGTCGAACCGCTCTTCGCATTTTCCTGGTGACACAGACGGGAGAGAAAATGTCATTTTTGAGCCTATTTAGATTGTTTGATCATGCAATGGAAGTGGACATTTAACAAACGCTTTTGTCCATTTGCCAATATAGTAAAAGTGAGTTATACCTGTGACGATGGTTTTGCAAAGATAACCACAACAAAACACACAAACAGCCAAGACAGCACATTAGAATGTTTAATTTTTCATATGACTAAACTACTGCACCAGCATTTTTCATTGTACCAACTTGAGTCAAGAAGTATTTACGACAATAATCAACCTCGTCCTTCTGCTTTTTCGATAGGAACAGCGTGGTCACATTTGTGGTAGACCGTCGTACAATTTTAATGTCGTGAAATTCTAAAGTAGCCTGTGACAGAGCCAACATGGATCTAAGTCTTTTCCGTAACAAGGCAGCTGAATTTAGTACGACATATGCACGACTATCCTCAAAATATCCTCAATTTGCGATCATACTACGATCGTTTACGACGAATGTGACCAGACCCTTAATCTGCTGATGTAGACAAATCTCGAGACGCAAAATAAAAGCTAACAGGATGAAACGTTCCGTTTGTAGTACCTCTCGTCATAAGAAAATATGAAGAAAATATGACGTTGTTCCGTTTGTTAACCGCACAAGAGTATCAATAATCTGAATATATATGCTCCCAAAGACACACGACGTTTAGCAGAATCTAGGGCCCTGGACCGTGCAACACGGAGAAACCTTATGGAGGGGAGAAAGGGGCCAACTTCTGGCCTGGGCACATAATCAGTTAGGCAGTAAGCATATGCTCCGATATGCACCGTGGTGATACATGAATCCAGGAAAACATAGTCCAAGCCTACTATCCAACCAGAGGTTTAAGCTTCGGCTTATTTCTGACGTTTTTTAAGGCGTTTTTACAGGGCTTTCTTTTTTGTACTGGTATCTTTTTGCACGCCAGCTTCTGGTGGCAAATATATACAGCCCTACCAATTTGAAACTGTCTTGCCAAGTTGATACTGTCTTGCAGCCACCGAAAGATCTGCTTGGAGATTAGTCCAAATCTCTAACGCAAAGATTCCGGGGCGGAGTGACACGTGGTGCCCTGCCTCGCAAACTCGCTCCCTCATGACGTCATCCGGCACCACCTGACACAGACGTTTTTATCCCTTCTTCAAACACTATCGATTCTTCTCCTCGGTGGCAAAAAAACTTTAATGGGGCGAAAATTGAAGCCCGTTGCCTGGAGAGGACCCACACCATGACAAACACGTGCACTGAGGATACCTCGGTGATGGATCAAGCGAAGATCGCGAAGAATCCGCGTGTCTGACATGTCAAGGTATCCAGAAAGGTCTTGGACACCGGCGGAATGACGACACGAGAACTCACGCAGGTCTGACGCTGATGCGCAGGGTCGGTCCCTATACACGGCATTTAATGGTGCGCAAACAAGTAACAGTTTGCGATGTTACTACCAACATTGTTTTGTTATGTTGTGCGTGGTTGGAGTTGCCTAGCAGAGGCAATGTTTTGAGACAAATGTTTTCCTGTTTTCCAACCTCGAGAAGGTCATCCTACTTCACACCTGTGTCCCATGGCCCCCCTGGGATCGGAATAACGACAATTCTTCTGTTGGTAGGTCTACTTTACATGACTAGGAAGATATGCTGAACACGTCCAAAGCTATATATAACGTTATCTCGGTTTGTTATTCTGGATTGCCAAATATAGATTGCCCGGTGCCTAACAACAGAATACCTACGTTTAAGGTTCTCCACATTGTTGGAAAGTCCGTGCACTAGATTTGCAAGAGTCGGCAGTAACTCGCACGATAAAAGATCTCCGATAGCCAGACCCCCAGCAGTGATATCAGCTCGACAGGTGACCCCGTCTGGCTAACACAAAGTGCTGATTAAACAACATGGATATTTCACAGAAGTGCCTTGGCTTGTTCATGGTGATTTCATTTCTTTGATATTTCAACGACTCCCTGTACGTACTCACCATAACCGAGCTCCTGGACCGCCCGTCTGTCCTCGGCCCCGATCTCGAAGTTGTACGGCTGCGGAGCGTAGTTGGGCTGCATGACGGAGTTGGCCCACTCCTGATGGGTTAGTCCCAGGATGTGGCCGATCTCATGCACTGCTACCTTTGGAACGAAATGACATCATGTCACCACAGAAGAACATAAACGGTAACTGAGTAGACCTCCGTTGTATGGTCCAAAAGCTTGCCAGATAGCAGGTATAAATGTCAGTCCACACATTGCTTGAATCAAACATGAAACGAAACACTTAAAATTGATCTAAGAACAGAGGAAGTACTCGTCATGTTTGTTCAGTTCATCTAATTACCAATTTTGTGTATCATCTAAAAAATAGCGTCTAACAAATGCTGTAAATGTTCTAAATATCATCTAAAAATTGTGCTGTAAATTATAAATTTTCCACTTCACAAATCATAGTGGAGAGACCCCCCCCCCCCCATGCAAGCCCTTTACCACCAAGAAGACCAACCTTGAGCAGACTGATCCCGTCAGGTCGGTTGACGGTGTAGGGTTGGATCTGGTCGTTGATGTGAACCTCCGCTGCGTCGTCGAACGCATGCGCATATTCTTGTTCCTGGAACTCAGTAGGGCAACCCAAGTGTCTCACTGCGAGAGAAGAAGAAGGAAAAATTAAATTGTAAAAATAAAGCAAAATTTGGTTTGTAACTACGTAGTTGCCTAGAAGGAAAGGAGAGACTTTCACCCACCGGCAGGCACGCTCTGTCAACAGAGTGAGAAATTTTCAAAGCATCAGAGATTTTTTTTAAAATCAGAAAACCCCTCTATATCCTCTGAGCACCTTAGTAGTACCTAAATTTCCTCTTTGGCATCAAATTGACTAGAAGCGAAAGCCTCTTACCCGCCGTAGCTCCACCCCAGGCTGAGTGTCGGTCTGTGTGACAAAGTACAAAACATCAAGCTTGGGCAAAAATACACCACTAACTGCAGCCGAATCATCCATACTACTACACATTCAAACTCAACATAGACGCCAAATAAAAATCTTCTTTTCTATGGACTACCTCCTAGAAAGAGAGGGAAACGACCATGGATGAGAATATAGGCGAGGTAAAGAAGTCTCAAGTTAGGGTGGAGAAATCTGCTAGTAACAGGTTCACAATCTCGGGACGGACTGTGCAGAGAGAGTTGGAGAGAGTAGTCGGTGTCATCAACGATCAGACATGTACATCGTAAGTAGGGGTTGAGAGATTGCAACAAGATTTGTTCGCTAAACTGTTAGAGGTTACCTGTAACGTTACACAAGGTTGTATAACATGCTTCATATTTGTTCTTCAGTTCGAGTTTTAGAAATGTAGAAGTCCTTTTGCCTCCTAATCACCAAATCAGTACAGTAGAAAGTACATTTCTTCATGCACCATGTACATTCTGCTATTTGGTACAAGCTCGCAGCAGCCGTTGTTCTCATATACTCTCATCTAATTCGTCCCATATTTGACGTAGCGACGAGTGGCTCTGATCAGCTGCGGCTCCAAAACTGGGACATTCGGCAAGAATACACATGACAGATATGCAACAAAAACGTTTTCTAGTATTACGCCTTGGTCACAATCCCCCAAAGAAGCCCCCATGAACGTATGTGTTTTAATAATCTATCAAGACTACAATGTACAATCAGAGGTAGACACAGACAGTTGGAATGAATTGTTGAGAAAACAAAGCCAAACGAGAGAAGCGCCACGGTCACTGGAAACACTTTATTGACATCGAACTATCTAGATCCTCAGTTCTAATGAGATGTAAACGGAGTGCCCGCACGAGCGGGCGTATCAACCACGCCAAATACTCTAAATACTACCGAAAATAGTTTCATCAGGTTGGTAGAACATAGGATATTGGAGTTCCTTGCATAACGGAGAAGCAGTACTCTAGTCAGAAGCTCTGAGGAAGATGTCTGATAGGCATCGAAACGTAAGCAGGTGAGACACTGTACCAGTTGTGTATAAAGAAATTCCAATAGCATACTCTAAATACTAGTAACAGAAGTCAGTGTACATGTACAACTTGTAGGTTGAATACCCTCCCAGTTTGATCACTTAACGAAGACGTAAAAACTCACCCCTGCCAAATGCAAGGTTGACGTCCACCTCTTCGATGTGCGAGACGTGGTCCGGTCTGAAGAGCGGCGGGATGACCTCGCTCCACATCCGAAAGGCCTGCTGAATCACGGCGAGCTGGAGATCCGCGTCCAACTGCGAGCTGTAGCCCTCTCCCAGCAGCCTCCACGTCACGTAGTTATTCACGAAAATGCCGCGCTTTTTTCTTCTTTCCTCCTGCCTCTCCATCCACGTTTTCAGGACGCTTTGACGCTTTCGACTGCTGCCTTCGGAAGCGTCTTCCGTGGCTCGCCTCTCTATGTGGACAGTCGCATCAGACGTCGCGTTTGTATCAGCGGAAGAATTGCTGGTGGTGTTAGATGCCGCCGCTAGAGGCACCGCTTTCGTGCCGTTTTTGGCCAGCGTGTGATCGGGATTGCCACATCTTGGCTCGTTCATTTTATTCCTGGTCGCGTCGTCCAGCACGCCGGTCACGGTGAGGTTGTTTGCCTGCTGAAACTTTCTGATGGCCTCCTTGAACTCCTCGTCGTCCACGCCAATCGTCGGCTCGCCGTCTCTCCCCATGCCCTCCACCTCCTCCACCATGACCGAGGGGTCGAAGTCTGAGAATATGTCTGGCGCAACGTCCTCGGGTTCAAATATCGTCTGCCGCGACCGATCAAGCGTGGACTCCCAGTCTACCGGCTGGAAGTACCCCAGCCTCTCCAGGAAACTCTGCAGGACGACATCGGCGATAATTAGCATAGGAAAACAGCAGACGGATTGAGAACATATTTATTTACAATGTATCTATCTATCAGTAAACTGATTTCTTTCGGTTTCCTTTAATATGCCCTCCAAGCAGGACAAACTATCCTAACATTGACATAATTTCCCTCCTATGGGCCTACATTGAAATAAATGAGTTTGAATGCATAATGCGTTGTTGCCAGCCCTCCCAGGTCACCATATCCAGGCTCTATATGGTGCCTTTTTAGGTTTCATAGTCCGTGTTGACAGATGTGATCAATGGCCTTCTGGTGTGGGCTAAGATTAGACCAAAAGTCGCTGTTTGTCGTGGTAAAGTCTATATCCTGGTGGACATGTAATACCTAATACCTAAAATGAACAATCCCTCAAGTAGTGGAGCACACGATATTTACGCAGCGGTTCTTGCCTTCTTGGTAAACCACATATAAACTACATTTATTGATCAATAAATTTCGCCTGTCCTATAAAGTACCGCCTTTCCAAGCACGCTGACAAGTTGCTACGTTGCAGCAGTTCTACCAACGTGACGGAATTGGCAAAAACACGGTCTATCCCAGGGTTTCAACACATGTATATCTATGGATCTAGCTATCGTTATATAATCATGCCTCTTCCTGTAAAATGTGTCTAGCTGTCATGGAGAAAACTTGCAATAAGCAGCCTACCATTTGCGCTATGTTTAGAGGCTTAGCTTAAGTCTTTCTGGTGAATTGTCAGTGGCAACCGAAATCGTGAACAAACATAAAAAGACGTCATAAAGATAGGTTCACGTCATGCACATGGTAGGTGCGAGTATTGGCGTAATCATAATCTTCAAGCATGTATGGATACGGCTTGTTTTCGCACGTCGTTTATTTTTTCTGCGTCTTTCAAGAGGTGCATGTTTTTCAGCGGGCGCCTCGCCGAGCACTTGAAAGGCGCACAAACCGAGCAAAAGGTCGTCCGAAACAAGCCGGAAAAAACGATATCACTTTAAAGACATACGAAAACAAGCCGAAGTCATGCATCTGTTAGGAGGTGAGCGTCACCGTACGTACCGCTGCGTCCCTCTCGGTGACGATGGCGGGAATGTTCACCCTCCCGGCCGCGGGCATCGCGTGGCCAACCCCGCTGGCTCTCCCACCCGGGACGCGGTCGGCCTCGGAGAACAGCAGGAACAGAGTGACGAAGGCGTACACATGGCGCAGCAGGCACGCCACTGTCGTCGTGAAGTTCGGCCTCGGCGGCGAAAGCCTGGTTATTCTGAAGACGTTCATCTCTGATGGCGGTACTCGCACTTGCTAACAGTGGTCGTCTGAAAATGTCTGTGAACGCGTCGATTTTGGGGTCTGTTTTCCCAAGTCGAAATGGACGTCGATACCTACTCTCTTTCGGCCTAGAGCCAAGCGCAGCCTCCGCCAAACTCCGGCGTGTCACCACAACTAATGGAAAACAAGAGATTGTGCCGTCTGCCGTGTGTTGACCGTTCTTAAATAGTCGCCCCCTAGCCGTGACGTGGGACCCAGATTCTATATATGGCAAGTTTCCCGACTAATCAGCAGTCGGCGTTTGACAAGGTGTGAGCACAACTACCGGTTATGATTACGGGTGAACTTTACACACTGGCATGGCATCATCGAGAAGGAATCTGATTACTCTAAAAGCAACGGAAACTATACACACGTACCTTATCATGCGTAAGATACAAATATGCTAGTCACATGGCATGGATAAACACCTAGCCTACCAGTTAGAACCATAGGCAGCAATGGATCATAGTGCAGAAGGCACGCCGATGGTGTAGCATCACTTACTGTCGTCAACCTTAAAAGATAGTGTTTAAAAATCCATCTAGTTCGCTCCGACAGTTGTTGTGTGTGCAAGTCTTACTCGGTATGTCCATGCCTTATGCCTAAGCAGTACCTTCCCCCGACCAGGCTGCTGAAACTAGACTGAACCGCTGAACGTCGGACTGCTCGGAGCCGCTAACTAGCTAAAGGTTGAGTGCATACTCACAAAACGATAAACCGCCGTCGTATATCCAGGCTCCCAGACATGACCCTGTCATCATAGTCTCACACACGGAACACTCTCACCTCTCTGTACAAACACCCTCACACTTCAGTAAGCCTCTTGAAACAAAGATAGCCGTATCATAATCATGGCTTTATTTGTCTTCACAATTAAGGTGTGATATGGGCTTTCCGTGTGATGTGGCAGGGCGCGAGGGTTAATATTTCACTCTCTGGTTTCGTAAAGATGGTTTGGCAAGATGTTGATGTTGGCGAGGTGTGACTTGGTGTACCGATACAAGTGAGGGAATGAATTAATGAGTATTGAACGAATGGTAAACGGAGGACAAGTTACACCTTGTGGCGCAATCGTCGCCCCATTGGTGAAAAGAATAACAACAGAAGTTGTTTGCTACAAGCCCCGAAGAGACGAAATTTTAGAAAGCGGCTTCTTGTCAAGAAACGGTTCTAGCGCGCCAGTTTTATGTGACACCACCTCCTTAGTGACACCAGGTATGCTGCTGGCTTACGATTGTGTTAACCTACGAGCAGACATTACACATTACGCTCTCGGAACAAACCTAGTCTTTGTCCAAATTTGAGATGGTGTAAATGGTTTAATCTTCAACGAAGAAAGCGTAAACACGTGTCTATTTCCGAGGTATGCGTAGGTCCTTCTTCATCAATGCCGAGAAATTTGATTGGGATGACCTGATTTTGCAAGAACACACCTGGGAAAGTGCGCACAAATGATACGATGAATCAGCAGATAATTTCTCCAAGCTCAGCTCTTTCAACCGAGCTACTAGGAGTATCCTTACTTACGTAGAAACGACTTAAGATTGCGACCAAGATTACTAGAGGGAACGTCGCAACAACGGAGAAATGCACATATGTAAATGGCTGGACTGACCTTTGATTCCATCGGTGACGTCACGTAAGATCTAGCCGTTTGGACGAAGGTCAGGGCTGGTAGACAGCACAGATGCGACACTCGGGAGAGGACGCGTCCTGATTTGTTAGCAGTGCTGTAAACGAAATACCCGTCCATCGTCTGTGGGACGCTCGCAGAAAGTTCAAACAATCCTTGATGACGATTTCTCCTATTCCTATCGAATCCTTTTATCTGTTTCTATCACACGATGTAAGAAATGACTTTGTCTTATATTCAGTGGACAAGTCTGAACGCTTTTACTCATTGTTTAAGATAGCCGTGTCTGTCTGAATTCTCAAAACCTCTTCCCTCTGAACACAGTGACGACAACAACTATTTGGCCACATCTGGGATTGCAATGTCAAGGTGTGTCGCTAGAAGACGTGATGGAATAAAGGTAAAGTGGAAGATCCATTCTTCACTGTCGCTAAATCTAGTGTAGAGAAAGGAGCCACACAGCTGTATTGATATTTTCGACCTGTTTTATTATTTTAGAATACTAGTATGCGATACACAACATTGCATGACGCTTTGTACAATCGATGAAATATAGAAATATTACTCTTCGAAATACCATTTAACAAAAGACATAAGACGTATTCTTTGCCCAACATGTACATGTGCAACATGTAGTCAGTCGGTTGTCATTTGAAATAAAAGCTCTCTAGATAATATCTTAGAGAATAATTTAAGCTGTAATCTAATAAGCATAAGAAATGAACCCACAAGCGAATGAAAAAAGCTAACGTCGAAAAGTTTGAACTAAACTTGAAACGTCGTTGTTGTCATATTTGCGGGGCTCCTTGTTTGACCACGCCCCCTACACCGCTGTTACAGAATCTGAACTTGGAGAATGATTTTTCTGTGTGATTGTCATTCCGCAGACACTATTGCACAGGGCATCATTGAACCGGTACACTACCAACACTCACTTGTCGGGTTCTTACATTAAAGATTTGAAACTGTTTACGGTTCGTCTAAGACTGTTCCATCCACACATACATAGGTATTCTCGCTCATAGTCGTGTCCTTTGTACAAAAAGACCAGTAAATCACTCATAGTCATATACGATAACAGACAAATCTATACACAACCCTTCAGAAGGGGGAATGAGCCTTGCCCACTCTCAATCATACATACAACTTTGTCATTTCCCCCGATATACACCCCGTATTGTACACTTCAACACCAACAGTGCATCTACCCCTGTGATCCAATATGGTCCACACAGTCTGTGGTTGTCACTCCTGCTTAGAGTCCACAGAGTGTCCCGGGTCACATAAGTTCTAAAACATGACCCACTGGGCTCACTTGGACTCGTGCATGACAATTCTCGTGTGACAAATTCCCTCGCCAATAACCACGCCTATAAATATCATATCGGTTTGAACGTGCATTATCACAACAGGGAGGCAGATATTTTAAATATACAAAATACATCATTATCAAAATATATGTGGTATAAATTACGCGTACATGATTACAAGTATTCCTGAGATAGCAAAAAGTGGGTAAGGCGACCCATCTCAATGGCCTGGGGCACAACTACCTCCGTGCATCTAGTGACATTTTTCACCTACAAGGAAATATATTTTTGTCGAAAACTTCGTTTTTCGAACTAAAAGGCTTTTGGATAGTGTAACTGTGGACCTACATGTGAAAGCAGAATCTTACTCAAAGGAACTCATAGAAAACACACCGTAAATACCTGTAGGTAGCAATCCTCATCAGAGACAGTAATGAGTGACAGTAATCTTCATTTCTGTAGAAACTACTCACTGGTTATTCAAGAAAAACTACAACTCTCCATGCACACATATCCTGCATGTCTCTGAGACAACTGAGTATTCTATCGAATCGACCGATTCCTTTGTGAAACCTGTATTGCACAAAAATGCCCCATACTAGGACATGGACTGGACAGGAGAAAGTTTCTCGCTTGGCCCGGGCCTCTCTTGGAAAACATGCAAGCGAAGAGAAGTTCATTTTTTGTAGTGACCAATCAAGAATGCAGCTTAATTTTGCCATGAGATTTTTTTTTCTAAATCCGAACCATAACTACAATATAGAAAGAAGACGTCTGGTAGTTTGCATGTATTTCCGAAATTGTACTATTTCGCCCTTAGGCCATCTTTTTGCCCAGTCTGTGGACTGAACAAAAAGACTGCACAGACGCTGCAATCGTTCACGAATAAGATTTCTCTCGGATTCGCTTGCAGCGCATGTGCAGAGCAGAAATGCCCCACTAGTCGTCCAGTTGCCACATCCACACGTTGCAGATGTCTAGCCACTGGTCGTTGGTATTCCTGGGCCCAACTATGGGTCCGTTGGTGCCATCTATAAACCAGTATTCGTACGCCTTTATGAAGAACGTGGTCTGGTGCTTGTAGGAGAAGTAGGCGGCGTCCAGGTCGTTGGGCACGCCCGGGAACACTTCGCTGATTGGCTTCGGGAAGCCCGGACTCACTCTCCCCCACTCGATTTCGTACTGGTACACCTGGAACGGATAGCAAGGCCATTCTAAGTACATGTACACATCCAAAGTGTCAGTATCATTGGTTCCGCTAGAAATCACGTTAACAAAGATGTTCATTGTCGCCGTAGAAACCTTATATACGAGCTAGGAAGTATACCTTTATTTGCTAAGCCTTAATATCAACTTCATTGGCTAAGCCTTAATACTAATTTAGTTAAGTTATATGTATGCAAGTTATATGTGTATGTCTGTATATTTTGTTCAACGTGGTGCCCGATATCAGCTATTGTTGCCTGGGTAGCTACTGTATTGTATCTGCCGCAATTCTGAATAAGTAAAAATAAAAAAAATACATAAAAAGCATGTGTGTAATTATGCTAATGCTACGGTTTCTTACAAGTACTCACTAGATGGCCCTTGAAGAAGTAGGTTTTCCCAACAGTTCTGTTGTAGTAGACGGTGTCGATGTCGTTGGGGATGTCGGGAAATCCGTAGCTGATGAGGTTGGGGAAGGGGTTTCCGTGGGCGTCGTGTGTGTAGACCTGATCCTCCTCGCTGTCGTACTGGTAGTAGGAATCACCTGAACAGCACAACAAACAATTACACATGGTCAGATGGGCAGCCAACGGGTGGAATCTCAGGAATGATTTGCAATGAATGCTTTGTTTCCTTAATGTACTTTGGCTTAGTTTCATCAGTCGTCTTTTCCATCTTTATTCCTTCCTTTCCCTTCCACAATATCCACTTCCTTTTCCGTCTTCTCTCTGTCCCTCCTTCTTCCCACCTTACCTACATGTCCATCTTCCCTTTACGTCCCCTTGTCATTATTTTCTTTACTTTTCTGTCAATTCGGCAAATCTCGCCATCATTTCTTCTACGCATCCAGTTACAAAGAAATTGGAACCTTACCTGCAAAGAAGAAGAGGGCATCCCAGGACCTTCTCCAGACGTGGAGGACCCCGTCGATTTTCCGCGGCGCGATGCCCTCCCACCCCGCCACGGTGACGCGGGGGTCTCCGTACCGTGTCCGTCCCTTGGAGTTCTCGTACATCCAGTAGCGACCGTCGGAGAAGAAGTAGGTGTTGTAGATGACTCCCCGCATGTAGCCGTTCTCGTCTATGTTCGGTCGGACCCAGTCAAACACGGTGTCGTACAGCTCTTCGCATCTTCCTGGCGACACAGGTAGGACAAAAGGTATTTAGGCTACTGGTGTCCCAGCAAAAAATCAGGTAAGAATAATAGCACAAGCAAGCAAGCGTCAGTTGGTATAATATGCGTTAGACTGTACATGTGTGTACTCTCCTTCATATCTTATGGCAACTATTTGCTGACGTCCTTACGATCGTGTTCGAACATACAGTTGTACATATGATATTGTATCCCCAGACTTCACACGATGTATTCTGTATCATTGATAATCTTTTAAAAATCATTTATGTCTTGGGCCTCTTCTTTGTGATATACTGTCTTGCCTTCCAAATAAAGTGGGTACAGGGGTTGACGGCGAGTGTTACTTTCAGCCCATTCACGCAAATTCGAAAGCCGGATATAGCGTCATTGAAACGCGGAGAGAGCATAAACTATATGGTGCCAAAACAGCTGTTGGCTGTTCTGTTGGCGCAAATTCGTTAATACAATAAGTACAGGATCGCAGCGTATTCGTGACGTATTTTCAAAGGGTTGCTTATAGAGCGAGATTATTGACTTTCTCTTAAATACTACTAGCTCTGCCAATAGCTGTGACACAAAGGATTCTGGGCGGGCCTTTACCACACGCACGGTCGCTGATGACGTCATCTTGCACCACCTGACATAGCCGTTTCATCCCTTCCCTAAACACTGCCACTAAAGCTCGGTCCTGTTTTTTTTTACTGACTGGTAAAAATCGAAGTACTTTGCTTGGGGCGGGTGATGACCCTCGTGCCGTGTGAATTGATTAGTCGAAAGTGGGTGATGGTTTCAAACCAAAGTATCACGGGGTCAAGAGAAGAGAGGGGGGAAACGAAGTTCAAAATCTTACAGACAAAAAATGTCTAATTTTGTGATCGATATTTGATGAAGCAATCCGTACTGGTTGTATGGATATCCATGTCAAAAGCATTTAAGGATGTACAAGTTGCTAAAGTTACTAGAACCCCATTAGCCAAAGTAGATGTTGATGCACTACAATTTCCGTCGTGAGTGAAGAAATGGCTGAAACATCCCTGTTGAAATGTGTCTTCATGCGAACCTGGTTCTTTCCTCTCTACAAATGCTACATTTCATCTCACATGACAGCAAGCTTTAACTGTTTTCCTTCCCAAAATCATTATTAATATCAACGATGACAGTGAGCTCCAACACTTACCATATCCGAGGTCCTGAATCGCCTTCCTGTCTTCAGGTCCGATCTCCACGTTCAGGCTCTCCGCGGGGTAGTTGGGCTGCATGAGGGAGTTGGCCCTGAGCTGGTGGTCCAGCCCCAAAGTATGGCCGATCTCGTGCAAGGTGACCTACACCGAGAGATGACACTACGTTAGCTTAGAGGATAGCCAGGAGATGTAAAAACGTCAATGTTTAGTCTGGATGTTTGTCTGACGGTAAAAGACTCAAGTGTTCAAGTACTCAATTTTGAATAATCTTTATAAGTGTGACATTGGATGATGAGTTTTACGGCACCAAGCCATGTAAACACCAAAACAATTCATACGGAAAGCCAGTTGTATAATAAAGATCCAATCCAAGTACAGACATCCCCCCGTCTCTTCATTACTCTATAGTAAAACAACTAACCATAAGGAGGTTGACTCCGCGTTGATTGTCGTCAGGTGTCCAGGAGACGTCGTCGTTCAGGTGCACACTCGCGTGCGCGTTTGAGAAGGCGTGAGCGTATTCTTGGCCCTGGAACTCATGGGAGCAGCCCAAGTGTAGGTGTCTCTCTGTGAAATTGAAAGAAGAAGAGAAAGAAAGGTTCAGTCTAGCGTTGACAAAAGTTGATGTTTGAAATTCAGCCGAGTACACAGGTGAATAGATTGGAAGACCGGTTAATAACGATTAACTTTGGGATCAAATTTAATTTTGCAGCTGATGAATATATTTCTGTCTTCGTTTTTTTACGTGAACACTTGTGATTTGCTCGTCTAGGATAATTCTAATACGCTTGCCACAATCTAAGTAGGCGAAAGTAAGATACTTACCGTTCCGCGCACTGCCGTACGATCGGTCTGTGGAAGAAAACAATAAGAAAGATTTGATATTTTGATATTTATATCAATCTTGGATACGAAATACATATTACTAAAATGCTACAATTCTTACGGCTAAAAGTTTCGCGGTTTGAATTTCTCCAACTAAATGGTGGGACTAAATGGTGGGGTTAGGGACATAGTAGAGTCAGGGAAGCAAAAACAATAAAAAGGTGTGTGTGTGGGGGGGGGGTATTTCCAAGAATGCAGGTATAGTGTATTATAAGGAAATCAATAATGTAATGGTCTAGGTTAGGGTTAGGGTTAGGGTTAGGGTTAGGAAAGGGGAACCAACCCAATCAATAGTGTATACAGTATATGTTGATTAACTTGAACGACTTGGTACGAAAGGACTCACCCCTGCCAAATGCAATGATAATGTCCACCTCATTGGCCGAGCTGTGCCGGTCCTCTCTGAATATTACCGGGATGACCTCGCTCCACCTCCGTAAGGAATCATGAATGATTTTCTGCTGGTCTTCCACCGATAACTGCGAACTGTAGCCCTCCTGCAGCAGCCTCCACGTGATGTGCCCGCCGGTGAAATACCCACGCTTATCCTTAGTCCTGTGCTGCTGCCTTGCCTTCCACGTGTCAAGGATAGTGCGGCGGCGGCGCTCGTTACCAGCCGACGCTTCCCCCACGGCGTTAGACGAGTCGTTGGACGAAGAGTTCCCCCTGTTTGCCGCCCCTCTCAGCAGTTCGCCCAGGGTCGTGCGGTTCTTGGCCAGCGTGCGATCGGGATTGCCGCACCTCGGCTCGTTCATCTTGTTCAGGGTCTCCTCGTCGAGCTGGCCGGTCACAGTCAGGTTGTTCTCCGCTTGAAACTTCCTGATGGCCTCCTCCAGCTCCTCCCTGCTGATGCTGTCGTCCACTGGGTCGGTCGGCTCGCCGTCCCTCCCCATGCCCACCTCCTCCACCATCATGGACGGGTCCAGGAAGTCCGAGAAGATGTCCGGCGCCCTGTCCTCGGGTACGAAGATAGGTTCACCCTCGTGTGACGACTGCTCGATCTTCGGCTCCCAGTCTACAGGTTTGAACCAGCCTAACCGTCTCAGGTAGCTCTGCAGAATGACAACGTGAAAAGTACAGTATGAAACACCGTAAACTTCTAGATTTAAGAATACTAGTATGTTTTAGTCTCGAGTTACTGAATGATTTGTAATGAATTTTAAGTGTCTCGTTGTGAATTTTAAGTGTCTCGCCATGTAAGGCTGCAATGGTATGTGTGTGTGTGTGTGTGTGTGTACATGTTGCGAGTAAACCAATCATCTATCTAAATGCTAATCATTTAAGCTAGATACATGTAGCATAACGTCACAGTAATATGTAAAACGGCTCGTCTTCCCCTCCTTTTATCATGACTGGAACAATGTGCAGTGTGTCATTTATTATCTTTTGTGTGATAATATGATTCATGAAAAACGAGCGATGATTTTAAAAACAGCAAAACAAAGCAGATGAATAAAGTGCTTGCCACTGGATCAGATGGCATGTATGCAGCAGCTCTTTATCCTTCTGTAAACTACACACTGGGTCTATCGATCTGTCACACGGAACTAAAGGCACCGCTTGCCTGATCACTTGGACAAACGGTAAAGCTCGC
Organism: Branchiostoma floridae x Branchiostoma japonicum; assembly: GCA_013266295.2. Taxonomy (NCBI): domain Eukaryota; kingdom Metazoa; phylum Chordata; class Leptocardii; order Amphioxiformes; family Branchiostomatidae; genus Branchiostoma; species Branchiostoma floridae x Branchiostoma japonicum. The sequence goes on along the minus strand of CM023824.1, from coordinate 20,264,345 downwards.
TAACGTTAGCAGAGTCACTTCGGGACCAACAGTTGTCGGTGCCGGAGAAATATAACTTCTTCTTTGAATAACAGGAATTTGGAGGGAAGGACTAGTAGTATAGCCGTCCTTATATGCGTCACACCAGCTTTCGTAGACTGCGTTTTGTAGAAAGTAAATTTTAGATCGTCATATGGATATGGTAAACAGTCTGTCCACACTACGTGTACTACGTGTATATGCTAGTAGGTAAAGGCAACCATACGTACCGCTGCCTCTACTTCGCTGCGGACTGGCTGATTGTTGAGCGTCCCGGGCGACATGTGACTGCTGCCCCTCCCACCCGGGACGCGGTCGGCCTCGGAGAACAGCAGGAACAGAGTGACGAAGGCGTACACATGGCGCAGCAGGCACGCCACTGTCGTCGTGAAGTTCGGCCTCGGCGGCGAAAGCCTGGTTATTCTGAAGACGTTCATCTCTGACGGAGGTACTCACACCCAGTTGTAGCGATTGTCTGAAAAAGTCAGAGTACGTACACGTCAGTTACTGATCACTAGCACTGTTTCAAAACACAAAGTACACAGCTGGCCGGGAGTCCACCGGCGACGTAAGATATAAGACACTGTGCCGCCTGTCGTCAGCTGTGTGCTGACCCTTCCTCACTACTATTCAACCTGTTGTGACGCAATATCGACTTTCTATAAATGGCAATAAGAGGACATCGACTGGCTTATCTATGCCCACTTTTGACAGGGTGTGACGTCAAGTACCAGAGATGAGTAGGCCTTCACACTCTGGTCTTAGGATTCCAGCTAACAGCTATGGAGGCCAGACAGGCGTATCCTTGCTACACGAGAGAAGAGACCAAATATCACTTGACTGGATGCTGGGAAAACGAGCAATTAACAGCAGCCCAGAGTCTAGGAACTGCATAGTTTGCATCAATTACTTTTCTGAAAGTAAGCTGGGTCAGGATTTAAAACTATCTGAAAGGCTGTTTGCTTCTATTTGTTCATGACGCCAGTAGATCGATCAGATGTCATCTTAGACTGGTTGTATTTGTGTGGCATTATGCCCGATCGATTCCGTATATCCACACAGCGCTTAGCCACCTCCCTGGGTACAATAGACTCAGCCAAGGAGGAGGAAATTCGCATGAGTCGAAACCACCTCTCGCTAACACGCTCATCCTAAAAGTGATGCCCTGCGCGATGAACGCATTGTCAGCATTAATCTAAGAAGATAACAGAATCTTAGACACAAGAAAAGGCCTGTCTTAAAGACGATCCTGTATAGAGGACGTCCTCCTTTATCTTTGCATACACTCCTAAGCAAGCCTTTGGAACAAATAGCTGCCGCATAATCACTCCTTCATTTGCCTCCACTAATAGAGTGTTTGACCTATAACTAGACATGCCTCGTTAGCAAGAGATACATTTTCTAACCGTTACGCTAGATAAACTTCTGCATTGTGCAAGTATTTGACGTATGGACGGACAAGTCCGACATGAGTGAAGTAAGGCCCTACAGAGGAGAGATTTTGAATCATCTGTGATGTTACGCTCGCGAGTAGTGGGTTACGCGCCCCACTGCCCGGACTAGCAGGGGAGGGAGGGTGGACAATAGCGGGATTTTCTCATACAGCTCGTAAATGACACCAGGAAAAAGTCTTTTATACGACAACTCGGAGCAAACAACACTGCCGTGTCAACAGGTGGTTGTCTTCGGCTTGACGTATCTGGTCGATTATAGCTTGACTAACCCCGTCAAAACCTGTATAATACCGCAGGAGTTGTGACCAAAACCACACAGATAGAGTCAGGCGCCGATGCCATCCATAATCACAACCTCTAAAGGTTAAAGATGGCTTCAATTGCGATGTGACGCACGGAAAGAGACACGGCAAAAAGAGAGAGAGACGTCGAGGTATAACAAGATCTTTTCACCCACCATCATTTTCCTACGTGGCGGCCCAATTACGAAGACATTTTAACTAGCTTACATAGCGAAACGTCGCCCGAGAGCAAGAATGTACAAAGTAAATGTTTGAAATGACATTTGATTGATCTACTGACGTCACATACCCCCAGCTGCCTTAACGAGGACTGCACGGCCACACAAACCCGATTTTGGGAAACAAGACTGTCTTTTAGGCAAACTGTTATTTTTTCAAAATCATTTCTACTATGGAAGCACGCTATGTGAGGCTGTATGTATGTCTGCACGTACATATACACACACAGTTCTCAGTCAAACATTAGCTAGATTTATTTCCAGGGAAACGCGGCATTGCATTTGTGACCTGAATGTAACAATATTCTCTAACTCTACCGGAAAAGCGTGAAAAGAGGTCGCAATTCGGCTCGTAAGTTTGCAGTGTAATGCTCTCCCGCTAGACGACGCGTTGAGTAAAATAAAAACAATCCAGGTGGTTACACAAAATCACGATAACTTAAAAACATCGGATTTCTGTGATTAGGTTGGAATGTGGTAAACAGTGAAAACGTATGATTCAAAAGACAACAAAACACACACAACGTAAAAAGGTTCGCTCTTGATCTGTGAAATTCGTTGAGCGACCTGTCCAGCGTTTGGTCGCTTAGCGTTCGCAGCCTCTGGTGGAGAGGTAGTGTTACATTATGAAGATCAAGAATTGTGTCATCCACAGACGTCTCCTAAAGAAACACAGAACCTACACAGATCCTACACAGAACCTACGATTTTCTATAATCAAACATACGGCATATCTGGTAGCATGGCGCGGTTTGGATACATATGAATCACCGCCCCACCCCTTACGTGTGAAAGGACATCAGACAGAAGTCGACCCACGTGCACCCTTTGGCCATGACATTTCCTAACACAACAGATCAGTCATTAGTATCGGATGTTAGCAGTGTTCCCCAGTCCGATAAGACTATCATCATACCCAATTTAAGACAAAGGAGACAGAAAACAGCGGAAAAAATTATTGCGCTAACTTGCGTCATCAAAATTAAAGTTGAATTGGCTTTGCGGCAAGGCTTTGATGAAAGGTTTCGGGGTAGAAATTATGTAAACCCATGTTTGGCCAGTATTTCAGAGAAGTATAGGGAGTTGAAACAATAGTGCAACATGTTTGAGACTGGTCGTTACAAAACGCGACGGTCTGGACAGTGGGAGTCATATACTGTTATCGCTGGAACTTTATGAGTGGCAACAATCTAGAATAAACTGGCTACGGTCGCTGAACACCTTTGTAGACTTTTGTCGGAATTACGGCATGATTGGGGGTATTAGAGTCTGGTGACGGGCCTCGCCATGTAGTTGCTGGACTAGTACACGTAGTTCAAACTATAGCCTTCGGTTCTCGTGGATAGTTGGTAATTGGGAAGACAAACAGTTGGGTCTAGTAAATATTTGAGCGGGACAAGGCATCGTCAAGCCGGGCGAGACCTGTGCGCCATGGTCGCACGCACCTATACGTACCCGGCCGCCCAACACGTCAGACTCCTGACGTACTCTCGCCCATTGCTCGGTAAATGTCCTTGTTGTGCTTACGTCTCAACTTTACGTCATAGCCGAACCCAAACACAATGGGCCAGTCGTCTGCAGGGAGTCCATAGAGAGGGACCCCACCGGCAGGAGCTGGGCGAGAACGCTATTCAATACATGAACTCTGCACTTTCTAATAATAGCCCAAGGCTGCGTAAGGATCGCCCAAATAGCTATTGTTGCGCACACAGGAATAGCAGACCCACAAAGACTGAGAGCGTCATGGTAGCATCTCAAATGTAGTTGGTATTTAGCGGTAGCCGGGTTAGTGTTCCCTCTAGAGGGCCACAGTGTCTCCATTCACTGACTTCTTGACTCTAGTGCCCGGCTGGCTTGTCATGCGCCCCGTGTCATGCCCCCGGCACATCGCACCAGAACACAAATGACGTTTTACGAGAGGATGCTAAAAGCGTTTTTAAAAATCCTCCAAGAACAGACACAGCCACCAATCAACACAACTAACAAGCACTTACCAATTAGTACTCTCCCAAAGAAATAGCGAAATCCTTATTTCCACTCAGAAGAACAATTCTCGGTGCGAAGGACAGTGTTGGTCATCTTATCACAACGAAGTCTCTCTCTGACAACATATATACGGCCAGGAACAGGACAAAATCGTCCGTCAAACTGACCCAAGCACCATGAGGTAATCCAGAGACAAGTGTGCTCCTGTGCAGACAGTATTTCCAGTGAAATCGTTCTTGTACCAAAGCTGTTGCGGTTTCAAAGCAAGGCTTCGTGTTCCTTCTAGCGGCCCGTGTGGGGGATACTACTGTGCGTGCCCATCACTCTGGACCGTGCTGACTTTCTTTTGAGAGCCTCAAATGTCAGACGATGCTCTTTCAAAGCCTGCCGGCTTGTGACGCAAGTCGCTAATGAATATTTCGAGGGTTTGCCCACTTTGCAAGCAAAATAAGGGCATAAATCATTCTGGTCCTCCCCTCCCACTATTTCGTGAACAGCCGGAACGAAGTACGGTCGGAGCAAGGAGAAATGTTTACAAAACAAATCCCAGAGAGTCGCAAAATGGGAAAATGTCAAAAGGGGAGAGGGTCACGGCAGGAAAGACGCCCCGCGAGCGGGTCGAGAGGAGGAGAGAACCACACAAGTCGTTCGGAGCGGAGAGACTGGACGGGCCGCAAAGGCATCCGCAAAACAGATACATGACAAGAGGAGGTATCCGACTCACGTCAGAAACAAAGAATAACATGTTTTCAATCACTTTTGTATGTTATTACTTGATTGATCTCCGTAATAATCATTAAAAATATTGTAGCTGATAGAGGGCACGAGAAAGCACACTTCCCACGTTGGTGCTAATCGGATCATTTTTCACCAATTTACACCCCGTATTGCTCAATAAGGCGCTATTCCGGCCATCCTGTGCATCGCAAATGAGGGCATGTTTTTGCAGGCGTCGCCGTCGCTTTCATCCCTGATAGCACCCAAAGAGCGCCGCTAGAGGGAAAAATTTAAATTAGATTCCCAAAAGTTTGATAAAACCGAATAGCAAGACTGCCACCCATAGTGATGGCAAGCTTGGTCGGTTTCCCGGGGAGGGAGGGGGCGCGGAAATGTGGAGTTACAAAAATTTTGGAATGTGACTTAAGCTATGATGAACCTTTCTCCGGGCAAGGCTTTCAGAAGCTAACTGCTTTTTCTGTTATTATCGGATCGAGCCCTAAATCCTCGGCTTTCTGTGTTTGTACATGACAGGAGAATACTTCACTATGAACCCAATAACAGCGACATTCCAGGAACGTTTTGAACAAACGACTAAGTTGGTTGATCAAGTTGACAAATGTTTCCTAAAAATAAACTATAAACATAAAATATTCTCGCTTAAAGACTCACCACTGAAAACTAGAAAAGCACATAACAAAGAGCGGTACGACGTCATGAGTCAAGAAACTAGGCCACCGTAGTTTCGCAGTTCACTCGTCAAACCAAAATCCATTCTAGAGGAAAGACTGACGTAATTATATTGTGTGAACGGCCGCGAAGAACTCTTTCTGTGGCTGAGAGTGAGACCCGTGGCTTTGGAAACTGGCTTTACTGCCTGGTAATTAGCTTCCATTTGTACCCGCTCAAATCCGGAACGTTCTTTTTACGACCGTAAATTGACAGAGTGAAGTTACAAGTCAAGAAAACAATCATTCCCCGGCATATAAAGGTATTAATATACCATTGCTGTTCCTCCATAGCCGTCCTTCGGTGACTTTATACATTGGTTATGGTCCGGGCAGGCAAAACTGGCTATATTAGATTCGGAGGGACGAATTCCACATATTTTGTGGCCCAGCTGTTACTGTGTATCGGGCCTGGCGAGGATCGAGTTTTGGGGCCCGACAGCGGAGTATGAACTACCACTGAAACTCGTCACCAAAACACTTATAAACCACGTCTGGTTTTCAAAATGTTAAGTGGGGCGAGAAATTCTGAATGTCACTACCTTGCCATGTAGGTGACGTCAACATCTTATGATAGGCTAGGTGGGCGAAGCTCCCCCGTATTGTTGTGCGTGGGCCATCGTACATGTGGCACGGCATACATGACATACATAGGCAACTCTTTGTTTCTACAGATTTTACTTCTCACTAAGGACACCGACGTAAACAAACAATAGCACACATGTTCCCCTTCCACTAATGAGGACATCGAATCCCCCAACACATCCCGTCATCAGTGATAATATTGGCGGTGCCGGGGAACCACCTATACACACACACTATACCAGCTAACAGACACGCCGCTTACCCAGGCCCCTGGCCTGACATGAAATACAGTCAAGACTCTCTATTGTTTCCTTCAACCAGAAAATTTTACCGACGAGAAACAGCGACCCGTCCACCACCACACAACGTGCAGCTCGTCACAAAACAATAACACGGCAAAAGTGACTTGAATACGAAAGGATAGCACCCGTAAGCTTCGAGTATATATAGATATACGAAAGCAACTGTTACTTGGAGAATAAAATCACGTTTTGAGTTCCAGCGAATGAGACTTTGGACATAAAATCCTGCACCTGGACAGAGAGAGGAACCTGGCGAGCGCCTCACTTCCCATAAATGAAGTCACCGCACAATTATATCAAGCAAACTGATTATTGGCCCATTAAAAACTTGTTAAGTCCCCCGGGATCAGTGACTAAGGATCGTACGTACCTTTCATAAGTCCGGCCACGTACGGGGTTTGACTGACACACGTGCAGACGACAGAGGTCACCGTCTCCCGGACTCCAAACACACTATTGTAAGCTACAACGGGGCGTGCATGGTATTTATACGCCTGGGCAGGGGGAGTACATCATGCAAGTTCATTAAATAATGCATACGCGGTGTTAGCGACTAAGTGCCAAAGACCGGAGAGGCGGACAGGTCATAAATTGACGACAACGTGCCCCCGTCTGGTCTACATGTACACACACACACGCACACATGACTGCCCTACGCACACTGAAGTAACGTTCTTTAAAACAACGGCAGTGTCATAATGAGAACAGCAAACATCGCCTGGTAATGTGGCGAGTGACAAGTTTGTGAAGTTTGTTTTGGTCCCGGCTACTGTGCAGAAGTGTGATTTATGTCGCTCATGCGTTATTGATACTAAAATCGCCCCGACGCTGTCTGTCACGGGGGAAACATAAACAATCCACCGCAAGGTCCCCTACTGAAAATTGTTGCCAAGTAATTTGTGCAGTAATGTTTTATTTGGATAAACGGTTCCTCCCGCTGATTACATTAAGTCCTACCGGCCAGTATGGACCCGCCGTAGTCCCCTTGTCGGACCAACTTGACAACGCTGGCCAAGCTGACCCCCTTACCTTGCGTAACTGATGCCATTGAGCACCAAAACAAACCATAACCTAGATAGTTCCCTCACAATATCCAACCCAGCCCGTATATTTCACTGGACACAGCAATAAATAGCTAGGTTTGTAGCTAGAACACTTGCTAGAGAGTAGTTTGGAGGCGAGGGGAGACCGAGTGTTGTACCGGCGGGCGGCTGGGCTGTGCTCGGCTCGGTCCATTGGACAGCCAAGCCCCGAAGTCAATGTCTAAAAACCAGACGTGAGTCACAGACCCAGAAGGCACACACGCAAGGCAAGGTACACTGAAACGCAGCAGTGTTGCTAGACCACACACCTGATCAAGGCCCAGCCACGCGAAACGCACCTGGTCGGAGGGGGCGAACTTACCGAGAGTGCGCGCACGGCGCCGTCGGACGTGTGAAGCCGAGGGACCGCAGGTAGCTGACTGCCGACCTTACGTGCAGCGGAGTGACTTTTTATCTTGTCCCCCTGTCACTTGTAGCTGTCAAACCGACAGGTAATTTGGCCTCTCGCGGACGCAAGCATCGCCCCGGGGGATGATTTACCCCACGAATCCACCCGTTCCACCCGACTAGATACTTAATAATTTCCAGTGACGTTTTCAATGTTCGTGGTGATTGCTGATTTATGCGGCCGAGAGTCGGGTGGCTGGGGGCGGTAGAGTGTAACGATGGGGCGGTGAGTTTCAGCAGGCCGTCTCGCAAGGAGGCTTACGACACCCCATATTCGCACCTACGTGATAATAGAGTGCCCCTCCACTTGCCTGAGTAAACTGTGAAGCGCGTCTGGCCTCCTTCTGTGGTTGGCGGACATCTCTACTGCATGAGACCGTCGGCAGGCCCGAAGCGCGGAAAAAATACTCCACGCGGGTCACCCCGTGCTTCTATTATGTCCCCCTCCCCCCACATCACTTCCAAAACACTACTCGACATAAACGCCCCACACAGGAAACTTTTCGTGAGAACAACGCCGCTCGATTCAACGCTAAAGGCCAATGCCTGGAGGACACATTACGCTAGATTTGCGCAAACAATAAAAATTGCCACTTTTCATACACTGTAATGCTGTCGCTAACAATTACGTCTACACCCATACGGATCTCAGTGCTGACGTCCTCTATACATCCGCTACAATAGGTGACCCCGAGCCTTTTCAGCCTTGGAAATATCACACGAACTATTACGGGGTAGAGAAAGCCACTTACCACAGACACTGCCTTCGGGGATACCGATTGTTTTGGTTCTCACGGCCGGAGAGAAACGATTTTGGGCGCGATTTAACAACTTAGAGTTGGCGGACTGCGTTACATTTCTTGTGCAACACACGTTTTTCTGTGGCTTACAACAAAACAAAACAATTAACCCCACTTGGGAAACAGCACGCATGGTAGATGGGGATGGGTCTGTGTAGCGACATGAACTTTATAAACTGTATTGACTGTTTCACAATGATTCAAAAGCATTTGATTAGCTTTCTTAGTTGGTAAGACGTTGGTGCCTGTTGACAGAACGACGAAGGGGGTGGGCAAGGTGGTAACGTGTCACCTTCATGAATAAAGATAATATTCATGTCCAACTCGTCGCGCCTTATCGAAAAGCAACTGTGTGATGACATCCGTGCAGTAGGAAGTTATGAATAATCAAAACAATCCATCCTCAACTTTCGTCGGCCTGTCATCAGACTCGTCACTGCTGATCTGGACTTTCTTCCCGACTTCGTACTGAGCCATGCAAAATTCATTTTCACACAAGATCATGAAGATGGTGCTGTCATCAAATAGAGTTACGACGATAGATGTATGATAGATCTATGATTTGTTGTGTCAATAAAGTTCACTAAAGTTCACTATGATACATGGGGGGGAGGGAGAAGAGCGAATTCTCATCTTCACAAGCTACGAAGAGAAGTCCACCCCCTGTCTACATGTACACAAGACACAGAAATTAGGGTAGCCGCCACCGTCACGAATTTTTACTTTCTTCTCGACTTCATACTGTGCCATGGAAAATTCATTTTCACACAAGATGGTGCTGTCATCAGATAGAGTAACGGCGATATGATGTATAGGGGGGGGGGGTAAGAAAGGCGAATGACCGGTCATACAGAGAAGACACACATCTTGCCGTCGCCGCGGCCCTTTTCTCGAAGTCTGCTCGGAAAACAAACAATTTTTCGGCCACTCATCCCTCATTGAATCCTCTTTTTCCTTTGGAAGAGAGGATTTTACCCATAATGCATCATCTAATCCTAAAAACAAAGACGCCTTTGCTTCCAGACGAGCCCAAAAGTCACGAAACATTCCTCCTCAGAGCAGTTTCACCACTTATACAAGAAACATGTCAAACACCATACGGGTCTGTGGGAATAGAAAAGCAGGAAGAACAGTTGGGGGAGAATGAGAATACAGCGTAAGCTTTGGAATGGTTCTTTGTGGATTACATGAAAATACTCGTGCAGGAGTGAAAGTACGCCCAACAAAGGCATCATCCTCCCGTCAGCATTACCCCAAAGTCCACGTCCTCGAAAGGGATTGCGCCATTCAATACACTTTTTCAGACACCTAAAACGCAAAGCCTGAAAAGGCTTTAGAAGGGTTGCACTACGCCAGTGTCTATAGGTGGTTACAGAAGCTTTGAAAAGCACGTACGGAAAGGGGGTATTTTAACGAAGATTACCCACAGTTGATTCCAAGCTGTCTCACGACTGTTAGCGGGACATTAGCTGCGCAGTTACCCGGTAGATCTCATTCCCAGAGAGTTCGTTTTACTTTACCAATAGATAAATTCCGAAGGTGCACATAGCGTGGCAGGGAGAGAAGATTCTGTCTCCCAAAGGTTGAGAGGGTATCCAGGTAAAAGGCCACAAGAAATATGAGCACCGCCCTCACATGCACCGCTCACTACGTCTGTATTTGTCAACTAGACTTTACGGTTATTTTTGAACAATTAGATTCGAGAAAACATGTGGATAGTTGAGCGAGCAGTTATTCAAAATAACCAGAGATCTACAGCACAGGGCTATCACACTGCTGTGGCTGTAACTATGCAGTGAGCGATAAGAGGAATTCCTTGTGGCCAGAACTAGCTCAAATCCTCTCCTTACCATGCTTATCGTTGAAATTACTCAGTTTTAAAGAGCAATATCTAGGTACGTCTGAAGTTTCAAACTGCTGAGCTCTGCCTATTTTATTTATCAGCCTCTGGTTCGTTTGTACTTATGTAAGTCGTTACTTTTTTCGTTATCTGTCCTGTATGTATGCAAAGACCATCTGGATCGGGGGGGGCTTTATGAGGTTGAGAGGGGGTCTGAGGGAAAACGGTATCACCTTATCCGCACGCCATTAGCTGGAAAGATACTAGAGGGCGCTAAGGACTGTCCGTGAGGTCTGGTTCCTCCCTGCGGCTTTTGTTTACAGCGTGGGGAGGAAACGACCGAAGGAGGGTGAATCACTGGCGCGCTAGCTGGCGAACTTCGTTACGCGGTAAACTACTTTTGTGCGGCCCGCGGATGAAATTGCCAGCTGCCAGATCCATGGGAACGCAGACAATCAGGGAACAAAAAGAGCGGAGCCATCTTTGTTCCCAGAGATCCGTCCAATTAGCAGGACCCTGAGCGGGTCCTGAGGAATGGTGAAGGGGGGGGGGGGTCCAGGTGTGTTCAAAATGGCGACTGCCACGATGGAGAAACGGGTCAAGAGATTATTGAATGACGCATATTTCTGTGACGACCACATTCTTACAGTGTCAAACGGTGTCTGTTGTTTGTAGAATGCAGTGAATGTTGACAAAACTTGCTCTGAACACGACTGTAAAACGAGCTCCTATAAGATATCAAATGGGCCAGAAGTGAGGTCCAGGCTGCCCTTGTCAGAAATGAGGTAAAAGTAGGTGTATAGTCTCTTCTGATCATATTCTTATAGCACGACGTCTTCTATATTCTATCTAGGCTAAACGACATTACACATAGAAAGAGTAGAGACATTTTATGAAACTGGTAAGCCTCGCAGCACAGACCACCAGCGCGCCAGGGCAAGGTTGCTGGATGGAACACAAGGAATGCCCACCGGCAAGAGGGACGCGTTCGGGCGGATCAAAGACGGGACATGAAACTTGTGTCAGTTCTAGTTCCATATGACGAACCAACGACCATATCAGACATCACGATTCAAGTCCAAGCAAAAACACTCTCAGCACGACGCACCGTGTGTCGTGCAAGTGAGCTGTCAATCATCGTACGTAGTATGAGGGACTTGTCTTGTGACCTGTCTCTTCCTTGTGCTTTAGTGTTCTGTACATAACGTATTCACATAATGTACACCATATTAACCAAGCCCAGTGGTGTTATACATGTTTGGGACTCGACTATAGAATTCCGTACAATACCAGTAAGCTAAACTTGTTGATAATTCCTTGGTATAAGTCGCCATATGGAACGACATTGTGAATGTATCTTCACGGGACACAGGCTAATTATCTGGGAAGGAGGACAAACAAGACCCACGGAAACTGCACCTCCGTGTTGAATGTGGCATGCAGAATGTTTCACGTACCTGGCGGTGTAACGTTACACGGCTTGGTATGAACCTCGTCCGCAGGAACTCCGAGAGGAAGAGGTTATCCGGGTGTTCTCCCGCAACAAGACATTGTCTCTTGTCAGTCAGACCAGACCCCGGTTGGCCCCAACACTGCGCCTTCCAAAGGATCAAACCCCACACCTATGTGATTGTGTCGTATTAATTATGGAGATGGGCCCGTACAAGTCAGGATCGAGTTGCCGTGGAGACGTGCGGAGAATGCAATCAGGGTTTACCTGTGCGTTTTAGCGGGACGTTCCTGGCCTGTTTGTGAAGATGGGGGCGGCAGGCAGTAGTCCGTTACATACAACAACTCAGTCGCCTATATAAGCTACACCCACGGTGTTGTCCATACAGCATACTCGTCCCAAAGTCTCTCAGAGCAAAAAGTTGCAATGCCAGACAAAATCGGCGCTCTCACGTGTCGAGAAATTCCAAAGAAAGCGGCGTTTCCCTCTACAAGGCGGAGGTTTCCACATCTGAGCACCACTCCTGTCGCCGTCGGCTCCTTTTGTAGCGTCGGCTCGGCTGGCGTACACATGTGCCTGGGACAAACCGTCACAATCACGGCGACTCACTGTTCTCTTTGTGTTCCTAATCCGTTCGCCTGGTCTTGGTTTAGCCAGCTGAGCCCGGAGACACAGAATGGTCCAGCAGCGCTAACGGTCCGATGGTCAGCCTCCCTCCCGTAGCTTCCCCGTCAGGTGCGAGCGAAGGTCCTTGCCTGGGTGGCCCTTCTCCACCCCGTCCCGGCGTAACCTCGGCTTTGATGTGGCGAGCAGAGACAACAGAGGACAAGCCCGCGGGAAGTCCAGCTACAGCAAGATTGGGCGGCGGGACTGCGGAATGTCTCTTGCGCGCCGTCCTTGCTTTTCCCGGCCACACACGGCAGAGTATCCGGCTGATCTAGCGGGCTGCGTCCTTCATCGGGGGGAGAGAGAGGATCCCAGAGTTTGTGTATTCTATCCGATCACCGTGACGTCAATGAAGTGTATGTAGATTCCTTCCTCGCAGAAATTCATTGCGGGGACATCGCAGCTATTCCAAGGCTTTTCTTACGAGCCAACAGTCCCACCAGCCTTCACGATTCCCTTGAATTCCAGTCACTTTTTTATACCGACACGGGAAAAGAAGGTACAGGGTTTATAATACGCCACCCCTTGGCGGTCGTAAAACAAACTATCCTCGAAATTTACGACTCTCTGGGTGATAATATCTTAATCTCTCCACATCATCTCATCTTGTTATGTCGTTAACACAATTTATATGATAGTAGTGGAAAGGACCGCGTTTGGCCATGGAAAAACGTGCGCTAGTATACCTGAATAATGCACTGAACACCAGGTAATACCGCAAGTACAATACCGACACAGAATACAGGCACACATCAAGCACGTGTCACAGGGCGGCTTGCTTTCTTGTTGTTGAAGGAGCACATCCCCCCCCCCCCCAAAAAAAAGAAACACCCCACCGCCCTGTCGTATTCTAAACAACAGTAGCTATTTACTTCGGATTCATCATCATTACGGGGGATGATGTCCACCGGCTAGCCGGGCTTGAGCCGCAGCAGATGGCCGGAGAGTCGGGACTCGGTCGGCTAATGGAACCCAGATGCGGCTCGTTCTCGTGCTGAGCTGTAAAGTAGGATCGACAACTACACGTCGGAGGCACGGTTATACCTTGCACCAATTTGTAAGTGATCTTGGGGCTTAATAAATAGTCATATCTCGCCATCGGATCTACCACAGAGTGCCTAACTGTGATCAGAGCCATCCGGTGGGGCTGGTCAGAGATTGGAGGGATCTGCTTTGTGTGACCACGGACTGCCAAGTGTTACCTTGTGTATCATCATGATAAACTCAACAAAGGAAACGACAGTAGTGTATATATACTTGCTGTTTCATACTTTGCTACCGTTTTCATTAAAACAAATATAATTGATATTAATGAGTATAGTACAATTGAAAAGATGTAATGAGCAAGGAGGTTAAAAATCCTTGGTATGAGCTTGAGAGGAATGACCAGATTTAACAACCGAAGTAGTTCGCGCCCAAATTTGAACAGAAATGGTTTTGGCAGGTTTGAAAGAGTTGAGGTACACGGGTGGCTGGAGGGAGGGCTATCGGTGCAGCGGCAAGTTCTAGGGGAAGCGACAGGTGGTCTCCCGCCGGAAGAAAGAAACGCTCGCCTTGCGGGCTTCAGCGCAGAAATTCCCCCACGATTCCCAAAACAGGCACCGCCAAGAGCTATACTATACCAGTAACCTCCAGCCAGCATCTCTCCTCTCCACAAGTGAAATCCGTTTTTTCCGGTAAGTTTCCCCGTCGCGGTGCGATCCGGGATCACCCCGAGCACCTTCAGCCGCACCTGTTCAAACCACGTCCCACAACATCAAATGCATACCGGGGATCTCTCTCCCTGGATACAAATACTTCGCTATCGGACGGTTACTGTTCTGCTTTTGCGGGTTCACATTCTCCGACAGATCTCGTCGGGAAATCCTGGTGGTATGTCGCGTGAAGTGTAGACAATGTACGTATCTTCTGGCTCTGCGCAAGCTAGCTGCTGTGTAAATGCATTACCTAGCCTTGGCCCCATTTCACGAGATTAGAAGTTATGCCATCATAACGTCGTCAGCGCATTTTATATCGAAATTTATGCAAATATATGTATGTCATGACTCATATGTTTACAAACATGTACATGTATTCTATAAATAGTCAACATTCAAGTATTTGAGAAAAATTCTCCGACACCCGTCTATGTACATGAGTTAGAATGTCAAAAAAATTTTTCTTGGCTTAAGACAGCTAATGCATCAGTATGACGTTGGTATCTTTCACCAATCTGGACTTATGCAGAAAATAGGATTAGGTTAATTAATATGCAAATTTATGTGTTCAAGTGCTCAGCATATCTCATGTTATCTTCAGCATTGACATAAAAGTTTCCTCCATTTCGGTGACTTGAGTACGATGGTGTTTGATAAGATAATTGGATTTCACTGCTAAAATTTCAGGTCACCAAGTGCAAAATCTAGTCAGTAGATAGGCCCATTGCATACACTGTATGTTTCAATCATGTAACTGTTACTATTTTCGAGTTAAAGTGGTATAAAGAATCACACACTGATCAGTCTAGGATGATGCAATGTATCCCGATATCTGGCTTGAAAATACAGCCATCTTACATGGTGGTGACCAAAAAAAGAAAGGGTGCTGTTTGTCCCTCTTAGCGTTTTTTTTTTTAGTTCATGACTGGTGCGCATGTCTCCAACATAGTTTGCAGAGTCTTGCACGGACCCGGAGCCGACTTGGTCAACAAAGATAAGACTAAATAAACTGATACTCACCCAGTTATGACTTGAGAAATGTCAGCGGACGTCAAAACTAGATTATTACCAGGCACGCGAGCACACGTTATGCAAGAGCAAGGATGGAGGGAGGAAGAGAAGGAGATGTTGCAATTGGACGACGTCAGGCGCTCGACGACCTGTCCGGCCAGTGTTATCGTAGGAACGGCCGTTCTTTAAGTGGCGTGGAGTGTCGGTCCTTGTTGTTGGACTGAAGTGGGAAATATTTGTGGGTCGGATTATATCTTTTTCTCCGCTGGTGTGGTTTCGGGGGTAAAACATCCCCAAACATAACGGGGTAATCCTCTCAGAGCCGTAGCGGCCAGAGAATGACAAGAAGGCATCTAATTGCGACAAGGGCAGAGGACAATTCAAACAACTGCCGGAGCGAGCTCCTATTTCCTAGCAACTCCAGCACGCGCCGCTCGTAAGCCAGAGATTTTAATCGCATCAGGTTCTAAAACAAGAGGATGACGACGCTGAATGACGCTATTTTGGGATGAAACGGATCAGCGTACGTAGAAAGGGACGGCAGCAGGCCTTCTGGGTACTTAACGGGAGTGTATAAATCAATCATCAAGTCGGTAATCGTATGGGAAAATTTTTTAGACAAATCATACTTGACATACACGCCATGCAT
The DNA here is from genome assembly GCA_013266295.2 of Branchiostoma floridae x Branchiostoma japonicum. Classification (NCBI taxonomy): domain Eukaryota; kingdom Metazoa; phylum Chordata; class Leptocardii; order Amphioxiformes; family Branchiostomatidae; genus Branchiostoma; species Branchiostoma floridae x Branchiostoma japonicum. The sequence continues at coordinate 20,248,432 of CM023824.1, read as the reverse complement.
GGGCTTATAGTGATGACAAATGTGTGACTGATACGTCCGCGTACCATAAAAACAGAAAACGGTAGAAGAATTAAGCCAATGCAGACTTGTAGATACAGGATTCTGGCTGGAATAGGCTTGGCCGTCTGACTGTAGGAGGCCAGAGCTTACTTAGAACAGGAGGAGCGCTGAGAGAGATAGCGGACAGTGATTGACAGATGAAACGGACAAGCCGGCGTCAACATCACCCACCGGCGGACTTAACTCCGACGAGAACTTCAACTTGGGATTAACAGCCTTAAAATCCGTGTCTCTTGTCAAGAGCTCCGATTAGCGCAGAAATTGCTGCGAAATTGGGTGAAAATTAAGAGAATTTGGTGTGAGGCACGGGTTGGTGTCAAAGTTGAGGCGAAGTATTTGGAATGGCGCGGCTCGAACACGGGGTGAGCTCCCAGCAGAGGTGTGGATATCGCCTGTATTGCAGGGGCCAGTGCGGCAATATGTGGGAGGTGGCGCAGGTTAATAAAACAACTAGACCGCGTAAGACCTCTGTCCTGATTGACACTTCTATCGCTCGTGAAAGCTTCAAGCTGCCACCGAGACGCTGGGCAAATAGGACGACACCTTGTCCCGACATACAGGACCAGACTGCAATATACGGCACTGTATACAGTCTGGTTACCTGTTTGCTTCATCTGCACTCATGTTTCCACAACGCAAAGACAACTGACAGACTATTCCCCCAACACAACAACACATCCATTCGTCTGAAAATCCGTTCCACATGCGAGGTATATTTGCTAACATTCTCAATCTAATTCTCGGACACGGTACAGGCATGCCTGCGATTTTCCCTGCCTAGTTCTTTCCCGTTCCCACACCGTGCCTTGAATAGTTGTTTTAAGTGGGGCCCTAGTTGTAGTGGTCTAGACGATTTCTATTAGGCAGCCTCCCAGGTGGATTCCGTCCTCCCAAGCGCTCAGGCTCCTCCGTGTCCACTTTTCCGCCAGCCTGACCCTTTTCCCCACAAGCGAGGACTCTCTCTGGACGCTAATGGCCGCCCTACTTTACCATGTAGTCTCTGTAGTACCTGTCAACTTGACACCGAGATTAAAGAAAACATGAAGCTACCAGGCTGACAAGTCACAGCGGAGCAGGACGATGGTGGGAACTTGGGCGTATATCATCACATTAACTACCCTATAGTGAGATGTAAGGGGACTTTCCGAATACCATGTACAAACTACTGTTCTCACACATTGCAATGGTAAACAGAAAAGTGCATGCTTTACAAACGTACCAATGACGAGGGCTTAAAGAAAAGCTGTCTCTGATCACACAGTTTGGAAGTACTTTGACAGAACGTTTTCCCGGCAAGAGTAACTTCAGAAACATTGCAAAGTTGTCGGGTGCACATTTTAAGTCGTCTGTCCGCGGTGGTGGACCGTTAAACAATTTAGACAGACGTCAGCGCTACAAATCCCGGTGTGAAAGACCAGCCGTGGAGGTGAAGGGGGGGGGGGGGGGGGGGGGTAGGTGAAAGCACTTTGTATCCAGATGAACCCTATCCACCAGACTGGCTATTGGAGTCATGCGGGCCGCCAACCGAGCAACCAGAATCTTGGCCAGAGAGAAACTCTAGCTCTTATGTACCCAAGACCCTGTCTTTCACACTTTAAAATACCCGTACCCCAAGGTTCTGGTGACCAAGCGTACAGTATTTTTTTGACGTTGCGGAAAGTGCAGCTGAACCTGATTATGTCGAGGCCTTGGGTGGGTGATACCTTACACATGTAGTACTGAATCGATGTATACGCCACTTAACACCGTTTCATATCGGTGCATGTTACTTGGGAAACGATCTGGCAACTCAACACAGACAAGGCGTTGTAATCAGATTACAGTTATTATACTGGTGGGGTCCTGCTCTTGGCACCACTAATTCCTAGTGTACGGAGGGCGCGGAATGACTAACTAGTCCGCCTGTGGCGTTATCGACGAGCGCTGATAGCAATAATCCACTTTTTTCTGACGACAAGTTCTGGGCGTAATGATTAATGTGACAGTGATGCAGCCTTCGCATGGCTGCCAGTCTGTCACCAGCCCACATATCATCTGTAATGTCTGTCAACACGCCATGTCTTGCGGTATTGTAGCAGAAACAAAGCTCGTAAGGGGAACTTGGGCAGGAAAAAAACGCCCCCCCGTGCTTGCGGGATTCCCAGAACGTTGTTTTGCAAAGAAGGGCTTGGATGGAAAGCCCGCAGAGCTGCTTTTGATCGTTAATGGAGTCGCGAAAAGCCCTGGCAATCAGCCGGTCACAGCTTCCGGTTGACCGTACTTTTTCACTAAAGTAATCCAATCGCTTTACTGCAATTATACTGCGCCAAGACCCGCGGGCACTGGCAAGATTAAAGATCTGTTCGCACGAAGAGAACCAGTCTCAGGCAGCAAGAGGGACGTGTCGCCGCTGGCAGCCTTCTCTTCAAACGGTAACCTGACGGGCGGACGTTAACCTCGCTTCTTCACAAGGCGAAGTAAAACTACACAGTCAGAACTACATGTAAATATTATCACACCTACGACAAGGAAGGGCAGAGGACGTATAAATACTAGCAGTTAGCCGAATTCCTACTTTCTAAAAGCTTCCGTTTGTTCTTGGTCAATGTCAATGTTCTATTGCCCTTAAGTGCACGCTATCGCGGGGGAAGACTTGCCTATCTCGGTGGTAAGCCGCGAAAGTCTCTAAGGTAAAGACCCCGTCTCTGCTGGTGGAGAAACGTAGCTAGCTGCATGTGAACTATGGGCCTGTTGGACTTGTTGATCCAATGGGGCCGGCTGGCTTGTTCAGGGAGTCCAACAGCGCTTGGCACGGGGTACGGCCCGTTTGGGCGGCGTTCATGGCCTCTGCATGTAGCGGGCGTGGGTAGGGAGGGCAGCCGAGGAAATATGAGGAGGAAGCGCCGGAAGACAAAGAACACAACATGGAAGTCAGCATTCCACCTAAATGACACATATATAGGACGGGTGACTGTAAAGGTATGAAGGCGGATGTATTTCATCTACACGCCAATAAGCGAGAAATAGTCGACAGGTAATATCATAGTCCAATCACCAACACTTACCCCCCCCCCCAACGATATTCACCTACTGAAATGAAGGTTGGGTTGTCCTGTAGGCATGTTTAGCGATAATTGTACATATAGCAAAAAGACATTTCACGTATGATATAACATGTCGTAACCAGTATCTCGGCCCTGTGTAATCGTCCAGTTCATACCTGTTGTCGGTGAATTATCTGCGCTACCACCTCGCTTGATAACTGCAGATGGGGGCTTCTTGACTGCTTAATCTGCCTCTTTTGTCCGGTTCTCGTCGTCCACGAACTCAGTTCAGTTCAGTTCAGTGGGCACGCGGAAGTGAGTACTCCCTCCACTGGATCCCAGACTGTTGCCCTTTTTAAAGTCCAACCCGCCCGACTGAGGGTTCCCGGTGCAGGACTCGAAATTTATCGTCCGACAAAAGAAGTACGATGAGACAGGTGGCACCTGAAACTGGCCGGTGTCCAGAGCACCAACGTCAGAGACGACAGACGTAGCTATTCTACCATGTCGCACTGCGCGAGAACCCCACCAGGCAGGCTCCTGTACTACCACTCTTTATAAACAGGGGCCTGACGTGTGCAGGAAATCGTGTCACTTCCGAGGCGATCATGTCGCTTGTGGCTCGGCAAGGCCATGCGCCTGCCGCCGGCCCTGTCATCCGAGAAGTCCCAACCACTCCGAGGGCTGTGCTGGTTGGACCGCGCTCGCTGCCCACGACCCGCCTCCCTGGAAAAGTATGCTTTGAGGTTGGGCTAATTTTGAAGAGAAGTCGTCGGATTAACAATGCATGTGTAGAACATCACAGCATCAGAGCTAAGAAAACACGCTGCTCTGATTCAGACCGGGGACAAGCGTGCGGTATGTGTTCACGGCGGGATTTGTACAACATGTGGGGAAGTGGCATGTAGCGGGCGGCACAATGTAAAGGGCCTTAAAATTGACCTACACAAGATGTATGAGTGGGACTGTCTTGATTTGTTTTCCTCATTGCATGCAACAGCTCTTGGCAGAGGTTTGGGCGCGCGAGCCATAACATGTCCTCTCAAGTGATCCTCGACCACGCGCGAGCTGAGACCAATGCTCGTCCACGCTCCACTTGTTACATAAATAATGGCAAAATAAACACCACTTTCAGAGTTATACATGAGACCGCAAAAAGAAGTAAATTAATTAGTAATCGATAGTGCGTCACAAGAAGCCACGTAGGAGTCGGGAGGGCAGAGGTCAATGGGAAAAGTCGGTCCGCGAGGGGTGGTCGATCATGGCGCTATCTACATGCCAAGTGCCCGCGCCCGGGCACGTTGGGAAGGGGGGTAAATCACCGAGAAAACTTGGCTCGTGTATTTTCTTTCATTTCGATGTGCTGGGATCTAGTGGCTGGACGCCTTGTTCCCAGAGGAACCAGTGGACTCAGGGCATCAGCATACCGTAACGCCAGCTAGGGGGATTCGCCCTTCGGCCTAATTTCACAGAAACTCCGGTGACTTTTGCTGTGCTCTTTGTGAGCTTAACCTCCACGAGGCAGCTGGTTTGGATCAATCAGAACAAAGTCTCACGCGCTCAATGGCGCGAAGAACAACGGACTTTTCCTCCAAATCCCAAAGTTCTATAGATACTGACGGCGCCCATCTTCCTTCTCTCCTCCTCCCCCTGACCAGTGTATCGAGCAATGAACCATGGGACAGCCAAACGACAGGTGTACTGCCCAGAGATCCGGCGCGCATCCCGGATCCTAGCTAACCAAGTTTAGAACATCCGGGTCGATTACAGACATTTGTACACGGCGTTCTCTCGCGGGTTGTTCTCGAGGTCGACTTTAAACAGAAAATCTCCAGTCTGTTTATTTTCCTTCTCCTCTCGCAGCTTCCATTACCCACAGACCCGATGAAGTAATTGGCACCTACAAGTCGGTTCGTCTCGTCAGAGAAACGATTTCGACCGGCTTGAGGTCGGCCAAGTGAACAACAGATACACACAACTTCCATCTCCGGTTGGCACGTTGTTGATACGTTGGGATAGTAAGGGGTTTGTATTTGTACAAGTTGTGTAAACCAGTTGGAACTGGGCACAAAAAGCAAGGTTGTGAAAATAAAACTCTAGACTGGAAGACGGAAAACTTCTGGAAAGTTCGCATCAACCAACCTCTCGCGTGACCCCGCGAGATTTTACCCGTGCGCTGGTCTCTCATGACGATTGACAGAAAAGCGAGAGCGTGCACAAAATAACACTGGTAAACCCCCATAATCATATTCATAAGTCAAATAAATCGCTGCTGTGTTTCAAAAGAAGCATATGGATCAAAGACGTTGACAGCTCACTGAAGTGTGGGCACGTCATCATTTGTTGATGCTAAAAGACAGTAAAAGACCTTCTAGTATCCCAACAGCTCTTAAGACAAAAAAACTTGTAAATAAACTCATAACTCATAATAAACTTAAGTCTGAGCTCATCTAGTCAATACTGGAGTTAAGAAGAATTATTTTTAATATCAAGTACCCATACTGATAGATGGAGTTACAATATACGTATACATCTGAATGTGGAAAAGTCTGGGAAGTTTCAGGCCCGTACCCTGAGTAAAAACAAACAATTAAACCTAATGTAAAGCTAAAAATAGGCAGTGAAAAATATACTATTTTGGGGCCTGTAAGTGAAGGTAAAGAAACTTTTGACCGAGTAAGCAGACAGGTGAACAAGTGTCAGACAACCGATGCGTGCTTAAGTGGTACTGTCTTACAAGTATGCACATTCCGTGTACGCAAACGGCGGCGTCAAATTTAAGAACCAGGCGACGACTGGCGACGGCTTATTTGCCCAAGCCCTTACACGTCTCGTCTTACGCTGCACCTACGTGTCAAAACGTCAGGTTACGCTCCGCAACTCGTGTCATCAAATTAGCTCTGTCGTGTCCACCATTTGCAAGAGTTTATCGGGCAAATAAGAAGTGGACAAAAGTGTGCGGTTGGAACAACAACGGAAGTGTAGGGACGCCGTCTTGGATTTCAGTAACCATCTCAGACTGATACATTGGACCGGAAAACTTGTGTTTCCAAATTTACCTTCACAGCACCGACTGTTTGTGTAAGTTATGTATACATTGTCCGACAAATATGTGGCCAGGAAACATGGATACTGTTACATGCTTGGCGGAGCGTCGGACAGAAGTCCTATTTGACAGCTGTCTGTTACAAGAGGACAACTTTAGGACACGCCTAGCTACATCAAATGTGCAGCGCAGGTATCCGTAAAGCAATGTAGGCGCATTTTTGAGAGAAATAAAAAGGATCGTGACGGATGACTTACATATTCTGCATCAATGTCTACAACAACGGTTATCTTGTCATAACAACTAGCCAACGACTAAAAGATTAAGTACATGTATAAAGCCTTCTATGCGTGACAATTCGACTGTTTCGATGCCAGTGCCTATTTGCGGCTCACTGTCACTACTGGTACATCACTACAAATCTTAAGGCCGGAAAAGTGGTCAAATATTGTGTACCTTGTTTTCGACTTTGTGAGTATTTCATACTGGGCGATTGACGTCAGAAAATGTAACAGAAAGTCAACTCAACTCCAACCAAAACAGGGTGTCACTTTTGTACATTGAAGACAGACGGTAGATTTTCCTCCGCACACTAGTACAGTACTTCGAAAGCCAAAGGACAATGATAGACTAGATGTTTCAAAACCATCATATCACCATGTATATTCTCGACATTAAAGTTGTCAGATACTGTGTGATTCTGGTATGAAAATCTATCCAATGCGTCAATTTTTTTCCATTTTCTGCTTCTATCGATGATGATCAAGATCTCTTTCTTTCCTTCCTTCCTTCTGTGCTTCCTTGCTTGCCTCCTTCATTTTAATCCAGCTTCCTTTTCTTTTCTTTTCTACCTTTTATATATCTTGTTATTTCGTCCAATTCTACGCCTTACTCTTCCTTGTTAGAAGTATTTACGGAAAGTCAACTGCCTTTTTTGTTAGTGTTTCTTCTCAAAGTCAGCTTATGGTGTCTTGCTATAGAATTCCAAATTGACCCACTGACTTGCTCTTTCTTCTAGAATATCACCAAGTTACGAACACCGATCGGTAAGAACTTAGTAAACGGTAAAGGATTTCCGCCCACATTCGTTACTTTCCGTTCGGTAAAACGAACATCCGCGCAGCTAGCTTCGGTCGTTTCAATCGCATCATGTCATCACTTACTTCAAGCACGGTTCTCACGTTTCAAATGAACCATTAAACCATCATATCGCTTGATCTCAAAACTGTCACCCCTGACTGTCCCCCCAGGTATCTATGACGCACCTCGTTGACCTCTTATGCTACTAAAAAGCTCCTCGATGCCACGATCCCTAGCTAAGAGCTGTGACGTTTCTGTCACCGATGTCAGAGTTACGGGCTTTTCCAAGAAGTCACTCCCACGTTACGGTATCGTGGATCTGTTGCTCTGTTTTTACTTCATTAGGAGGTATTCTAGTGACATTTTAAGTGATCGGGATGCCTATAGATAGACATAACACACTGGAGAGAAATCTCTGACGCTCAGGAGCATTGCGAAAAGTCAAGACATCGCCCTGCCCTCTGCTTTTATGTGAGGAGTATTCTCTTATACATCTTAAGACGGGAAAATCGCTCAATCCATATCTGTCATTCCGCGTACTGTTTAAGGCTTATTATATCAGATATCAAATAGTGACTGAGCTAGTTTTCCTACCATGATAGTCCGGAATCTAAAGTTAACATGGATTATGGAGATGACGTGTCTATAGACTTTGCGCCCCAGCGCTAGCCTGTGGGGTTTTAGGCGTTTGCATCCTGTTTTCAGATAATTAAAGTTCAATATATTTTGTCCGGCATTCTGGTACGTCAAGTCGTAATTGCACAACCTGAGTGAACTTCGCTATGAAGTGTAACACATTTGCAACAGACCTGTTGCATTTATAAGATTAAAAGGAAAGAGTAAGATGAAAGAACTGCAGTACCAACCCAATCTAAGAAAATGTCCAGTCGCTGCAACATGTCCACGTGCGTCTGTCGAACTGCAATGCAACTATTTCCATTACTAAAAAAGGAAACATTTTGTGGCAATGAATTTCATTGTTTATTATTCCGTGTTACCTGTCTAACAATTAGTACGTATAGTTTTAGTAAGATACTGCTGTAATTTTTACTTATGCTTTACTCATGACCTGTACTTAGCTCGTAAGAGCATAAACGTGCAATAAAGGTCTTTCATTCATTAAGAACTCATTTCTGACATATTTCTTGAGACGTTCTTATTCTGACGACGATATTCTCTCCCACGTGTACGGATCAGCACAGCAGGATGTCTCCTTATCTATCTCCGTTTCGCGCTGACAGATTCAGAACCGTTCGAAAATGGGATCATACTGGTTACCATTGTCCAATTATCGGATTATATCATTTGTAAGTACCCATCCACATCTCCTGCTAAACCTCGGTGCAGGATTTCCCCATCTGTAGTCAATAAGCGGGTCATGTGGATAGTTACTCGGCACCCTCACAGCCCCGGTGGCGAGAGATTGTCGGGCCAGAGGTCGCAGGAATTCCCACGGCCTCACGTTCTCTCCGGCGGTACCTGTTTCTCTCCAAACACCAAACAACACGGACGTCGTTTGTTCTCCAGTCTAGCGCCTTCGGCAAGCTCATCTAACCCTAATCGAACTCTCGTTAGAGCCCATCACTAGTCGTGGGAGGGACAAAAAAGTGACTCACCTGATAAAAGACCGAGTGGCGGTTTAGGAGAGAGCTCGCGACCACTACCGACTCACAAAAGTTGAGCAAACAACCTGGGCTGTCCACTCAACGGGGTGAAGTATCTTTCCACTGTCAACCACGATCTCTAACTCAAATATTTATCGCAGTAACCAAGATATTCAATTATCAGAGCTAATTCTCCGGGACCCTTTGTATATCTTGCAATTACGGGCATTAAGATTCAATTTAGATTGTGTGAGTGAGAGCGGAGATGACAGAGTATGAGAGTGGGGAGGACCTTGTGAGTTAGGAGGACGGTGGGTTGGATTGCATCTATGGTATAAAGGGACGTGGGACTCGAGGTTACATATAGCTGTATCAGTAGGGACTTCTGGGGGCGGCGATTCGGAAGTCCGAAATCATGATGGAAGGGAAAGATAAGAAAAGTGCTTGCGCCACGTAGTGTTGCCACCATATCTAAGGAACCGTGGCACGGTGTTGTGAGGAGTTTGTATACTTTTCTGCACTGTTGTTAGGCTGCGGGGAACGCTCCTGTCACAAACACACCGACATTTCGACCAGAAGTACATCTCGTAATGGGCGACAATGACGGAAGACAAAGGGACCCAGCCAAGCACGACGCCGGACGCCTTTCAAGAACACGAGAAGCGCATATCCCAAGGCATCCTGCGCGCCCTGTCACTGCAAAAATGTGGCCCGGCACTTTTGCGCACCTTGCCTTGTTTGTACAAAGGTTTTCAGCGTCGTCCCTACAAACAACGATCGAGTAAGAGAACCCCCCATTTGTAGACAAACACGGATAAAAATTCCTGCGTTTTCTACCCTGTCTGTTAGTCAGGCATGGCCGACCATCGGCCCAATACGTGTGCCTTCCTATTGACAACGTCTGAAGTACTTATACGCCTCAACGCTACGACGGAATTGCCCCGCCCTAAGCCCTGAAAACTTTCCTGGATGTGAAAAAAAAGACAACAAAGTATACTTTCCCGAAACAGCTAATCACAGAAGCGCCGTAACTCTTCATGGAAAGCTGTCCGTTGAAATAATTGATTGAAAAACTGCCCCTGTCCTTGAAAGAAGGGACCGTCTTGTTGTGTAGTGTTTGCTGGACCACACGATTCAACTGAAGGATTATCCCTCTTACGGAGCAGGACAATGCATTTTCAACATTTTTGGCAAGTTTCTGGAGAAAATCCTTATGTAGAGATCCTCAGGGCTGATAAAGATCGAGGTTCCCTCACCAGTCTGTCGTCTATACATGTGTGGAGTACTGAGAACGGAACTTCGGGAATTAACGTCGTAGGCTTACCGAAAACACGATGAGTGACATAGATCGACTATCAGGGATCACAAACGTAAAGTATTTTCTCAATGAGGAACGCAATAAAACTTCTGAATTCTATTAGGTAACTTATAGTCAAAGCAAAAGAGTCGTTAACTGAATTTATACATATGCCTTTACCTTCTATGACACAGACGTCCAGAATCGAAGAAAGAAATTCAAAATTTCGAATTCTATTAGGAATAGTTATAGTAAAAGTGTCGTTAATTGAATTTATACATTTGCCTTACCTTCTATGACATATCCGTCCAGAATTGAAGTAAGACCATAGCCATGACCAAGATGTTCAACATCTCTTCAGCTATAAAATCAGTCGTGGGTGAACACTCAACTATTACCTAAGTTTTGTCTTATTTTCTTCGTTCTGTGGATAAGCGAACATAGCATTTCAAGCGGATACTTTTTCGCAGTTATAACTATCGACGTATTTTTGGCTCATGTCCGCAGTGTTAGAGCGATATTGACGATCGACACCTTATACATTACTATCCTACGTGTAGCGTTTGATACATATTTAAGCTTATTAAAATCAGAAATAGCAAAGAGGATTGGTGCATTTTCTGACGCCCCTAGAAGATAATCCAAGTTCAAAGTCCCGAAGTTCAATACAGATATTGACCTTCACATCAATTATACTACTGCATATGTTTCTAGGAATACGTTTTGAAAACAAAAAGTACCATGAAATGGCACTACTGATTTACAGGTTTAGATCAAAGCAACGGTGTTGTTTAACGTTCTTGATCCAAGCAAGTGGTCTTACCGCAAAAGAAATTCAAGTCAAAAGAAGATTATGTAATCGACTGTTCATAGCTCCTTTACACTGATTTAGCCCCTATCGCATACATCTATCAACAACGGACTATGGCATATGGAATATTCTCGGCACAATCTCGCCTCTACCCGGGTGGCAGCGCGTCCCTGAGCCCCCCAGACAAAACATCCACACGTTGTGCAGCAGGGCCACGCCACCAGGACTATTAAGGCTGAAAAACGAGAGCGTGGATCAGTCTCTCCACTCTCAACACCGCGGCTAATGATGGAGGCTGCATGACAAAACAGCCGCTGCTCATCCCGACAGCCGCCTTTAATGACACCGCGACGCTCCCGAGCCTTTGATGAGGAATCATCACAAGCGAAGCTGACATTTTGTGTGTTTTGAAGGGCATTCAAAGTCAAGTTCGAGGCGGATTTGAAAGGCCATATCTCGGTGTATATTTGCCAAGACAACCCCATAACAGCTATTAAGGGGGGGTTTGGAGCAAAGAAGTAGCATCTTGAAGATGAAGTGCTTTGCCTGCTATCTCTGGCCAATGAAAGATGGGTTCCAAACGGTGTGCATTTGCTGTGGAGACGAACTTTACTACATCCTGAGGTATTTCACCTCATCATTCTTTCAGGTCATCCTCATCTCAGCTGCCTGGTTGAGCAGAGACATAAACGTCCTACAGGTCAATCTTTCAGCTTCTACAACTAGAGCATAGCAACGGCAGGAATCCTGCTGCTATCCAACAAACATTGTAGCCATCACAGTAAGGAATCTGGGGATGATAAAGTGTGTGTTTGTGTGTGACGAACTTTGTTCATCTTTGAAAGACTTTTGAAGAGGTATTTGTTGATGACTGATGTGCAACTTTTATGGTAGGCATTGACATAAGGTTGAGGGATGGAAGAAAAAGGTCTCCACCTGGAAACGTTTTTTGAGAAATTGTATTTCTAGGTCAGAGTTCTTTGATGGCTGTCACTGTTCATTGACAACTGCCATAGGTTGGCACACAGTAACTCACTGTCTTACTACCAATAGTGATGACAAAACATGAAAATATGTCACGAACAACTGTTCATTAAGCAGCTTACATATTTACTGTCAACAATATGGCACAATTCTGTGACCTTCTTTTCAACAATAAACATGTCTTGATGTTATTGTTATTGTTGTTATGGAAGATTTCTCTGATTTGTACTTATTACTAAGCTGCAAGGTCATTTGTGAAGGTCACTGCCTGCTGAAGCCTTAAGTTAGACTTCAGCATGATATACAAGACATAGACTAAGTCAGAGATATGATGGCTGCTTTGCATAAAATAAATTCTACATTCATAAATTCAGTGAACGTGTTAACCTGTCATCAAGTCATGGCAAACACATTTATTCTTAAAAAGGCTGTTCCTTTATACATCTGAGTTTACATATACATTTGTACAGGTTGTCAGGAAGATAGTTGAAATGCACCCATAAACTTGCTTAGAACATGAATAAAGAGACTATTCACAGATGTCTTAGAGCAGGTGCACATAGGTGTCTGCACCATATGCATCTACATGTACATGTGTGCATGCACTTATGAGTGTGTGTATTTCGCTGGCGAAAGTGATTTTATGCCTTACCTTCTAGGACCATCACAGTCAATCAATCTACTTATTAGGTAGACTAACGCATCATCAGCCAACAAAGTAACGTTTGGTGGAAATCCTTGATGTGTGTGTGCGTGCATGTGTGTGTGTGCGTGCATGTGTGTGCGTGTGCCTGAGTGTGTGTGGAAATGCTAGTACATGTATTATCAATGCTAGCCTTTTTCCTTCCTCAATCACTTCCTCTGCTTGTCAGCTCATGTCAAGCAATTACATGTAAAACCACACCCAGATGTTCACCTAAATAGACGTATAAGAGCTATATTTAACCATGATGACGTTCCACGTTTTACGCCCATTCCCAGTTTTCCGAAATTGCCACTCATCCGAGAAATTGCCGTCTTTTGTACATACCGGGACTGAATGGGGCGGCAGGAAATTACCCGTCTTCAGTGACATGTCAGATTACGGTGTGTTCCCAAACTACATTGTGAGAATTGTTGACATACCAGGTGGGCCAACAGGTGTGTTAAGGTCCCACCTGCTTTCTTCTCTTCCCCCTCCAGGTACATGTGAAGGACAAATTTATGGGTGTCTTAAAACATAATTTCAACACAAACAGACATGGTCAAATAACATGTAAAACACAAGGGAAACATGTACTACATACTACGCAATTGCGAAAATAAATACGCCAGTGAGAAGGAATACTCTCTTGTTGCTGGTGACATCAGTGTTGTAACATCCAGACATCAACAGTTACAGTTGACACTATCACGAAAGAATGTTGACTATTTTAAACTGTGTCATCAATATTGTTATATCATCCTCGTACAATCTGCTTGCACTAATCATGTGAACAGGTATTAGCATACTTGTAATTCTGGATATGTATATCTGTGATGCATACATCCACAGGATGGGTTAAAGGCTACCACAGTTGTCTTTAAGTTAGGGATTGACATAGGTAGTTCTTTGTTTTCACTCTGTTGGTATACAGTATATTTGTAGGTAGGAGAACCTTACAACCCTCCTCTCCTGTATAATACACAGCTTTCCACTTCTGGTAGCAATGATACATGAGATACAGAACAGGACATGGCATCATGGGAGTTAGCGGAAAAGATAACAACACCACAAGGGAAAGCCTCGCCTCTGGTGGACGGAAAAACCCTACAGGGCAAATTCTTCGATTTTGCTGCACTTTTCAAAGAGGAAGCCACAAAGGAGATCTGTTAAACTCCGCGTCCTTGGAGAATGAAGTCCAGTACTGCTGCTACAATCCTTTGTCTTTCACAAGCTGACAGACGCCACACAGGGCAAATCCTTCCCAGCAAGCCGCTCTTTCCTGTACACATGTTTACCTCACGTAGCCTTCCACAAAGAGGCAGAGACAGCTCAGTCGAGTTCAATCCCGGAGCTACAGCCGGAATGGTACACCAAAGAGCCAGCCAGAGTTCATCGGGGTAGGCTACCAGGAATACCCACGTATTAGGCCACCTAATGCCTCTAACTCCCCGGGAATTTCTCTCTATCAAGGTGCAATCAGATCCGCTGTTTTACATTGCAGCCGGGATTGGAGGATGCCGGGGAAAGCCAGTAAATGGTGGAGGAGCTCTGTCTCCTTCTGCGGGGAGCTCACACAGCTTCTACTTTGCTTTGATCTCACGTTAAACAACCATCTCGCTTCTTGAAAATTCTGGGACCGACAAAGGAAATTTACTTAAGAAGCCTGCTACATTGCTACTTGTGGCCTGGGCCATTATCTAATGAACATATACTGAAGTCTTTCTGATGTAGCCCCTGTCTCCAGACCAGGTTTAAGACACCTTATAGAACAATGTTCATAAATAATCGTAAGGCAGTCACCAAGTCAACAGAAGGATGAGTGTAGTGGGTTTATATATAGAGGGGATGTAGTTTGATGTTTGATGTTTTATTAGAAATCCATTAGATAAGACTTGAACATCTAATCTACTCTGCCCGGATTCATAAAAACGCAGTGTACATACATATATAATTACAAAAGCACATAACACAACACTTACATTTGTATGACTTCAACCAGCATAAAACTACAGTAGAATCTATCCATAACTCCATAATGTGGAGATGGGTGTTCTCCTTGGTAAAGAGGCACTTGTCTGATCCAGAGTTAGAGGAGACTGTTCATCAGGTGGGACCCTCATTGGCCTGTGCAGCTCTGTTAGCCTGGATTGCAGCCAGCAAGGATGCGGGGTTGGGTTTCTCTGCTGTGCAGGCTACCGCCAGGCCTGCTGAGGTCATCGCCTCCGCTGTGGTGGGGCCAATGGCAGCAATCTGCAGTACAAAAAGGAATGTAGTTTTAATCACATGAAGAAGAATTCTAAGACAGAGCACTGCAAGGAACATGATTGGAAATCGCCACACTTAATTTTCACAGGATGTCTTTACATGGATATACAATGTTGATGTGCATGCTAGCTGCATACATATATGTTTATGAAGTCTATCTTGTACTTTATCTCCAATAAAGACGCATCCCTTTCCTTTGTGAACAAGTTTGGAAGGCCAAGTTGTGAAGGAAGGACGTTAGGAAGGCCATGATTGAGCCTTCTGTACACAGCTGACATGATGACTTATATTTACAGTAACACGCACATCCTGCGGCTGTCCCTGATTCTGTTCACGGAGCATCTAGGTCTAGGCCTTGGGCTAGGCTTATAGCACAGATGCTCAAACCTTGAGTATGTGAACTGTAGGTGACCTCTCTACCCATGCTCCACTCCTCCCTACACAACCTGTATTTTTTCCTACTTGAGAGCAGCTAGCAGACAGGTTAACGCTTTAACAGCCGGATGCACTAATGAACACGATAATAGCTGGCAGGACACGTCCCCTTGGGAGACCAAGCCCTAGTGATGACATTCTGTGAGAACTATCATCCACACCCAGGTTATTGGATGACTCACCGCTGCGCTCCCCAACAAATTGGGACATTTTCCTCCGGATTCTGTCCCTCAAATAAACAGTTATCAGTCACGTCTCCACTTGACTTTTGAAACCTAAGACCAAGTAGTCGGCAAACACTGCTTTGAAATCCAGCTGCTGAAAGGTGCTCTTAAAGCCGGTCATTTCATCTGATGAACAACAACTTAAGATCTTGAAGCACTTAATTTCCTTATCGCTGTTATCAGAGTAGCCTGCCCAGAAAATGACCTGATGATTATAACAATTAGCATCATCAAGTGCATCCCACAGATGCGATAGCGAGTAAACATTATATTTTGTTATTTGTCACAAGGAGCGAACGGAAGCGACGAATGTTGGCACAAAGGCGCGTGTCTCTGCGGCTTTCCTAACACGGCGGGGGGGGCAAATATCGTACGATAGCCGTGTGTGAACAGTACCCGTCCAACCTTCATGTACAAATACGGTGGGTCACAATGGGGGACAATATTTGGAGTGAAGTAGGAAGCTTGGCACACACAGAAATAAACAATAGATAATTCCACACAATCGGCGGATTGACTGGTCCTAATGGAGTCACCGATAGCAGAAAACCATGGGTTGATCAGAATCTCGAAGAAAGAAAGCTTTCAAGTACTCAAGTTGTGTGCAGTCCAAGTGAAGAACCTTGGTGGGGATGGCAACAGGATCGATGCATAGGTATTACGATTATTGAACTGTTCCGGTACGACGACAAACAGTTATGAGACAATACATCAGAGGAACTCTTACTCTGCAGGGTTTGTATGCTAGACTGTATACTGTGGATGGAAAGAAGGGGATGAAAGAGAGATACAGATATCAAGCAAGAAAAACAGAAAGGTGAAAAAGAGCAAAAGTAACGAAGAGGAAGAAAACAGATGGGAAACAGGCATTTCTAACAATGTAATCGGTACACTTCCCTCAGGAGTAGGGAGTATATTACTAACAATTTGTAACAGTGGATCAAGTGTGCACTGTGGTCACAGAGTACAGTATACACACACAATGGCAGCTTCCTGTAGTACAGGTGTACATTGTTCGTGTACAATAGGGTACCTGTCAACCTACCTGCTCAACAGACTGTTCAGAAATCAATAGGAACTCTGTTATAGGGAATGCTGTCTGTAAAACATACAGTTGAATATAAAGTTGAATAGCTAACTGTTAAGCCATCATATCTTCATATTTCAAAAGTCAGATATTATGTTATGGACTTTTCAGTTTTTATAAGTTATCTGAATAATTAAAACTTTTCTTAATAAGTTTCCACACAGCTGTATTGTCTAGTCATGTAGTGTTTTGGCAACACTTGTACATAGAGGGGTACATACTGGTACATAATTTTGGTCACAACAGTCAATACAAGGGTTTGATTGTTCAATATAAAGCCATTAATTTCTGTCTTCCCTTTCTGATAGCCTACTCTTGAAATGCCCTTTCCATGGTGTTGTTATCTGTAAGTCAGGTAGCTTAGGTGCCATCCTTGAAAGTTACCTCTGGGTTCCTACTGTGATCACTGGCTACCGTGGTGGGTAGGGAGCCAGCGGTATTAAACTACGGAGGATGGCACCCAGGCTATAAGTCAGGTACATGTATGTACAGACAATCCCCCTCCATGCTGGCCCACCCTGCTGACGAACATGGCAGTTATCTCTGTGGCCAGACCAAGTCGCTATGGTTAAACAGTTTTGCCACTTCTGATCTGGATCAGGCTTCGGCAAACATCGGCCGTGGGGAACTCAGGGCAGGGGGGGAATGTGTTGGGGCCAAACTTACTCACTTTTGGTATGTGCAAATAAGCTGAGACCTCTAGAGGCGAAAAGCCTGCTTTTCCCCATCGGTAGATAGCTTTTATGTCTTTCCATCCCGTGGTTACCGCGATACCTGTGACACAGCTATCAATTAGGCCAGTTTGTCAAACACGGATTTAAAAGTTTCCCAGAGACATTTGGCACAAATGCTGGGAATGGCTGCTACGGTAAATAAATTTATCGCCCAAGGATACAACATTTGCAAGCAAGTATTGCATTCAACTTAACATCTATGCTTATTCTGCGTTAAATGATTGCAAGGAGATGACTGTTGGCACTATATACGAGATCTTCTGGAAAACCAATCGACTGCCTGAGTCATATTTTTTCCGCAGTGCGAAAGGGGGACAGCGCCCCAACACCATCACCAGGGCGTGACACACAAACATCCCCCAAACACTGCCAAAATAGTCAGGTGCGCATTACAAGAAATATGTGAAACATGCTATAAACAGTGACTGGACAATTAGCTTGCTGGCTCAAACTGGTCACCAAAGTGGATAAATACAAGAACACACAGGCGTATCCAGCCAGCGCTAAGCTGGAAGTCGGAAAAAGTTGCAAACACGATTAGATCACGTTCCCACCCTATACAAACTCAAATCCTCGCCTTTTTCAACAAGAAAGTAAAAACCACAATAAACGAACAGTGCTAATCCACCAGGCTTACAAGGGAATGTGGGATCGCTGGAAATGACATTCCATCGAAAACGTCTGACGTCAAAATGCTTAAGCTGGAGGCAGTATGATTTGCCTGAGCTTGAAACGTCTAATACATACGTGTAGAATTCTCATTAAATCTGTCAATATGTCAGACCAGTGACCACATATCTCAAAAAGGTAATATCATGCACAGAGCTATAATATCATGTTTAATTTCTGATCCTTAAATGGTCGTTTTCATCCAGGTTCTGTGGAAGAGAGTCTGGAGCAGTGTTGACTGGTTTGTTGTATTTCAGCAAATCAGAAAAGTAATCCCTTCAACATCACTAAGTCTTGTAATAGTTGTATTGCACAGAAAACTTGCTATTTTTGTTGAAATGTACTTATGGTACAATACACCATCACATTCTCCCAGCATCCATCAGTAGACTTTCATCCATAATCTGGGCTGGGATAGTGCTTGAGAAAACAATGCATGCTGGGAGCCAGAACTAGCTGTATATGTAAATCCGTCCTAGCCACAGGTTGCCCATGTTAGCGCAGACCACTTCCAATGAAACAGCACTGATGAGACTGGGTCCAGACATAACAAGAAATGCCCCACAGTTAGCAGAGAGGGTGGTCCAACAGAGTAAGCGACAAAGTTATGGGCAAGTCTGTCCCTTGTTTTCAGGAAGTACGGTACCCGCAAGTCATCCTGACATCTCAAATGCAAGTACGCACCTATCACTGAGTATGATCAGAAGCAATTCTGTTATTGTCATTGACAATACACCTTTACATGACTTCTGGAGAAACTGCTACTCAAAATCAAAGTCCTTCCCACACCAGGTGGTGCATAGGACGGCACCCATCTCCATTCCTACAGCCCTTGGGCCACACAACTTTGTGCAATCACCATAGTCCACTGGTAGTGGTATGTGTTTAACTCCCATACTCTTTCCCAAATGATGAGTACTAAGCAGAGAAAGCAGTATGTACCATTTTCAAAGTATGGCACCTGGCCCATATGATGATGGTGATGATTTGTATGCTACTCCTTATGTTTATCTACAGATGGATGGGACGATGTTTGGGGGTAACTAGTACTGTGTCACAGCATGGTCGTCCTTTCCTTACTGTAATTGTGAAGTCCTGCAGATGAGGCCTCAGATCAGGGATGATTACAATGCAAGAAATTAGGAAGGATTCATGGCCGTAGTCTAGACTGAAATAGTTGAAGTAATTGTCGCAACTTAACTTTTCTCCGTAGCCTTTAGTAACCTCAATCTGCAGGAAAAATGGACAGATTGGTGCAGGCACAGAAACACCAGGGGGCTTGGACCAGGGACAAAACTGAAAGGGGGGTCATCTCAGAGAGCCTGGATTTCATTAGGACCCTGCTGAATTCCAAGGAGAAGAACAAATTATTTGATAGGCTGCCATTCGGTCCAATCTGTGAAGATACTAAAAAAATGGATGTGGCGGGGAGAAGAAAACAGATGCACAGATTCACAGGAGAGTGATTTGCTACTTTGAAGTATAAAAGGAGGGCTTTACCAGATACTCCCTCTTGTTAATGGTAATCTTGTTCTTTCTTTTCAATGTAAGGTATTTTTTCTTGCAATTTGCCATAACAAATGCCATAACATATGCAAGCATACACACACACACACACACACACACACACACACACACACACACACACACACACACACACACACACACACACACACACACAGACACAGAGACACACACACAGACACACACACACACACACACACACACACACACACACACACACACACACACACAGAGACACACACACAGACACACACACACACACACACACACACACACAGAACACACACACAGAACACACACGGAAAGAACGCAAACAAATACACACAGACACATATCCCCCCAACAGTCTACCTAGACCGGCTGGATGTGTTTTCATCTGTTGTGTACATCCTGATGATCAGTGCCGGTTCTGTGGCTGGGGCACACACCCTCAGGGCTCTCTGAATGGTTCACTAGTAAAGGTGAAGGATAGGCTAGTTAACAAGGCACCATGCTGAGATTATCTTTCTCAGCCCTCAGGGCACCCAGTCTACATTCATCTATACTTTTGGCTATATTCCCACAACACTGGCGGAGATAATGATCTTTCTTTGTCAGTGGATTTTTTTGATGCAGGAGACAAATTTGACCTACTTTTTAAGGCCAGCACTGTCCTTCAAAATCAGTTACAGACAAATCTCTCTTAACGTGGCTTTAATCGTCTGGAATGGGGGGAAATTTTCCATGATAATTTATCCCGGGGCTACATAATTTCAGTTTGAAATGTGTCAATTAGCTAATACAGTATTTCATGTCCCTATACCCCAAGTTGTTAGACATTTCTACTTTGAATTTGTATAATCATAATTACATGTACAGATTTAAGTACAGTACGAAATACAACATAAATCAAGCAACTGGATAAATTCCCGGGAGAGTCTTTGAGATGATTTTCAGAGAATCCATCCAGTTGCTTGATTTAATTTGATTTACGTAATGTTCTTCCTGGGTGTGTAGCCTTCATTGACGTAAGTACAGTAGTTTGGTTGAAAAACAGGAGAGGAACGTGGGAATGAGGGAGTGCATGTGAGATAGATGAAAGAAAAGATCAAATCTGAAACAGAACAGGAAGGAGGGAAAGGGGGGAAGTGTTAGAGAGAGATGTAAGACACAATGAGACAGATTAGATTGTCAGTTGATTAATTAAAAGACCAAAATCAATTAACACTCTTAATGAACAAAGTGGTATGTGTTATTGTTTATTTCTGTAACACTATATCACGCAACACATTGTGCATACCCACTCATACACAACACATCTGAGATGTACTACACAACAGTGGGACCAGGCCACATCAAAATCAGAACCAGCTTGGCCCATTTATCATATTAGCTGTGGATACATGGTCTATTAAGTGTCCATTAGGTATAATGATTTATTAGTGAGGGGGTTACGGATCACCAAGAGTGGGTCATTAGGATTTGTCAAACCTGATCATCTCCCATCATCTCTACATGGGTGGGAGGCAGGCTGGATGATTAGGTGTGTAATATGGGAGCCCCTGCTGATGATACAAACCACATGATTATGAACAACAGCTCTGCAATAGGAACCAGCTGACACCCTGGGCGTTAGAGGCTTAGCTTGTTAAAATATTATGGCTATGAGGAATGGTGATCCCCGTTTTGTCGCCTTTACAACAGTCTTGGAACACTGGTCTTTTCTGGAGGGGTCGTTGACCATGACTGATGCAACATAGCCTTAGGTACATAGCAAACTTTAAAAGGGGCATATAAATATTATGAACTGCTTAATTGGGTAATATGCCATTACAGTAAGCTGTTGGGCCTATATAAAAGCACAACTGTATTCTATCTTTGTTTTTTTCTAAATCAACTTCTGTGTCATCGGTGCACATCAAATAATTATCAACTCTTAAGTTCTAACTTGATGGCTTTTGTCAATAAAGTTGTTACATTTGTTCCTCTGTTCATCTCCAAACCTGTCATAAGAGAAAGGTCTATCCCTACTGACTCCCCACATATAAATGATCTAACAGATAACTACATGTACATGCATACTAATCCACATGCGCCCTGCCTGGATTACCATGAAGTCATCCGTACCAATCTCTCCAATCTGCAGACATAAATACACATCACACCAAAATAGATCCCATATGCATCGAATCCCCTCCAGGCAAAACCTTCCCATCCTAACCACTTGATAAATGACTATTTACCAGACAAGGCCTCTCCACTCTTCTCCACATAATGTAAATATTGAGCTAAAGACAGATTATGAAAGATAATACTGGCATGTGTGAACACATCCCTGGGATTACCTACTGGTGGGTGACCATTATATATGCCTATCAACACGCTAATACATCACATGAAAGGACCAAACACCGTGCTACTGAGGATTACTGAAGATAATATACATCACCTTGACAGGAGTAAACTTTAAACAATTGGTCTATATAGTACAAGGTCAGTAGGCCGTGATGTTATAACATGGGGGGACTGAGAAACCATCCATGAAAATTGGAAGCAGATTTTGGTGGAATATTGGTTAGTTTATGTCCCTGCTACAGCCAGAAGGCATGGTACAGGGGTGGGCAGGTCAGGGGATGGAGAGCCTGGATTATTAGAAGGGAGTCTGTGGGGGCAAGATTACAAATGAGCCTGAGTAAAAACAATCAACACAGAGAAATGGGAACCTTCGCTGCAGGTGTTAGGTCCCTTTGATGGCTACAAGGGGAGGCATTTTAACAGATATGTGAACAGTTCAGTACAAGATAAAGGGAAAATGTCATACTGATAAGAATTTGTTATATGCCACATATCATATTAAGTTAAGAACGTTAGAAAAACACATCATTTTCCAAGCCTCCGTGGTAACTATCATCTTGACGTTTTACTCTTACTATCCAATCATCTACACAGGTATCCATCTCCTGTATAAATCCATTTATGCATTCAATTTGCATCATTTGCATTGTTCTTTTCCTTATTACCTTTATCTTTTCTACAATACAACTTTAAAATGTGGATGTACATGTGCTCTCTTTGACCAATCAAAAAAGGTGAAAAAGAGCTCTTGCAAACTTTTCTTACTTTCTCTTGACCCAGACACTGTCTTCTCCTCCTCCCCCTTCTGCATCCAAGAAGCCTTCTAGGAGGAGGTCTGCAGGAGTGAAAAACCATCTGACTATCAGCGACTGGTGATTAAACTGGGGCTCCGACATTCCAAGCTGAGTTAGAGGGTGCAGTACTAGTTTACATCCCTCATATATAGTCGTACAAGTCTGACTCCTCTGCCAAGGGAGAGTCATAAAATGCTGTCTGCATTCCGAAGTGACGGGATTGAAAGAAATGCAGGATCATGTGTTTGAAATGGAACCCTTTTCTTAACTACCTGACTTCTCTGATATATGTCTAAGTCGTTAACAGTGCAGAATTGTGTTGTGAAATTGTGATTGCCTTGCCAAAATGTTCAACAAGTTTTATTGCCTGCAGGAAGATAAACACAAAGCACTAAATTCAGAGACGAAAAGATGAAACAAAAGCTGTCCCACTGTCCAGTCTCTTTCCCGATTTACAATAGAGTTTCCTGGTAGGGTACATGTATCTGCCAGTAACTTCTTCTGGTTTCTTAATTAGAGAAAAGGCATGAAATTGGCCTGATGTCAAGTCGCCAACCCTATAACCTCCCCTATCAGCCAGCTCCCCCCTGTAGGCACGGAGGATGGGATTTCAAAGGGCCTGGGTCCTCCAGCTGTCCCCCCACTCCAACCTGCACCAAATTTGCAGCGGCAGCCCCACACATGTGTCTAATTTGTTCCAAGTAGGGAACAAGTGCACATGACAGGACACCAGGCCATCTTCCCAGTTTATTGCGATACCGTGCGGGGACACGACATCCTTTGGCTACATGAAAGTGCTGTAGAGCGATGACAAAAGAACCATTTCACTTGTCGTATCACCTGAACGTTCAACAGAGATGATAGTATAGCATTGGCCATGAACTTTAAACAAAAATGACATGAAAAAAACTCTCTCATCACCAGTCTTAGTCCTGTATATTTTCAACAACAAAAAATTGTTTTTATTTTATACTATTACACATTTCACATAGCGAAGCAAATCACCAGAAGTCACAGCAAACAAATGAATACCATCTTAGACAACATCATGTGACACCACGTGAACTTCTAAACAACAGACCACCAGCTATGGCAATATGTGAGATGCTACGAACTCCACCTGCAGGTGTTCCCTCTATCGTGTGCCATTAGAACATACAACATAACCACTTAATCCTCGACTATAACATGCAGCATCCAAACAATACATCTTCCCCAAAAAGGGGAAAACCAAGATGAACTTTTGATGAAGATTGATCAAACCAGATGACGGGCAGGACGTTGGGGTCCCATGCTGTCACTGTTGACTTCCCAACCGCTCTGATGATGCCAAAACCACATGCAACTCAGACCAGACACCTCCTCCTGCCTTGATCTTTTAAACCCTGTGTAAATCCTGATGCACATTCAAGTTCACCTGATTAGAAAACTTGGTGGTCCGGTGCTTCTGGCGCTGTGAGGGCTGGGCAGCCTGACAGACTTGTTTAAGGTGGCCTCATGCCAGCTTCAAATAGGAGTCATTGAACGTTGACCTCAACTTAACCAGTACACCTTTACACTGTACAATTTGTACATCAATGTGTTATAAGGAATGATGATTGTAAAACCTAGTAGTACATGTATATAGGAATCAATGATATCTTCAAGTTGCTCAGTCACTCACTCACTCACTCACTCACTCACTCACTCACTCACTCAGTCAGACTCACACGCTTACTCACTCACTCACTCACTCACTCACTCACTCGCTCACCCATTCACTCTCTCTCTCTCCTTCTCTCTATCAGACTTGACATATCTATCTTCTATTAAAGAATTGCAGATTCAATATTTCAAATGCCCTTGTCTATCCACCTGACTCCCAAACACAGTGGGAGTTCCCCCATTCCCTGTCCTTAGTTGTCTTTTGTACAGTACATGTGCCATCCAGGTTTGTCTCTGTCTGATTTCACTTCTTTTTGAAGCACGACATGTGAAGGCAATTTTGCACTTCCGATTAGTAAGACCAGATGTACAAGAGCAAGAGACTGTGTCTGGCACGTACTGCTAACAGGTTTGTACAGGTTTGCTGGCAAGTGAGACTCACCAGTAGGCACAACCCTATTATCCCTGCCACAGAGGTTGAACCCAGCAGTGGAAAAAGAACCTTTGGTCACATAAATCACTCTTAGTCTTAATGCGAGATTGTGTAATGACTTTGGCCCAATTTGGCACTGTTGGTGAGGCTAACTGGTACAATACTACAGCTGTCAAACTTACCCATTGTGACAGGTTCCAACCTGACTTAGAAAAAAGCCATATTTCATTTTTTTGTACAAAAATCTTGGCATCCCTGATGTTTTTTTTCAAAGTCTCCTCAGAATAAATAGATCTTAAATCATATTTTCCACAAAAATTGAGCATACATTCTTGTAAACTCCTGGTCTGATTACCCTGGTAAATGTACTTTCAACACAACTACTTAACAACCTTTGTCAGTGAGCTGTGTCTACGCGAAGTTCAAAGTCAGCCATCAGAAGTTGGTTGGAGCCAGGGAGTGCACCTAGCTGCCATCCTTGCCTGCCTTTTCTCAAACAGCTCGGGGAGCAATACATCTGCTCCACAGCAAGTTGGTCTAATCACCTTTTAATGACATGGAATTGGTGGCAATATCAAGTTCTGTCATTAGAGTAACCTTCCCGTGTTTTGCAAGGGCTAAGGCTTCAGCTTATGGGAGTCCTCGACTCTGATGTTCCCCAGACCGTACACACTGTAGCACGGGCAGGTTTGGGTCCTCTCCAACAGGGCAACGCTAACCAGTGATGACAAACAGACAGCGCGGGCCCATCTGCAGTATAGAAACTGGTCGGGACTGCTGCTCAGTGCTCGTGCATATCTTGATTTTTGAGAAACAACCGAACATTACCGTTTTTTTTGTGACTGTAAGAAATTTGATACTGGCAAGGAGGTATGTGTATATTAAGGTATCCTGTGTTTTTTTTGTCAAGTTCACCATACAAGGCCTTATCACATCTGCTGTCCCTGTTCGAAAACCTTGCAACTTTCAAAGGTTGTACATCTCTCGTCAAGTCTCAATGAACACATCAGATAACATTTGGACACACAGACATTCATCCTTCACACAAGATGATGATGTAATTTTATCTATATGGAAGTGAGGACTGAGGGTCACCAAACGGAAATTCATCCCAGAGAGAAGGGATGATACATGACTATCATTATGGTTGAAAAAAAAGGTGGATGACTGCGATGGATGATTTTGATTCATACAGCACAAAAGCTGTAGAATGATGGTCTTTTCAGGTAGCAATGTTGGAAACATTTCCTGAACTTCTGAAACAATCCCTACCATCTCTTATCGAAGAGGAGCGAAATGAATGCAAAGGGCGATATGACACCAAAGATACCAGATATACGAACCACATTATCTAGATAATTCTAGAAAGTTATCTGCTGTTGATTTTCTGCTATCTTCCCATCCTAGTGTGAGTCACAAGTGTGCAGCATTCTCAGACGGCTCGTGGCTCAGGTGCTGACAGCCTTGGGGACGCCTGACTCGGAAGCAGTCTGCACTTATCTCAATGTCCTTGGACACCGACCTCACATTCAACACCAAAGTAATGAGGGAAGATATGAAATGCAGGCACCATGGTCTACCCAGAAAATAACCTTTAAGAATACAAACAAGCTCTGAATTGAAGCTATCCTAACTTTTACATTTTGTACATCTAATTTTTTCATGATGCAGATTGTGTGAATGTACTGCAGGCAAAAAGTCTGATTGGTTAAGGTGGTTATTTCTCTTCTTCACAAGTTCCGAAAAGAACCCCACTTTCTGTCTATGCACAGATAAGACAACAAGGAATACGGCAGTGCGCACTGCCCCATGATGCCTTGCACTGTTGGGATCAGAATATATTTATCTGCCTAATAATCATCTGAGGGATAAGCTTTCTAGGAATTAAAGAACACTTACTGCTAGAAGTTAAAGCACAAGTACTTTCATTACTTTAATACTCATTCTTAGCAAAAAAGGAAATCCAACACCCCCTGGAATAAAAGCATATCAAATTGATTGTATCCATTGCAAATCAATGGAAAAACATGTAATACCCCACAATTTGACATGGCTGTGGACAGACAAATGTCACGGTGGGATGAAAACAAGCAAGTCACTTTGTAGACATAATTTTGGAGGTATCCTAGGGGGGCAAGTTTGTTTAGTTAAGGGTTATCCTAATTAAAGAGTTTGAGGAGGGCAGTTGACTGGGCATGGAATGTACACAATTTGCAGCCAGCACAGCGAGAAGTCATCAGGCCCTACTTTTTTGCCAGCCTTGTATCCAGTCTTGTTCAACTTTTTGTCTGCTTCTAGATCCCAGGTAGGCCCGACATTAGGATACAGGGAATGGCTTCCAGGCTAGCATGGTGACTGTTAGATTCAAGTTACTGACATTCAAAAGCAATAAACTTAGAGAGTTGTAAAGTAATTATACTGTGACAGTCAAGAATTATGTGATAGAAATTGTAGCAATGTTGCAGTACATCACCCAGATTTGAAAGACTTTGTAGCACAATCCTACTTTCTTATACTAAGTCTAAGATATAGTATGAGCTTGACTTAAGAATTCAGAGAATTTTCACATCGGCTCTGCAATACTATCGAATTCTGTACAACCGCTATCCCATTTTGACCTACAGTGAAATTTTGTACTTTTGTCAAGTCCCTGAAATCTATGGCTGGCTTAGCTGATATCCTGGGAAGCAGTGTGTAAAGCCTGGCAGATAGATGTCTATCAGCCACACACATTCCTTCTCACCAAAAGTCTTGTTCAAATCAAAGGGCTAGCACAGCAGTAAGGTCCTAGAACAATAAACGATGAGCATGGAAACAAACAATACCAGATTTCCAAACTTTAAAGGCTTGGAAAATTGTGTATCTGAGATGATGAGATCTTAAATGGAAGGCTTCCTCAATCTTGATGCAAGAAAATCAAAGAAGTTTATGACTGTGGTCTAATACATTTGTAAGTGTTACAATTCCTGACATTGGTTTGTAAACACTATATTCAATATTGAGACCAATTAAAAAAAGCATCCAAAAGCCATCCTATATATGTTTGTCTCTGCATTTTACACTATAATTGTCAAACCAGGCAGGATTGTGGATAGGGTTTAAGGGACAGGGATGGTAGAACTTTTTTCAACATTTGGTGCACTGTCTTTAAAGTTTAATTTTCTGTTGAATGATCAAGTACAATGTGCTCACCATCTGTACTCAATGATTCATACCTGTACCTTCTTGTCTGTATATCTCTTCTTCAAATTTTCAGTCCCCAAGACTCTCCCTGGCCTGTATGTTATGATTGATCATGAGAGATATACGGTATACATATATGTATACCGTGTATACCGTATATATCTCTATATATTGCAACGATTGTAGAAAAAACATGTGTGGCACGCCATTGTCCTGAACTAAACTTGCAGTTCCAGAAAGAGCCCACAGTATGGGGTGGGCCGGCTTACTCTCTCCTTGCAGCCACTAGGGCTGAATTGTGAGGAGCTTACAATGGTGGTGGGGCTTAATCGCAAGGGTCTGGAGCGGCTGCCATTCGGCGCTAACTCAGGTGACCTCAATACGACCCCAAGTGCGGCCATAGGACTGTAGGTTTGAACCACTCACACCGGGAAGGTCCCCTACTCTTTTCGATAAGTGCGGTGGGTTCTTTAACGTGCGTGGGGTGTGGCTCTCCCCATACACGGGACCTCCATTTAACGTCCTATCCGAGGGACGTCCCTAGCCGGGAAGCTAGGTACTCATTTACACCTGAGTGAAGTGAGGAAATTCGTGTAAAGTGCCTTTCCCAAGGGCACAAGATCGGTGACATGGGTGGGGATCGAACCCGGGATCCGGACCTCTTGGACCCGAGCCGAACGCGCTACCGCTGCGCCACCGACCCCACAGCACATAACAAATGTGAGAGCAAGACCTTCCTAAACTAATATTGACCCAACATGATACAAGATATTGCTGCCCCTGCTCCCAGCCTGCACCTGGGCTTGTTGACATGCATATATTTCCTGTTGGGCCAACATGTCCTTCCCCATGCCCAGCATTCCTGGCTGTGTCCGTGCCTTTAATCAACAGCCAACCTGTTTCTCAAACACCAGGTAATTTGTGCTAAAGAAATGCAAACATGCACTCCAGAAAACATGTCCATGTCATGTCAGCTTAGCGGAATCCCATCACTTACACGGACAATGTTAACAGATCTAAACTTGGCTGGAGGCTGTTAGGAGGAAAGAGAAAGAGGGTAACGAGACAGAAGTTGAAGATACCCCGTACAACCTACACTAAAATCATCTGTATACATTTTTGTTCTTTGAAATGGTTACAGACTCTTCTACCCTCCCATGTACTTTCACCACTTTCCCAGTCTTCTTGAAAAGTGGCTTAGCCAAAAAAAAGCTACACAGATAAAAAAAAATATATCTAACATTCTATTCAATCATTCCAACATTTAGACACATTAGCATGTTTTAATGTTATTGTTACGATAATGTCTGTTTAGTCTGACTGTTGACACTGATAAGTTCAGACAGACTACAAAATGCACACCTGCCGTATGTTACTTGATAGTCATATCTCAATACATATATCTACATGTACCATATATTTTCTTTATACAAGAACTGAAGAAAGAGAAAAAGGGTGAAGATGACAGCAGGATTCAATGACTCAACGCAAAGGTTGCTGGACCAGAAGAGTTGGGGTTCTAGTCTCGCTAGCTTTGTTTTGTGACTGTTTCAAGATGTGCTGACTCCACACACAGCCGGTTTATTTCCACAGGCGGCTCAGATGTGCGAATCCTGGCAGAAACCACGAATGTTTTGGTCTGGCGAGGCCGGCCAGCTGATCTAAGGCAGAGTGGAAAGAACCCCGCTGTCGTGGAGGAAGAGCAAAGAAACCTACAATATCAAACGTACAGTATTGATATGATATGCGAGGTTAAAACTTACATGCACAGTCAAAACTGCCCAAGGAGACCACTCTCGATCAAGGGACCGATAAAATCTAGTCTATGTGGACAGGTGGTCACTAGACAGGATTGATTCTTAATGCTTGTGTCTATGGGAAATATTATCTAAGGCACCACCAAAAAGTGGTCACATTGGCCGAGTGGTCAGTTGTACATCTATTACATGTGGTACCATACTCTTATCCTCAAGTCATCATGAACAACTTTTCTCAAAAGGCTTTTGGTCTCTTGTTTTGTTCCTTACCGTATTCCCAGCTCATCCTTTTCCACTTATCTATCCTCCCAAAGGGACATCCTATCATACCCTTCTTCAGTCCCAAAATGTTTACAACTTGACAGAAAGATGGCATCTAACGTTACACGTATCTCAGTCTGCTACTGTCTTACCCACTTGCTTGCACCATATACATGTATATTACCAAAAACTTACGTACTTTCTTTACAACTCATAACGGAGCATGAAACTCGTTAGAGCTCAGACAACAATCAAAGTCTTAGAAATGAAGAACCTTTAAAAGAAGAACCAGACAAAACAGCGTGACAAGATTTTATAATGTTGTAGCAAAATGTCTGATGCCACCACGCAGCTGCTTTTAGTACTATGCGTTCCCTTTTTACTATGGAAAAGATCCCCCTTCTGGCTCTCTGAGCAAACAAGACTGGAAAGTGCCTGTAGAAGAGGAGCTCAGCTGGCCCTGACCCATGCAGGACTTTTAATTCTGGCAAGAGGGTTTTTAGAAACATACCATAGATGCACAAGGTCAGGATCGGCCCTCCCCCACACAAATTAGGCTGTGCAAACAAACAGCTTTGTCTGATTCCTATCAGGTGGGCAGACAGAGATGGTCCTGGCAAATATCAAAAGTCAGGGAGGAGGAAGGGGCTACCGCAGGCTGCTGAAGGCTTCAGAACTTAAATCATAGAATGTACAGTCGAAAAAAGGCTTCAATTCATCATCATTATCATCTTTGCTGCATGTCATCAGTGCTTGGCACTTCTCTTATGGCTTCAATTCAAAGAGCTTGTCTATATCAAGATATGAGTATTGTTTAATAAAATGTGAAACCATGTACAGTACTTAGCAATGCATGTAGTACAATGTTGCACAAAATACAATGTAGAATGTGAAGAAAAGTTTGTTGTTCACTCAGCTACATGTGTCAAGATATTTACAGTATCATAGACTTGATGAAAATGTAAATCACTCTGAAATGAAGAATCATAAAACTAACAGTGAATACCACAAAGATCAGTGAATTAAATGTAGCTTGGTTATGTAAGGAATAATCTAGTACACATTCAGTGAAAGCAGAGGTGTGTACTATACAACGTACAAAGATATCTGCTACTTGTCTCCATACTGTTTGCTCAGAAAATGATTATGTGTAAGTTAGACAACTAAGAAGCTGACCAGTGGGAAAGACCCCTCCCCTCCAGGATGCTACTGTGGGCCGTCTGTCATCACCAACAATTTAGTAACCATACCATGACCGCATTATCATGTACCCCTCCCAACCCTGCCCCTGGAGGAACCTACTTTGCACCTGTCACTCACATAACTCTATGTAGCATGACTCATCTATGGGGGTGGATGGGGAGGGGGTGGGGGTGGTTAGTTCTAACTCACATCCACACATTATATGTAACTTATTCTAAGACTTCCTGCTATCTCATAGAATGCAAAGTTATGATGATACAATTTGAGTAATAGATGTACACTAAGGAACCATTGATACGTTAAACGGGTACTTTCACAGAACAGAATACTGGAGGTGACTGTTACTGAATCTTTCATTTGGAGCGAAGTCTGTATTCTTCAACAGAGGAGAGAAAGTAGTATAAAATGCAGCACATTTGGCACATCTCTAATAGATGTTATGGTGGTAAGAAGTCAAGGCTACTGCTTGATCTATTGCAGTCAAGGATTCATGGTGGGATTACCATGGAATATGTAACTGTAAATTTTTGGGGGAGGTAAAAGGCCCCCAGCCAGTAACATGTGCTTCTGGGCACAGGTGCTTTGAAATAATTGTGATCCAAAACAAGCAAACAAACCATACATCTAGGTGATTCAGTAGTGTAGAACTCTGTCTGTCATGGAGGTTAGGCCACCATGTAAATCTAGACAACTGTTCTTAGTCAGGTGAAAAGAGAAAGAAAACTAGTGGACATACCAGAGGTTGATATGTCAGTGGAATAGAGAAGAGTTCAAAATCTACGTTTTGTAAGTAAATGAAGTAAGAGACAAACCAAAATATAATTTCCAAGGGAATCCACTAAAAAAATCATTCTTAGTTGGTGGACATGCAACAGAATAATTCAGAAATAAAACCATCAGAATTTAACTCTACTCTATATACATGTAAAGCAAATGTGGCATGGTCAATTTTTCTCTTAGTCAAAAGAAATGTATCCTTGTTGCTATCCACAGAACATGTAACACTGTTCAGACTCTGATTAGATGGCATTCTTGTGGAGTCAAACATACATTCACCAACCGATAGATCACCATTTGAATGACAATTAATCATACGGATGTTAGCTGGATGTGATCAATTGGCAATTAGATAATGATATCAGTCAATCATCAATGATAATGAATGACCCATAAGTGATTTATGGCTTATCAAGGGATTAATCAGCTGATTGGTCATTCATTGATCATATACAGCAACAGACATAGTACTGTGGTAATCAGTGTGTGTGTGTGTGTGTGTGTGTGTGTGTGTGTGTGTATGTGTCTGTGTGTTAGTTCGTGTGTGTGTGTGTGTGTTTGTGCATGTTTGCATGTGTGTGAGTGTGCCAAACACAGGAACCAAAATCTACAACATTTTGAATGACAGTCTCTTCTGGATAAAGCACGGTGCTTCTGGATAAAGCACTGTACAGGTACCATCCAAATGTTGTTTGTGCCAGGGCAAGTACAAAGACAGTTTTCATGTCAAACATACTTGTCCTACATAAATGTGACATGTTTATTGAGTAGTTTCCTACTATCTGCATACTGAGGTAGGAGCAGGGGGGCTCTACCAACAGTATATACCTGCTGAATTTCTTGTCCTTAGTTACTCGTCAGGGATATCATCAGCAATACACTGCCTGCTTCTTCCCAAAAGGTTCTGTTCAACAACTTGCTGTAACAAAGGAACCATACCTTGTTGCTAACATGCGAAGAAACACAACATGTTAGATCCAGACCACTGGTTGCCGGCCCGGGCAACAACCATTGTCATATACTGCACCCCTCCCTGGAGTCAACATGTCAGGTACAAGTGTCAAGGTAAGAAATCACTTTGGTACAAACAATAATGAGGTGTTATTACAGTATTTTCAGACTGGATGGTGAAGATAATTATACTTCACTAAGAACATAATTAGGTAACCTTCAGCTTTTGGTAATATCACCTATTTGCACCATACAAATCTTTTGAGACAATACAGTGACTGTATATTTTATTCCTTTTTAATACTCTGTCTGCATAAAAGTAAACAGGACAATGTCTCTATTTGTAAAATGATTGCATCATAAGCCAAGATGTTGTTAAGATTATCATATAAAACTTTTATGGGTGCTATTTAAAACAGGCTGTACTTTCAACATGACTAGATATGGCAGTTAACAGCATCTAGAAGTTTCTTTCTCTTGAGTACTTTCTGATCCTATGCTTAAATGTCAAGTCGTAAAGTAAAACCATTAAAGACAATGCCACTTGGTAGATAAATTTGTGGCACGGATTTTTGCACGGTTGCTGAAGTAAGAACTCCAGTGTGATTGGAGCAACATCAGTCAAAAATTTGTTGTCAAAACGTCACAACTCTTTATGAGAAAGTGCAGGGTTTAGATCGCTGGTTTATCTATAATTGCATTATTCGGTTCATTAATTCTGGCAGCTCCACCAACACTTGTAATGTTATAATGAGGTGTAAAGGCTTACAACAAAAACATAGGCCCAGAGGCAAACAGTACCTTCAGGCATTAAAATTGACCTTTGTACAGGCAAATCATCGATCTTAACCAGGCAACAATAACCTCAAGCCACAAATCTACCATATCAAAGCATGACTCAAAGTCTTCCCAGTCCCTGATTGGTCGAAAGAATGCACAGACTTTTCAGCCGTAAAATCTGTAAGCACATAATGACTAAATTGTGCTGACACACTGGTATGGTCCCTCCACTGCACTGAAAAATCATAGTGATTGGTAAATGACATTATCTGTGTAATACTGGTATATTCATACGCGCTACTGTAACGTGTTACTCTTAGCAGAAATTATAGGATTGACCGTGTCCATGTTATTTGATTAGATGTTCAGTAAGGTGATCAGGCCAATTGATAATGTTTTCAGCCCATCTATCCTCTTCAATATTTAAAAGGAGTCATTCAACTTGTTAAAGTGGAAGGGATGGTAGCATACCAATTGTCCCTGTCTGAAATTTGCTTTATACATGTATGGGTTTAATTTTTACAGAGTGATCTTGCCCTTTACATGTAAATAGTTCTACTGTTTTGTGCATCTGTCTTTCTTTATAATTAAGTCTTCAACTTTTGAGATTCTCACTATTACCAGGACTCTAGGAAGAATAGTGTGAATTGGCACACTATGGAGATCCTAAGACAATTTAGGTTCGGCTTCTCATCAAGTCTATTTTAAGGTTTGAATTAAAAGTTGGTCAGACAGCACCCAACAGCCAAGCCAACTGCACCTTGCTATTAAATGGTCTGCTCTGAAGTCTCCCAGAACACACTATAAAGTGGAAGAGGAAAGCTCCAGACTCGCTATCTGGAACACATAAATGTAACATCCAACAGAAACAAACATCCTCCCCCTATCAACTCCAGCCACCCATCTTGAAACCATTGCGGGTCTCTTCCCTAAAACAGTAAATGGACAACTCATTACACTTGACACTTGGTCAGTACTTCTGAAGTTGGCTCGCATCATTTGATCCTCAAACATCAAGGTCAAGGGAGAGGTTGTAGCAACACTGGGTCTACATCAGGTTGCCTGGCTTTTAAAACATGGGGACACTTTTCTGGGACGTTTGTGATTTCAGTAGTGGGCTTGGAACTAGGGAGGTTTACACAGATGGGTATGCTTTAGGCTGAATCAAGGTAACAAACTGTACAAATGTAGTTTAAAGTTTTAAATGGAAACAATGAGTTGTCTTTGGATCCCAGAATAACGACTGTACGTCTACACAAAATTTGACTAAATCTTATACCTGACAGGTATAAATAAAAACAGGCACAAATAAAAACATTTGGAAACAAGTTTAAACCATTTTGTTGGAAACAAGTATAAACAAGTTCAAACCAGTTGAAGTGGGGGTACATTATGGAACATGACAACAAACTGGTTTAAACTTGTTTCTAAATGTCTATAACTAAAGGTCAAATGGGTGAGAAATGAGTAGAAACAAAATTGCTCCAAATGTCTGTACATGTAATTAAGCAATTAACACAGAGCCTGGCATGGGTCTGTCTTTTGCTGTGTCATGCAGCAACAATCGCTCTTGACAACTCTCCCACAATGATGCTCAAATGTCCTTGGCATTGCAATTTACGGTGAGAGGTCATAATCGAGGACGAAGGCTACGGCGGCAGGGAAACGTCTTCCCTTTGTGCCATTGCACGTACTGTCTCAGTAGCAAATGTCACACCAATTTTCGGGCCATATTTCAAGACAATAGATCCGCCGATCTTTTGTTTTCCAGTCTCGAAGCAATCATTGCCCCTTTGAAATTGTTCTCTTTCGTGTGACCTGCCGTTTTGGGGGACGACATAAAGGTGTCAGCACATTCATCTTGTTCATTGTTGTGTTGTGGTCCTTCCTGCCCTTTGTTGAAAAACTTCGTCCCAACTCCTGTCACCAGGTGGGATAAACAAACGCACAGCGGGGGAAACTTTCCCATGGACATTACAGGACACTGCCTATAGGAGACGACAGGAACTGTAACTTTACCTGTCCAGAATATTGCTGATAGTCAACAGGTGTTGTAATCAAAGTGTGCTTCTCCCTTTGTAGACGGCAGGGTCAAACTGTCATTTGGTGCTAATCAGAACGCACTTGTCTCCTGTTACCCAGTGTCCTAAGGCCACATGTGTGTCTCTTGATTCCCATACTTGTACTTACACCACAGGAGATTTCTCCTGCACTGTGTAATTTTGCTTAATAAGTGGGGACATTATGATAATCACGGGAATCATAGGTTAGGGGTTAATCACATGGAAATCATAAAGCAAACACAGATCAATCTGTACTGATAAGCATGGGTAGAGAAGGCTCACTTTTATCTGACAGCTTTAGGAAGTTACAGCTTATCATAATTGTTTGTAGTTTGATCCCACATCCTTCCTTAAACAGGACATGACTTGACCCTGCCACGACCTTGCTGTGGTCACTGCAATGGTCACTCTATTGGGGTAGCACTAATCTGCAATAACCACTGGCACTTTGGAGAAAATAAGAATGAAGGCATTTTAGACTCATTTTGTACATCTAAATGAAAATGATCCAAGATTGTGAATTAAAACACAGGATCTAGAGTTATAGGAGTGTGTAAGCAGGGAAAATAATTTTCCCTCTTTTCCCAAAAGAGCGAAATATACATTTGTACATTTAACGAAAGAAAGTTGGCAGCAAAGTAGAGGAAAAGGGGGAAATATTGGCTGGTTTGGTACAGAACATTTGGTATCAAACACACTTCTCCGGACTGAACAGTAGCCTGGCCACCATCTCCTGATCTGCCATTACTCAGATCTATAGATGGACCACATTCCCCAAGGACAGGCGGGAGAATCTTACAGTGGACATCTCACTTTACTTGAGTAAATCTTCCACTCAGTTTACAGGGTCATTAGGCCTAATTGAGGACAAGCAATACCCCCACTGGGGTGGCATGAAAGGGGGCTGGCCCCAGGGCTATCTCTTACAGGTGAGGGTTGACTGGACACCCTGCTGACAGAGCGCCCTGCAGCAAACCATCCCAGACTGTGTATGTGCTCCTCTCTCTGACCCCTGACGGTCGCTCCACGCACCAGTACCAGGGCATGCTGGGAGCCAAGAGTGGGGGTCGGCTCATCCCTGGTTGTGTTGATGTTTACTGAGAAGGTTTTTGAACATCCTCGATGTTACTCACAACATCTTCTACTTCTGTCAGAAACTCTATCATGCTCCAGCTTCCTTTTGTTCATCTTACTGTTGTGAACATCTCTCTCCCTGTCTTCACTCTGGTAATGTTCACTCTGCAGCAATGCTGAGACTATTCATTTTGAATTAATGTTACATGTTAGATATAGATACATTCTCACTGGAAAGAGAAGTTGTTTCTGATTTGTTTCCTGCCATGTACTTGTCTTTCAGGTTACTTCGGTATCTAAGTGACAAGAAAAGCAGTTGGGAAGAATGATTCAAACAGATGTCTAACCTGTCTCCCACCATTCCTAGTATTTTAACAGATTCCCAAATTTTGATCTTCTTGAGAACTATTCCACATGTTTTGTAGGAATGTCTTTGGAGGATGAAATCCGCTGGCCCCTAAAATGTTTGTATACCTGTTCCTCAACCATGACGTGCATGTAACAGACATCTGCAAGTGGATAAATCTGGAACCTTCAAAACAACAGGATTTCTGCTCCCATCATATCTTCTTTGTACGTGGCATCCAGGCAAGTCTGATGTGTACAGTTTATAGAAGGAACAACAAAGGAGGAAAATGTAGGAAACTTCGAGTCAGAACGGAAACAAACAGTTAGTCAGTAATTTCTTCAGCCAGGTGAATAACACGTTACACAATGTATCATTCAACAAGTATCTGGTAATTCCAGTAATTTTTCAGTTCTGCCACCTCCTCTTTTATCCCTGTAAACATACCCTTTTGAAAACTGGAAGAATGACGCAAAAAGGCATCTGGACAAAATGAGGATGTTTACTAGTAAGCTTTTGGGGAAATGCTTCAGTAATGCCCTATGAGGCCAGAAAGTCTGGATGAAACGTGCCAACAATGAACATTTTCTGGGATGGTTATACAAATTACATGGCAGATCTTTTCCTGGTTGTGTCTGGACAGTGTAAGTTAAGAAAGTGGCATCTGCTTTCAAATGGGCCGAAGCCTTCCATAACTTAGGAACATCACCTACATGTATATTCTTATGATCCTAGTCATGAGCCAGTGAACCAAACTCTACTAAGAATGTCCTCTAGCAATGTCATATTCAAGTACATTGTACGAATGAAAAATTAATACTGGTAACAAAGAGCCTTTCAATTTTTTCTTCTACTTTCTTGCAATTTTCAATTATTCAAAATTTCAAACTTAAAATAACTGTAATCAAAGTGCTGTGGATGAAATTTTAATACATCTGACAAAAGACAAATTTTCTACCACAAAGTGCAGTTTGACGTTGACATTGTTTAAAAGGCAAGTGTTATGCAATTCAGGTATCACAAAGCAATGTCCTTCTACACTGGGCAATTATGGCTCCATGTCACGGAGACAATTGACATGCCCTGCCATGGCCACTCGTATGTAAGAATCCTTTAATGCAATATTAATGATTTTATGATTAATGTAACAAGTTTTAAAACCAATGTAACAATGGGGGCAATTCAGCCCACTGCTGCCACATTGAGAAATAAACCATTATGATTGAATTAGGGCGATTTCCTGACACACAGTCTCTGACCAATGGTGAGAAACAAGTACAGAAGTCAGCGGGTACTCTCCAAGCAAAAGTTTAGACCTCGGCTTATTATTGACATGTTTTTAGGCATTTTTATTGAGCTTTTCTTTGGTACTGGTATCTTTTTTCTTGCCAGCCAAACGGTGTCGTATTGGATACTGCCCTGCCAACGATACTGTCTTGCCAGTTGGATACTGCCTTGCAGCCACCAAAAGCTTGGAGACTACGGCCGGATTTACACGGGGCAAAAAATCAATGTCGTACGACATTCGACGCGCGGCGCGACGCGCGGCGCGACGCAGAATGTCGTACGACATTGATTTTCATGCGTGTAAAACCGCGCGCCACCGCCGCGCGGCGCCGCGCGTCGTTTTTTCTGTGGCGCATCGAGGAGGTGCCACAAGTCGCGACACTCAGCGGGGAGTCTGCGTCGCGGCCCAGCAGCGTGTAAACAGCCCTGCGTCGCGCGCAGCCCGTTTCTGCTTTGCAATTTTCTCTTTTTCCCGCGCTAGCCCGAACCCACGCCACGCTCGTCTGTTTGTATCTGTTCTTACTTCTAGAATTCTGAGTATCATATCACGTTCTCCTTGTTGTTTCGTCGGATTTTTGTTGCTGATTGTTTCGTAAGCATGGCGGAAGTAAACAGCAGTAACTGGAGCAGCGCGGCCGGAAACCCGATGCTTGATCGGCGTGTGGAACTGTGACAGAATTCGCAGCAAAATGGAGACTTACAAAAAGAAGGAGGCATTCGGGCAGATTGCCGAAGCCATGCTGCAAGAAGGATACAACAGGAACGCAAAACAAGTACAGAAGAAGATCAGGGATCTTAGTTTATAATAGGTACTCCTCGCGGCGGTCAGGGTTCACCACATGTGACGCAGCGCGCCGCAACCATTTTGCAGTGCGCCGCAGCTGCGGCGCGCAGCGGGAGTTACAGTCGATACGTGTAAAAGCAAAAGTGTCCTAGGAGAGTGACAAACGCCGCGCGTCGAATGTCGTACGACATAGATATTTTGCTCCGTGTAAATCCGGCCTACATCAGTAGGTGTCATCTTCCAAGACACAGTGCAGTCACAAGTGAATTATTCTGTCTGACATAATCACTGTAGAGTCTGCAGACTTTCAGTCACCACTGTATGAAAGTCAATTAAAAAGAACCTGAATGGAAAAACAGCACTTAAGAATTTAGATAACACAGTTATTGCTTCTCCCATCTCATGCATAATTAACATTAAGATGACAACACTCGTGACTGGATTCTCTGGAGGACTCATACCTTCACAGGGTGGGGTCAAAATTGGCAGAAAATGACTCATGCAACACAATAGACTACACTTTCGTGACCAAATATTTAAAGTCTTCCAAATATTTGAAGCCATCTTCCCTACCTGCAAGTTTCACTTTACTGATCTCTTTCATGTTTAGATCTCTTTCACTTGCATCAAGGAGGTGCTAACCTGGAATCAATATGCCAAAAAAAGTCCATTGGGATCTTTGTTCCATGGAACATTAAAAAAAAATTACCCAAAAGCCTTGGATTACTTGAATGCCTAGTATACATATAGACTCTTGCATGTTTCCTACCATGTGTAAAAAGCAAGAACAAGTGTGTTCTGCTGCTAGCTGGAAGCTCACCCAGGCTTGGTACTAATCTCCAAGTGATGTCCAAGCAGATCTTTCGGTGGCTGCAATACAATTGGCAAGACACAGTATCAAATTGGCCAGGCAGTATCCAATATGCCACCCAAAGGCTGTCTTAAAAAAATATACCAAAGGAAGCCAGATAAAATGCATATTTAAAAACTCGTCAAAAACAAGCTGAAGCCTAAACTTCTGCTTGGAGAGTAGCTAGGTACTAAGTGTTTTGCTTGGTCCAACCACACCTGACTGCACCTGTGTACCACCTTTCTCGAAGAAGCGTCTGGCATGATGCACTTAAAGAAAGACGGAAGGATTAGCCATAGAAACACTTCCTCCAAGATAACCCCCCAAAATGACATCTCCCTTCCTGAAGAGATAAACAAGGTTGACTCAGGCTTTGCCATCTTTCCTACCTGCAAGTTTCACCCATTATTCTGTAAGACTCTTAGCAAAACATGTTTGTTCTCGGCTGACATAAACCATTGTATGCTGCTTATTTTAGTCAGGATTTCAGCAGTCTTCTGTATGTCACATCGCCTCCCCCAGATGATCCAGTATGATTTGTTGTAAACTAATCAAATTAGCTCAACATAGTGAATCACTATTTACCATACAGTTATTTTTTTTGTTTGATAAGCAATCGGAATAGTAGTGACAATGATTTTTTTTGTTTTATCTGTTCATCACACACACTCACAAACACATGACTCTTGCCAAATAGCCAATTCTCAACTTTCACAAATATGATGAATCTTTGGCACTCACTAAAACTAAACAATGTATGATAAACAAAAGATCCAGGACTTGATGTGTGAAAAAAGTCTAAAACCCCTTTACAGTGCCATGGCGTTAATTAAAAGACTACTGATAATTTACACAAGATAAATCTGAAAGTTACATTGTGACCAACACACAACATGCCCAGTGACAGGTCAAGAAGGTTCTAAAAATAGAATCTCCTTGGACAGACTGAAACGCCATGGAAAAACAGCATCTGATATTGGTTTGTTTGAGCCTGACTGACCACCTGTATGATCCAGGTGACAGTTCTCAGGCCACTAATGACCTAATCCTCCGGATGTTTTCCTGCTGACCTCAACTGACCACTGGTTTACTCTTGCCTGCACCATGCTGGTCCCATTGGAAAACAAACAATTTCCCCACTGATCAAATAAACAATGTTTGTACCTACAGGCCTGTAATTGAGTTATCATTACAAAAACTATCATTATCAATAAAGAAAAACAATTATGCCAACTGTTTATACAGGTAATCAAGATAGCTCACACAAGAACTGGTCTTTTTTGTGTAGTGTGTATAAAAGTCAATGCAGACGTCTGATATCAGGCATATTCAATTTTGTTTACACTTTGTTGAATGTTGATTTTCTAGATTGAAAGCAGTTGTTTGCAGAGTTGACTTTTAAATCCTGTCTGTCTGCTGTAGTCCAGACCTCCATATTGGCACACGGAAGGATTAGGGTTGAATTACAGGTGGTTAGCCAACTGTTTCTTGAGGACATATGATCATGATAATGTAATGTATGATTGTTCTTAGTGAACTGGAGTCAGTCAAAGGAGGTGTTCTTCCTTCAGGAGTGAATATTATCCTAGTCTGGATGCCAGACTGTTTCCAGGGCCTGTGCAAGCCATCCCCTAAGCTCTAGGGCCAACACGCCCCCAAGGAAATTTTACCACAGTCCCCAAGTTACATTGAGGAGCTGACTTGTGCTGGCCCTAGAAACAGTCTGGTATCCAGGCTATATTATTCTGGGATAATGATGAAGATGATACCGATGTTCTTCTTTTGGGGAAACCTATAGATTGATGACAGAAGGGTGAGCATTTGCAATGTACCTAAGACGAGTCATCTTTCTCCCAGTCAGTCTTCTCCACAGATGACTCCAACTTGAGGGAAATGCTAAAACACTGTAACGTTATGACAAATAAAAGTATATGATTGTATCAAGTATGTCTTGTAGCTATGTACTTCAGTCCTTGTAGGTTAGGTAGCTTACATAATTTTAACTATCTGCAGATTTCAGTTTGCATTGATGGTAGCAGCAAGGTCAGTCTATGGAGCGCACATTGGTGGCAATTACCTAATATAGAACGTTAACTTATCACCTACATGTACATGTAACCATGCAGTCTACCTCAAAGCAGCCCTTCCCAATGTGTGGTTCCTAACATATGAACCCATAAATCAGAGTCAAGTCTGGAAGGTCACTTCGCTCCAAGGTCAAAATAACAAAACACACTTGATGGTTGTTGATTAGGTGCATACAGTGCTGAGAGGGTACAACTGCGGTGTGACTGATGACCTTGCATAATGCTAAGTTTTCTGAAACTGACGTCTTGTAATTAAGGGGGAAGGGAAGTGACTGTGGAGGAGTATATTAACCTCTAACTTTACAAGTTGAACTTACATGTATAATATTCACATCCACTATTTATCCAAGACATTTGGTCGACCATTGAAAAAAAAAGCAGCAGGCTTGAAAGGTGCAATCATGCAGTACAGGTCGGCAATGTTTGTGTGAATGGATGGATGACAAATGTATTGTAAATGAGGAAACTTTTGCAGTGGTCTTATTTTTACTGTGACCTCTTGCCGCAAAATCATAACATCACAAATATGTACAGTATTTTATAGATATACTGTACTTCAGAATTGTTTCAGGTGGAACTAAAATACAAATATTGCAAACGACTACTCTCCAAGCAGAGGTTGGTGGAGAAAGATCGTTACCTTTTTATATGCCCCGTTTTTTTCTGTTGATCTTTCCCCACCAACCTCTGCTTGGAGAGTAGCAAACGACCTCCTTTTTCCTCCTACCGCAAAACAAAACCACCACAATGGTAAATGCAGTACCATGACAGACAGGTAGGAATTGATGAAAGTCATTTATCATAAGTCATTATTAATCAACCATCTCCAACTGTGTCTCTATGTTGTTCTTTCTATTCACTCAGAAAAGTGAGGCTCCTCCTCGTCCCCTGCGACAGCTGGCCTGCTGTTAAAGACCCATTACTGTGCAGGAGGGGCAGGCGGAAATCAGTGGGAACCAAAATATGAAGACCACACAAGTGCGGAGGATGTTGCAAAACATTTCTCTGTGGCTGCTGCCCTACTCGGTGGGGGTAGGAATAAACCGTGCACCTTTAATTGGTCCTGCTGCCCTTTCCTTCTCACGTTCAGCTGGACTAAAAGCGTTTGAGTAACTTCCCTGTCCTCGCCGAACCATCGGGTTACAGTAAATATGTCGCCTCTAAACCTACATGGGGGCATTTCTGTAAATCTCTGCACCAGGAGTCAAGACAAAACAACCAGGCCTGGCTGAACGTTGAGACATTTAATATGATTGAAGTTGAAGAAGACTTATTAGACAGGTATCACATGCAAAGATAACATATTCTTGGGAAAACATTCTTGAGGCAAGAGGTCAAATTTTGTCTTGCATTCCTATTGATGTAATATAAGACTTTTAACATAAGACTTGACCTTAAGAAAATCATAACTCTAACAGTGAACATACAAGGTCAAGTGAATTTTAGTTTATTTTGCATAAAATATAATTTCAGCTACTTGAACATGCTTTGTCGGCTTTAAAGCAAAAAATTAGTTTTCAACAACAAACTACATACTACAATGTTACTTTTTAATGATATATTTTACTTTCTCAACTAACAATTACAGCATCCCT
Source organism: Branchiostoma floridae x Branchiostoma japonicum (assembly GCA_013266295.2). Classification (NCBI taxonomy): domain Eukaryota; kingdom Metazoa; phylum Chordata; class Leptocardii; order Amphioxiformes; family Branchiostomatidae; genus Branchiostoma; species Branchiostoma floridae x Branchiostoma japonicum. The sequence continues at coordinate 20,204,701 of CM023824.1, read as the reverse complement.
ACAATATTTCCAAATGGCCCTACACAGTTTCCACCTTCAAGTAAGTAGGATGGCTCTGCCTGCAAGCCAAAGTCCACAAGCCCTTCTGTCATCCTCTCCTGAAGAATATGGGTCATGAGAGAGGTGATGGCAGCACGGCATCATATCTTGTCTTCACCACCATGGATCTGCTGGCATGTATACTCTCTCTGGGAGACCGCTCCGTGTTTTCCCACTGTCTCAGGAAGCCTACCTATCCAGTAGTTGTGCCGAGACTGACACTTACTCACCACAGTTATCATCGTAGGGTATAATAGGGGTATGAGGTGACGCTAAATACACAGGAAGGGGGCTTAATGAAAACAAGTCCGGTGCAATTAAGTTCTTTTGATCCTCTATTAGGGATGATCAGGAGGGAAATCCCGATTAATTGAGCTGGGAGGAGATGAGCTGACAGAACTAGACCTCCCAGTATGTAGTTTATCAGAGGCCAAACAAAAACATTCAGCTGTTTGTCTTCAGATTCGGAGTCACCGCAAGGAAAACATCACCTACCAGTACTGCACATCAGGAAGTGATTCCCAGGAAATTACAGGAACTGAACTTGGCCATGGATTGGATGGTGCATGTACACATGTACTTTATTGTAAATGGGTGCTGCTGATGGTAATGCTGTGAACACTAGTCAGTTTACAAACTTCTCATCCAAGCTGAATCTAGGACATTGTTTATTTGAAGACAATAAAGTATACTGTATAACAATTTGTCTAATTGACCATGAAACCTAGCAATCATCTCCACAAAATACCTGGGAAGGGAAGGGTTTTGACTTAATTGTTACGACACTACCCTAGCAACATGCAGGACATTGTTTATTTGAAAGAAATTACAAAACAATTTGTCTAATTGAACATCAAACCTAGCAATCATCTGGTCAGAAGACCTGGAGGGAAGGGGGGGGGGGGGGCTGACTTGTTACACCCTAGTAACTTTCCCATGGGCATGTTGTAAGTCCCCTGTTGCATATATTGATTTCAATTTCCTGCTGATTTGCATGTGTTCAAATAAATATAGTCTACTAAACAAATAGTACACCTGCCACAACACATCCTAATTTAGACGGTCCTTATTTCCCAAAGTCTTACATTCCCATAGCCTCAAAGCTAGGTAAACTACTACAACTCCACTACAATTGTCTTTTACCACTTGGTACACCTAAAGGTGTAAGTAGTACAATTCATCTGTTTTCTTTGCAACTTAATTTCAATGTTACATAAGAAGATGGCACAGGAATAGCAGAGCAATGTGGTGTGAAGCTTTCAACAGTAGGAGCAGACCGTGTATTTGTACTGTTACAGTATGTGAGGGAAAGGACGCCCCGGTGCCACTGGTTCCGACTGTGGTGCTAGTCTGCCATTCATTGACCTCAGGTAAACCCTGTAGGATGGATCTGTAGCACACAGCAGTAGGTTTGATTCTCTAATAATGAGGACAAATTATAAAGAGTGCTTCTGAGTCTGAGTGGGAACTCAAGACAATCTTTCATCTGCCCATAACAAGAATTTTCATTTCATACAAGCTGATAGATACATTTGTATCATACTGACATCATCATTCCATGACATAGATAAGTTTCTGAGAGTTCATATCTGTTTCTCTTATCAGAAACTGGGACAAGTTGTAAAAACCTTAGAGTTATCATCACAAGAAAACTTACACATGCCAACTACACAGTGTATAATCATGGTGCCTAGTATTACAGACACAACAATCAAAGGATGCTCAAGGTACCAGAACCCCTAGGCCTGGCAGTGGCTAGAAATAACAGAAGCCCAGAACTTCCTGAGGCTGTTCTCTTGTTTCCCATGCCCTTGATCAAGGATTGGGCACATTCTGCCATACGTGTTATATGTCCATGAGCTGAGGCCATCACGTCAATACCACAGCAGTGTCTGGAACGTTCTTACCCCCCCACCCCCCCAACCCTCGCACACATTTACGCAATACGCCAGACACAAACATAAGCCAGACACTGTTATCCTTGGCCCTCACTCTCCACAATAGCCACCCTCCCGAGCAGGGTTAAGTAATCAGAGGGCAAATACTTGAACCTCGGCTGCGTTGGTGGCGAGCTGATCTTCATAAGAGCCCACGGCTTTAATGAAAGACTTCAAACCCAGAATCGAAGACAAGTCTGTGTAAAGATGATGATAAGCAGAACCCGCATGAAAAGTGGCAATAGGAACCAAATGCATCAGCCTGGTGGAGTCAAAGAGGAACACATTTGCTTGGAGGTAGTGATTGCCAGCCCCAAACAACCTTGGCTACTGACAGCGCTGAAGAAGTCCACATGCCCACCATCTTTCATTACAGTAATTAGTCAAAACCAGGGGCAACCTTAGACCTTAGTTGGTTCTCTCAGCAGATCTGTGTGCCCCAGATACAGGTCCTCCATGATCCAGGCAGGGGATCAGCCCAGCAGAGATCAAAGGGAAGAACTGTTATCATCTTGATAATGTCTACTGTGGGATGGGGGTGGTAGCAGTTGACGGTTATCACTTAAACACAACAGTGATACCATCAACTCTGAACCGTACCACAATGGTGCAGAAGTCAGTCCCTCCAAGTTACTTTATCTTGTCAGGCTCAGATTACCCGATTTCTATATCACTTAATATATAGAGAGAAAACAACAAGTGATGGATATATACAAGGCACAATCACAGGAAAGCAATACATTTAATCTCAATCTTTTGCACTACATCCTACATCAGACAAAATGTATGTTAGATAGCTTGAATATTATTTCTGCATTCTAGATTATAATCAAGGCACTAGATAGAACATGGAGTAAGAAGAGTATACACAATGTCATGCTAATCCATTATTTGTATCCTCTCAAAGCTTCTGTAGGCTCTTCCTTGGAATCAATCCATCTACATGTATCCCAGGACTGCATATATCATTTGCATTTATACGGAATTCTGGCCCCAGGTTTCTATAAAACAATTTCCTGTATGATCTTTCCTGTATGATCTGTGACATTATTACCATGATGAGGGGTCCGTTCTTGATACGTAAAAAAAAAGTAGGTTAAGCACAAAACTAATTGTCATGATGAGTCGTACTGAAAAAGATCTTAGCATCATTCTCAAATCAAAAGGAACACACACTCACACTCACATGACTATGACTCACAAAAAAAGGAAAGGCTTTATCAACAAATGTATGACACTGAGTCGCGCTTCTGGTGCACACAACATGGGTGGGATCTGGTCATGGCATACAGGGAGACATAAATCAAGCACACTCAAGTTCAAGTGTGATTTTCCACTCTTCTAGACTAATGCTATTACCATTAACTGTCTGAATAAAGATGCATCTTATATTTAAACACGTGACTCACACCAGTGGAATAAACAGATTAAAACACTATATGAAGTAGACATATAGACAATTTTAAAAGTCCAGCGAACAGCATATGGGTATTCTCTCCAGTCTGGCACAGCAAAGGACTAATGCAAACAAGAAATTCCGCCTCCCAACCACCAATTTACACTGGGGCTTCAGGAATGAATACATCCAGGCTTCATCTGCCACACTTCTGCCCACCCAGACCACCTGTGAGGGGACGAAGCTTTATACAGACTGTATACACCACCAGGAACACTTGACGAATGTGATCGCCAACAATATTGATAGTGTCAAGGACTTGACCACATGGTCTGGACACTGCAATCTCTCAATGTCACTGCAGCCATTGAAGAAGAGCTCTGACATTAAAGGTAGACACTGAATTTACCACAGGTAGGAAGTAGTCAATTTTGAGGAAAAACAACCTCGTAGAACTGATCGGTACTCACAAATCTAGCTGTCGAGGGCTGCCAAGTTTTTGTAGGTACAAATTCCTCTCATAGCACAACAAGACTTTCCAACTTGTCTGGCTTATTTGTACAGGATTACATCAGTAGAAGCATGTCCAACTTCCTCCAAATATTTGTGTCCGGGCAGTGGAACAGGCTACAGCAGCAGCTGACTTGTCAAGTATCCTCGCCAGGTCTGTTGCCAAAGACTTAAACCTCTGATACGAAACAGTTGATACAGTGTGATAATAACATCATACCTTAAAGTATTACAACTTAATATCCTGTAAAACACTGTAAAAGTCTTAAACATTACTCACAAAATGAATGTCTATGAGACAGGTTGATGTGAGATAAAAACAATGACAAAATATAATCATTCTCTTAAGGAACAGAGCAGGAAGAATCACTAAGAGCAGTTTGCATGAAAATATTGTTTTTTGCTTTAGTTCCTTTTTAAGGCAACAGTTCACCCACATGAACATGTTCTTCTATTGTTCTACATTTTTTTTTTCAAATTTGTTCCATAGATTATCTGTTTTATACACTTTGATATTGATTGTAGTGTCTTTTTACTGCTGAATGTCACATTGTTAGTATGAATGTCGGACGTTTCGGCCCGGACGTTTCGGCCCCAAATCCAGGACGTTTCGGCCACATGCCGAGGACGTTTTCGGCCACGTGCCGAAGACGTTTCGGCCCCAATTCTGGACACTTCGGCCACAGATCCCAAGTCGACTCCGTCTGTTTTCTAACACATTTATTAGATAGTTATTTAACCCTTGTCTTTTACGAAGGAAGATCCGTATTGCTGAATTCATGGGGGCTTGCTGTAATCCTTACAGCAAAATCCGAAACATGCCAAAACGAATGTATTTCTTTTCTTTTTGTTGTTGAATTATTTCTAATTTTTAACCTAACTTTTAACCTAAGATTTACCAACCAACAGCCATTGCAACTTTTTCGTGAAGTACGCAGAGATGTTGTCGGACAAAAGGGCGAGGTCCCTTTTGACTTGAAATATGACTGTTAGTTAGAGAGACGTTAAGTATACGGACATGCGTTACTTTCGTACATGATCGCTACTTAATGTTTCAAATATAACTGAGGTGAGTGTTGTTGCTATGTTCAAGAAGAGTATGAAACCTATTGCTATCACAAAATGAGATGTTCAATACGTTTTATTATTCCACAGATATTTCGAATAATCGGTATATATCTATAATAGTACACATACATTCATTTGATAACTAAGTATTGCCAATAAATAACGAGGCCGAAACGTCCCCGGCATGTGGCCGAAACGTCCACCGCATGTGGCCGAAACGTCCACCGCATGTGGCCGAAACGTCCGGAATGGGTAGGGGCCGAAACGTCCATGGGCCGAAATGTCCTGCTACCGTTAGTATGTTCAATACTTTCCAAACCTTTGAATTAGGAGAAAAGTATATCATTTACTTTAACCAACTCTCCTGAAAGTAATCAGCAAAGTCAGTTGAAGTGTGCACAGACAAGCTTGTTTCAAAGGCAGGTATAAGGGAGTCTCAGCTTTGGAGGGGGATGTCTAACAATCTTATGTTCTGACTTCACCATTTCATAATGAGAAATAAGGAGATTGTGAATCGTGTAGTCACTACCAGTTATCAAAAGCACAGTCACTAAAATGATTGTGTTTCTGGCAGTTATAGCATGATATATATTAAGCTCAATAAAATAAACAGTGTTCCCCTGGTCAGGTCAGCGTGGACTGTCAGTTATATTTGATGGTCTGTCTTAAGCTATCTGTTAGAGATAGCTGACTAGTTGCTTCCTGGATATCCTATTTTGGGGGGACAATGTGAATTTTGCAGGCACTTGATTTAATCTATTTCAAACTGCCTATAGAAGAGAGGCACATCTAAAAAAATAGAAAATAAACCACAAAGAAATCTTTCTGAGCAGGACTGAGAGTTAAAACCACCACAATCTGAACAGAGGTGCTTTGATGGCCTGTCCACAATTAGGATGCTGCTGGTCATGGGAGGTAATCTCCAAGCAGATCCTACGGTGGCAAGGCAGTATCCATTAATTTGCCAAGCAGTGAGTATATAGTTGCTGCTTGGTGATGGGAGGTGCAATTAAGAAATCCAGGGGTCAGTTGGTCTGCTATGTGGACGCTGAGCTGGCTTGATTGGACCTTCCTTCCCAATTTGGTATCATGCCAGGTTTTGCTGCCTTTCTTGACCACACTGAGTTAGTCAGCAATTTCTTCATCATCATATCCCATGGGGACATACATGTACACCCATCCTCAATGTGAAATAACACATGCACAAACGAATATTGATTCATTATTGATCTTTTTCCATATGATTGAAATGTGTTCACTCTGTTTAGGAAATCTTGGTTCTCGTTATGTAATTAGGAATCAGGGCCAGCAAAAGCTTTCCCATTTCTCAGTAACTTGTTACTTTTCTTTGACACAAAGACCTTTTATCTGTGCAACCACCATCCTGCCTGTGGCCTAATCTCAGCAAGTTTAACTTGGTTTTATGTTTGAAAAGACCAACATGTTTGTAGAACCTCATACTGTGATGCATAATAGAATTCAACACCTTTCTTGGCTTATCCCCTTCGATCCTAAACTTAAAAGCTCAACACTTGTCCAAGTAACTTTTCAACCACTGCTCTCCAGTTTAACCTTCGATCCTTTAGGTTAGTCCCGTCTTTGTTCGGTAATTCTTCTATTTGTCGGAGCGTTACCTGTCCTCAATCCAGGTGTATGATCTCACTTCTAAAGTATGGAGGGAACAGGGGCCTGGGTTGGCCTGTGTTTACCTGCAAACCTGAGTACACAGGTCGTTTCCCCTAGCTCTGCCATCTGCTAAGCTAAACTCCTGATTAAAGAAGTCGACTAGGTATGAAATCTAGTTACTGCTATATCTATTTAGAGGGTAGGCTAATTAATAACAAACACAAATTTTTTATACATGTATGCTGCAGTCTCTGTTAATGTTACTCTATCTGAATATACAATGTACTTCTCTTGATTAGCAAATAAAAGAGCTGAAGCTTTGGAGGTTAAATACTTTGACATTTGCTTACGAGATTATATCTCTGACATTAGTTGTTTCAGACATAGCTCATTCTTCATATCCAAATTAGTCGGAATAAATGCTGAACTTGATTCTGTAAAAATATCTCGAACATTGTGACTACGAGCAGCGCTCCGCTATTAGTAAGATTAGAATTAGTGCCCACCCCTTGGCAATCGAAAAAGGGCGATATATGAAACTACCCGTGCTGGAGAGGATCTGTAAATTTTGTTCCTCAAACGCAGTGGAAGACGAATATCATTTCATGTCTAATTGTACATTTTATGATGATATCAGACACCAATTATTTACCATCGTGTCCAAAATTCACCCTTACTTTCCCACTATTCCTGAACAAAAGAAAACAATTTTCCTACTAAAATCAAAGAACCCACATATTATAGACGAAGTGGGTAAATTCGTCTCCCACTGCCTGAAAAGAAGAAGTCAAACCCAACAAAATTAGTACCTCGTATGTTGAAGTATGTAGTATCACATAGTCTCTTATACCATTGTATCTTCTTTCTCATGTTATTTGTTGTTACTCGTTTGTACTTGCAATTAGCCCTCGGGCATGTGTTTGCAATAAACTTCATACATTGTTATTTCTTCAATATACAATGAAAATTACACAATATAATGACCAGTTATAACAGACAAGCTACAGTCCTAGATTCTGAACTGTAGCAGCCTCCCAGTACTAGTCCAGAGAACCATAGTTTATATAGCTTAGTACAACTGCATCTGTCACACATAGTTCCTTCGCTCTGCACATATTGACATAGACTATGTGGTAGGGTGTATCCTCATGTCCAAAAATACCTGTGTCTCTCTACATGTAACTTTCCCTCTCAACTTTCTACCTCTAGATCTATCAAAGCCGGCTGTACAGAAATTTGACTTGGCTGTGGACCAGATGGTATTAGTGCTGTGGTGGAGCCAACCTAGACAACCAAGCATTAAAGTAACAGTGCTACATGTACATGTGTATATCAAGCATGTAAATCATAGTTTTACAATGCAGCATGGTTGTTAAAGAGGGTAAGCTTGGAAGGATTTCAATTTCAAGCAACTTTCAATTCCTGCAAGTCAACTTCCCCTTACAACATGGGAGGAGGGAGAGGGGGGGACTTAAGATTCCAGACCTGGTAGGTTCAGGAAGGCTGCTGTGGTGTGGAGGATATGTGCTGAGTGTGCTGTTAGCGGGAAGTAAGACTAAGAACTTCTAAGCAATACTGTAAATCTTGAAATGTTGGCGGTGTTTTTTACTTTTGCAGTTCTCTAGTTCTGGACATGTGGTATATGTATACAACATGGCAAACAATAATTATTAAACAACATGTATATGTTAGTTAGTACTGCAACATGCTACATGGTATTGCAACATCGCAAGATACATGTAAGATACTAATCACATCTGTGTCATCAATGAGTTCACTGACCTTTATCTTAGTGAGGTCATTCGCTGCAAGTTTTTGCAATGCAGGCTGGGAAAATTTAACTCCAGATGGGCTGAAAAACACAAGGAACTCTGGGACTCCCTGCAAGCAACAAACAAACGTTTCCAGATAATCACAACTACTCAAAGGATCAAGATAATCTTTGATAAATTGCTCAAAAGTTAGAAAAGATTTCTGCACAATTTCAGTTTATTGTCTTTAACAAAAGACAATAAAGGTGACAGAAGAACCCACAAAAACATTTAGAATGCTCATAAAAAAAAGCCATTGTTAACTATTGGTACCTGCTCAGTTATATAAGCTTGCAGCCTCTTGTCAATGTCAGGATGTGCAATAGTCTGATATACTCTCAGCTCTGTCAATGGTATGTCTGCAGAAGAAATGTAGAAAAAGATTCAGTTCCTTGCACAAAAACGTGTTTCAATTTCTCATACTAGAATGAGGAGAGAGATACTGAGGAGCTACAATTCCTAAAATACAGATTAAAAGCTACACTTGGCATTCCTTTATGTTGTCATTTAACTTGTCAATAAAACTTTTACATAAATGTATTCCCACACTAGCTTTTACATAAATGTATTCCCACACTAGAGCAATGACCATCAGTTTACATGTATGTGCCTAGCATAGTCAACGATAAGGGCTTTTGTATCTGTACCCCTGACACAGCAGGTGGCCATTGACAGTCTCAGAGTTATTAGATATCAGTACCATTTCTTCAACTTTATTGTGTGATAACAAAATCTGTCAAACAAGTTGGATACAATTGTCAGGGCTGATCAATAGATATTGTATTGATTTCGTACATGTAGTAAGATGCATATACATCACTGTTAATTCATACTTGCAGCAGAAAGAGCCAATGGCAAAGTCTCTCTCCTCATGAACCCACAGGGAAACAGCAGTGCCTTGCCATTCGTTGGAAAGTCTACTGGAGGAAAGGAAATTTGATATCACTGTCAATCAAATATAAATGTACATGGCAGCACTATATACAATGCAACAGTGACTTAATCAAGGATATTAAACATTTGAAGTACTATATAGATGTGTGTTTCGTGATAGTTTCAGTGTATTTTATCTGAAATGAGCAAAAAATAAACAAAATGCACATTGATATATATATATCAATATCAATATGATTGATATATTATCTTAATTTTTGCAAGATATTTCCCTGTTTATTTACTTCCACAATTAAGTAAAAGATGGCATTCATTTTTTGGTAAACACTTTCTCAACTTTCTGAACTGCTTTACAAACATTTGACCTCAAATAACCCCCACACATCTCCTACCAGATCCCATATATGACTGCAGTGTGACGTTAAGTCCTGATGAAGAACAGTAACCTTACTTTGAGTGATGAGGTCGGCCAGTTGAGCGGCCGTCCCGCATTCTTCTCCGCTTGGAGTAAGGCCGAGGCTTCTGGCTGTGAAGACAGATACGGGGAATCTGGGTGACAGTACCACAACAGTTCCACAAAACATCTTACTTTTCTTCAAATCACTATAACGTTAACTGGCATTTTGACTTCTTTCTTGTAATATTTAAAAGGCCATGGATGTGTAGAATGTTATATCAAAGTGTCACGAAAGTTGCTTTAATTACATAAACAGGCATGAAAACCTGTAAAACATTGTAACATATTTAGTTATACAGTTTTAATATGACTGAAGGAGAGCAGGCTTTAAGGTAAAAGTTCATCTTTGCTAGAATTAAAAATCCCTGAACTAATGAAAGGATTAAGAGGCAAATTTTCTAGATGTTGCAGTATGATTTCACTTTGAAATATGTTTTTGCTTATAAGAGCAATTGGTGTTTTGCTCCATAAGTCTGTCATCACTACAGGCAGATTTACCGTATTTATTCAAACAACAGCATTATACTCACACATGTTTAAAGAATAACAAGTTAGGGGAACACCCTGACACATTTACCTAGTCCCCAATAATAATGGCAACACTGGCTTCCTGAGTACCCAAGTTATGTTGATATTGATAATGTGTTGTTATTGGAGCAAATACGGTAAATCAGCTTTGATCAAAGGCAGAACCGAGCAGGACTGACAGATATATTAGACCGGTGGTGACGTATATCTGGAGGCAAGGAAATTTCCCTGACACTTCATTACTGGTTGCGTTATTAGCTGATGGCTTCGAACCTGTTCTTTCCTGTTGGGGTAGGTGAAACCTGCTCCTGTTCCGTCCCTCCAGCGCTACCGCGTGCTGACAGGGAACATGTGGACGGCGTATGGTTCATAACCGAAATAACTGGACTCGTAATGGGAATGGCATTTGTCCACCGCCAGACTCCCGTGTGCCCACTTTGTTACCAGCATATCACCCTGTCAGCTCATTAAACTGCTGTTATGATTAATCAAAGATAACAAACTTCACAACATGGCTGACCTCGCTGCACTTGTTTTTACCAAACGCTGATATCTGTGCGCCAGGAGAGTGCTGGAGAAAAATGCCAATCAATCAGTTCTCGAGCTTGACCATGGGGATGACTGTTCTCCCAGGAGGCGGGAGAAATATCCATATTTCTGACTGGTTGCTGGTGGTCCATTTGTCAGCGGCAACACAGCACTAATAGCTATTTGCCCATTAACACCTTACAGTGACAGGAGCCAAACAGGTTGACAAGGCCCCTGGAATACCACTCCTCTGAACCTGGAGTCCTGCCAGTCATCACGGAATCATGAGGACATGTGTTCAACAATAATGTTGATAACATTCTGACCCCTCCAGCCGTAATAAGGTGCTGATTGGAGGTGTCAACAGCGCCGCGGGTTCAGTTTCATGTGCACGTTGCAGACGCCATTTCATACGCTGTGGCGGACATTCAAGAGCGGAAACGCACTTGTCAGTAGCAGACCGAGGCATAAATGTACACATACATAACCCACCGGCTATACAACTGGGATATGTACCACACAGCAAGGTCAACATTTTTTTTTTCACAGCGTGCTCTTTTGTACCGTGTTAATACTTTACACGTGGACATAACTCGTATGTTGTAATTAACATTCCGCCACCTCTATCGGAAGTCATGAGTTTAAGCCAAGGATGAAACACTTCATTAAGTAAAGCTTATTGCAGGTGTCAGGAAGCCCTGTGCAACTCTCCTGTCAAAGATGCTGAATCAATCAGCCTGTTCAGGTATGGTAAGCCTAAAAGCCTAACATATTATGTCCATCACTACAAATCAGCTGCACCTGTTGGCTTTAACAATTGATGAACAATTTCCTCATTTCTTTCCATTGGCAAAGATGCAATACTCTTGAGGTTGGTTGTTCTAAATTTGCTCAAAAGCCAGAGATGATTAGATGGCTTCATCACTAGCCATGGTCCTCTAGAGTTTTTAAAATTCATTGGCCTGATATTTACACCTGACAGCAACCTCAAAAGTTGATGTAACAGATGGATAAGTACCCTCCTTCCCGACAGTATTGCTAAGACTTATACAGACCAGACTTCTCATAGTTTAAACTGTGCACAGAGGATCATAGGTACCAAATTCTAGGGGATCAACTTACCAGAGAAAAACGCATATAACATATTGACGAAGACAACATTCTACAACCAGCAATAACAGTCATATAATTTCATGTTTTCTTCAAAACTGCCAAAGTTTTTAGAAAGTTAACTTCCGTACTTGTTGATGGGAGACGAGACTGGCATATCCACTTAGAAACCCAGATCTGAAGCAACTTAGAGTTACACTTGAGCCTCCGCCAATACTGGGGAGACTGGAAAACATCCTGTGGGTTCTCCAGAAGATGGAGGCACTTCAGCTATTTGTGCTGAAACTCCAGAAGGAACAGTTGCCTTGCCATGATAAAAGACATTCCGCCAAGGTCAGCTGGGGCCAACAAAGAGACCCAGGGTCAAGTTGGCAGCGCAGCTGCACTTCTTTCCAACAGTCAAACAAACCGGCACGAGCAGAGACCGGATCTGGGTGCCAGGTAAACTGCTTTAGCCAATACCAAAGTGGACATAGAAGAGTCGATTGTGAATCAAATACAACTCGAATCAAATACAACTGTTTCTGTAACAGTTAAACATTTAAATTTGTGCCAATAACTTGATTATTTGTTACCTCCCATCTTTTTACTTTTATGAATCCAAATGTTTGAATGTACATGTGCTGCATGGCCCCATATTTGTACAGCATATACACTGCAGTCTTAGGATGCTAAATGTTAAAGGAAAATTTTGACAACCAATATCATTTTGTTTAGCATTCATTACACCTCCTTTTCAATAGAGGATACAATCACTGAGCAAATACTGAGCGAACAAATATTTCACAGATCACTTAATGAACTTCATAGACAAAGAACAATTTTTAAAAAGATTTATGTGTTTTGTTGTCCTTTAAATCATACTTTTGCATTGTCCATCATATTCCAATTATACAAGGGTCACAAAAATCTAATATTGGTCACTCAGCCGTCACTCAGCGGTCAGTGTCTAGTGGAAAGGAGGCCTTACCAGCTGCTGCTGTTGCAGTGCCCACTACAAATGTACTCTTGCTGATCCAGTCTCCTGGCAAGCTTTGTTCTTCTGTTCAACAACAACAAAAAAACATTATGACAAATCATGTCAAAGTTGTTAAAAGATTAAAAGTATATACAAAGGTGTTGACATATCAATTACAGTAATATCATAATATAGTCTATGAATGTGCTTAGTAAGTATGCCAAAATGTAAATGTGAGAAATATGAACTAATTTGGTCTTTGCTTTTGTTGTCAGATTTTCATTTGAATCAAAGAAGAGAAGCAGAAACATTTTTAACATTGACATTTATCTAGACATGTACACATATTGTGCCTTAACAATACAAATGTCAGAGTTACTCAATTTCTTCCACAAGTATGCATAAACCCAGATCCACGTATGGTCTTAACAAATCTCAAATGACGATTCCTACTTTTCTTTATGAAGCATGTTGATTTAAAATAGAAGGATTTGAATGTATGAATGATATTCCATATCTAATGACTGTGGAAAACCCATTTCATGCTCTAGTGATCTGATCTTGGTTACAACAGGGTCCAAACAATGGTTTGGTTTTCTGCCAAAAGCGCAATAATAAAACATGCACCATTAAATGACATAACCTTTAACTAAGAAAGAAGGTAGCCTCTGGGTAAGGTCATTTCTGCTGAGTCATAATCCTGTTACAAACACAGTGTAAAACCGCCAGCCTTGTTCTCCCTAACTTTTTACTGACAGAGAATTACAAGTTAGGCAACATGTCCAGAGGCTGGTTCATGTAAAATCTTGGTATGGTTCTTCAACTTTGCCTAACTGTATGACACCTCTGGTGATTAAAAATCAATATTTTTTATGTCATCCCTGCTTGCCTAACCCCTTAACTAATACAACTTTAGTGCCAAACGGCTACATGCATCTCATCAAGCAGGTTCAATCACAGGCTACAGGAAGAAGAAAGACACTGTTAAAGTAGATAACATGTACATGTATTCTCAGACTTTTAGAAGATTTCACAAGAAGAGCTGACCATCCAATTGTTCAATCATTCAACAAGGGAAGTCTGCCAGATGGTTACACCCTTATATTCCAACTCCCCTATGTTTGGACAACTCAACGTACATGTAGATGTTATGTCAACATCACCCCTAACCTCAACCCTATCTCAGTATGTAGGGGCATCGGAAGGGGCTTCAAAACATAGCGCTGTCCCCTACTGTACTGGATACCACTCCCTTTAGGCAATGAAGGGTAACTTAACAATTTTGTACTCACCGTCCTGCAGACATCTTCTCACAGCTTCTACAGACCTCTGACTGGTGAAGACCATCCCTGAGAATTCCTCAGGCTTCTTGAGAAGGCTTCTCAGCTCAGGAAGGTTACAGAACTCGAAACTTAAGACTTCTATAGATTTTACCTGCATACCAGCTGCTAAAAATTCCTGGGGATAAAGTTATCAGTATAAGAAATCAAGAGTGGATACAATATATAAATGTGAAGTAAAATTATGGTACTCTGGATATCTTCATTGGCAAATTTTCTGAAGGTGCAAAAAATCAAGTGAAAATGACATTTCCAACTTGTTATCTCCACATTTGCACAATTACACAGTCACATATTCGGTCCCAGCCCTCCCGCGGGTTGGAACCTCGGGTGATACGGAATACAACTTGTTGTATTCTACATGTATATGTATCATAATAGCAATCACCTACAATGTTGTAGTTGATACACAGATAATGTTGCCTACGCTATACCATCCCAGTGTCAAGGCCAATTAGGACAAGGCATCTTTGAATATTCAGGTCATGATACAATGGAGTCACCTGTTCATAAGGGTCAGATCCTGATCCCTTCCCTTCCCTGGGTTCTCGCAGCAGAAGGATCCCCATCCTTACACACAGCTCCTATATCCTATTGCACATCTGTCTGGAGTATTCTACTTGGCAAACAGTCTGAAGTGGAAAAAGGAAAAGTGATCAACTGAGTACTGTAGAAGATGATGATCATGATGAACATCATCACTGTTGAAGATAAGTAAATTCTGCAAAATATTTATACTGAGAGCATCTCAAAAACTTACATGTATTATCGATCTGTTTCTAAATGTAGCTTTGGAATAACCCATTTCATGCAGAAATGAGAATCATGACACATCTTGCCATTAATGGACAATTAAGTACACAGGATCCCAATAATAAACAGACGATGACTGATGATCGAGGGAAGTCATCATCCGACAGACTCATCACTGTGATTGTGAAGTTTTCGAAAGATCCACACACAGACATTTGAAGATGAGGAACTGGCATAAAACTCTGAACCTTTAACAAAACTTTGACTGGTCAGTGTGTGAATGTTTTAGTACATTAGATCATGACACATTTTAAAACTTTGTGATCTCAACATCACATACTCACACTGCACACTGCACTGCTCACTGCAAACTTGGTGACCTTTGAAATAATCCATTCATCGATGGGTAGACTAGTTAATCCAAGAATGATCCTTTACGATACTAGATTGTGTCAATAAAGGATTATTTTTCAAAACTTTATATACAAGTAATAAAGTTATTTTGAGAACTGTTTATATGTCACGGGGGAAATTTCGTGTTTCAATGCGACCATAACGCTAATGCTACGAACACCCCCGCCTTGGAAGAGTGGAAGAATCTAGTGACCTCAAAGTAGCATCATGGCGGCTGCACCGAAGAAACGTGCGTTTGCGGAAGATATGGAAGGCCGTCGTGAAGACGGAGACGGTCAGGAGGAAGACTCCGGGGAGGAGATGTACTCAGGGAGCGAGGAGAGTGGAGGCAGCGACATGGACGTGGCGCAGGAGGTAGAGGCTGGTGCGGGGAGGGAGACATATGGGTTATAACATGTCACCACATGTGTTCATAATAACGGGGAAGGGGGGGGGGGGGGGGGTTACAGATTTTAGACCAAAAGTGTGCATGGTGAAAATGCCTCCTTTTCCTACATTTACGGACAAATTGTTTATCTTTTTTCCTTTGCTTCGTTTAAGCCACACAAATCGGCAATTTCTTAGGGGGCGGGGCATTAATTAAGGGCTCTTGCCTAACTCCCAATAAAGATGTCTACTAAAGAAGCCACTAAGGTGGATAAAGCAGGAATTCAAATTAATTCACAGGCACTATGCATAGAAGACGACACACAAATGTGCTTGGCATAAGATTGTTCTGAATTACTTTTATTAATATCAGTATGTGAACGGAATCTATTTTGTATGTGTGGCAATGATTGGCATGAAAATGTCTCAATTAGATATAATGTTAATGTTGAGAAAAATTGTTAATTTATGGTCAATTTCTTTTTTTTTTCTTAGTCAATCAAATGTACATATTTTTGCAGGTGCAGGTTGACTTTGAGGCCAGAGCTGCCTGTGACAGCGACTTCCATGGAATCAAAAGACTGCTAGGACAGGTGTATACATGTACAATGTAGTTAGAACTTGATTATAGAATGTATGTTGAGAACCTGGTGCATATCGGTGGATCAGAGGTTGGTTGCTCTGTTTTTTTATGGACAATATTTGTCACAAACACAAAAACTCTGTGGGGTAGGAGCTGCACCCCTTACAAAAGTCATCAAAAACATTCTGGAGGCAGCAGAGGCCTTGCAGTGGTTGATGTCCATACTAGTAATAGTAGTAGTAGGGGGAACCATGGAAAAGAGTCACTTGGACACAAGTTGGGGATTATCATCCTTGGCTGGATCGCCCAGGCGACTGTAAAAGTCCTGATGAAATGTCCTTGTAAGTACCTTAGAGTATATTCTAGAGTTGTTGATATTTCTTGATCCTGCTGATTAAGTTTTGCTCACTAGATCCTTGTGTGTTTCAGCTCTTCCTGAAGTCTCATGTGAACCTGTCAGAAATGACTGACATTATTCTGTCCCAGAACTACATTGGCTGTGTCATCAAGGTAGGTCTGACAAGTTTAGTTAATCATGTATGATAAAACTTTAGCATTACAAGAACTATCCCAGACTGCTCTTGTCAACTGAAGAGGTAAAATAGGAATACATGTGTCCTTCTGTGCTTTAACTGTGTTATGATACTTTCATTGTCCTAACTTTTATTTCCATCTTTCCTTTTGTCTCCTCCAGCAAGGAGAGATACCAGAGGACAGTGACAGTGATGATGGGGAGGAGGAGATATTTGGGTTCATCACAATTGTCAACATCACAGATAGGAAGGTGAAAATGTTATCATGATTCATCACATATACTAGTACATGTACGTCATTCATAACATATCTGTAACACAGTAGTAACTACAAATAATAGAAAATATAATAGAAAAAACAATTTAATATCACTTCTGTTTTTTTTCTATTCAGGACAAGCCCTGCCTACAAGCCCTCAAAGACTTGGTTCTGGAAAGGTGTAAGGAGTGTGCTCCCAAGAATACCTACGAGGAATTAACCAACATTCTGGAAAATGACAGGCATCGTGTTGGTTTCCTAATGTGTGAAAGGTTTATAAATCTGCCCCCACAGCTGGCATTGCCCATGTATGAGAGTCTGAAGTAAGTGATGACGTTCCACTTCCGATAAACTTGAATGACTTTATGTGATTGTGCTGTGTTGACATGCATTGTACTGTAATCTGCCTAAAATTCCTGTGGGAAGAAACTTAAGCAAAGGCTTTATGGAAAATGTTGTGAATCCAAATTCAAATTAGAAGGATCTTTCTTGTCACCATACTTATATATACTTATACATATGAGCTTATCTTGGCTTCTGATATATCATCAGCATGCAAGCTTTGTGTATTTGAGTAAGTCTTGAAACTTTTAATGATTTTGATCATTTCCAGTTCTCACATGATGCACTAACTTTCTAGTCCAGTAAAACAAACATGAAGTGTGCCATTTTTTTTTTCTATCCTCAGCAAAGACCTACAGCAGGCCCAGATCATGGAGATGCAGTATGCCTTTGACTATTTACTACTGATCAGCAAGACCTACACAGAGGTAAGAACAGAAGGAGGGAAGAAGGGGAAAAAGTCCTCCCAGCCTCAGGAACAGAGAGAAGAGATCCTGTTCAGTAATGCAGAGGAGGAGTTCTTTCACCAGGTGGGAAAACTACAGAGAACAGCAGTGAAATGTTTGAAATTTTAAGAATTGTATTCTATATAAAGAAGGGTTGTGCAGATTTTTTTTATTGGAGACAGACATGAGTTCCTCCATTCTGTGTCTTAAACAGGAAGCGTACTTCTCTTCGGAACTTGTGAAGAAGAGAAGAGTTGTGCAGAATTATTTTTTTATTGAAGTCAGACATGAGTTCTTCCATAATGATAGCACTGTATGATTGGGTGTATTTCTCTGATACATGTATATGTATATGGAAACACTCCCGAATAAACATGTATTTTCTGTTTTCAGGAGGCTCACACATCTTTCAGCTATCCTGTGATTGAAGAGAGTGACTCGGGCTTCAGCGGAAAGTGGAAATTTGGTGACACTGCCACAAAACCTTTCCGGACAGTTATGCTTGTGCCCAACAGTAAGATGGTGGAAATCAAGAAGAAAATGGAGGAGTATTTATCTGTGTAGCTTTTAATTGTCTGAACAAAATTGTTGCAGGTGCTTAAGTGCTACCAGGTGGTTTTGAGATTATTTGAAGGAAAAGGCAAGAAAAAAACAACACTTTGTTATTTCTTCAAATACATCTAATCTTTTTTATCAATGCAAATAAAGGGTAACATTTGTGTACCAGCTAACAAACTGTTTAACACATGTTTAGTTCTACTAAAATTTTTATTTCTACATATGGAAAAACATGCGAATGCAGCATATGGCAATGATTAGCAAATAGCTCAAAGCAATTGTCATGTTGTCATGTCCAAACACGAATCTGGTAATGTTTGCTTTCCCCTGTTGCTATTTTGTAGATGAGCCTCACTTACGCTTTGTCAGAATATTTTCTATCACAGACGTGCATGCATACATTACATATATAAATACACTTGTATGTATATAAATACATTTTGCCACAGATTTATAGAGAATCTTGTGTACCATATTGCACATGTACATCATTCTTTTTGCCACATAAACCTAGTGCTACCATGAGCAGCTGATGCGTCAGATGGGACTGTTACATGTAACTGTACTTACTTGTGCCTACTGTGCCTTGTTCAATTACTATTCGCTACTCTACAGAATTGAAACTGTTACAGTAAAAAGTATGAGAAGGCTGTAAAGTATTCCAAATGTATATCTGAAAGTATTAGAACAAACTTGTAGAGTTAATTATGTAGATGACAGCAGTCTTTTTTTCTCTTCTGGACAAAACTCAGCCAATCTGTATGAAAATAATTTTGGGGCCCACAAAATGACGGACCTCAAGAAAAGCTTGGTACATGTACAAACAAATGTAGCAAAGATTTACGGCTAAAGAAATTCTGCTTTTGTGTTCTGTAACTGATACGTACTTGGTAAGCATACCTCCAAACAGTGATGTACTAGCAAAGAGAATTCATGCATTATGGATAAATGCTACTTCATACTACTCCAGATGTTTATACTTTATCGTAATGTTGTGCAGTCAATAACAATGCTTCACAGCTACAGACTGGTCTCATACTTGGAAGCGCTTCTGATTAAGATATCGTTGTCGTTCGTGAAGAGGCCGTTTTTCTTGATGTAGTCGATGACTGGATCTGGAATCAGGTACTTCACGCTCTGTTGTCGCCTCAAGGCTCGTCTATTGGGGAAAGGTTATACATTTATCACGTTTATTTGGAATAACCAAATGTGTCATTTACCATATGCATTGTTTCTCAATGGTATAATCTTAAAAGCACACTATTAAAAGTTGCTTGCTAAATGATTAAACTACCACACTAAAAACTACATTGCTGAATTTACAAAATTACAGTACAATTTGAATAGCAGATTCAAATACAAAATGTACATGTTATTTGTCTTCAAAGCCAGGTTTATCTGTTGTGTCGATGCTACTCTTATGTCCTTATTAATAAGATGAACCTAAACATGTCATAGATCTGAATTCCACCATGTTGGTTTTTGTATATAATTATGATTTTACCTCCATACTTCTGTGATCTTGCTGATTCAAATAGCTGAGAATTGAGGGGAAAGTTTGCAGAAAGCTGGTTGTATACAACATATCTGTACAATGTACAAACAGCTTTTATTTTAAGATTCTGATTTTTATAAGTTGTGTTTTGTAGGTTTATCACACTTTACACCATATTAAGTGTATGGTTGAAAGATTAATTAGTCTGCCCCCCAACCCAGCCTTACCTGATCCTGGTGGAACTGATCTCATTCTGGATCCACTCAGTCACAATCAGGATGTTGTTCTGGGTTTGGAGAGAAAACAAATTAACTGATTGCAGATTAACTGTTAGCAAAATACAGGAGGCCTCTTGCCTCCTTCATGTACTATGAAGGCCCTTGCAATACAATGGTAGATGTGTGCATAATATTTTCTTTTTGCCAAGTAAGGAACAGTTTGCCTTGGCCTCACTTTGGTTACATTCAGCTTGATTTCTAGAAATTGTTAAAGAATCTCCCTTTTTTGTTTACTGCTGTAACACAACAGCAACTGAGTGATACTCTTACCATTCAAAGATGACAGACCTACTGTACATGCAAGCCAAAATGTACTTATGTTATGTACAACAAATTCAATACAGCACAACAAATCAGAGATTTCAGACTTTCATCAGTTTTTGTTCATCCCATTTCCTGTACCTGACATTTTGACATCCTGACATTTTGCCTGTCAATCTTCCTCAACCCACAATCAGACACACAAACCCAAAGCTCAGCCATCCAAAACAATACTTCTGTATAGGGAAGTAACTAGGTATCAGTCAGGCACACTGAAAGATGCTTGTTCTATGCATGTTACAGATATGATTGTCTTCGACTTGCCCTTTGCATGAATACATAGGTTGATAATAACTACACATACCTCATACTCAGACAGCACGTCTGACTCGTACACAAACTTCTGTGGGTTGGTGCCAGCTCGGGACACACACACTATCCCAAAATTGCCAACAATTTCTCGGATCTGTTAACAGATGGAAGAAAGGAAAGTGATCTCAATCCAGTGTTAGCTCACGGAAGAGCTAATCTCAAACTGGTCATAACAGAGAAGACAGACGTTATGTACAGTATTTACAGGTTCAATGTACTGGAGGAATTGCCCTAGCTCATTTTGACAAGCACAATGAACAGTGGACCACGGCTTAATGTCCTGTCCTATGGACTGCGACCCTTTACAGTGGATGTCGGATGGAGAAGTAGAGCAAAGCATAAGTTTAATCAAATTAAGGGGAGGGGAATTGGAATTATAATCTCTTTTACAGAAAATTAGAATGGAATAAAGCCTCTTAATCTGGGCTAATAGGATCTGGCAATAGCAGCGACATAGTCCAGAGAAGGGTCCATAAAACTTAATTGCACGGGGCAGGATGTTGGCTGGATACCCTATTGGGAGTACCAGTATTAGTGTTGTGGTTTTATAATGGAAAAATATTGTTTTTAGAGAGATTTGCCAATGGATGGCATTTCAGACCTGTGGCCAATGGATGGCATTTCAGAACCTTGTTAGTAGTCACAGTATTGTTTTTAATAGCAGATTTGAGTTAGCTTGTGGAAGCAGGGCTTTCAGCACTAATGCAGTGATAGAACATGAGGATATAGATGCAAGTGTGTCTCAAAGGAGTGACCTCAATATTACTGTTGTATATCAAGAAGAAATTCAACTGTTTTCTTTAATGTTTGAGACAACGGTAGGAACAATCTGGAAAAGTGTGCTAGACCTATGAATTATTTTAGGTAATACCAGGTAGGATGATGTATGTTCTTTAAATTGGCAATGTTCCAGAGGATAGCTTGATATTGTAGAGGTAGCCTGTTGCTGTAACATGGCATTAGATGGCATATCAGCACCAAGGACAGCATAACGTGCCATAATGAGAAAACACCATGTCCAGGATTGAAAGTATGCCCTCTGTTAAGATCTTTACACATGGAATATGAAATAATCTTCTTCATTCTCTTTCTGGTAATCAAATGAAAAATAGAAGTGTCAGAAACTGAGCCAGTCACTGTCATCAATTATTCAACCAAGTCCCATTTACAGTCAATAAATCTTGGGATGGTGTATGACCTTTTGTCTTGGAGATATAGAAGAACAATAATATGGATTGCAGATTTTTATTGAATGCATCTTGAAGCATTATTTCTAAGCACCGATAGGCACACAGCACTAATATATGTGGGTTAGTGACATAATTCCGGATACTCAAGATACAAAGATACTCAAGAAACACCATTCACATTTTCGTCATTTTCTCAGATCTTGAACCTAGTGACTGCTACCTCAGAGGATGCTCCTGTTTATGTACTTAAAAGGTCTATGGCACATTCTAGGGCTTGTAGCTCAGATGAGGATACTAGCTATAGTAACAGAAATAAAGTCTTCTATTTTCTACAAGAGAAAGTGTTTGTGACATTAGATGAGGCAAAATTCAGTTATAAACTCACATCAGCATCTTTCCATAGACCATGTGTTCCGAACGACTCCAGAAGATCTGACCCACATAACAGCTTCAACTCTATGTACCCTGAAACAACAAGACATATTTGGTACATTCCAGATAAAGTAGCTGACCACTTACACTTTGCTTGACGGAATGTACAGTCAAAACTGCCCAAGAACCAAGGACCAATAAAATGTGGTCTATATGGACAGGTGATCACTATAACAGGAATGATTCTGTCAATGTCGAAAATTATGTAAGAGACGCCAAAAAGTGATCACATTGGCCAGTTGTCCTTGTGTAAAGATGGTCACTTGTACAGGTTACCTGTATGTCCTCTCATTTGTCAACCTCACAACTTATGAAGACACATATACAGAGCTCGAAATACCCAGGTGCAATGTGCAAAATGCACGCGATTTTCAAAATTTGCACTTAAAAATATTTTGAATGTGCAATTTTGCACCTAGAAAATACCGATATATCATGTTTGCACTCCGTATCTCCGAAGTTTCATGCTGTGTCGGCATCGCGCTGGGCGCACGGCAGCCATATTGACATTATTGTTTTCCTAAATGAACATCCTGGGAACGAGCTCTGCTCTCGTCCTCGGGTGAAGTCATGTGACACGAAAGCATTACGTAGCCGATTTACCAAATATGGCAAGACGTGCGAAAACTATTGCGGGACGCGGACGAAATATAATTTTGCACATAAATTCCTCAAATTGCACCAAAAATTTTTGCCAACGTGCAATTTTGCACGTACCAGAAAAAAAGTTTTTCGAGCACTGATATAGAATGTAAGTTTGCCAAACTATACGAGATCATGAGAGACCCAGGCCCACTGATAGATATGAACCAACCAACAGCACAACTGTAGTTCTCACCTGCATTATTTCTTGAGTTGATCTCTTCCACTTCATTTTCATTGGCAATGTCCTCTGTAAATCAAAAGAACAAGGTTCACCTGAGTGTGCAAAATCATCTGTTTGATTAAGTGCACCAGGTTAGCAGACTGAGTACAGATGCATCCCAAAATTGTTGTAATAAGTACCATGTCTTAAAACAAGTGAGAGAAACAATGGTATAAAATGACAGCAAGATAGATGAGAACAAGAAAATATGTATGTAGCTGTCTGATCTGGATGAGGTTGAAAGACCAGTTGCCTAAAAATCCATTACAAAATTGAATTTTGACAAGGGTAACTTATTGATTTAGCATAACTCCAAGACATGATAAGCCTGTATTTCTATTGAAGACACTACATGATTCTGTCATCAACACTATTGATATGTTGATTTTTATGCTGCAGTTTTCCATGTTTCAACAATCCACCCACCCACCTACGCTACTCTGGCTACAGCTGCGTGTCCGTGTGTTGAGCTTGCGTTTCTTGGCTTTGCTGGGGGTCTCCAACAGGCCATGGTGCTCCTCCAACTTGCCCTTGTGGTGTCTCATGACCTTGACTGTCTGTAACCACTGGTCCTGCTGGCTTTCCCAGGGATCAACTCTGTGAAAGTGGGTGGCAAGGATATGTTAAAACCTTTATGCACTGTCTTTCTAGCGTAGCCTCTACCAGGCTTCGGGAAGCGGCAGGAAAGAGCAGAAATTGGCCAAATAGACAGATATCACGCCAGGTGAGTTGGTCCGCCAGAGAGTACAGTTTGCCGCGTCTGCCCCCTGGCGTGTTATCTGTCTATTTGTAGTGCACCATGTTGATTTGTAGGTATGAGTAAGGATGGCCATGTTTCAATGATAAGCCTTACTTTTAGACCATTAAAATGTAACCCAAAGCATTTCATGCCCTTTAGTGTGTGTCTTTTAGACTATCTGTTTAGCAAGGGACATTGGGCAGAGAGAGAGAGAGAAAGAAAGACAGAGAAAGAGAGGACAAATGCCATGGGTATACTTAATTGTAATATTGCCATAGGAAGCCATCCATCATTATTTTCCAATTCACTCCTCAAGTATGGAATTAAAAATGTATGTCTACTATGTTGATAATCTCGAAATGAATGATATTATAGATATCACCATGAATATCCAGATGTCCAGATCATTTTTTTTTGTCATTGGAAACAGAGCTGAATTGACTGGCTACCTGCTAGATATTCTGTGAATGTTTCAGCAAATAAACCTATCAGCATGTAAGTACTAGGTCATTTCCCTGCGTTACTCTTAATGTATACATGTTGCAAAGGCCTATTCATGTCACGTTAATTTGTGTGGATGGTATTCAGCACCAAGGACAGGGGTGTTTGATATCTCTACAGTTATAAGCGCTCCTTGCGATATTCACAGGTGTCTTTAAATTACTTCCAGATTGTAAAAATAGTCTATAGAATGTGGTATTGATCTGGCTCTAGATTTTCATAACTTGTTGCCAAAATAGTATTGAAGATACCAAAGGTCAGTAATCTTTATCAGTACAACTAGTCAATGTCATCCTACATGTATCTCTAGTGTGCATCACTTGGTGCAATCCTAGTACCAGCCCTATAGCCATCAAAGTACAGGGGCTATTCTAATGAAAAGATCTGGGGATCATGCAACTCTGGCATTAAAAAACAGTGGACAAATACTAAATACAGGTACTAAGTGTATGGACATACAATATAAATGCCAAGGAGTTTTTCCGAACAGAAAAAAAAAGTGGGACATGAAAAATAGGAAGACACATGTATCTGTCTGACAAAATCTAATTAATGAATCTGCCCTTACCATCATGATGGATTGGCTTTGGGGTAAATGTGCATTTCCTTAATGAGGTGCTGCTGGTATTAGATTGTTTTCTGAAATCAGTTCCTTCCACTGGAATGAGCAATTAGGTGTAGCCTGGCCAAAACAATCCTGTTCCTTGTTACAGTCTTTTTTTACTGTGTGAATAGACATATCATACATAATGCCAACAATGTTTTTTTCCCCTTTCAGTGTAGTTTGGACATATGACCATATGTAATATTTTGATATGTCCAAAAAGAAAGAAGATTGTAAGTTAATACATGTATGATATGGTATATGTTTGTATATATATGGGTCAATCTATCATAAGATTATCCGGTGCAATAGCTCAATTGGTAGAGTGCTCGCTTTGTAACCGGGAGGTCGTGAGTTCAAACCCCGGCCGGGTCATACCAAAGACTTTAAAAATGGTACATACTTCTTTCTCTGCTTAGCACTCAGCACATATGAGAAAGAGTGTGGGAAGGTCAAACACACAGCACTACCAGCGGACCAGCCCCCTGCTGTAGTGCATTGCACAACTGTGTGTCGCCCAAGGGCTACAGAAATGGATATGGGCACCACCCTACGCTTTGCATAAGGGCACGGGAGACCTATCATAAGAATAGAGTGTGATGTCTTTACTTTACTTTGAGAATAAAACACAAGGTTTGTAATGTTCACTTCAATCAAATATGCTTCAATGCCATATATCTATTGTTAATAATGACTTAATTGATGTCTAAGCATTCATCTACTTAATATACTTAGTATTAAAGTGTGCATTCCTAAGTCTACTGTGGTTGTGATTCAAATTGAAAGTATGTGTGTAAGATTCACTGATTTCCCAAAGCACTCCCTAGTCCTGCCACTATAATTCAAGCATTACATTTAGCTGCCCCCCAGAGACCTACATGAATATCTGGCTATCTGCCATACTGTCCACAACATCACTTTCATGCATAATAACAACTGTAGAACAGCTCAGAAGTCTTTTCAAGCATAAGTAAACATGTTTTACTCAGTCCTCAGAATTTCACAGATTTTGTTTCTCACAGATGCTTTCCATTTTGTTACCAGTGAAACCCCATAAGGAGAAGCTAATTGTTAAATAGAAGATGCCATCCATTTGCTAAACTTTATTTGCAATAAAAGGGGTTGGATAAAGGGCTACCAGCATGAGATGTAATTTGCACATTCTCCTTACACCTGATAGATGTTTCCAGCACAGTAAACATAAATGGAACTTTAGATGACTGCAAAGTAAGTGCAGTAAGAATGAGTCTCTGTCGAGGGATGAAACCTTAACCCACAGAATGCTACATTACCAGATCATCCGTACTGGTTTTGGAGGTTTGAGCCCATGCAAAAGCATGTACCTGTATGCTCATCTGCTTATTCAAGCACAGACATTATATTGTTTAAGACACAAGTCACAAGAAAGATGGTTTAGGAGGTGTAGAAGCCTTTTTTTCTTACCTAATCCAATCTGAAGACTGAACTGCCAGGTTACACATGGCGAGACGATGGTTGGCAGGGAGAAGACCCTGTAAAAATGGGAATATGTATCAGGTGTTTTTGCATCACATTTTATTTATTTTTTCATCACAGGAGGTTTTGCATCACAGGAGGTTTTTGCAGTGTTTTGAGTTTGTAATTGAAACAATTCTGTAGTACAGCAGTGTCACAAACTGTGCCGTGGACAGGTCACCACAAAAACTGCAAAAGTAAAATCACCACAAATATTTCAAGATGTACACTATCATGTATACTTCAGGAATGTCATTCATCATTTTTGGACAGTTAACCTAAAATGAAATATGACAATAAAAGTAGAAAATCTTACATTGAAAGTTAATATCAACATAAAATCTTAAATACAATTTTGTTGTATCTTTAATTGCTTGATTGTCTATGTTTATTAGCTTGTGCAATATTCTATGTGTTTACTGCATAATTAGCCATCTACAACCTACTCACCTGTTTAGCATATCCGTCATTAACAGGAGAGATGATGCCTTGGATGACGATGTACTTTCCTGACTTTTCCAAAAAATCTTTGGCAATTTCTGTGAAGTGCATATACACATTGCATGACAAAGTAAAACCGTACATCCATGTAAGATGCTATGAATTGCAAACAAAGAAGCTTATCCAGTTGCCAGTAAATTTGTAATACTTTCTAAGGCAGACAATTTCACTAAGTAGTCTATAGATCAACATTGAAATCAGTATTTCCGGCTTAGTTCTCTAAAGTGAACCAAATCTGGCTGATTACGTGCTTTGAAGTGAACCTGATCACATGATAACGTTGACAGTGATGCAGTGCTCTTCCTTATCCTTGGCAGCTATGTAAGTGGTTATTTCATTACTTCAACGAAGGGGGAGCATTTGTCAAGAAGATGGACCTAGAGGAGATAGATTTCACTTGGGAGGGAGCGAGAAGTCATGTGTTGGACAGAAGAGAGTGGAAAGCAGTGGTGGCCTGCATCATCGACTATGATGATGATGACGATTTGTCAAGAAAGTAACATTATCTATCTTCAGGAGTATTCATGACAATGTACGATAGTCTCTGGCAGATTTAAAACAGTGGATTTCAAAATACACAATTACACCAATTGATGGATGGCAGTGGAACAGAGACAATGTTGACTAAAGGTTTTACAAGAAGTGACCATATTGACAATTTTTTTCTTTTAAAAAATCATACTGTTGCTAAAGGACAAAAAGTCTTGATTAAGTAGATATGTTTTCATACACCATATATTAATGTTGAAAAACATTACTGTACAGTACTATTGTTTACCAATGTTGCTATTCTGAATGCATAATTGTGGTACGCAACGTCAAACTGGTGTGGTACAACCGCTGATGTTTCCGTTTCAAATTATATTCGTTTAGATCAATACAGTCATAGTTTTCAATATACGATGCTACTGTTGACTGGGAAAAATAGAAATCGTTACAAGTGGATATATTTTTGCTCTTTGTTTTGTGGAGACTGGCAACAAGATTGAAACAACCCCGGAAGCTTACGTGACGCATGAAACGCGCATGATACTACATATTGATAGAAAATCTCTGTGTTTTCCAAAGCCCCAATGTTTTGGGCGCTGCCTAATTATCATAGCAATCACTATCCATAAGACACAGTCGCTCGAAATGGAGAAAATACTGTACACCTACCGAACATACGCAGATGCATGTTGGTAATGGGGTTGAAGGAACCACAGGCCAGGAGAACCACTGGCGTTTTCTGTCGCATTCCGTTCACCGCCATCTTGAAAATGTCGTCTGTGATTTTTTGAGCAGACGACATCTTCTGGAAACTCCTGGGGTGCTGCTCTCCTTTTGATAGTTTTTCTGTATCTCTCTAGATTGTAGAAAAACTAGACGTTATTATCTCTGTAGGATTCAACCGCCCAATAGCATGTCGAAGCCACCTATATAGAGAACCACGGCTCTGATGTTATGCATGCTACGAAGGGTGGAAGGTCATTTGATAAACATACGGCCAGACTAGATAGCTTTTCTGTATAACGGTCCCGTGTATGACATACCGGCCAACGCCGACCGATTTTGTTTAATGATAGGTAATCAATACATTTTTTTTCACCAACAATGTCTCTTGTTGGCTACGATTGTACTCGTCTCAACAATTATTCACTTCACCTGCGTTTGGGATGACTATAGTACCAGCTAAAGGCCTATCCATGTAATGTCAATGTGGGTGGATGGCATTCAGCACCAAGGACAGGGGTGTTTGATATCGGCAATAGCTATAAGCGCTCCTGGCGATATGCACATGTAGTGCACCCAATACCTAAACATCCCCGTGCCACTTGTGCAATTCAGCATGTAAATCAAATAAAGAATGTTTTGAATAGAAACACCAGGCGCTGCCTGCTTCTGAGTGTGTGACATCGAAATTTGTATTAACTCGGGCATGGTTTTCGATTGAAAGCTGCAGGATTTGTGACTCGCGATTACAGTGTGCCATAAATTTCCACGAAACGTTTGTCTGAACACGATATGGCTCAACGCAGGGGTTCAACAAAAAGCCCCTACGTCTACGCACATTGGAGGAAATTAAAAGAAAGGCAATACACGGGGCGTGAATTGTTTCAAACACGTCACTGTCGTTTTCAGTTTCACATGTTGTGTGCCCAAGCGGGAAGACTTTGACTCAGAACCTTGGGAAGCCCTCCACACTTCGACACACCGATGTCGTTTGCTTGTGGATGAGTAAACGTTTGGGAGGAGAACATCGGCCATCAGTCAGATTACGCACGGGGCCTCCTTCAGATAAAGGTATGATTTGTTTTCTACAGCATCTGCCTACAGAGCCGTAAAGTTTACGGCCATAATATTCATCTTATTTAGTTTTTACTGATAAAAAGCAACGATATTATGTGGACAAAGTTTGGTCTATATTGACCTGACAGACCGTTGCTCAGTAACTTTGAAGGGAACTTATGTAAAAGTTGAAGATAGGGCGGTTCTTTTGTATATGCAGTAAACTGAAAGTATAATGCTTTGCAGTTTCGCTTCTACATACCAACCTAACGGTCTCATTGAAAACGGGGACATTTCTTTGATAAACATTGTGTCCACCGTTTGCCACTATCGTCCTACTTTGATACAAAAATTTCTTCGTTTTCCTGGGATTTTCCTAGGATTTTACTCCCACTAGATAAAAGTCTTATTACCATTTTCTTTTCAAAAGTACATGTATTTGAAAAATCCCGGAATCCTACAACCTTTCACGTGCAGTGCGGTCACATTCGTCGTTGAATTTGCAAGAAGACTGTGCCGACAAGGGTCTTAGACTTTTCCTATAAAACAACACAGCTGAATTTTGTACAACATAAGCACGACTATCCCCCAAACGTCCTTAGTTTGCGATGGGACCGGAGCCTAGCTAAACCATATCTTACGTATCTTGAAAGTTCATCTGCGTTGCTAGAAGTCATTGTGAAGCAAGTTTGAACCGTAATTTCCAACAAAAAAAATTGGACTCTCACAAACTTTCGACTGTACAACTCCAATCTTTGTCAAGGAATGAGCAATCCACCGCTTGTGTTGTTTCTTGTGCTGAAAACTACAGTTCAAACTTGCTTACGTACATGTGATTTCTTTTAGAACCAGAAAACATGAAGTGGATGATTCCGAGAACCAAGAAGTTTGTGCCAGAACTTGAGTCACATTGGCGCCAACAAGAACGTTCAAAACACCATCTGTTGTTGATGACTAAGAACTCCGGTTACACTTCTAACGGAGGTACCAGGTGTACGCCGCTACAAATTGACTCACAATAATACGATAAATTACAATAATGTAAAAGTATAACATGCAAAGATGATTGGAGTATATGCGTACTTGGAATACAGTTACAGTTATTAAAGTATCAAAAAGCACACATTACGACTGAGGAAGCCATTACTCTAATTGCAGACGACAACAACATCTGGCCACATTTTCAACTTCTCGAAAGTGTTCAAACCTGATACACACATACACCGTATGTGACTTGCTTTTTTAATTAATTTTTGTTCTGCAGATGTTCTTTAACGTTTCTTAATCAAGGACACAAGGGCTCTTAACATTTGGAAAACAAGGTCTTCAGCTTTCAGTTAACTGGTGTTGGTTTTCTTGCTCAGATATAGCTGAAAGTATATTTCCTTTCCCAGTTTTTCCTGTCAGCACATTACTTTAGTACTATCTTGGTCACAGAAGTGTGTGCATATGGAGCGGCTACCACTTTATTAAGTGCTAATTCCCATACAACAGCAATTGCCCCAATCACGACTGTGATGTTGTGACCTATTCACACGCTACAGAAAACGGGTACCAAAGCAACATGTACGTACGTGAGCCAAAGGCTGCCCAGGTTAACTTCAGAAATGGTCTTTAAAGTAACTCACCCGCTAAGTACTTTTATGTTCACGAGGAAATGCTTTAGCCTCAACCTCTAAGGCAAATGCAACGCGTTCTACAACCCTTTGATTTCGAATTCGTGTTTTTCAGGAGGCCTTGCACGTTTTGACGATGTCGTCCTATTCCGGTGGCAAGGCCATGGGCAAAATGAGCTGCATTTACATCTTGTTGATGGTGAGTCAAATGCAGGCGTCTAAAGGTAGGCACAGCGACTTGACTGATTGGTCAGGTCCACACGAAAATGAAAGTAAAATGCCCTCATCACCCCCAAACAGCAATACAACATATTTGTTGAACAACAACACAAATCAACCCAATGATACGTCTACAGTTACAGCGAATTCGAATTCCAGTGGTCAACAGCCAGATGTTCCAGATGACAACGCCGGGCTTGAAGTCACGGTTCGGCCGACACCCACCGACGGCACCGACGTGACCAACCTGGCCCTGTCTGAGAGAGGTCCTGGTGACCAAACCGCGCCAGACTTCACTCTGTCTCCACCAGATCCATGTGAGAAAGACAACTGTACCGGACGATGCGGTTCCTGGAGAAACACGCACACGTGCCAGTGTGACGCGTCCTGCAAGACCTTCAGCGACTGTTGCGAGGATTATAAAGAGGTTTGCAGACGACAAGAGAGCGCTGCTCTCACAAATGAGACTACCACAGAACGGGCCATCAACACATATTCGTGCCAATGGCGATGTTATAACGATGAAGTTCGGGCTCATGGAGCTCTGTGCTTTTGCAACGCCAGCTGCTTAGACATGGGGAACTGCTGTGAAGACTATCAAGAAACCTGTGTGAGGAAAGACCCTACTATTGAAACCGGTCGACAATTTAGCGAAGGGGAACCACTGCAGTGCATAGCCATAGAACCACCAAACCAGTACAACCTTTACAAGTATTACTGGATGGTTGCGAGTTGTCCCACAAGTTTCCCCAACAACGAAGCGCGACTATTGTGCGAGGAGAAACACAGTTTTGATAAAGACCCTCTCCTGCACCTGCCAATACTTTCAACAACATCGGCAGGACACAAATCATACAAAAATGTATTTTGTGCCGTCTGCAACAACGCGTCCTCAATGATAGGATGGAAAGCTGTCGCCAACTGTAGAGGGTTCGTGACGAGCCTTAAGGAAGCCTTAAAGAACGATAGATGTTCCTTGGAGTTTACGGTACCAGCCGAGGGGCAAGCAAGAAAATGCTTCCCTGCTACGTCTCCTTCCTCCACGTGTGAGCATGCAGAGAAATGCAAGGGACTTCAATCACCGATCGTAGTCATAAGGAAACCATATCGCTCATTTCGCAACATCTTCTGCGCAAAGTGCGCTCTCGGAGACTTGGTCGACCAAGAAGTCTTCTGTGGCACCGATATCCGAGCAATGAGCCAGTTTGTAACTACCCTAGCGGTGACCATTGACTTTTCAGAGATTTCCAAAACAGTCGTTACTGAAAACTTTATGTCCAGATCAAAAAAGGAAACGTTTTCTTGTCCTCACGGAGACATTTATGATCCCTTTGTGGAAAAATGCCGCAAAGTAGACTTTGTCCGGCCCAATGGGCTGCTACCCGTCGACACGAGGAAGCCGGAAAGAGGGAACAGAGAATTCCAACGCCCGCCGATGATGACATTCACTCCGTCATCACCCTGCCCCGCCGGTACGGAATCATGCAAAGGTGAAGTCACGACTCCGACACCGGTACCATTAAAGGCGTGGGGTAACTTTCTACCATTACCCGAACACAGGGTGTTTGGCTACGGTCAGACGGAAGATTCACCGGTTGTCACCGCAGATCGGACCAAATTTAAAAGCAGTTCAGTCACAGCTGATGGCTGGCAGCCAACCTTCTCCACATCCACAGTACGTAGCGACACCACCACCTCGCCATTCAAGCCTGTGCGCACATCCTACCATGATCAGACGAACATGGAGAATGGCTTGGCCTCCACGCTGGTTCCCACCGCAGAGGGAACTTCTTTCAACCTGAAGGAAAGTACCTTCGTCGTAATGCACTCCAGCTCGTACGCAATGGTTGTCATCTTCCTCTTGTTCATGGCCACACGCAAATGCGGACGGCACCTACCCAGAAACGTGCTAGAGATAAATCTCGTTCTAGCCTTGGCAATCAACCAAACCGGCCATTTCCTCGTCAAGAGTTCACCAGAGCTTACAGCCAGTAAGGTAGTTGCTGTAGGCTCTCTTCACCTGATGCTTGTCTGCGAACTCTGCACATCCGCTGTCATCCGCCACCTCCATGCTTTAGCTTGTAACAGAGCAAAGAAAAGCAGAAATGGGGCCAGAGAGGTAGGCTACACCCTAGCCTGTTGGTTCTGTCCAGGTGCTCTCATGCTTCTGAACCTTGGCGGTGGTATTCGGTACACGGTGCTGGGTGGTTGTTGCTGGCTGTACCAGACCTCACCACCAGTGTGGGCCGTTTTCGCGACGATACCTGCCGTCAAGCTGTACCACTTTCTCCACCTCGTCATCACCTGTGCGCGACACATGTGTCGGTCCTCCATTCCCCTACTCGTCGAGGCGACATGTCTGTTTTCCGTCTCTGCGTTGGTCAGCTCGCTGCTGGTGGTGGCGAGTCTTCTTCCGACACCCCTGACGCTGGCTGCCCTGTCAGCAGTGTTCGCTACGTCCGCCGGCGTGGCGGCAGTTGTAGTTGTCATCTGTCGTTTGGTGGATCCGTCGATCAGCGCACTTCCCTCAGATCCCACCTCCCCTTACGCGAGCACAGAGTTACCAGGCACAAACGGCGACACAAACACAAACGTCGTCCTACTGAGCGTCCATCACCTTGACGATTGATAGCAGAGGATTGTGTAACTGGCCACTACTACTCGTAGTGGTGCGAACTGGACATCCCCGCCTAGGTGGAAGTTTGATAGGCAATATGATGCTTTCAGAGTTTATAGGCTATAAACAGCTTTGTTTGCGGACTTGACATTCGAAGGAAAAGAAAACAGGTTCCACGAGATATATAGGTTGTTCGAAGAAAGGTCATGAAAATGTTCTACTGATAAGTTTTTGACAACCCGAAAGTGTTGGGAAGGCAAACCAAAGTTTATAACGTTAATTACTTTAAAATCTATCGCTGTACATGTATAGATATGGTGCTCTAAATATGATACGTATCTACTCAAGAGAAACAAGTACTCAACAATTGTTGTCGGTTGCCTTGCTTGGCACAGCCTGATCGATAAAACGCGCCATCCTGTTGTATTCTGTTCTAGTTTTCCCCGTAAGGAGGATAGTGGGCCAACTAGTTTCCAATTATGCTGGCTTGACATGGGCACAATAGAACCTGTTGGTGCCCATTGGAAGAACATTGATTTTGAAATAGACAAAACTGACTTCTGTCTGTATCTTTCAGTGCCAGCTGTCAGATCTCACTGACTTGAGCAAGATCAACGATTTTCACTAAGTAACCACCAGAACATATGATATTGAAGGCAAGAAATGGTAGGATGGTATTTTATTTCCACTTTCATTTTAACTAAGTGTCCAGCATCGACGTTACACTTACATGTACGTGACCAACATTTCATCTCCTGACGTCTCCATTCTCTTTGGTCATACACGATCGAATAATGCTGTTACACAGGCAATACCGAGAGGATGTTTTGAGTAAACCAGCAAGAAGGTTAACGTCGATTAGGTTCTATAACGTTCGAAGCAGTCATCATGATTCAGGAAACAAACTAACCTAAACCATGTACACACATGTAGCTATTCCAGACAGAGAAATGAGACTGTATCATATATGTTAGAGAAATGTGAAGATAATAAGATCAAATAAATGTAGCAAGTTGCTCCGCTTTGTCACTCATCAGTACAGTGCATGTGCTACTCTCCACATCTTGTCGATGTTGTTGGCTCCGTGCGGGGCTTGTCAGTCCAGGCCGACTGGGCCTTGTGAGTCGGGCCCCGCTTCTACTATCACGTACTCACACCTGGGCAAGGACACACGTGAACAATTAGTTCATCCGAAACAATGTCACTATAAACAACAACAACAACAACAACAACAACAAGCAAAAACATCTGATCTTTTTGTAATGAGAGTGTTTCTGTAAATACCGTTGCGATTTGCAATATTTTTCTGTTCGCAGTCGGCGATGGGCGGGGAAGGAAGACGGCAGGCTGAAATCTAGCCGAGCAATCGTATACTAGTATGTGATCATCCTTAAGTTCTCCCTTGTATTCAATCGATAACAGGCAACTTCAAGATGAAGGATAAGAGCAAAGGACAGACCACCGTGTACAACAACAAAAACAGCGGCCACTGCCCACTATCTTTACAGGTTTATCCAAACATGAAATACATTCTATTGCCTTACACCCCCGTTCCACTAGGACGGCGCTCTCTCTACGATCTAAGATTTTTACAGAGCGCTCAACGAATTTCATAGATTAAGAAACGAATCTTTTTACGCTTTGTGTGTTTTTTTTTCAGTCAGACTTATACACTTTACATAATATTCAAATTATGAAATGAAGGGCTACGCAAATTCAATTCAAGTCGCAGCGAGAGCGCCGTCCTAGTGGAACAGGGGGGTAACAAACGCTTCAGCATAGCGGAATGTGATCTTACATCTTCACTCAGCAAGCTATGTGATATCATTCATCATTGTTAGAAATAAAGCTCTAGTAACACTGCAAGTTCACCTGTTGCTTCCGTCCTTTTCGAGGTGGCAGATTCCAAACCGTCCGTTCGATGCGGGGCAGCAGAATGTTCCGCGGTCGCAGGGATTCTGGTGGGGCGTGCAGCCGGCGTTTATGGCGTCATCCACCCAATTCTGGTCGTAGGCTCTCTTTACCTTCCTTGCGATGTTGGAACCACTTTTGTTGCGCGTCTGTGTGGTTTTAACAATTTTGCGAAAAGTTATGACTTAAATCTTGAACTTGACAGACAATGATCTAGGCACAATTTATCGAAGAAAATCTCTGCGTGATGTCGTCACAAGAGACATTTGCCAAAATACATTTTAGATACGACTAAACGGTATCTAAGATCCAAGACATGACACAAGTCAGGAACAACCCTTGGTAGCCACCTACTGACACAGCTTGAGTCGCTATAATGGATAGGTCAGTTCCTAAGACCAATAGAATCTAAGTTTTGTTGAAAAAGTTTCCTCACCAAAAACTTCCAGGCATTTCCTGTTTCCATGGAAACCGACAGGATGAAGGCGATCAAAAGGAAGACAGTTACTTTGTGCTCCATCGTGAGATGTCGTCTGCGAAAGACATAGTGAAGGTGTTACGGTAACTGCGAAGAAAGCTCTAAGTCTCACCAGGTCAGCAAGCTTTACATTGCACCTGCGGACATGTTTTACATATATGGCATCGGTCAAAAATTAAAAGGTTTCTTCTGCAGTCAGACTGCTTCCCCCTTTTATCTAACATATTCAGTATATTTATTTTGCTGTGCCAACTTGTATCCCCTGAATTGGCTCCAATAATCAGGTTATGGATGGTAATGGTAAAGTTTAACTTTAATCCAACACAAGAAGGGAACTCACCATGAATTTTCGGTCGATGTTATGGATGGGTTAACACAGTTCTTACCTTTGTCAGTAAAACAGAGGATCGGTCAGAAGGTGTAACACTGCGAAGTGAGCAATACAAATCCTGCTTTCCCTGGTGGTATTTGGGGTAGAATGGAGCACAACCGCCGGTGACGAACACGCCACGTTGTCTACCGTCTTCCCGGCACTACAACAGTGACAGACACATAGACGTGGACTAGTACTTGTTCCGCGTGGTAACAGATGTCACCGCCATTTGTAGACATCACAAAGACATGAATGTCTGACACAATTATACAGTATTTCTGTGGTATCGATTTGACTGCAACATGATGTAGACACCCCCGCTGTCACCATCGATCACTCCACTCCTACTGTGCAAAACCATGCGAGCGATGCAGCGAACATCAGGGCATCTACACGAACGATTTGGTCATGTATTGAAACTACAAACAGCTGTCACATAAAAACAGCCATATCCTTTGTCAGTGTATGTCGATCTGCCACATCACATACCACATATCAAAGAGAATTGATATGAGTCATCATTGAATGTCCAAAATATTATGATATGCGGAACACATTCTCCTCAATTGATAAACGGAGTAAATATCAATTCAATTACATATTGACACCAATTCAATTACATATCGACATCAATTCAAGTACATATTGATATCAATTCAATTACATATTGATATCAATTCAATTACATATTGACATCAATTCAATTACATATTGATATCAATTCAATTACATATTGACATCAATTAAATTACATATTGATATCAATTCAATTACATGTTGACATCAATTAAATTACATATTGATATTGATATCAATTCAATGACATATTGTGATTGTGAATATGGTTTGCTGTATGTATGGACCTTGTCCGTGTTGTTGAACACGGCGTATTGTGCTGTATATAACACACAGCCTTTCATCTGTCAAAAACAATGAGGGGTGTAAACACTTAAATGTTTTATTTGTTGACCAGTCGTGTGTGACTTCTGTCACCAACTCTTGTGTAGGGGTTTGTGGTTAGACGGAACCTTGCTGAAGAATGATGATCCTTTGACCTCCAATGTGTACATGCACTGAACAGTAATGTTGTTCTTCTGGGTCTTGTCTACTCTGTTGACTACGGTGTGCTGCGCTGTTTACGACTATGGCGCGTACGACCCAAGTAGAGACGACTTCCGACCAGGTACGTTTCCTGACGACTTCATCTGGAGCACGGCCACGGCGTCCTACCAGATCGAGGGTGCCTGGGACGTGGACGGCAAAGGTGAGTCCATCTGGGACAGGTTCTCCCACACACCTGGTAAGGTAGACCGTGGGGACACCGGAGACGTGGCCTGTGACAGCTACAACAAGTACCGAGAAGACGTGCAGCTCATGAAGGCCATGGGTCTGAAGTATTACCGCTTCTCTCTGTCGTGGCCGCGAATCCCGCGAATCCCAATGGCACGGAAGGGGGCGGGATCAACCAAGATGGCGTCAACTATTACAACAGGCTAATTGACGAACTGGTAGCAAACGGCATCACCCCGATGGTGACGCTTTACCACTGGGACCTTCCGCAGGCCTTACAGGACAGGTACGGAGGGTGGGTGAACGAGGCTATTGTCGAGCATTATCACAACTACGCTACCTACGCGTTCCAGACCTTCGGCGACAGAGTTAAATTGTGGTTAACATTTAACGAACCGATGATTTTCTGCTCCTTGGGATATGCATCAGGGGAACACGCCCCCGGTGTCCGAGATCCGACCTCAGTTTCTAGCTTGCGCTGTGGACGTACTCTTCTGAAGGTATCGTGTGAAAATACGTATATGTATTATATACTGCAGAGTTATTGTAGTACAGTGTACATGTGATAGGACGTAAACATGCTGAACCACCCAACCTTGACTATAACATACTAGTAGTCCAAAGTCCCCTGTAGTACTGCGCCACCTAGCGTTGGCAGGAAGTATTGGCAGCAAAGGCCAGTCGTACTTGTATTCAGTACGTTTTGTCTGTAAAAAGATATTTTCAAGATTTCCATTTTTGTAGGTATGTGATTCGTACGATACGGTACAATAGTTTCCCGATGCCAATTATACGTCATCGTTCTTCTATCATATAAACGTAGGCTCATGCCATGGCGTGGCACACATACAACACAACCTTCCGACAACTACAAGGAGGAAAAGTCGGGATCGCTCTGAGTCTTTTGTGGGCGGAGCCTCGTGACCCAGACCTTCTGGCTGACGTCCAGGCAACGGACCGTGCTATGCAGATGATCAACGGGTGGTTTGCGCAGCCCATCTTTGGAGACGGAGACTATCCTAACGTCATCAGGGAAACAGTGAGTACAGCATTTGACTACTTGTTCGATCTTGTTTGCTAAGGTCACATTTACAAACCGGGGCCCGGCCGGGCAATTCATATCAAGAATATGGACAAGCAGTTCTCAGGATTATTATTATTATTATTATTATTTTTTGTCTTTTATATCATACTTTTCGTACTTTTTGTGCCGTAATCTAATCCGGGTGTATTTTTTTTACAGATACAGAAACTGAAGTTATCAACGGACGTTCCTGAATTATATATATCTGACGAGGACAAATCTCTCATCCGTGGGTCTGCGGACTTCATTGGTGTGAACCATTATACAACACGAATCGCGTCTGACAAACCCACCGATTTACAGGTAAGCCATTGAAGAAAGTATGCAGCTTGCTAACAAAACTTCGGAACTCGGTTTAAGATTTTATGCTATCTAAGTAAAAGGTTCCTCTGACTGTATCATGAAAAAGAAGGTTTCAAAATGGAAATAGCTATTCATATGGTAAACATTTTGGTGTAAGTTTTTTGGTTGACTGCCCCACTGTATTTGTTGTACCTTTCTTGCCTAGAAACAGAGCGTCCTCGAGTCGGTTGAAATGACCACCGCCCCGGAGTGGCCACGTGGGCAGTCTGACTGGATGTGTGCAGTACCGTGGGGGCTCCGCAGACTGCTCAAACACATAAAGGTACGTGCTTAGTACCACCACGTGCTTAGAGACACTAGGAGAAGCATAAATCGAGGTATCGAATAATTATACTTTACGTCAAGGCAACAAAGGATCCACTGGCGGTTGTGACCCAATAAGTAATTTTTAATC
This sequence comes from Branchiostoma floridae x Branchiostoma japonicum, assembly GCA_013266295.2. Lineage (NCBI taxonomy): Eukaryota > Metazoa > Chordata > Leptocardii > Amphioxiformes > Branchiostomatidae > Branchiostoma > Branchiostoma floridae x Branchiostoma japonicum. The sequence continues at coordinate 20,164,900 of CM023824.1, read as the reverse complement.
TGCATCATTCTTATGAAGTGGTCGCTTCTTAGTCGATATCATTCCAAACTTGTGTTTTTTCTCCCGTTTGGAAGGAACACTATGGCGATCCCGAGGTGTACATCACGGAGAACGGCTGGTCTGACGGTGACGTCACGCCGCCCATCATGGAGGACACGGGCCGTATCTGTTACTACATGACGTACATTGATGAGGTACTGAAAGGTAACCAAAGTTCTGACATTGTTGACAAAAAAACAACAACTTAGATTAAGATATGATAGTCATCTCGGTATCCATATGTCGTGAAAGTACTCTATATATAGATATCAAATCTGAAATGATGATTTCTACAATTTTACTGAAAAAGATCTCACAATCATCATCATCAGTCCCGTAGCTAATCTGGCGTAGGGGAAACGCTACTACATGCCGCTATTTGGTCTTGGCAGTTCGCTTACACAATATGTACAATTCAAACTCTAGATGCCACATTGTGTCGTCCTTGTTGGCAACCCTACATTTTATGGTGGTCTGATTCCTGATTTTGCCATTGGTAGAGCCAAAAACCATACAACAAATGTGAATGACTGAAGTTGGGCTGGTCTACAGATTTACCTACATATATCCTCTGTACTATCCTACTATATGTTGTTTGTACTTCTCTTTGACTGTAGCCATCGAAGAAGACCAAGTAAAGGTTCGTGCCTACACAGCCTGGTCCTTTATGGACAACTTCGAGTGGGCCCGAGGATACACCGAGCGCTTCGGGCTGCACTACGTCGACTTCACCGACCCGAACCGACCCCGGACACCCAAACAGTCTGCCAAGTTTTACAGCGACGTCATCGCTAACAACGGCTTCCCTGAGGGGGCAGACGTCACCAGGATGGTCCAGAACATGTGGGGGCAATGTCGGGGCAGTACCCCCAAAGAGGAGCTATAGAGAAAAACAGAGCTAGCTAGGACATTATGTTAGGGTAACATTTGTGGCATTATGACAGTTTAGGTCACCGCAGAAACGAATGCACCTTTGTCATCAGTTAGCCAGACTAAGCCTCGCTTTTCGTATTCGCCTGCTCCCCGATAGTCCGCCCCGCCGGACAAAGAGCTTGTGTACACAGGCTAGGCTAAAGTCAACGTTATGGTACAGCGGAGGTTCCAGACTGCTCATTTGGAGCAAATTGAGTTGGAGGGTAAATCACTAAAGAGACACAAGTAGACCTGTGTAGGAGGTTATCACCGTTAGTTCAACTGACAGACAATCCACAGCTTGGCATTACATACTAGTACATGAACAGGCCTGTCCCTGGTGCTGAAGGCTATATACACACCCTGTCATTATCATTACATAGGATTGTTGATTTTCTGAAAGCAAAGTGAAGAATCAAGTAATTTACATTTTCATAAAGGAGAAGATTCAACTTCTGTGATTTATGGAATCAGAGGAATTGCCAGGAATATACTTCAAGTTGTTGTCTTTTGGAAAATTGGAAAAGTTTTCAGAAAAGTTTCGAACAGACCTGTCCTGGGTGCTGAACAAGGTTTACAGATACAATGAAAATACATGTGTCCATTCTGGGCGAAACACCATGCACATAAAATACAATCTAGCCAATGTATTGCTCTACTAGCAGCAGTTGAATGAACCGCAGTGGTTGCTGTCGGCCACATCGACTAGTTTGCATAGCTATCAATACTATCCCCTCCTGGTCTAGCCTGGTATCCAGTCTTGTTAGCTTTGGTCCGCTCCCCAAGATCCGCTACCCTGTTGGCAGGGTAGCGGATCTTGGGGAGCGGACCAAAGCTAACAAGACTGGATACCAGGCTACTCCTGGTCACCTGAAATGGTATCATCGGTATAGTGCCGAATTCACACTAGAAGTGTGTAGTATAAGACCAGAACGCTGCAAATAGATCACAATGATTCAGTTTATCAACGTCAGATTCAATGATTCTGAAAATTTTCTATGCCCTTTTCAGGCAGTATGTTAGTCTGCTTTGACCAGCCTTTATAATTTGGTCAGGCACGTTTATTGATTCTCGCGGACAGTCCCAACATGGCCTCCGGCGGATTTCATTACATTTATTGAACAGGTGAGGCAGGATCCGGTAGCGTGTGAATAAAACATGAGTCTCACGGCTGACCAAACATCAATGGGCTCAGAAATAGAGGGGAACGAGGGCGGGGAACCGGCGGAGCTGCCGGGGAACTCTGACGGCAGCCAATCGGAGACAGACGAGTCGGAATTCGGCGAAATCTTCGTGGCAGACGAACCGAGCGAGACCGAACAAGATGGCGACCCCCATGAAGTGAAGCAGCTGTCAGCAGGGGAGGACCCGGAACACGCCGGTAAATGGGAACCAGATGACACGGAGTGTGTACTAAACGAGGACGAGGAAGGTATGGTGCGGCACAGGAAACCACCGGCGGCGAAATCCAACGGAGCTGCCGGCGACGAGAGCGAGAGGGGCTCGGAGGACGGGTACGTCCAGCAGGGTAGACGCACGGCGAGAAGCCGGCAAGCGTCATGGGGACAGACACTGAAGGTATGTGCCACGATCTTCCTCACCTTGATCGGTGGGTTCGGATACGTCAAGTACCAGGAAGTGTTACGATCTCGTGTCAACACGCCGCTGGACGCAGCCAAGGTTGTGGAGGAGGGCGCTACCGGGGCGACCATGTCCCCGGACAGGTTCTGGGGAACGTACCGCCCCAATGTTTACTTCGGCATGAAGACGCGGAGCCCCCGCTCGCTGGTGACTGGGATGATGTGGATGGTGCAGTACTCCCGCTCGGTCCCCAGGATCGTACGGCCCGAGGTGAGGCACACGTGCGAACAGGGGGACGGGCTGCCCCGCTACGGATGGCTCCAGCACGACGGCGTCAACTTCGGCCTGCAGGAAATCATCGACAAGAACTTCAGCATGGTCACCGAGTTCGTCAAGCGGCCTGGCGGAGACCACGGAGGCGACTGGACGTGGAGAATCACTGCCAGTCCCAGGGTAGGTTTGTTTACGTTCGTGCTACATCGGTACAGCAACAATAGCAGTTACTAACAACATGTGGGGAATGTTGACGTGATTGATTATCCTAAGAATTTGAATTATGTTAACTATCAGCATATGGTGGCAGTCCAGCATGCCTCATCAATAGCTACTAGTATAATATGATATTGACAGCTGTCTGGGTTTGATTTTACTTTCTAGGTAGAAAATATTGTTTTCTGGTAAAAAACAAAGTTGTCCTGGACAGAGGGACTAGGTGGTATTGTGAGCCATATGGTACCACATGTGGTGTCTGTTCAGTTTGATCTTTGACATCTCTATAAATGTAAAGTCATCTTGATAACGAAAGGTCATCTTATTACACTTCTTACGCTGTCAGTGGATTCTGTCCTGGCATGTCTTTGTCTCTAGTCAAAACACATCCTCCAAGTTGTCAAAAATCTCAATTCTAGAGACATTACAATGACTATCTTATCAGAATAGCAAAACAAAACAGTAGCTGCCAGTTTCTTGTTCCTCTGCAAAAGTGATTTCAATGATATGTGCAGTGTGTATTGTAAAATTCCTCCATATGCTGGCCAAATTTCATACCAGTAATACAATGTACCAAATTGAAGTGACTTACATGTATACTCATTACTGGTTTCCTGACAGACTACTCTAATCTTTCTCCCCCAACCCTGGAGGATGAGTTGGCATCATTACAAGTTTTCCCAATGAATTTCCAGACAGTTGGGGAGGAAGGCAGCACTCAATTTTTGGAAAGCAGACAATATGAAACATGTGGAAGCCAAGGTTCCATGTTGTGTATACATGCAGTGTGTCTGACTGTGCCATGTGGTGTGTATGTTTACCATTGGTCGCCACCTGTCAGAGCACTGTTGTTATTGGCTGATTGGGCAGACACACCCACCAGACCTATCACCCACACCCACTCACCCTATCACCCACGCTTAGTTCTTTCATTGGGAGGCAAAGTTGAGCTTTTCGATATGATTTCAAGTGGGATATTTAACTTGACATTGTGAATAGGGCTGAAGTATTTTTACAGGTTGTTTAGACAACATTTGAAAAATAGAATATTACTGGTAGTCTAACCTTCTCCACATAAACCAATACTAATTTGGTGCCAAATGGCTACTTAAGCTGGGTATAAGGCGGAAAGGTACCACAATCATTGACATAACCCTTTACTCTTTCTCCTTTTTTTGTTGCAACTTCACGGACCTGTAACATCCCTGTGTACTTCTGTATGTTAAATACACTTCGACTTGTCATCAGTCTATAATTCTATCCACATGTCTTCACTTCCTCCTGCACTAAACTGAGTAAAAGATCCAGACGTCTTTGTTAATTTGTAACATGCTGTTATTGAGGATGAATAAGAGCCAGTGATTCATTCCATGTCCTATGTACATGTACAGTAGATGTTTATGAAATTTGGCCTTGTCCCCAGCAGGACATGGCTTTGAGCTTGACCCAGGTCAATATGCAGATGACTTTCCCTGAGTCATTTTGTCATCCAATACAATGCCCAAGGTTAGATCCTCCAGCCCTTGCTTAGTCTGCCAAGTACATAGTATATCCTGGTATATCCACACCTTTTTTCAGAAGGGCCCTTTGGCTGTTGGTGGAATTGTAAGAAGTTTTGTGCATGAAGAACTAAAAGAAGTTGCATGTGAACCTCAGTCCATCCAAGGAGGTTCAAAAAGGAAGAGGAGAGAGCACAGGATTACTCTCCATTCAACAATGTTCGTAGCGGGTGTGAACAGTCAAATTCGCGTCAAGATGTGAATTACCCTGATTTGCATAGATCTTCTTGGTTCCTTCCTTTGTTTTCACGCCAGAATTTACCTCCATGGTCCATCCAATTATTTTTGACCTAGAGGAACAGTATGTTGAGCTGTTTGTTTATTTTACACATGACAAGACATAGAATTAGAAGAAAAGTTTGTGACTGCAGGTGAAAGCTTGAATGGTTTACTTTAAAAATTCAGAATTTTTGACGTATAAGAATAAGATGAAGTTTGTAAGTAGCATGTCAAAATGAGTTGCAGAAGTTGTTGGAAACTATCTAAAAAATGCAGTTGGTCTTGAACAAGCTTCTGTTGCAGAGTTTTGTTAGTGTAAAATCCCAACTTGCCAAAGCTATCTGTGTGTGTGTTCACTGTGTTGTGGTGGGAAAGACAGAATCTTTCATGCACCATTAGTTTGTCAAACACATTGGCCAAATACCTTTCTGCTAAATCCCAACCCTTCCATTGAGAAAGTGCACAGTTCAGACTTTCTACTGTTTTCCCAGTAACCACATGTGGGTAAAGATACACACAGTAGAAATGAATACTGAAGAAAATGTCCCAGATTGGTTGCCCAAAAATGCACCAGTCTCTTCATAGGACACTTCCAAGCTCTCATAGGCTCTTGTTTAGTGTAGGATTCTAGAAATATACATGTGTGCGCTTACCTGTTCACAATTCAGGAATTCTTTGACATTATCTCATATGAAATCTTCCCACTGAGTGAACAAACATACGTGTACATATATGCAGGACATTGGCCCTTAATGCCACCATAAAACTGGAACAGTCAACAGTTACCTTGGCCACAAAGTGGGCCACACTTTATGCTGTGAGTTATAAACCAAAATCACCTCCATAGTCTCTACTGGTATTTATCATGAGACAGCCTAATACATGGAAAATTTTTTAAACACGTTTTAGACTATATCTTATTTCAGTGGCACTTCATTGTGTAGGTGGCAAATAGAGTCAGATGTTGATTGCAATTGCAGGAATCATAATTTCATAACATGTAAATGTATCACAGTATCTCAGAGTGCATTGACGAGCATTGTTTCTTATCTGTTCTGCAGAAGTCCAAGAGCATCAGCATCCCCACAGTATCCTTCCTCTTCTATGCAGCGACGGACGGACAGGGTACGATAGAACCGGTCGTGGAAAACAACCGACTGGTCGCCATCACGGGACAGACGGAGGAGCTGGGAAAGTTCCGCATGTCCTTCCCAAAGGTGTCCAGAAAGAACGTAACGTACCACCATCTGGTCTCGTACTCGCCACGTCTGGATCTTCTGAAGAGCTCGGTGGAGCACGGGATGCGCAGGTTACTGTTCAACAAGACGCGCATCCTGTATGGGCTGGCCGGCGACCTTATCAAGAGGAGCAGCATGCCCGACCTCAAAGCCAACGTGCTCGTTCATCAGGTCACCTTGGAGGTTCCGTGTGTTCTGGAAGTCGTGTTTGAGTCAGAAAGCTTCACGTCGAGGAACACCAGGCTGGTGGGTATGGAACTAACCAGGGAACTGGAGAAGTACAAAGTGGCATTCGACGAGAAGTTTGAAAATACCTTCGGCTTGAATAGAAGAGGATACACCGAGAAGAACCTGCGGTTTGCCAAGGCAGCTGTCAGTAACATGGTGGGCGGGATAGGTTACTTCCAAGGCAAGTCCTTGGTGCAGTCTCCCTATAACGAAGAGCCTGTGGAGTATTGGGAGGCACCCCTCTACACAGCTGTCCCCTCCAGGTCCTTCTTCCCTCGCGGGTTCCTTTGGGACGAGGGATTTCACCAACTTCTCATCAGCAAATGGGACACGGCAATAAGCAAGGAGATCCTCAGTCACTGGCTGGATTTGATGAACACAGAGGGCTGGATCCCGAGGGAACAGATTCTTGGCAGCGAAGCGAGAAGTAAAGTGCCGGCCGAGTTTGTTGTACAGAAGAACCAGAATGCCAACCCTCCTACACTGTTCCTCCCCATCCAGTCACTGATGAAGGACTTGGCCGGTAACAGGAGTGAGGAGGACATCCTCCTGCTGAAACGGATGTTCCCCCGCCTGAAGACATGGTACAACTGGTTCAACACCTCACAGCTTGGGAACGAACCATCTTCGTACAGGTGGAGGGGGAGGGACCCTGGTGCCAACAAAAACCAACAGCTCAACCCCCTCACCCTGACGTCAGGCCTAGATGACTACCCCCGTGCCTCCCACCCGTCAGACGACGAGCGCCATGTTGATCTTCGCTGCTGGATGGCGCTCGCGTCTGGCGTGATGGCGGACATCGCAAAAGTGATAGGTGAGCCAGGGGAGGAGTACAAGGCAACGCACAAGCTCCTGACGGACAACGCTTTGCTTGAAAAACTACACTGGTCTCCAGAGAAACAGCTGTTTTCGGACTACGGAAAACACACCAAGGGGGTCGTGCTAGAACGTGAGAAAGTGCCCCTTCCACCCCCACCCAAACCTGGCATGAGACGACAACCTGTACCAAAAGGGAAGATGTACCGAGTCCTTAAGGGGGAGCAACCAACCGACAAGTTTGTCAACTCATTCGGCTATGTTAGTTTGTTCCCTTTCCTTCTACAGATCGTGGACCCAAAGTCTCCAAAACTGGGCAAGATTCTAACCGACCTGAAAAACCCACAACTCTTGTGGACAAAGTACGGCCTGAGATCTCTAGCCAAGACCGATCCCCTGTACATGAAATACAACACAGAACATGATCCTCCCTACTGGAGGGGACAGATTTGGATCAACATGAACTTCCTCGCAGTGCGGGCGTTACATCATTACTCCTCCATAAAGGGACCCTACAAGTCGCAGGCTGCAGAGATATACAAAGAACTGAGGCGTAACCTCATCCACAACCTGTACGTGGAGTATGAGAGATCAGGCTTTATATGGGAGAACTACAGTGATGTGAATGGTCATGGGAAGGGTTGCCACCCTTTCACAGGGTGGTCATCACTGATTGTGTTGATAATGGCTGAAAAATATTAATGACTATGTGCAAGGTTTGCTGAGTGGTTTAGGTGTTAGCTGTCAATTTTCTTAAAAGCTACAATCAGGCAGAGGCAGGATACATGTACAGTACATTATAACTATAAGGCCAGCAAATGTAGAATATGTTGTAGCTGGTTGTACTGTCTTGTTGGCATTATCACAAGGCACTCTATACATTTTGTATGTACAAGAAGAACGTCTTGCATCATGGTATACAGAAAAAACTATTGTACATTTGGCTGCACTAAAATGCTTTGGCCAAACCTTAGAAATTGGGAAAATATATTGTCTTTTCCAGTGCTCTCTGTTACTTCTAGAAGTTGTACAATGCTAGTTCTGCACCACAGCATGTAACGTTACACATGCATTCTGATAATGCACACACCTGTATATTTGATAGTCACCAAGTGGATTCACATAATGTGCTAACAAGATAAACTGACAATGCACAACTGCCTTTAGCATTAGGACAAGACTGTACATTAAGTCACAAAATACAAAAGAAGAGGGGAAAATTATCAAAGTATCAAATGAGAACATTCCTAAGATATTAAGTTTTATCCACGCTGCCTCTTATGTTGCTGTAGCTGTGTAATTCATAATCAGCTAATTTTATTATCACCATTCTTTATTTTGGAGTCTTTCTTATCATTGGCCATATTGGATGTAAGTATTTTAACATGGAGGTGTGCATGGTGGCCAAGTTTGGATAACTTTATTCTCTGTGGTTAATGTGGACAAAGTCCTTGTCATTTTGCAGAATATTTCTGCTTCCTGCACATAAGTATTTATTTGTAGAATATAGTTTTTGGCAAGGTGTATTTTGGTGGTATCTATAGGAACTTATTTGTTGGTTGCATCCCTGATTTTATAATTGGTGATTGATGTTGTACCATTGATGAGTAGCATTTCCTTTTAGTGATCTCTTTAAGATCAGAAATTTTGCTTCAGACTGAAGAAACTATGACTGATGAAAAGTTTCCCTGAGCGGAGCTTGATTTAACATTACAGCTATGGAGTTTACCCTTCTTTTCCCAATATATATACAATATGCAGTCATTGCTGGTGTTTTGAGTCATTCAAAACCATCATATCCTGGCTAGCAGCAACAAGAGGTCCAGAAACAAGTTGTGAATGTGTGCCCATTTTTAAGCCTCTAGATCTATGGTAACAGTTTGATGTATTTCTCATAAAAAATCTGATTTTTAGCATCAGCCCATATAGCTTTATTTATGTCTTGCTTTGTGCTGATCATTGTTTTAGATGATGACCTAATGTCTTTACACCTAAGGTGTGTTTGATTTTTGCTGCTTTGTACAGACATTTGTGACGTTGTATGCACTTTCAATACAAGAGCTAGTGCTGCTACAGCATATACAGAAACAAGATGTAGAAATAAAGTTGTCATTGGAACACTGGCCTATTGTCATCCTATCGTTTGGCATCATTTGTTGTTACGTTTGTATTTTATAACTGCAGAAAATACCATTTTGTGCAGGTAATGCTGACGTTTTTTTTAATTATCTTTTATTCTGTCTACTGCCCCTACATATGACCTCAAATCTTTAGATAGCAACTCACAACAGACATTGTAAGTTTGTGCAGGAGTATGCAAGAAGTCCATGACCACTCCTACTAAGCATTCTGCTGAACCAGTACGTAAAGTTGACAGGTAGATGAGTTCAAGGCACATCAAAATACCAAGAATGAGTCAAGACGTACATTCATGGCTGCCGATTTATTTTCTGCAGGTAAATTACAGATCACCTATGCCTTAGACAATCTGTGTATAACAAGTACAGGTTTGCTCCCCAATCATATAAAATGATCTGCTAACATGTTACGTTGCCGTATACTTCATGTATAGTATATATGCTGGATCCCACATTTTCCCCAAGTCGGTACAAACCTGTGCTTTATCTACGATACACTTGTTGGCAAACACACTCGTACATGATTTAAAAAATAATAAATAATTGACAGAGAAGGCCCAGTTCTGATCGAGCAATTGTTGACTACCTGGAATGCATGTTTCCCTGTTGCTACGCTTGTACACGTAAAAGCTACATGAAAGATAACATATTCAAAAGACATTGCATTTCTGCGGATTGGTGCACAACCTTTCAACAGAGTTGTGAAAACAGAGGAAACAGCACCGCTAAAATTAGTACAAAAAAATGTCTGACAAACTTGAACTGGTAATACCAGCTATATTGGTGACACACAGTTCTCTGGAATTACCCCTGAAAATGTGTTGGATTGTAAAATCCCGTGAAATCCCCAGTAGCTCTCTCAGTATGATTTCCACATAATGCAAAGCACCTGCAAAAATCTTTCATGTAAATTACCTCAAGTCACACCTATGTAACTACATTGTTCATGGATTTGTCTGAGATACAATGTATGTCCAAATTTTATTTTAAAAGTCCAAGGAGTGCACAGCAAGTTCGGTAAGAAAAAACCTAGTTGAATATTTCTAATCACAATGTTGTCTTCCAAATTTTCATGTTTATAAAGATAGAGATGTTATTCCTGGACTATTACTAGTCGTAACCTTCTAATTACTGTATATTCTAATCACAGGGCTAACATGTTTCAGTGCTTATCCCAATTTGTGAGATTGTTTGGAAAATCCAATGAACTAAAATGAGTTACTGAATAGCTGTGGCCTTTGGCAGATTCAGCAAACTATTAAAATGGTTTCTTCTGCAACCCCCCACAGCAGCTATTTTCTATCTTAATGAGGCAGTAAAAAATGAACAGCAACAATGTATCATCTAGTAAGCATGTTCTCAACATGACTTTGCACAGTGCAAAACACCTTAGTAAGATTCATTGGTTTATCATAGACAAAGGCAACCCCACATTTGCAGCCACAGATTCAACCAATACAAAGTGTCTCACACCTGATTCTACAGAACACTTCTCTGTAATTGTTTAATTTTCATGTCAGTCTAAAACAAAATTGACTCACTTTTTCTCACCACAGTATGGTACATGTTAGTTTGTGCTAGATATTTTGTATCAGTTTTGAATGTGTACCTCAAGAATTATACAGGAGTAATACATGAATAGTAATTCTCTGCTGTCTAACACTACACCAATGGCTGGACCCATTTCCATAACTTTCATTTAACTATGCTACATCAAATTAATAACACTTGTGCAGATCAGTAGGCACCAACAGGGCCAGGTTTAAGAAGTTAATACAAATACATTTTTACTGACTTAATACATGGATAATTTCCTTCCAAAACATCATCAAACTTAGCAAACGTTTCTTGAAAACAACTCCCATACCTTCGCTACTATTTCCAAACCCAAAACATGTACCAAAACATTCAGATACGATGTTACTCCTCGTACACCAGAACCAGCAAATACTCTACCAATCATAGCCTTACATTGATATCCTCCATATACATCTATATATATCCAGGACACCCACGCATACACATATTCCCAGCTTGAGTTTGATTCCGTTGACAACAATAGGTCTCTGCAGTTGCACATCATTTTTACAAAGCCATAAGTCTAAAGTAGGCTAAGAAAACGAGCCTCACACGTTTTTGAATTTGAAGAATTGTTCAACCCCTTTCATTACCATGGCACTGCACACAATACTGAGCTCTGGGTGTGGATTGACCTGCACAACTGTCTTGATACTAGAGCTAGTTCCCTCTCCCCGGCGTTAGAACGTCTTGCGGTGGATCGCTCGGGATCCGTCTTCGTCGTACTCTTTCTTGGACACCCACATCTTCTTGAAGGTATCCAGGGAGGCCAATATAGAACCCCTGGGCAGTCAAGATGTGTACGGAACATTGTAAGAGTTGCTCAGAAGAACTGGATTGAAATTCAAGAACAAGTTTTGTATGTATCAAAGACTATCATGCACAAATATAGAACATTATCTTACCCTATCCACGTGGAATACAACCTCTCCTGTGGTGCAGAAATCTGGAATGGAAAAAATATTCAAGTATAAGACCATGTTCACATCTACAACAAAAGTGACTGACACAAAAGCTCAGTACATTGACTTAAGTACAAACTCAGTCACCACTGACCCTAATCTTGACGTCCTTTGGTGCTAGCTTCTTGACCTCGCTAAGTAGTCTGTCTCCAAAACCTACAGGGAAAGAGAAATTGCATTGATCAAGAGATTGGACACTCACAGTGCTTCATCATGCTTTCACACACAAAAACTACATAACTGTTGTGTACATTATCTGAAGTGCCTGTATCAATTGTGTGTCTGTAATCCTACTAGAGGTCAAGCGTAATCTATTACATGTCCTAATAAGTAATGTAGACTATTAAAGACAACCAGTTTACTGTCATTGTGGGTATTGTTAATACACCAGGAAACACTGTCACATACTAGTATGTTCAGCTGCAATGTCTGTAGCAACTGCTAGGGGGCTGACTGCAAGAAAAGAAAGCTCCACAGCTGAGAGCCAAACAACAGAAGTACCAGACTCTACCTTTAAATAACGTGGATCCTCCTGACAGTACAATGTTGGTGTAGAGTGTTCTCCTCAGGTCCATGTCCGACTTGTGTATGGAGAAGGCCAGCACCTCATGCAGACCCTCGCACTCCTCTCCTATCAGGTCTGGTCTGAAAAGCAGCTCGGGTGCACGGAAGCGCGCTGGGCCAACCTACAGAATAGCAAAGTAAACATCACTTAGAAAGTCTTATCACTACCAGTGTAATGGGCTGATTATAATGCCTAATCCTAATCAGCAATGACATTGGAAGAGTTAAATATAGCTAAGATGTTTATAATGATGTTGTACCCATTGGTGTATTTGAGGTATTTTGCCTTTCCATGTTGACTATCAATGGCTGTATAAAATGTATTCTTTTTGGCATGGTTCTTTCTCATCCCACAAACTCATTTACCTTTTTTGAGTTCTCCAAGAACAATTTTACAGTTGGTCTCAAAAACCTTTTATGGACTTTCTATAATCTACAGGTACATTTCATGTATGTGAAAGATTTTCATATCATTGCAGGATACAAACTCAACATGTCCTGCCTGACCCTATGTGTACCTCAAGAGAGCTGCCATCGGGAAGGGCATACTGAGTCTTCTCTGTCTCCATGGTTTCCTCCTTCTGAGGGTTGCTTGACAGGTAACATGCTCTCTGAAATAAATTATCCAACAAATCCATGTATTCATGCAAAGCAACATTAATATGTATACTCAAAAATGATTGTGAAAGGAAATATTATTCTGCAAGGTTCATTGTTTATTTTTTCATAATGATGTGAAAAAGACATTCATAAAAATGAAAGGTTTATTTATAATGACATTTCAGTGACCATGCATTCGCCGCCATAAAAAGTTAAAGAACAGCAATTTCCATACAAAAAAAAGGATTAGCACATTCTAAACGATAAGTATTTTAAACTAAGGTAAGAACCAGAGGTTGGTTAAAGGTAGGTTTTAAGTCATTCCGAGCCGTTACCTCCTTGATGGTTTTGACAATCTCCATCTCAGCAGAGGTGTGGAAGTTGTGTCCCTCCTTTCTCAACAGGAGCCGCAAGTACCGCGTGACATCCCTTCCGGCGATGTCTACTCTCATGATGGAGTGGGGCATGGCGAAGCCCTCGTAGATCGGCACAGCATGGGTCACACCGTCTCCTGCGTCCAGCACCACACCAGTTGTGCGCCCCGTCGCATAGCTTAGGCAGAAAAAGGAAAACTTCAAACACAGTCTGTTATACTTTACCATGTCACAAACACTTGCCTCAGTGTCTGGGCTGAATGAAGATTTAAACATGATTAGAGTAGTAAAACATGTAATTCTCAATGTTTTTCATCTTATAATAGTAATGAAATATTAGAAATCAATGACTACAATGCTCCAATAAAAGAATAAATGTTAAATCAAAACATGCAACACCTGGTGGGCTCAGTATATTACTAAGCATCTTCAAACCACGGAGAGGTCTCTTTTCATGATCTCATCATTGCCCATGGAGGAAAAAAGAAAACCAAAAAAAATAAAAGATAATTTTTGATGCAAGAAGTCACACAACTCAGTATTAGTAAAACACAGCACCCAGGTTTTAGACAATTATTTTCTGTAGTTATCCTCTGCCAGACTTTGATGGCATATCATGCTCTTGCACTTCAACTTCTTTTCTCTTCCAGGACAATGCCAAGATCATGCTAACACAACACAAATGTCACGCCTAGGGCCACACACAAAATGTATATTTTCCGGTTGGAACTACTCAGTGTTTTGTTAACTTACAGACTGAGGACTGCCTGCATTGAGATGAACAGGGCTGGCACATTGAAGGTTTCAAAAAACACCTGAAAGAGAAACAAGATACATCTGGTTGTTGAAAACCTGTTATTGAAGAGTATATGAGGAGACATACTACAGCGTGTGAAATACTAGGTTGCCAAGTTGCACTGTGCAACCATATTTTGCTTGGTGCAACCAATTTCTACACCCAGGTAGCTCAGTGCACTACCTAAATTTTGTGGTAAGGATGCCCCTTTCTTCCATTGGGAACTGTTTATTGAGAAGTTCCCATGGAAGAGCTCATCACTTCAGGTAAGGCAAAACAACTCTGTGTCAGAAATGTATAAATGCACATTGCATTCTAACAAAGTTAATCACAATGTAGAAGAGTTTAAATTCGGGGCAACCTGGAATTTTGATGGGCAACCTAGCTTTCATCCTAGGTTGCCACTGGGCAACCTGGCTCAAAAAAGTATTTCGTACACTGTACTAGTACACATTTAATTGTGAAACTTTCATTGACATCCTTCATTATCTGTAATCTATGTTCAGGCCCTCCCAGTAGAATTTTCTTCTCATTTTCACACTCTTCTGAACATTATGCCTGGTTTGTCATTTTTGCATGAAACAAAAATACACAATGTTTCTTGCAGTACATGTTCAACACAAAGACATAACAATAAAGAACTAGACTAGACTTTGTACAGCCTTAACATGTTGCAATGTAAATGATCTCCAGCAGGACCTCTCACCTCTGCAGCCTTTTCCCTGTTCCTCCTGGGGTTGAGTGGAGCCTCAGTCAACAGCACGGGATGCTGGGGTTACAGGGAACATGTACACATGATTTTGTACATCTGGGACTTCACACACATGGAATTTCACCGATGCATAATCAGGTAACAAGTCACCACATGGTGCTCAAAAAACACTGTGAGAATTCTACTAAGACTATGATCCCACATACTTGTTCGTATATTTCATTAAGTTACAACCCCATCTAAGTTGGTTAGGCCACACCAATTTTATTTGTTGCTTCTCGGATTTTTTCAGAAAAAATATGAAGCGACAGGGCGAAAAAAAAATAAAAATAAAAACAGGCCTGGCCATCCTATTATAGCCCCAAATGCTAGAATAGGTGCCATGAAGTCAACACAAAAGACTGGGTTAAAATTTAAACAATGAATTTTGAACTTTTAATCAAACCACTGCGTTGGTAGATGTAACAACTGTAACAATTAATAAGAAAATGGCTTTCTTCAACTGTTGGAGGCAAAATATGAGCATTTTTTACTTGATTCAGAATCAGAATTTTTTTTTTTTTTTTTGCAAATCAGAAAAAAATGAAGCGGCGAATCCGAGAAGCAACAAATTAAATTGGTGTGGCCTTATCAGGCCTTAGATATATGATGAACATATTGTGTAATAAGTTGAACCCTACCTCTTCAGAGAAGGTTTGGAGCTGGTCCTTGGAGTAGATGTACTGCCATATCCTCTCCATGTCGTTCCAGTCTGTCACTATACCATGCTGCGGTACACAAAAGATACAAGATGTCACAAACAACCAGTGTTAGGAGTTTTCAAGTTTCACCTTAGCTCTCACAATGGCAAACAGGTAAAGAAACGTCATGCCCTTGTAGAATCACACTATGAGAACTAGGGGCAAAGTACATGTACATTGTGTATAGATGGTACAGCTAACAACCCTCCAACATCCTGTCAACACGAGAATACTTTGAACTTTAAAACATTGCACCATACAATGAATATCATTACCTCCATTGGGTACCGGATAGTCAGCAGGCCTCTGTGTTCCTGAAACAGATTTCAAACAGAGCTGTGACCATCATATACACTTGGTAATCCAATTACATTTGTACTTCTAAGTTCTACCATAATTTCTTTTTTTTTCATCATTAGAAATGTACATCTACATGAAAACAAAAAAAAAAGGTTTACTGTGACCTGAAAAAATTATTCGTCAGTTTCATATAACCCTGACAATCCGTTTTGTTTTGTCCCTAAAACCACATGCTCATACCGGTACGTGTATTCCCATACCTCAGCCTTAGGTCCAATGAACATGTCTCCTTCCAGTGCTCCAGCCATCACCCGTACATGTTTAGGACGACCAATGCTGTGTGGAGCAAAAGGTGAACACAGTTCACATTACAACAACTTTCACATGTCATGTATCGACAACTGTTATTTACCAAATACACCTTCCTGTTCCCTGCAAATGATTGTAAGTTTTGTAACCTTTGCCGATGTACATTTACATGCAGCAACCCACAATAATTCTTAACACTGCTCTTATCCTATAAGAAGAGCAGTATATTCTCTCTGCAGTAATCAATTACACAATACCAACATGAGAACTGATACTTACTAGTTTGGAAAGTGGTACTTTGGGATTTGATCCCCAGCAAAACCAGCTTTAACCACTCCAGAGCCCTGAAACATGACAAAAAAGGCAAATAACATAAGCCGATAACAATGTTTCACTAATCTCCCAGCAGATGTTGGTTTGAACTATTGTAAAATTTTCTGATGGCTCCTCTGATCATCACTCACTCTGAGTCCATCAGAAAACGTGATCTTTCGCCCAACATCTGCTTGGAGATTATCTTTTTATCTCCATCTGTGACAAGATGGCCTTCAGCTAAAATGGTATTTCATCTCAATTCATGTTAGACAGAAGGTGATGTACATAGCATACTGTGATCAATGGACAATGATGATAAAAAAAGTATCCATAAAATACAGACTTCTGTTGCAGTCCCCGTAAATGCGTATAAATTAGCAGAGTTGCCAGAGTAAATAAGTCAATTGAAACTCAATCCTAATGAAGTTTCCTGATGAACTATTTATGGTGTTAAGATTGGTACACTATGGGCAGATGGAAGCTTTTCTCTACTGAATCCTGTATCTAGGTAATACTTTCACACATGCTGAAATGTTATACTGAAAAATACTGCTATCATTCAATAAAAATATAACATTTAGCTTGATATATGCAAGACTGGTATTGATGATCATTATTATGCATGTATGACTATGAGTATGGGTCTCTACCATCAGACATAACGTCAAGACATACATAAAACTGCCCTGCCTTCCGCAAATCCCTGCAACTAATTGCATTTATAACTGAGTTATGCTGATGCTATTCCCCCATCAGGTCTGCTTCCGGAAAGTTTATCAATCAAATATGCATGCAGAACACGTTCCACGTCAGACGTTTCAGATTACTCAGGGGGAGATCTTATACACCAGGTCAACCTTCTGTTTACGCTCGTTTGTTTTTCTGAGAGACTGGTGATTGTACTTGCGACGAGAAGTCCAGAGATTAGCTAAGCCGGGACCGATTCAACCGTCCCACAAGTGCCGGAGTCGGACATGTTGGAATTGACAGAGGATGCCACAAGTTACAAATTTACGTAGCAAACTTATTTCGCGCTGTAGGGAAGTGAAACTTGGTCTGAAGCGTGGACTTACATTGTCGATCACGACTGGCTGGTTGGCGATAATGTCGTAAGACTCCATGGTGAGTAATTTGTAGGCACAACTCAGCCCGCCTTCTGCAGGCTTCTCCGGTAGAGATGGGAGGGTCAGGCCCCGCGAATGGTATGGTGGGATAGGTGGGTGACGTCATCTTAGAGCGCAGCAAAACAAATCTTACACTCTGAAAGCTTACTAAGCAAAAACACTAATATATTCACATGTAATCAATATCAACAAAACTATCTTTACAAAATAGAATTTTAAAACTTTAAAATCACGATATACTGTGGTTTATGTCTTGTTTAGCCGGAAAAACTTCAAAAACACCATGTGTATTGCATTTTTGTGCCATTAGGTCAAAGTTGTTTCCTAGACCAGTCTACTTTTATATATGGGGGTGATAATGAGTTCGTGTTCCCTGTTGATGGAACTTGTCTGGATGCTTTGCCATCACAGAAAACACAAAATAACTGGACTGTGATACAAACCTGGAAATCTATAAGGTCTTAGCAAAATTTAGGCAAACTTTTCACCAGTTTTTCAATCTTCAACTGCTGCAAAAATTGTTAGAACGACAAGCTCGAAAACATTCAGGCCTGCAACAGTTTTGTCGTCTGCTCTGAGAACGACAATCAGAGAACGACGCTGAGAAACCGCACCATAACTCCAAATACATTTAATCATACGCCGATTGAAGAAAGAGGACAAAATCAACTACATGAGCAAGCTTGTCTTTGGTGTGAAAAGTTAATGTATACGATCGTTTACAGAACGATATGGAGTAGAAAGTTGTGTCCTAGACACAATGTGGGTGGTCTGTGACTGCTTGGAAGGAAGGAAAAGCAAGCCAGTAGATTTAATATCGTCACTCCTGCGCAATATAATGTGTATTTCCTAATAATTGGTAGGTTCATTTCAATAAACTATCCTTAATGTCATCATTATCTATTTTACTTAATGAAAATTCATGAAACGTTTTGTAATGTGGTGTGAAATCGGGGAAAACGGCTGTTATTTAAATGACAAACAGGCCAATTATTGGGGGTGCCGACGATTGTTGGAACAGTGTGGGCTGACTAGTGTTTTGGACAAACGCAGTGAGCTCACCAAGATGGAGTCGGGTCCTCCACATCTCTCCCCAGTCCCCGGGACGGAGGCCATTCCGCACCACCACCCCCACCCTGGGGTACCCGGAATGCCCATGCCACCACAGCTGATGCCCATGACGACCCCGGTGGGGCTCCAAGCCATCTACCAAGCCTGTCGGCGGCTGTATGCCGACCAGCCCAACCCGCTTCAAGTCACGGCTGTCGTCAAATATTGGTGAGGCATGCTTTGTTATGGTCATTTCAGGAGCACATTTTCCTTCTCCAGATACCATTTTCTCAAAATTCAGATTCTCCACCGTACAAGAAAGTTACCGAAGACTTCAACGAGAAAGTTTGAAGCTAGGTTTTAGTCAGAATTTTGTTGGGAATGATGCCGTTGTGCCCGTGGGGTGGCATGCACCAGTGCGGCGCGCAGTTTTTCATCATGCCGTATCAACTTGCAGCCCGCTACCGGTCTAAAAGCCACATCCTTAGATCTCAACTCAGGATCGTTCCGAACGGATATCAGTAACCCTAGCTCAAGTTCAAAGTCATAATTCTGTATCAGAAGAAGAAAAAGGGCACCGATTTTATAAAGGCGGAACAGATCTTGCACCAGGCACACACTTTGGAGCTTCCTTTACTTGACTTCATCGAGCAACTTGTTCTTCTGTTTATACTTGACCCCATATCCAAATGTTAGGGGTTTTATCGACTTAGGTGCTTGGAAAGCAGACCGTTGTTTTGATCTAGGTGAAACACACAGAAGTTGTGACACACAATTTTTTTTTAAATTCCACTCCCCCCCCCCCCCCCAAAAAAAAAAGAAAAAGAAAATACTCTTTTTGTTTCTCTACCGGAAGGTATTTTCTATAGAATAAAAGTGTCATTTTGCTGCCAGCAAGTGCAAAGTATTTTTAACAGATGACAATCTGGTCTGAATTTAGCCAGAATATGGTTCCCATGATGATACGTTAGTCAATTTCAAGTTCAATCAGACCTCTTGGCTTCCAAATCTGTAACTGATTTGGTATAATGAAATGTCAGTATGGGATTCACTTTTAACTTTAGTTTAAGTAGACCTCTTGGTCATATCTGGATGGCACTTGTTTGATATGTTGTGTCAAAAAATTGCCATTGGACTGATTGGTTAAATTTTAAGGGTTCATTATGAAGTAATCTGTAATGTGATAAAATAATCTAAAAGCTAAAAAGAAAAAGTGAATATATTATATTCAAGGCTGGTAACGTTACAATGTGAGCAGATCCTAACTGCAGAATGTTTTAAAAGTCCAACAGTTATGTATAATATTACATTCTTTGGCTTTTAACATTCTCACAGCCTCCCGATCCCCTCTGTGGGGGATGTGTGGTGTAAGAGCTTGTGTTTTTCCATATAATAGCAGGCTTTACAAGGCAGGGGGTCCATAAGGACTTTATAGCTTATTCAGCATCAACTGTATTATCCATTGTTGTTGTTTGAAGTTGTGTTAATTGGGGCCTATTCACACCTACAGACTAGTAATTAAAGATCAAGGGGTCTGTAAATTGTACCATCAGGTGTTGTAATATGTTGATGTTGTGTGAATGTGGATGATGCAGAAGAGGTGTGAATGTGTTGTTTGTCACATGTATTCCTTTATGCTATACATTAGCTCTGAGATCAATGAGTCAACTTTTTTCTTTGGAGGGATCTCATCTATTTTTTTTTTATTGCTTAAAGTTAAACCAGATCTCCCATTGATAACTTGGAAATACAGTATGTTTCTTTCCTTAGTTCTGAATATAGATGATTATCAAGAAGTAACAGAATGCAACCACGGAATAAGCTACAGTACACTGTATCAATATAATCTGGTTGGACAGCTATATATGTTTCCATGGTCTCTTTACATTATTCATATTTAGTCTGTTGAATGGCTTGGAGCACAATGGAATAGGGCCATAACCTTTGCTGGAGGTGCCACCATCGGCCCCTTTGGAAACACTGTCATTAAAATGTAAACCAGATAGTGACTCTGTGTGGTGGAACAGTCAGTGGGTAAATCTCTGTTGGGGGCAGTGCTATCAATAGTATGTAGAGGTCATGTCCATGTCAGTCAGTCAGTGGCCAGGGCCTGGGAAAGGTGGCCTGCTCTCCATTTAGGATATACCCTGCAGTTATGAAAAGGACTGATGTCTGTGGGAACAGAGTTCTTTCTTCAGGCAGATTTTTGGAATGCTATTTGAAAACACTCCCGAGCAAGGTTACAAACGTTAGGAAACACACATGTCCACACTTCCAGCCATATGTGTACATCATTCTTATACATTTAACAAAGGGTATTATCAACCATTACAATTGTAGGTTAGTGTTACTGTGCTAAATCATCCGAATGATAAACTCTTTTTTTTTTGCATTGCCAGGTTGGGTGGTCCGGACCCGTTGGACTACATCAGCATGTATTCTAACCCAGGAGACCCAAACAGAGGCATCCCTGCACACTGGCATTATGTCAGCTTTGGTCTCTCCGATCTGTACGGAGACGGCAGAGTGCACGAGTAAGTACTGTTTAATGTTTATCTCCTTATTCAAGATATCGCAAACAATACGACTATAACAGTACTGTGTGTGTTACACCGAAGGGCAGTTATACCGGCCATACAGATACTACAGATACAGGTACGTATGTGTTAAGTTTACTTACACCCTGACCAAGGCTTGTGTTTCTATCCCCTAGATACACTGGCCCGGAAGGCCCAAGCGGCTTTGGATTTGAGCTGACAATCCGCCTAAAGAAGGAGACTGGTGAAACAGCCCCGCCCACCTGGCCTGCTGCCCTGATGCAGACCTTGGCTAGATATGTCTTCCAGTCAGGTGAGGAGAGCAATCGTAAGGAAGATTTTCTACATTTCATACTTTGTGTGTATCTTGTTCAGTGTCTAAATACTGTGTGCCGTGATAACAGCATGATCATTTATCTTTATTGCGTGTGCCTGTTTCTAGTATATTGTAACCTTTTACCAGTACATGTAGGTAGAGAAAGAGTCAAAACATGGAGAATTGTTTACTGGGATTATTAAACTGTGTGTGTTTGTTATATACTACTACTTGCAAGACTTAACTAATACACTATTGGTCAACAGAAAATGTCCTGTGTGCTGGGGATCATGTGTCGTGGCACAATGCGCTGGACAGCAGTGAGTCTCGTATCCAGCACATGCTGATGGCAGAAGACCCTCTCCTACAATCTATCATGTCCCCGATGGGCACCATCAACTTTATACAGGTATAGACCATACGTCACATAATACACTATGGTTATGCTAACTGTTCATGATAGAGCTTAACCTTATTCTCAAGGCATACTTCTTGTTGATTTTTTTATTAAGATTAGATTCAAAGTTGACTATATGTGGAAGTGTAAAAGCAGACATGTTAATCCTGTACTGCCAGAGGCTGTAACAAGTTAAAAAGGTTTTGGTGACTGTAAGAGTGACCAATGCCATGTGGTTGACTTTGGCATGTTGTTGCTTTCCACCTTAGATTATTGGAGTGACTGCGGAGGAGCTGCAGGCTGCACAGAGATGGAATGGTCCAGGTATCCTGGAGCTGCTGCGTAATGTGCCAGTGTAGGTAGTCCAATAATAGTGTACTACTGTACTGCCATTTCTTTTAACCTTTAGCACACTGAAGTAGCCGTCTGGCTACCAATTCTCTATTGGCTATGGGTAATTCAGCAGGGGGAAGGTTATGGATTACACATTCAAGATTTGTACCACATGTTGATGATTATACACATGTTCTGTAATGGTTACAGTGCAGGAGTTGGGTGTAGAAACATGAACTAGGTTGTCCTTGATGTGTTTTTTTTTAATGAGTGTTTGGCACGTTAACAGGCATCATGTCCTGTCATCCAGTCTTTAGAAATGTATACAAATTTTGTTATTACCAGTGTGCTTGGAAATACAAATTGATTACGTTGTTAATTACCTTTTTCTCTATCTCCACAGTGCAGGGGGACCTTGGCTCCTCACTGACATGAGAAGAGGTGAAACCATCTTTGAGAAGGACCCACAACTTCAGGTTAGTAAGACAAACCATAGTGTTCAAGCCAGTATACTTTGAGCATTTAGACTCCCTATGCTGTGATTTAGGCCCCTACTCTCTCTTTCAACCAGCATAGATGTGTTTCTTTCTGAGGAGTGCCGTGTGGTCCTTCATAAATCTCTGAAAGAAAAAGATGAACAAGATTGCCTAAATACTGTATACAACTTTATGAAGTTCTGTTTCATCCAAAGATTTCTCACTTGGTTGTTGTTGTGTGTAGGAGGTTGTGGAGAGAGGAATCGAGACTGAGGGCTCCAACCTGAGTGGTGTCAGTGCCAAGTGCAGCTGGGAAGAGGTGGAAGAGTCACGGGAAGAAAGAGAAGAATCGGAGGAAACAGTCAGACAGCGTATTACACCTCATGGTAAGTGGCTGAAGGTCAACATTGTGTAGGGTTTCTTCCAATAGTAGTTCATTATTATTGAAAGAACTTATTCTAAACAATGTATTCTGTAAGAATGGGCAGTATAAACCACCTATCCTTAAGGCCCATCTCTTTTTACTTTAAAAGGTTCCAGTTTTTGTGTTAGCTATAATTTAGCCTGGTAACCATACCTAGAGTGTTGCCTGACTGCCCAGTTCATAAGTACCGGCTGAGAAATTTTTATAATGTTGGTTTCAATCGGTTTCCCTAGGACAGGATGGCAGTAATCGGAAAGGGTGGCTTGAAAGATAGGTTGTCAGAAAAAGGCCTATGCTTAGTAGGACTGATAAAACACCCTAAAAACATCATGAAGGTGGAAGAATGGTTACCAGGCTAACAGCAATTTTCCGTCAATTCAGAATCTGAGCAAATCAAGGCAGAGCTGAGGAGGGGGCTGATGGGACAGCATGGATCGGGGGCGGCTGGGTTTGGAACCGGGGCAGGTGCCGACTGGACTGATCACGTCAACCACAACACAGACAGGTAAGGTGGAAACGGAAACTTCATTCACATCATGAGGTTTCATGTTGTTTGGTACAACAATGCAGTCAAACCTGTACAAGTTACCACCTTTCCATAAGGACCACCTGGCCAATGTGACCACTTTTTGGTGGTCCCTTAGATAATTTTTACCACTGATACATTCACAAGTCTGTAGTGACTACCTCTACACATAGACCAGATGTTATCACTGATTCAGTCCCCTGAGTGCTCTTCTTGGGCAGTTTTAAGTGTAATTCCTTTGACATGACAAGTCTATTAGCTTTATAAAAAAAGTCGTCTATAATGTTATAAGATGTTCAGCTATGTTATATGCATGGTAAGACAAAACAGTTGCAGTGACATTCATTGTTTAAATGACTGACTGTTTTTAGAGAGAGAAAAGACTCCCTGAGCAGTTCAGGCAGTACAGAGGAGGTGAAGCCAGGTGAGCTACAGAGGAGCCAGACCATGGATGCTGTACATGTCAAAATTAACAAGGAGGCTGGAACTCTACTGCCACTAGTCATGAGGTAAGGAAGTTAAACAAACAAAAATCTGTCTCCTTTTTCTTCTTCATTAGTATTTGATAAACTCATATGGCTTTCCAAGCATTTTACGTAAGACATACACAAGACAGTAAGGATTGATCGACTCAAAATAATCCCTACTTTTTTTGATAAGCGTGGTGGGTACTTTTAAACGTGCTCGAAGTGTGGCTCTCCTCAAACATGTCATACATCCAAGGGATGCTACAATCTGCTGCCATGTAGAAAATGTCAAATACTCATATGTACTCAGTAGTGTTACAAACTTGGATCCTATTTTTATGCCTTTACACGCATGTATGTTACAGGGGGAGATTGAAACACGGACGCCACTTCACGTTCAAGGACGTGTCAGGGAATTCAGCAATAACATTTGTGTCACCAAGAGTGATGGGAGCCATAGCAGATGAAAGCCACCCTTATGCTTCCAGAGGGCCATGGTTACAGGTAAGCTGAATGCAAGAATCTAAGAAGTAAAGATTTTTGCATTTTGTAGGCAATACTCTCTGAATACTTGTTGTTTTGCTGTCATTGCCAATCCAGTATTGTGTGAAGTAACATATCAATGTGTTCCATCCTATAGGTTCTTATACCAGAAGATTTTCTAGAAGCAGTCATAAAAGACTTGGAGGAGCTGTCCAGCACAGAAGAAGTAAGCCTCTTCACAACATTGTAATCTCCTTTTCTAATTACTGCATGTGGCTTAGCTTCCAATGCATTATACCTGTCTGGGTCTCAGTTGGCCAAATTGCCTGAACTTTGCCTGGATTTTTATTAAGATCACATATCTGAGAAGTAAAAAAAATCCTCTGAAGATTTCCAGACGGCAAGTATTTCTTTATACATGTATTGCTATAAGATATGATGTTCAACTGTTTTGCATCTCTGTGTACATGTAACTGATGTGTATTGTATTTCTTCAGCTTGTGGTGCCAAAGCAGTACAGATGGAGGGAGAGAGGGTTGACCATTAGTATCCTACCTGATGATTGGTGACATGGAAGGTCTGGTTTGTAAAAATGTTGTATATGGGGGGTAGAGGTTATTTTCATGCAGTGGTCACTGTATCTATTTTAAAATTGTGATAAAGGTACCTGAATGGTATTCAGCTATGAGTAGAGTATCATACACTTCCCCCTTTATTCTGGAGAAGGGGTACGAAGAGGAAACTAGGAAAATGTGTTAAGAATGAGCTATAGTTATCTTTTAAACTGTCTCAGTGCCTCAGCATATGGCATTTGTACTAGTACATACATTATGATAATTAAGATTGTTACCATGTTGCCATCTGAATGGAGCATGTGTCAATTTCTAAAGAGTCTTGGTTAATTGTTTTCCTGTGGAATGCTGGGGGTATTTATGCTGTTCACAAAAGTATATTAACAGTGATGAATGATAAAGTTTATATAGATTAAAGCAATGCCATAGATTTGCCACAACATCACTGTGTCGACACGCGACACTTGCCATAAAAGTCCTTTACAAGAGAGGTCACAGGAATTGTTGCATTGTTAATGTTCTACAGGTATACACTTACTGATGAACCAATAGCAACACAATGTTAGTTTACCAGCTGCTTCGTTTTAATCACCATAGGTTTTAAATGTTTTATCTCCATTGATTGGAATCATACAAATTGCCTTTTTTAAAATCTTGTACTGAGAAGAAGATATTAAGACACTAGCAATGTGGATTTAAGTCCCATATACAAAAGCCCACTGGTAGTGTCAAATTGTTATGGATTGCCAGAGATATTAATACAGGGTGCCTTGAACAACTTTTTTTTGACAGGGAAGGACAGTTGGCCATTTATTATTTAAAGGGTTTGTTTGGAAATCATTGCTAGTACAGACTGCTTTTACATGTATATTGTTACATCTTCAAATATTCAATACATGCTTTGCCTTGATATTCAAAAGAGAGATAGTGTACAAGTTGTATCTATGGACTTGGAAATTGCTTGTTTTGCTGCTGAATATGCTTTCATTATCTAAAGGATGTTTAATTTGTAGGTGTTACAGATGTTTGCTTTGCTTTCCTCTTCAGTATCACAGTTTATAGTATTATGTTAAGTAAAGAGGATATTGTGCTTAATGCTCTAATTACATTCACAAGTAACCATGATGTAATTGTTCTCTCCAAATCGTATATCTTTGTTCCCAATGGAATTTTAGGACCACAGTGAAGCATTGTGTTGTTCGTGAGCTCAGCCGTTAATGACAAGTGCCTTACAAGTGAACTTTAACACACTTTGCCCATCACTTACAATTCCAAATTGCTGCTGCATTGTCTTTTGGCAAGA
This sequence comes from Branchiostoma floridae x Branchiostoma japonicum, assembly GCA_013266295.2. Lineage (NCBI taxonomy): Eukaryota > Metazoa > Chordata > Leptocardii > Amphioxiformes > Branchiostomatidae > Branchiostoma > Branchiostoma floridae x Branchiostoma japonicum. The sequence goes on along the minus strand of CM023824.1, from coordinate 20,138,423 downwards.
CAAGAACAAGAACATTTCATCTGTACACATTGTCTCAGCATTTTCTAAACATTTGGTACGAGAAGTGTTTCGTCAACTAACTCGATAGTACCAAAAAAGTATGTAGTTATTTTATTTCCTGTCTCAAGCATTGCCTTAGAAATGTACAGAAAAATATTTTCATATAGCACATAGGAAATGTAGTTTTCTAGTTGCTGCTTTGCCAAGGAAACTGTAAACTGTAGATATATGCTGTTTTATGTCCAGACTTGTGTCATTTTCATGTTTGTGTTATACCCATCTTACTTTGCTGTCCTGTTGTCTTGTACACATTGTACTTAATAAGATAGAGGCTCACAAAGGTTTGGAATGTCTGTCCAGCAAAGTTGTAGGTTCTTAATATTGTAAAGAATATCAAATATGAGAAGAAAACTTCTGCTGTATTCATTGATAACCAGGGATCACACCCCTTGTCAAGCAATCATGCTGACAAACAGGAAAGGAGAGAACCTTTTCTGGAAAATTCTTGAACCTTTGACCTAACTTCCTGTCAGTGTCAGACACTAACACCCTTACGTTGGCATGGGTACATATCACCCAGCACCATCTTTCCCTCCCCTTGCTTAGGCCACATGTAGTCATCCCATACTCATCGCCTATACTGTATATCCCAGAGCCATAAAACAACAAGAATTCGGAGACCTCATATCTCCATGAAATATGGTTTCCTCAACACAAATAAAATATATTTGATGTGAAAGTCCAATCCTTTGGGAATGTTTCATTTCAACATGTTATCATAAATTATGCAAATGACCTGTACATTAACATAATACATGCATGGTGTTATAAATTTTGAACTAACTTACACATGTCACAAGTATGAAATTCCCATCATTTACCACTATGGAATCACAGAATTTTCATATTAATTATGCAAATGAAGTCCATATTTGCATAATTGGTATCTGTTGATATTCTACCTGCGATAGATTATACACATTACATGTATGAAAGTCCCATAATGTAAAACACTGGATTTACAGAATTTGTTAAGTAAAGAGGATATTGTGCTTAATGCTCTAATTACATTCACAAGTAACCATGATGTAATTGTTCTCTCCAAATCGTATATCTTTGTTCCCAATGGAATTTTAGGACCACAGTGAAGCATTGTGTTGTTCGTGAGCTCAGCCGTTAATGACAAGTGCCTTACAAGTGAACTTTAACACACTTTGCCCATCACTTACAATTCCAAATTGCTGCTGCATTGTCTTTTTATCCCATACTCATCGCCTATACTGTATATCCCAGAGCCATAAAACAACAAGAATTCGGAGACCTCATATCTCCATGAAATATGGTTTCCTCAACACAAATAAAATATATTTGATGTGAAAGTCCAATCCTTTGGGAATGTTTCATTTCAACATGTTATCATAAATTATGCAAATGACCTGTACATTAACATAATACATGCATGGTGTTATAAATTTTGAACTAACTTACACATGTCACAAGTATGAAATTCCCATCATTTACCACTATGGAATCACAGAATTTTCATATTAATTATGCAAATGAAGTCCATATTTGCATAATTGGTATCTGTTGATATTCTACCTGCGATAGATTATACACATTACATGTATGAAAGTCCCATAATGTAAAACACTGGATTTACAGAATTTCCTCATTAATTATGCAAATTAGATCCTCATTTGCATAATTTGCATCTAATTATGTACATCTCTGTGTAAGACACCTACAAACCAAAAATCATGATAATACGTTGCTCCTTTCTGGACTTATCTGCTCTTAAAGATTTCTCCAAAACCCACCCTGCAGTTCCAGCACAAGCTGCTAGGGGGACAAAACCCACACCACTTATTCCTGACAGGAAAAGCTTTCTGCCACAAAAAAATCAAGACCATAGCATGTTCAGGACAAAAGATACAAAAACCGGAATTTCAGCTGCAGTACCAAGGTCAGCCACCAGGAGGCCCAGATTTGACCTTGCCCTTTGTCTTCCTAAGACGTACCTACATACCAAATATCATCACGATCCATAAAGGTGTTCTTAAGTTATGCTCACTAGTAGTTGGCGGAAACACACACACACACACAGACACACAGACACACACACAGACACACACACAGACAGACCCAAAACAATATCTCCATTTTTCATGGAGATAATCATGGAGATAACAAGCTTTTTGACAATGATGCCCTAGAGCTTCTTTCTGAGGACACTGCCATTCCGACACATCCCCCACATATTCTCAACCATCCTGGTGACGTCTGCTCCCTCAGGGAAGCCGTTGTTAGCGATGACGTCCTTGTAGAATCCAGCGGACTGTTTGGGTGTCCGAGGTCGGTTTGGGTCGGTGAAGTTCACATAGTGCAGTCCGAATCGCTGAGTGTAGCCAGTTTCCCACTCCATGTTGTCCATTATGGACCAGGCGGTATATGCTCGAACCTTCACTTTGTCATAGTTAATAGCTGCAGAACAATAGATTAGAAGGACAGTAATATGCAATTCCAAAAGAAACAGATGTAGAAATACCTGGTTTTGTTCCTAAGTCAGTAACGCCCAAAACACGATTGCTGAACTTCACTTCGTTTGTGTCTGTGGTACTCTTCTGCTGCCTGTTGGACAAGGCAATCAGACATGGCAGACTTCACCCCCTTACCCACCCTACTTTACAACCCTCCCACACCAAAAATGTATGGCAATATTGCATTGTGTATATGGGGAGTCACGCACAAACACACCCACCCACACACACACACACACACACACACACACACACACACACACACACATACACACACACACACACACACAAACACACAGACAAGCCCCTCATTCACTACCTCAAGTTGTAGTGAATGCTAATGAAGTGTATAAAAACACATAGGAGGGAGAACATATTTTACAAGGTAAAGGTACGTACCTTTTAGTACCTCATCAATGTACGTCATGTAGTAACAAATACGGCCCGTGTCCTCCATGATGGGCGGCGTGACGTCACCGTCAGACCAGCCGTTCTCCGTGATGTAGACCTCGGGATCTCCGAACTTTTCCTTGGAGCAAATTGACACATTCTTCCACTGAAATCTTAACCCAACATTGCTCAACATATCAACTGGCAGAGCTGACTACTAAGGTGTTTTCATGGATATTGCCACATGTACTTTATCAACATACTTCTTGTGTGAACATTTATTTTATGGAGCTTTCGGTGCTGTCCCAAGCTTGTGTCGCAAGTGTTGCATTGGTTTCCTAGCTGGTTTAAGGTGCTATTCCGATTTGTTCGGACAGTAACCCCAAATAAAGTACACAGTCCAACTCTGGCGACGGCCTGATACACTTTTTGAATTTTGAAAAGTTTTTTTAAAAAAGTGCGTACATTAATATGGAATTTACAACATTTCTTTTAGTGGTGACTGGTCCTGTTGAAATAGTAAAACAAGGTCTGAAATGTTAAGGTAGACAGGTACCTTAATGTATTTGAGCACTCGACGCATCCCCCACGGCACAGCGTACAGCCAGTCAGTCGCAGCACGCGGCCACTCTGGAGACGTTGTGATGTTGATGTTGTCTAGGGGCCCCTTTAAACAACAGCAACATACTAGTAGTTACAACAGAGTTGCTGGCCTTGCTTTGCTGTATTGGCATTGAACCTTGAACGGGGACATTTAGAATAATTTATATCCACAATTAGCCTCCACCAGGCCTTCCTACGGGGGTACAAATCGTAGAATTCGGCAAAAGAAGGGAATAGCTGGCCAATAGAGTCGGTCCGCAGGAGGGTTGGTTTCCCCCCTCCGAAGGCCAGTCAACCTCAAGGCGGCCAGACTCCCCTAGCAAATATCTCCCTATTATAGCCCGCGCAGTTAGTCTGGTAGAGACTAATCCACAATGCTCACCTTCCCAGCTGGGGTATCCCTGTGCCCGACGATACGGCTAGTGTAGTGATTGAGGCCGAAGAAGTCCGACGAGCCACGAATGCTGGCCTTCTCTTCGTCGGAAAAGTCCGGGACGTCCTTATCTGGTAACGCCTCCCTGAGTTTCTGGACCTGATGAACATACAGAGGTTACAACTGCACAACTACTATTTTTTACAACTCACCAACAACTAAAGGTGTTACAACTCACCAACAACTAAAGGTGTTACAAATCACCAACAACTATAGGTGTTGCAACTCACCAACAACTAAAGGTGTTACAACTCACCAACAACTAAAGGTGTTACAACTCACCAACAACTAAAGGTGTTACAACTCACCAACAACTAAAGGTGTTACAACTCACCAACAACTAAAGGTGTTACAGCTCACCAACAACTAAAGGTGTTACAACTCACCAACAACTAAAGGTGTTACAACTCACCAACAACTAAAGGTGTTACAACTCACCAACAACTATAGGTGTTACAACTCACCAACAACTAAAGGTGTTACAACTCACCAACAACTAAAGGTGTTACAACTCACCAACAACTAAAGGTGTTACAACTCAACAACAACTTAAGATGTTACAGCTCACCAAGAACTTAAGGTAGTACTATTACAACTCTACAACAACTAAATGTAATACAACTCACCAACAGCTAAAGATATTACAACTCTCCAACAACTTAGGCTATTACAACTCACCAAGACCTTGAAGTCAGGTGGGTAGTCACCGTTGACATAGATGGGATGTGCGAACTGGCCGTTAGAAACTTGCATGTAATAATCTGCTGCTGCCGCATCGGCCGGAAGGTCGGGGTCTTGGGGCTCTGCCCAGTCCAGGCTGACCGTTATTCCGACCTTCCCGCCTTGCCTTGCTCTGTAGGTGTTGTTGTATGTGTGCCACACCCTGGCATGAGCCTGGGAAAGGTGAACAGTAGTAAGATTTGAAGAGCTGTTACATGGCGTCAACGATGTCACTTGATAGCAATGATCTGTTTGTTCTAGTTGCTCTTGGTTTAGATTTTCATGACAGGACGTAGATGGTATTCTGCTTTTACCATTTTCCAACGATCTATGAAATCATGTATTAAAGTACCAAAAGATGAAACTATACCTTCAGGATATTATGTCCGCAAAGATAGCTGGATAGTTGGCTTGGATCCTGTATGCCTGGAGCGTGCTGGCCGGTCAAGTAGCCGTTGTTACACAATATCTTTGCGTCGTTGAAGGTTAGCCATAGTTTGACCCTGTCCCCGAACGTCTGAAAGACGTACGATGCGTAGTCGTTGAAGTGATCCACAAGCGTTTCGTTCACCCACCCTCCGTACCTGTCCTGTAAGGCCTGCGGAAGGTCCCAGTGGTAAAGCGTCACCATCGGGGTGATGCCGTTTGCGATCAGCTCGTTTATGACGTTGTTGTAGTACTCGACTCCAGCTTGGTTGACGCCGCCCGCTAGGGTACCGTCGGGAAAGATTCGCGGCCATGACAGAGAGAAGCGGTAATACTTCAGACCCATGGCCTTCATGAGCTGCACGTCTTCTCGGTACTTGTTGTAGCTGTCACAGGCCACGTCTCCGGTGTCCCCACGGTCTACCTTACCAGGTGTGTGGGAGAACCTGTCCCAGATGGACTCACCTTTGCCGCTGGCGTTCCAGCCGCCTTCGATCTGGTAGGCCGAGGTTGATGTGCTCCAAATAAAACTGCCAGGAAAGCTGCCTGGTAGGAAGGCGTCTCTGACGGGATCGTACGCACCATAGTCGTGGACGGCGCAATGCACAGTGCTTAAGACCACACTCAAAGTCAACGGGACTAACATTCTAACCACGTTAGTCGACTTGTAGCCACTGCATGAGTCAACTTTAAAACGCCAGGCTCGAGTGAACTTTAAACTCTTTATCATGAGTCCGTCATTAGTTAATATCTAACCATATTTCGGACAGCGCTACTTTGTTAGTGATTGCTGCAGATGAATCAATGCAAGAACGTTTTTGCTGCATTAAGATGTATGGAAGAAACATCTCGATATAGGCTATGATGATAGTAATAGGCGAGAGTGCTTTTGAGCAATGTTTATCAACTTTCTCTATGTTTGTGTGTATGTGGACATCAAAAACATAACGAAGAAGTTGTCGATGGATTGTAATTATATGTGATATACAAAGGTAGGACTTTCACACGTGGGAAATATGTAACTTAGACAGAGAAGATCATCAACAGATAAAATTCAGTTCGGATCTAAAGCTGTTTATTTCCAGCTATGAGACAATGGTGTCGTGGAACTGTAGTTGCATTTCCTACAGGATTTTTTCCATGAATATTTATTCTGTAAAGAAAATACTATTATACATCCGTTTGTTACTATATTTGTGTGCCAGCTGGCTGCAGTCTCAATAACAATTTGATAGCAATGACACTACTGACTACAGCATACGTGATCTTGTGATCGGTGATCTTTTCATACAGGCATAAGCCATCACACACACACAAAAACTAGATGCTTCTAGCAACGAGCACTTTCACTACAAGAAGTGGTTATGGCAGCCCTATAATTTAATGACGACATGCCAAGCAATAACCAATAGAGACACAACAAACAGTCCACCACTGACACTGATGCGCACCGTACCCGACCCCCGACATTGCCCCCACATGTCCTGGACCATCCTGGTGACGTCTGCCCCCTCAGGGAAGCCGTTGTTAGCGATGACGTCCTTGTAGAATCCAGCGGACTGTTTGGGTGTTCTTGGTCGGTTCGGGTCCGTAAAGTCGACGTAGTGCAGCCCGAAGCGTTCGGTGTATCCTCGGGCCCACTCGAAGTTGTCCATGAAGGACCAGGCGGTGTAGGACTTCACTTTTACCCCGTCCTCGTTGATAGCTACAGCAATGATAACCCAGTGTTAGAATGTCTGTATGTAATGTCTGTAAGTTATATGTTTACCATAGTCTTTGTATCCATGATAATGATAATTGTTGTATTAGCAGTAATAATAGCCAGGGCAACACCCCTCCAACTTTCTGTAATAGACTTTATAGTCTACATTTGAATATCAAGTAGCTCAGCATTCTAAGGAAATATAAGACTGCACTATCATCTCTTCTGTTCCTGACAACCAACGCTGAGCACTCCACGATGTACCCTCTACTAACCCTTCTAGATTAAACTAGTTGCAAAGGCAGCTTCTCAGAGCACAACAACAATAATGATAGATAACCATGGTGCAGCGTACTTACCCTTCAACACCTCGTCGATGTACCCTGCGTAGTAACAGACTCGGTCGGTGTCCTCTATGATGGGCGGCTGCACGTCACCCTCAGACCGACCGTTCTCCGTGATGTATATGTCAGGATCGCCGTAGTTTGTCTGAAGACGACGAGAAAACGCAAGCTAAGTCCAAGGGTGTACCGGTAGGTAGTACTTTAAAGAGATAAATCATAATGATAGATTTCAACAATCTCTGATTTCCCTGCAAACGTTTGACGTTTTGTACCTTGATGTGCTTGAGCAGCCTGCGGAGCCCCCATGGCACCACGTACAGCCAGTTGGACTCTGCACGGGGCCACTCCGGTGCGACGGTCGTTTCAATGGTGTCTCGGAACGTTTGGCCCTGATTTCATAGGAAGACATCTATATTACTTGAATACATCCTAAAACATACCATCGCCCTTACCTACAAGTCGTCACTAACGCCTGCCCTATATCAGTGACACCTACATGCAGATCACGTCTACAGATAGGCGAGTTATGCTTTTATATAGGTAAGTGACTGTTACATGATTGGTATATCGTCCTAGTTTTGTGACTAACGCCGTTTAGTCGATAAGGTGCACATATACGACTGGTCCTGGCTAGTCCATTATAGCAAGGGCGTGCTTCACAATTGGGTACGGTTTAAGCCGACACGTCTTAGGAAGTCCAAAGGCCATGTTGTCTACTTGATATTTAAAAAAAGAGGTCTACATAACAAAATAAATATATATAACAAACTAGTTAGACGTTCTTATCATTTCAAGTCAACACTTACTGGGCCGATAACGATGTCTCTGTTTGCGACGATGCGAGTGACGTAATGGTTCAAGCCGAAGAAGTCAGACGTGCCCCGGATGTAGTCCCTGTCTTCTGGAGTAAACACCAGCGAGTTGATCCCTGGGTTAGCTTGAGCAAGCTGCTGTAGCTGTAGTGTAGGAAAAACGAAAATACAAGTACAAACTGTTGCAGTTGCAGGAATGCGATTTGTGTTCTAGAATTTTTGCAAGTTTACTATATTCACACTTTTAACAAGACATCGGGAAGTATTTGGGGTTTTCGTGACCTTCAATTTCACCCCATTCCCTGTGTCTGACCTTTTGACCTATCATTCTGCTTGTCAGTCTTCCCCACCCACGTGCTGTCAACCTACTCTGTCCGGACAGACAGAAAGACAGACAGACAGACAGATAGGTACACACACATACACACAGCTCAGCCAAACAAAACAATCGTGTAACAAACGTCTCAATTTTTATGCCTCCGTCACAATATACTAGAGACTTCATGTCCACTTATAATGAATACATATACTAAACTTACCTCATCCTTTAGGAATGGTGGATAGTCTCCGTCCACATAGATGGGATGAGCGAACCAGCCGCTGTAGATCTGCATGAAACGGTCCGTGGCCCGGACGTCGGCAGGGAGGTCTGGGTCACGAGGCTCCCCCCAGTCCAGGTTCAGGGTGATTCCAATTTTACCGTCCTGAGTTTGTCTGAAGTTTCTGTCGTAGGTGTGCCACGCCCTAGCATGAGCCTGAAATTTAAGGGGATGAAGTTGAGGGCATCATGACAGTGTTATCTCCGTTGCTAAAAGACCGATCCTGACTGTCCAACACAATTAGCAGTTCAACCAATGATTGAAATTTGCGATTCAAGCAATGAGAGAGTGGCTGCGTGTCCGTCAAATATTTATACGTATTGTTATGTTTGCATTTTGCATTTCTACGTTTTGGCGGAAGTAGGCGGGGCTTTGGGATCGGCCTTTTATAAGGGCACATTAATTTTATTTAATTTGACCTAATCTAACTTAATTTTACTTACATGGTGCAAGTGCACTTAAGTCCCAGATTCTTTCGCATATTCCAACAATCATTGAAGATGTGAGTAAACGTTAACATGGTGTGTAGCCCCCATACCTTCAGCAGTGTGTGTCCAGCCCGATATCCGGTCAGCAGGGTCGGGTCCTGTATGCCAGGGGCGTGTTCCCCGGTGATATGTCCGTTGTCACACACGACCTTTGGTTCGTTGAACGTCAGCCAAAACTTCACTCTGTCCCCGAACGCCTGAAAGACGTACGATGCGTAGTCGTTGAAGTGATCCACAAGCGTTTCGTTCACCCATCCTCCGTACCTCTCCTGTAAGGCCTGCGGAAGGTCCCAGTGGTAAAGCGTCACCATCGGGGTGATGCCGTTTGCGATCAGTTCGTTTATAACGTTGTTGTAGTAGTCGACTCCAGCTTGGTTGACGCCGCCGGCTAGGGTACCGTCGGGAAAGATTCGCGGCCATGACAGAGACATGCGGTAGAACCGTAGGCCCATGTTCTTCATTAACTGCACGTCTTCTGGATACTTGTTGTAGCTGTCACAGGCCACGTCTCCGGTGTCCCCACGGTCTACCTTACCAGGTGTGTGGGAGAACCTGTCCCAGATGGACTCACCTTTGCCGCTGGCGTTCCAGCCGCCCTCGATCTGGTAGGACGCCGTGGCCGTGCTCCAGATGAAGTCGTCAGGAAACGTACCGGGTCGGAAGTCGTCCCTGCTTCGGTCGTACGCGCCATAGTCGTACTCAGCACAGTACACCGTGCTCAACAGCACAAAGAAGGTCCATAAAAACATCATTTTGAACCTGCTATTACGGAGAATAAAAGTTAAACGCAGGCGTGGTTCAGACTGACAAACTGTGTGATCTTCGACTCAACGTTAACACACCGAAGTGCCGCCGAGTCGTTGGGGAACTCTGACCTCTGAGCTACAGTTTACTTAAGAACATGACTAGTTATCAAATAAAGTGATTATTGATTAGGTTAATGATTACTGAGTAAGATGGGCCGTTGACCTGTGAAAATGTGCGATATTCGCGGCGTGTTGAGGGTGTGCGTAAGTGAGATGGCCTAACCATTTTCAAGTTACTGCCAGTTAAAACATCCCAGCTGAAGTGTTAAAACCAAGAGTCGGTTATTGTTAAGAATCCTATACGAAGCTTTATATGGTTGTTTTTCTACTTGTGTTTTTTTTCGGTGACCAGGGTACCTGCTATTCCCTGCACAACAGTCTTTAGAACAGTAATACGACGAGAAGCTTTTTTTCTAATGATCCCAATAGTAAGCTACTAACATATGCCCTCACCCTACCCCTAACCGGCCTATACTTAAACAATAGGCTATTCATCGTAAGAATTGCGCTCTGTCAAATATGACTATGAATTCATTAAAGTAGTGACATATTTATTTCAAACAATTTCAACATTAGGACATTTACTTAAAATCAATAAAGAACATTCAATACCCACCCATGATTACATTGTTTAGTACATAAGTTTGGACCATTTCCTAACATATACTGCAATACTAGTATCTAAATTCATTTTACTTATCAGGAGGTAATAGTGAGCGAACGACATTAGTTCCATTTCAAGAAGGTACACAAAACGGCCATCGTGACAGAGAGAGCTAAAAATCCGCTGTTGATACGGAGTCCGGCTGTTCCCGACGATCCACGACACTCCCCCCACATGTCCTGAACCATCCTGGTGACCTCCGCTCCCTCAGGGAAGCCGTTGTTAGCGATGATGTCGGTGTAGAAGCCCGCGGACTTCTTGGGTGTTCTTGGTCGGTTCGGGTCGTTGAAGTCGACGTAGATGAGCCCGAAGCGCTCGGTGTAACCCTTGTCCCACTCGAAGTTGTCCATGAAGGACCAGGCGGTGTACGACTTCACCTTGACGTCGTCTTCTTTTATAGCTAAAAACGTAAAGACAACAGTGTTAAAATGGTGGTGGAATAGTTTTATTTGCAACAAAACTTACTTATTTTCGACGTGCCTGGTAGTGGTCAGTTCCTGTGATTTTTAGAGTTAAAGAAGAAAAAGACTATATAATGGTAATCCTATGTAAAACGGTAGCAATTGTTCATTGCCTATTACTGGCTTAGGATTTTCACATGTGCAGCGGCTTACCCTTCAGAACCTCGTCGATGTACGTCATGTAGTAGCAGACGCGGTCGGTGTCCTCCAGGATGGGCGGCTGTACGTCGGGGTCCGACCGACCGTTCTCCGTGATGTACACGTCAGGGTCACCGTAGGTTTGCTGCATGAAAAGTTATCGACACATTTTATATCTAACGTATATTTCATTCCCATAGTGTCTATTTGCCGACAATGTTACCCACCTCATTTCCAATACGCATGCGTCCTTTTGGGCTAGTTATTTCTGTTTGCTGAACTGCACATGCTTAGAGGCCAAAGGGGTCTTATCTTTATAATAGTTTCTTTCAAGCCGGAAAGTTGTTCACAGGCAATAGGTAAGAACATTTTTAAGAGAAGTTATGTACCTTGATGTGCTTGAGCAGCCTGCGGAGCCCCCAGGGCACCACGTACAGCCAGCTAGACGCAGACTGTGGCCACTCCGGAGCTACCGTCGCTTCTATAGTGTCCCGAAAAGTCTGGCCCTGATTGCAGAGAAAGATACATGTGAAAAAGGCTTCTAGCAGTTCCGCACAATGCACTGTGATTTCTGAAAGATCACTGGACAGACGTAGTGGGTCAGTCAAATATGAGGAAGACCGAAGCTACGTTGGCAAGAAGTTTTGTCCCTCGTGTTAGACGAAAAGTTTAATACCTAATCGTGTTTTCGACCAACACAGATGAAAACATTATGCCCACATAGTAGAGATAGTAGACTGTTATAGATTGAAGGCATCAGGTAGTACAGGGCGCATTGTCAACGCCAACACTTACTGCTGTGCCGACTGTGATGTCTCTGCTTGTGACGATCCGGGTTTTGTAGTGGTTCAAGCCGAAGAAGTCGGCCGTGCCGGCGATGTAAGCCGTGTCCTCCGCGGAAAACTCCGGGACGGTTTCCCCGGGATTTGCCAAGCCGACTTGTTGTAACTGTGGGAAAGCACAGAATATATAAAATGCCTCCCCCCTAAGGCGTAGCCAAAAAAATATTGTGTGGGCGATAGCATACAGACAGACTGCCCTGACTAGAACAGCAAGAGAAACGCAGGCATCTCTACAGAAATGAGTAATTAGCAACCTGTCCGAGTGACCCTATGACCCAAACGACTGTATAAATAGCAAATAATGATTTTGTGATAACCATCGTTTCTGTGTTTATGTAAGTGAACACTATACAATCGCTATTTGTTATATAATCAACCCGTGTTTGGTCGAAGTAATTATGACATGTTAGAAGAATAGCAATGAAGCTATATATGAAGCAGCTTTGTCTTTCAAAGTAGGTTGACTTTCCCAAGACCCCATATAACTTACCCCTTCCTTGATGAAAGGCGGATAGTCTCCGTCCACATAGATGGGATGAGCGAACCAGCCGCTGTAGATCTGCATGTAGCGGTCCGTGGCCCGGACGTCGGCGGGGAGGTCTGGGTCACGAGGCTCCGCCCAGTCTAGATTCAGCGTGATCCCCACTATCCCGCCCTGAGTTGGTCTGAAGTCTCTGTCGTAGGTGTGGTACGCCCTCGCATGGGCCTGGTGGGGAAAAAAGTAAAATAGCTGCTAGCGCTCAGGTCGACCAACGAATAAAAAGGATGCAATAAGAAATATACAAAATTGTATTATCCAACATTTATACACCATGCATAACCTGTTAAGAACACCTATAAGGCGATAGATACTGCGTACCTTGATGATGGTATGTCCACACCTGTAGGCAGACAGTAAGGTCAGGTCCCGGACACCTGGAGCGCGGGTCCCCGTCTCGTACCCCTTGTTGCACACCGGCTTGGGCTCGTTAAACGTGATCCAGTACTTCACCCTGTCCCCGAAAGTCTGGAACGCGAAGGTCGCAAAGTCGTTGAAGTGATCCACAAGTGTTTCGTTCACCCATCCCCCGTACCTGTCCTGTAAGGCCTGCGGAAGGTCCCAGTGGTAAAGCGTCACCATCGGGGTGATGCCGTTTGCGATCAGCTCATTTATGACGTTGTTATAGTAGTCAACTCCGTCTGGATTGACTCCGCCCGCTAGGGTACCGTCGGGAAAGATTCGCGGCCATGACAGAGACAAACGGTAGTCCCGCAGACCCATGTTCTTCATGAGCTGCACGTCTTCTCGGTACTTGTTGTAGCTGTCACAGGCCACGTCTCCGGTGTCCCCACGGTCTACCTTACCAGGTGTGTGGGAGAACCTGTCCCAGATGGACTCACCTTTGCCACTGGCGTTCCAGCCGCCTTCGATCTGGTAGGCGGCGGTGGCCGTGCTGAAGCTGAAGCCGTCTGGGAAGCGGCCCGGGAGGAAGGCGTCCCTGGTCGCGTCGTACGCGCCATAGTCGTACACGACACAACACGCCGTACTCAACAGCACGGAGAAGGTCAACAGGAACAACATGGCGAGAACTCAGCTAGGTGACGGATCAATGGATAAACGATCCAGCGCTCTTCTAACAACCGCCCCTCGGCCTGATGTTAACAAATAGCTGCAGCCGTTGGTTTGAAAAGGACTGAGCACACTGACCTTTAATCTACAATCATTTGTAGGGCGATTAATGATTATTGAGACCCATGAGTGACGCCCACTGAAGAAAACCAGGCTCGCAGGAATTTTGACGGGCAATGCATGACTTTTTTATTTGTTAATCGTGGTTGAATGGCCGCAAGAGCCCTTTGAAGTTGAGATTATACATGTATATATACGTTGTAGTACTTAGTCATTTCAGGATCGATAAAAAATTAGGATTGGTCTCCCTCTTTGTGTATAAAATTCTTTGGGGCCCAATTAAAGAATCTCTTACAGTCGTCAGCAAACAATCTTTGTTCTCAGATTTCTAAACGTTAAAAATAGTCGACAAACAATACATTGTGAATAGATTTTAATTAAATTTTAATTCCCTGAATTGACGATACAGCAATGTGAGGCAGAGCTCAAGTGTTATTTGAGTGCTTTATTGAATTCAAGCAGTGGACAGATGTCCGATAGGTTCTATACGAATGATCTCCGCAGAGATGTCACACACAAAATGAAAGCAACATCAACTATCAATCCTAATTACAATGTTGTGGTAAAAACAATGTACTTGAAAACAACTACAACAACCATGAAGCATGTCAAGGAAAAAAACATGATCTGGTTTCTCAATATGCACAAATAGCCAGGAAAAAAAAGAATGGTTCCATTCATGAGGTTATGACACTCCTACACACCGAAAAAGTTATATATTGCAGTGACCATGACTGAGAAAACTAGCACCCCTATGTTGGCGCGGGTAGCTGCCGCCCAGCCCACCGGCCCTCCCCTACACCCTTCCCACTTACTCCGCACCATCTCAGTGACGTCTGCTCCCTCAGGGAAGCCGTTGTTAGCGATGACGTCCTTGTAGAAACTTGCGGACTGCTTGGGTGTTCTTGGTCGGTTCGGGTCGGTGAAGTCTACGGAGTGCAGCCCGAACCGCTCGGTGTAGCCCTCGGCCCACTCGAAGTTGTCCATCAGGGACCAGGCTGTGTAGGCTCGAACCTTCACTTCGTCCAGGTCGATAGCTGTGGTGATTGGATGGCAAATAGGAAAGTCAATGTGATCTGCGATGCAAAATAAAAGCACAATTAGTTGTAAGACCAGAGATCTTCTCACCTTTCAGAACTTCGTTGATGTATCCCATGTAGAAACAGAGCCGGCCAGTGTCCTCCAGGATGGGTGGATCCGCCTCTTCTTCAGACCAGCCGTTCTCTGTGATGTAGATCTCTGGATCGTTGTAGTTTTGCTGTACAAGAATGGATGGTTGTTCTTTATACTGATACCTGACGCCATGAAGTGCAGGAATGCAGAGTTACCTCAGCTTTTAAATAGATACATATGTTGACCATTTAATTCGGAAAACGTTTAATTGGGTATTATTGATACTGTGAAAATTGATTGAATGCCTCGAATGGCCTTTTCTTACAAGAAGTCTTTCCCTACACGGAAATCATGGTACAGAATTTGACGGGTACCTTGATGTAGTGGAGCAGCCTGCGGATCCCCCAGGGTACGGAGTACAGCCAGCTGGAAGCCGCCTGGGGCCACTCGGGCGCGACGGTCGATTCCAGGTCTTGGTCGGTCCAGAAATTCGGGTCCTGACGAAGAAGGAGACAAACAATTTTTTTTATCGAAGAATAAACATTTGCATCCTAACCGGAATACTACATAAGTTGGCTCCGTCCCAGAGGTCTCGCCAAAAAATCATGTCTTGAAAAGACCAATGAACTTTAAAAAGTATCTATGAGTAGTGCTGAATCTCAAACATCTGAAACTGACCTGTCCGGTTGAGACCTTATGCTTCACTATCCCAGTTGAGTAATGGTTCAAGCCGAAGAAGTCGTAGGTACCACTGATATAGGTGATCTCCGCTGCCGTGAACTGTGGCAGACGAGACTCCGGGAAACCCTGCGCCAGACTCTTCCGCAGGATCTGTTACGTAAGGTGTGGAACTGTTAGACTAGAACAGCGGAGTTTTTATAAGATCCCACCTGTATGTTTAGGGTCTGGTCACACAAGTCACACACGTCGTACGATCGTCGTACGGTCCCAAACTGAGGGCGTTCTTGCGGGCAGTCATGCATGTGTGATGCAAAATCAAGCTGTCTTGTTACATAAAATGGTCTCTAAGATCCATGCCGTCGGTTGGTTCTGTCACTGTCTGCTTGAAAATTCCACGCCATCAAAATCGTACCGATAACCCAAGACTAATGTGACCACACTGTTAGCAAAAGTGCGTATATAAGAACACGGGGAGTGATGTGTATGTAAGATAACTCACAATTTCCTTCATGGCGGGAGGATAGTCGCCTGCTGAAGTGTAGATCGGGTGGGCGAACCAGCCCATCTGGAACTGGAGATCGCGGTCGGAAGCGACGACGTCTGCCTGGAGGTCGGGGTCGAACGGTTCCGACCAACCACAGCTGAGGGTGATGCTGACTTGTCCTCCCTGGTCACCGCGGAAGTTCTGGTCGTAGCTGTGCCACGCACTGGCGTGGGACTAAAGAATGCCGCCATTTAACTGTTGTCAGGTACGTTGAAGAGACATAGTACAGATTGATGGAAGACGAGAAGGCACGTTTGCACCCCCCCCCCATCCAACCCCCCAACTTTTAAATAAACATGAAAACATGAGACGGCTAGTAACATGGCTTGTACAGTGGAAAAGTAGAATTTAACATGAAATATCAAACGCCGTTTGCCAACCCCGCCCTTTGTGACATTATACCCTGTCGCCCTAACTTATTAACGATAGAATATGTAAATATTGTACAGGAAATGCAGTGGAGGATGAAATGCACTTTATTTGTCATTGCCCTCATTATAGCACCGAAAGAGATAAGCTATTTGAAACAGTCACCAAAATGTTCCCTAGCTTTATTCACCTTCCCAGCCTACAAAAAACTGTATTTCTATTAACACCTCCCAATTCATATATCTCGCAAAATGTCGGCCATTTCATACTCCACTGCACACGGAAAAGAAATCAAACCCAACAATAACTACAAATGTATATATTAAGTAGCATTAGCATTACTTATCATCAGTTTTACTGTTTATTTACTTTTGTTATCATGTTCTTGCAATTAGCCCTCGGGCACGAATTTGCAATAAAACTTATTATCAATAAGACTGCAAATCGTA
Organism: Branchiostoma floridae x Branchiostoma japonicum; assembly: GCA_013266295.2. Classification (NCBI taxonomy): domain Eukaryota; kingdom Metazoa; phylum Chordata; class Leptocardii; order Amphioxiformes; family Branchiostomatidae; genus Branchiostoma; species Branchiostoma floridae x Branchiostoma japonicum. The sequence goes on along the minus strand of CM023824.1, from coordinate 20,121,630 downwards.
CCTTTATGATGTTGTGTCCGCAGAGGTAAGTGGAGTTGCCCGAGTCCTGAATGCCCGGAGCGTGGCCACCTGACCCGTATCCTGCAGTACACACCACCCAGGGCTCGTTAAACGTGATCCAGTACTTCACCCTGTCCCCGAAAGTCTGGAACACGAAGGTAGCGTAGTCCTCGAAGTGTTGCACGAGCTCCCCGCTAACCCAGCCACCGTACCTGTCCTGTAAGGCCTGCGGAAGGTCCCAGTGGTAAAGCGTCACCATCGGGGTGATGCCGTTTGCGATCAGCTCGTTTATGACGTTGTTGTAGTAGTCAACTCCAGCTTGGTTAGGGCCGCTTGCTGAGGTGCCATCGGGAAAGATGCGGGTCCACGAAAGAGAGAATCGGTAGAACCGTAGACCCAGGTCCGTCATGAGCTGCACGTCTTCTGGATACTTGTTGTAGCTGTCACAGGCCACGTCTCCGGTGTCTCCTCGCTGCACCTTACCAGGTGTGTGGGAGAACCTGTCCCAGATGGACTCACCTTTGCCGCTGACGTTCCAGGCACCCTCGATCTGGTAGGACGCCGTGGCCGTGCTCCAGAAGAAACCGTCGGGAAACTGTCCCGACCGAAATGTGTCCCTGGTTGGGTCGTACGCACCGTAGTCGTACTGAGCACCGCAAACCGGTCCCGTTACAAAAGACGCGGCAAGCAGAGCCAGTATGGTAGCCAACATCATGTCTCCGCTCAGTGCTTCGAAGAGCTCAAAATAATCTTGGCTATAGCACCAAGGTTGACTAAGCGTCACGCCCACCTCGTGGGACGTTGCAGATGAAGTAATGCTCAGCGCTCGTTTCAGAAGGCTGATTATATAAAAAACAAAATAATGCCTTTTTCTACTCGCAAATATCATTTGTGTTAAAAATCTCGTCAAGTTTTCTCTGACATTTAAGACGCTGGAAGTATTTGAATCCCAAAGGAAAATGCGTTTGGCGACAGACTTATTCAACAGTCACAGAACCTCATGAACAATCCCTGTAAAGGTTATAGTAACAGGGGTCAGTTTTACCCCGATTTTGTTAATAATTATTCATGTCCTTTGTTTGTTTTCACTTGTTCCAAGTGGTTGTTCTGTTGTTAGTGTTGGGAAACGTACCCAGTCTGAATGCATGCCTCCTGAAGTTGTGACTTTATATTGTTATACATTACGTACAAGTAACGCTATGAACGAAAAGGCCTTACATTCCCTATTTGTTCAATACGCATTTATTGGGAACAATTGACGATGGCAAGCTAGGTCACATTGCTGTAACGTAAGTGTCTCATTGTTGACATTCCGCCATTACGACTTAACCTGAACACATGCATTACTGAATACTTAAAAACCAATAAACATTGGTTGTGAAAACCAGAGACAGCAAGGAAAATTGAAGATCAGAAACGAGATATCCAGAGGCCATGAAATCACGTTTTAATACAGTCATTCAAGAGCAAGGCGACAAATGAGAACTTTAGAAGACCCCCTCCCCTCGTGTACAGATAGAGGCTGTATGAATATTTCCACAAAGATGCCTCATAGGACTGGGGTGCATGTGCGGTAAGTGAAAGCCATGTCACACGAAAAATTTATTGTGTTCACAACGTTCTTTTAAGGCAGCGTAGCAGAAAACAATGATAAGATTTACAAAAAAAAAAAAACACGCGTAAACAAAAACAAGAACACCAACTTAGTATGAAGCGTTCAAGCTGCCTTGTTGATAACTCAAATACAAAAGTACTACAAATAGCAAAACCAGTGATCTTATAAGGCCACCAAACTCTTACATCTTGACAAGGTTATACATGGCAGTTATGATTGACAGAGCTAAGAGCGCGATGTTAGCGCGCGTGGCTGCCGCCGCTCCCCTGCACTCCCTCCACATGTTCTGCGCCATCCTGGTGACCTCCGCTCCGGCAGGGAAGCCGTTGCTAGCGATGACGTCCTTGTAGAATCCAGCGGACTCTTTGGGTGTCCGGGGTCGGTTCGGGTCGGTGAAGTCGACATAGTGCAGCCCGAAGCGCTCGGTGTATCCTCGGGCCCACTCGAAGTTGTCCATCAGGGACCAGGCGGTGTAGGCTCGAACCTTTACTTGGTCTTCTTCAATGGCTGCAGCGTTAGACATACACAGACAGCGTTTACATCTCACAGTCCTCCGAAGACCTCCAGACAACAAACTACATTATAACCAGAAATACACTTAACAATAAAATATCAGTGATGACGGCGCCGTCACATTCGTCGTAGGTCACCTACGATTTTGATAGGATTTTTCTGAAGCAGACAGGACCAACCGCCAAGGACCAAAGAGAGCATTTTCGGTAACAAGACAGCTGGGTATTGTACGACATACACATGCATGGCTATCACAAGAATGCCTTCTGTCAGTATTCGTACGACGATCGCACGATGCATGTACATATATGTGACCATGTCCTTACCCTTCAAGACCTCGTCGATGTACGTCATGTAGTAACAGATGCGGTCCCTGTCCTGCATGACAGGTGGCGTGACGTCACCGTCAGACCGTCCATTCTCGGTCACCAGCACCTCGGGATCACCATAGTTCAGCTGAAAATTATTTCAGAAACATCTTCAGAAAAAAAAGATAATGTTGAGAATAACTTTATCCGCAATTTTAGAAGCAAGGATTAGTTTCTGTATTTGTCCTATATTGGAATCCATTCTTAGCTCTATTCTGATATTACTATGGGAATCGCAGGCTACCAAATTGCAGCCAGCTTTACTCTGGGTTTTTGACTAGCAGAAATTATGACATGTACAGAGATGTATAGCTCTACCTTGATGTAGTTGAGCAGCCTGCGGAGTCCCCAGGGAACTTCATACAACCACTCCGACTCAGCCCTGTTCCACTCGGGTGCCGTGTACTGTGCGATGTCCCTGTCGTTCGAATACCCTGGTGCCTACAGCATAGCAAATACAATACAAGAAATCGGATAGTTCAAACCAAAGTGCAGACCGAGAGGTTGCTATGGATTTTTCCCACTGGCACTTGGCCAACTTCCAGCTTGTAGGACCTAACTTCCTGTGCTTGACTTTTTGTGGTCTGTGGTTAGGGGGTGCCCTCACCCACGTGCTGTCACTCAACTGTGCGGACTCACTAACACACAAACACACACACACACACACACACACACACACACACACACACACACACACACACACACACACACACACACACACACACACAGAGAGAGAGAAACACACACGTTGATGGAGAAAAATTGCTGAAAAAGGACAGAAAGCTCATGCTATGTACCACGGAAAGTAACATACCGCTCCGACGACCACGTTATCCTCTATGATCCGTGTGGTGTAGTGGTTCAGGCCGAAGAAGTCGGAGGTGCCTCTGATGAACTCGACTTCCTCCTGCGTGAACTGCGGCAGGCGAGACTCCCTCAGACCCTCCGCCTGGCTCTTCGCTAGCACCTGCGGGAAACGTAACCTGGTCACAGACTATGTACCGAGCCAATGTACTGTGCCCCTCGGCTACCCAAGAGCCATGAGCCGCCGAAACTACCAAGCCTACCCGAGGAATTATGCCGTGCCCAGACAGATTTCTGGCTCTTGGTAAACGTCGATTGTAGAGAATTAAACAGGTCATTCAATCTCATCGTTCCCTTGAAAACTTTGCGATTTTGTTTGCCATTTATACAAGATAAGAGTTGCGACGAACCTACCCATTTATTTCGATAGAATTATAAACATTCACCGCAATGAACAGAATTTGTTTAACCTGGTGAGTGACTTTGTGTGTACTATCGAAGCAACTCATATTTACACACAGTTACTGAATAACTTTTAGTTCTTTTCTATGTTCGCCTGATGTTGTTGTGAGACGTCATCTTCCACCGAGGTCTGTAAATGTCCTATGTAGTAAAACTGCCTACGAATGTCTGTGAGCTTTTGGCCATTTGTGCCTTTTGCCCATTGAAACAAAATGGCCTGTTTGTACAAACTGACGAACATGCGTTTGCTAGCCTCGGAAACGGCCTTGTTCAGTCCTCAATTTGTCGACAACTCACTGGACTATATCGTAGCAAGGCTGGGTCCCAGGCTATGTTTTTTGGCAGACATTTGGAATAAAACAACGCTTAACTCACGGCCTCCTTCATGACGATGGGATAGTCGCCTTGGACGCTGTAGATGGGGTTGGCGAACCAGCCCAGGTAGAACTGCAGGTACCGGTCCGTGGCGATGAGGTCTGCGTCCAGGTCAGGATCCCGTGGTTCCGCCCAGTCCGAGTTGAGGGTGATGCCGACCTGTCCGGCCTGACTCGCTCGGAAGTTCGTGTCGTAGGTGTGCCACGCCTGAGCGTGAGCCTTGTGCATGCAAAAAAAGTGTTTTACAGTTAAAATACAACAATAGACGCAGTTGAGGTCTGTTCTGGTCATACTTTTTGAACCATTGCATGTCATTTATCTAAGTGTATTTGTATGTTTGTTATTGTCTCTCATTTTTATATGGGCTTTTGGTCTCAAGTAAAGACTAAATGAAATGAGGTGCCGATGGACAAGATCAGCCACTGAAAAGTAGCTTCTGGAAAAAGCAAACGCGGACTTTTTACGTGTTCTTGTTGTGGCGAGGAGAAAAGGGAATATTATATTCATATCATGCCTGTTTGTTACGTGCCCTCGAGCTCTTTAATGTTTGTATCACATTGATTTGCAGATGAAAGATATTAAAGAAGCATTATACATGTATTTAGTAAGCCAAGCCCTGCCATGCAGAGCAAAATAAAGTAGCTTTTCAACGGAAACCTAGCATCGATAGCGGAAAAAAGCAAACTAATTGGTCTTAGTCGAGATAACCAAGTGAGAGATGTCGGTATGTATACCTTTAGTATGTTGTGTCCGCAGAGGTAAGTGGAGTTCCTCTCGTCCTGTATCCCCGGAGCGTGTTCCCCTGTCCCGTACCCGATATAACACACCACCCAGGGCTCGTTAAACGTGATCCAGTACTTCACCCTGTCCCCGAACGTCTGGAACGCGAAAGTCGCGTAGTCGTTGTAGTGCCTGACGACGCCCTCGCTCACCCATCCCCCGTACGTGTCTTGCAGGTTCTGCGGAAGGTCCCAGTGGTAAAGCGTCACCATCGGAGTTACGCCGTTACGTATGAGTTCGTTGATCAGGTTATTGTAGTACGCGACACCAGCTTCATTGGGGCCGCTTGCTGAGGTGCCATCGGGAAAGATGCGGGTCCAAGAGAGAGAGAAGCGGTAGTACTTCAGACCCAACTCCGTCATGAGCTGCACGTCCTCTCGGTACTTGTTGTAGCTGTCACAGGCCACGTCTCCGGTGTCCCCACGGTCTATCTTACCAGGTGTGTGGGAGAACCTGTCCCAGATGGACTCACCTTTGCCGTCCACGTTCCAGGCACCCTCGATCTGGTAGGACGCCGTGGCCGTGCTCCAGATGAAGCCGTCAGGAAACCTGCCCTGCCTGAACGCATCTCTGTTGTGATCGTACGCGCCATAGTCGTACTGAGCACCGCAAACAAGACCAAGGCACAAGGACGTGGCAATTGCAAATAGACCCAGCATCGTGCCCGACATCTTAGGTCTTGTACAAAGTAAGCTTTGTAACAAGCTGATAGAGGGAAACACGGTTTTGTACCTATGTACCGCCCCACGACATCGCAGCTGAGGTAATGTCTTTCTCTGAACAATATCCACTGGCTCGTCTCAAAAGATCAAACTACCGAATTCAGCGTCGTATGCTGTTTCCCATGCTATATTTAACCTTTTGCTATATTATATCCATACTTTCTCTGATGTTGTGAGAGCTTGTTATATTCCGTGCGTGTTTGCAATTATACTTCACAGAAGTGAGAAATTAGTCCAAAAATATCGTCTCAGAGCCAATGTTGATTTTCAAACCCTGTTCTTGTGCGGTCCCTAGTCAAGGTTGAGGGTACAGGGTTAGCGTGGGTTGGTTAATGTTTACCATCATGGTCTCTTTTCGTAAAAACACGAGCGTGTAACAACGTTACGTGAAGTGTTATTAGGCCACGGCAAGTAAATTTTATCCCCTGCAGACTTCAACATGATCTAATGCGAAGGTGTAAAAGAACATAATGAGCAAAAAAAACAAAAACAGAAAAAAACAAGAAGGCTACCTTGAAATTATGATAAAAAATAAAGACAGACGGACAGACGGACACAGACCATAAATGTTGTAAGAAGAACTGAAGCAACATGCCATGGTACACAAAAAGTCTTTTATTCCTGTATTCAAGAAGTGCACAACGTGACCAATGCGGGTATGGATGTCGTCCATACAGTTTACTTGCTGCGGCCTTATTAGAGTGTACCTGGGCCTACAGCCTACATACATGCCTGTGTGAAATGTATCAAGTCGGCTTTGTTTGACGCAGTCTGTACCCTGACTACCACGTCGATGTAGAGGTTTAGTTCCACATGTCACGTACACCACGTTAAGCACACGATGGCAAAACACGCGTAAGTACACATCAATAAAACTCCTTCACCGACTCAGCCATTGGTAGGACACTTTAGCGCAACGCTCACATCGCAGTGAATTTTAAGGTCTTTACCGGCCAGTATACTAGTATATAGCCTTGCATTGCTCGCCACTGTACTGCTGTGAAATTCTATTTCGAGATCCGCCTCTAATACATTTATGTAGAAATATTCCAAATAATGGTGATGCGAGTACACTTAGATACATTTTAGTATCAACGGCGTCTGTATCAATTCAATTCACTACTAATTGTGATGCACAGTCAGGATTGTCCTATTTGCAAGATAGAGCCAAGTCACACTCAGGTGCTTCCTACTCAAGTTATCATGGGAAACTTTATACACGTCTACATCTTGAAAATAGTACAGATAATCGTAACCATGACTGAGAAAACTAGCACCCCTATGTTGGCGCGGGTAGCTGCCGCCCAGCCCACCGGCCCTCCCCTACACCCTTCCCACCTACTCCGCACCATCTCAGTGACGTCTGCCCCCTCAGGGAAGCCGTTGTTAGCGATGATGTCGCTGTAGAAACTTGCGGACTGTTTGGGTGTTCTTGGCCGGTTCGGGTCGGTGAAGTTGACATAGTGCAGCCCGAACCGCTCGCTGTAGCCACGAGACCACTCGAAGTTGTCCATCAGGGACCAGGCGGTGTAGGCGCGAACCTTCACCCCGTCTACCTCGATGGCTAGAGCGTTAGGTAAAAGAAAGTGGGGAATGAGTACCTTGTTTAGTATGATGACACGTTAGAACTTCTGTGTGCAGGAGACGCAAATCTCTATAACTCTTACGCGGTCACATTCGTCGTAGGACGTCGTACGATTTTGATGTCGTAGAATTTTCAAGCAGGCTATGATAGAACCAACCGCCGACAAGGATCTAAGACAGACTTTTCCGTAATAAGACATGAATTTTGCAGGACACATGCATGACTATCCCAAGAATGCATACAGTTTGCAGTCGTACGACGTAAGTGACCGGTCCCTTACCTTTGAGAACCTCGTCGATGTAGCCCATGTAGTAGCAGATGCGGTCGGCGTCCTCCATGATGGGCGGCTGTACGTCATGGTCCGACCGGCCGTTCTCTGTGATGTACACATCAGGGTCACGGTAGTTCATCTAAGGGCAACACAAAAAAGGGTTTTTAGTCATTCACATAAGAAAGTCTTGGGACGTAGAAATGAAAATGAAACAAACGAGCATGCATTATGACAAACGCTCTGTCCCTGTGTGTACATTGGAATTCTACAATCATGGACACCCTCGAATTTCAGGTCTTGAGAAAAAAAGGATAAGTATAAATTTCACTCTACCTTGATAAATTTAAGCAGTCTGCGGAGCCCCCAGGGCACGACATACAGCCACTCGGACGCGGCCCTCGGCCACTCAGGTGCCGTGCTCTCGGACAGATTCCTGTCGTTGGAGTAGCCTGGAGTCTACATAAAGAAACACTTTCAGTATTTTAAACATGTCCAGAGTCAGCAGAGTGTTAAGCCGGATTTGAAGATTTCATGAATTGATAATGGCTCAAACAAACAAACAAACAAACAAACAAACAAACAAACAAACAAACAAACAACAGGAAACACATACATCGGTAGGGTCCACCCTGTTCTGAATGATCCGTGCCGTGTAGTGGTTCAGACCGAAGAAATCCCCCGTGCCTCTGATGTTCACTATCTCGGCCGGTGTGAACTGTGGCAGGCGAGACTCCTGAAGACCCTCCGCCTGGCTCTTCTCCCAAATCTGTGGGTCACGGAGACATGGCAGTCATTGGAAGTCTTTGTGATCCAAACAGCGCAGATCTATAGCCTCCTGTGCAGACTCCGTGAGCGGGTGGCTGTTTTGATAATGCGTTCTGAAGTTCTTTTGCCGGCCAGAGAAGGTTTCAGACCCGATAGAAGGTTCGCCCCGAGAGAAGGTTCATTTCCCGCCGTGGCAGGAATACAATTTTCGCTCACCTTTGCCAAGGCTTACTTTGTAACGTCACCTTCCACATCTCTTCAACACAACCATAAAACCATACAGTAAATCATTTATGACTGTGAGAGTAACATTTAAGATCTTAGTACATGTAATAGACACAGCCGTGTCTATTAGTTTAACGTTGATTCAATGAAATCTGCACACATATGAAATCTGCACACATATGAAATCTGCACACATATGAAAATGCGTTATCAGATATACAAAATACCAAGTACATTAGACAGACGGATATTTGTGTGCCTAAAAAAGAAAACTTTGTCCAACTCACGATGTCCTTCATGGCGGCGGGATAGTCTCCCTCGGCAGAGTAGATGGGGTGAGCGAACCAGCCGATGTAGAACTGTATGTACCGGTCTGCAGCAGCGACATCTAGCGGAGAGTCCGGGTCACGGGGCGACGGCCAGTCACAGTTCAGTGTTATACTGATCTGTCCCTGCTGACTGCTTCGGTAAACGTCATCGTATGTGTGCCAGGCCTCCGCGTGAGCCTTGCAGAAATAAAGTGTTCTACAGTAAATACATTTGTGATTTAGCGTTGCGTTTACATCTACTGTGTGCAAGAGCGATGGAACGAAAAAAAGTCTATCCCAAAGTTTAAGGAGAGCAGGGCAATACACAATCTTGAGAAGCAGAAATGTTTGCGCGTATACGTACCTTTAAGATGTTGTGTCCGCAGAGGTAAGTGGAGTTGCTCGAGTCCTGAATGCCGGGAGCGTTCCCTCCTGTACCGTACCCAAGGAAACACACCACCCAGGGCTCGTTAAACGTGATCCAGTACTTCACCCTGTCCCCGTAAGTCTGGAACACGAAGTCGGCGTAATCGTTAAAATGTTGTACGAGCTCCCCGCTCACCCATCCTCCGTACCTGTCCTGTAAGGCCTGCGGAAGGTCCCAGTGGTAAAGCGTCACCATCGGGGTGATGTCGTTTGCGATCAGCTCATTTATAACGTTGTTGTAGTAGTCGACTCCAGCCTGGTTGACGCCGCCCGCTATGGTACCGTCGGGAAAGATTCGCGGCCATGACAGAGAGAAGCGGTAATACTTCAGACCCATGGCCTTCATGAGCTGCACGTCTTCTCGGTACTTGTTGTAGCTGTCACAGGCCACGTCTCCGGTGTCCCCACGGTCTACCTTACCAGGTGTGTGGGAGAACCTGTCCCAGATGGACTCACCTTTGCCGCTGACGTTCCAGGCACCCTCAATCTGGTAGGACGCCGTGGCCGTGCTCCAGATGAAGCCGTTGGGAAACGTACCTGGTCGGAAGTCGTCCCTGGTTGGGTCGTACGCGCCATAGTCGTACACGGCACCGCACGTGAACCCCAGTAATAACGACTTGGTGAGGAGAGACAGCATGCTAACTGGCATTTTAAGCTCAGTGTTTTCTAAACGGGACAACGCCCCCTTCTGGTACAAAGACCACGACGTCCGACAAAGCACTCTGAGGGAAATCTCAAGTGTGAGCTGGTACCGTGAGCAGGGCGTAACCCTAACAAAGGTCACAACAAAGACAATCCATCATGGGTCGTCTCAGAAACTCTAAACTTTATTCACCTGTCTTGGTTATTTTCAAACTTTTGATTTCTAACAACAAACATAGTTTTGTAAACATTTGTAACAGGAAAAAATGATCAGCAGCTATATGAGACATGAACTATTTCATTGCTAGTCTAAAACAAACGACAAACGACATGCGTTCTAGAACGAATAAAGTGCGAACTTTTGGTACCCCCCTTTGGGTACTGAATAACTGGGCCTGGTTAATGATTACTAGTACATACAATCTGGGTACGACTGAACAGTACCATCTCGCCCGGGGACATTATACGACAGAATATTCAATCGTTTTTTTTATTTTTTTATTTTTAATTTTGGTTTTGTAGTAAAACAGCCCGGTGAGAAAGAGTTATAAGGAACTTTCCCCACAGTTGGGCCAGTACTTGGTCAATCATTACAGTCTGGCATAACATGTCGCCCTGTAAATGCATTGTAACACCAACTGTGATACATAACCGTAATTTTTTGTCGTTTTTTTTTAATGATATAGTAACAAAACAATATGGTAAGGAACCAGCTGTACATTTTACTTTCAAGTTATGGAACGGTGTTTGCGCGTTCTGTTTGATTTGTATCTCAAGGTGAAGTACAACGTCACTGCAAGTCAAACTGTAGTGAAGTAGTATACAATGTTATCTTGTCAGGTCGGTGATTGTGGTCTCTCCACAGAGCACATTGTGTGCTGTCCAAACGAACCGCCCTACTCGTGGGTCTCCAGGCTCTCCTCCTTGTCGGGTTTACCTGGCTTCATCCAAACAGGGCTGACGGGCCGGCCGAAACGCTTGGCCTTGTCCACCTTGGCGCGGACTTTCTCCTAAAAGAGGAACAGGAATACAATCATGTGGCACATCTCAGTTTGGTAGTGCGGTATCGATGTACATTAGTGAAAACAAACGCCTTAACTCATGTTTTTTATCCTGTATATGATTCAGTTCACGTTTTACTGATACACACTGTAATGACAGTTCTGTGTGTGTCTGTAACATCCAAGGACAGATAGCAGAAGATATGTACCTGGCGCCTCTCTGCAGCATTTGCCTGGCGTGTCTCCAGTGTGTCCACTGTGGCCTTCTTCGCCACTCGAGCTCTCCTCTTCTCCATACGGGCCTCCATAGCCCTCCTCTTCTTGCTCTCGCGTGCAGCGATCACGTCCGTGTCGCTAGCTGTCGGTGTGATGACGAAAGCGGTGGAATGTGCATGTGATGGCTTCTTTGCCGCCTTCATAGCTGCCTGCTTGGCCAACTTCCGGGATCTTTTGGCAAGAATGTCCTGAAGGGGAAGACGAATATTTCATTCAAAACTACCGAGATTTTCCCTTTGGTCTTGTCTGTCCATCTTTCCATCCAGCTATCCACTCATTCATGTTCTTCTACATTGTTTTCTCAACAAATGTGCAGATTGTCCTGATCTGAAGATAAACTTACCTGTCTCCGCTTGTCTGCTTCATCGAGCTGCGTCCGCAGTTCGGTAGGAGTTCCCGCCATACGCTTTTTCACCATCTCTCTCCTCTCCTCCATCTTTCTGTCCAGTTTCTCCAGCCGGATTGGGCGGCGCGGGGGCGCGTTCGGCTCGAACGCGGCGGCGGCGGGCTTCTTCACGTCAGGCACCTCGAAGGCCACCGAGGCCGGTTGGCATTTGATGGGAATCACTCCTGCCTGGCGCAGATCATCAAGTACGTCGTCCGACGACTTGGTAGGCCTGGCTTGGGACAAAGGGGCCTGGACGACCCTCACGAGGAATGCTTCCGGAATAAACCGCAATACATTTAAATAGCGTTCACACTCCGGGTCATGGAGGAGCAAAGAGAAGAGTGATATCAACAGACTTGGGTATGCCTATGGAGTTAAAAATGGCAAAAGCAAGTGTGTTTATCTTTAATACAACATTGTCGTATTACACTGAAGTGCCCTGTAAGTTACCATCCATATGAACAATTGTTTTGCACAGTGAGCGGTGGTGCAGAATTCAAGGGTGACTTTATCGGAATCAGGAGGGTTCACCGCAAAAGGCCTTCGCCGCAAAAGGTGACGTTAACCGTCACTTACCATCAGTTCCCCGATCCATAGTGATCTCTTGGGGCTCACTTGACTCCCTTGGTTCATCCTCTGCTACTTCTGTAGCTGGTGAGACTTTACCACTTTTGATCAACGAGCAACAGCTCAACAATCGTACGAACGTTTCCCACATTGCGTCAGCTTCTGACGACCATTCGCTGGGAAATGTGGTGAGTGGAACTTTGTTGTTCCAAACATCGCTTGGAGACAGAGACACGTCACAAACGGTGGACATCGTGGACGATTCGAACATTCATAATGGGGGTGTAATATTCGCGAGAAGGTATATGATATGGGACTTGATAAGAATCAACTTGAGCCAACAAATAGACAAATGTTGGTTTTGTGGTACTTCGGCGTTCAAAGACGGTCGATTTCTTCCAGGGTCGTTCTACGTTAGTAACGGATAAAGTTACAGTCTGAGGCTTTGGACGATAACATCGTATGGTGTATCTTTTATTGCCGTCACTTTGATATCTATGCTTTTCTCTGGAGTATACGATTGAACTTGGTAAACGTAAGGGTGAACTACAGCTGTAGTGCAGTTCCATCGACAACCGCTACGCGTCCTTGTGAATCTGCGTATCAGATTAAGATTGACACGATCACATTCACTGCCCACAGACTTCCCAGCCTGTGGTAAGAAGGGGAGAGAGAAGGAGAGAAAGAATGACAAGAAACCAAAGCATGAACGGAAGCAGGAAAGAAGAAATAGGCAGCGAGCCTTTCGACTGTCTCTGGGGAAATACTAGTAAGACGCACTTAACAGCGTCTCCTACCGGACACCAGTGTAGGGCACGCATGTAATCTACAGATTCGTCATGCATGGCTGCTTTAAATTATGCCTCGGTATGATGCTAACTTAGCGTGTACTAAATATAAACTGTGGTCAGTTGTGGATCTAAACAAAAACCATTGACTCTCCGAATTTGTCAACTATGTCACAAGAAACACACAGTGGGTCGTCTCAGAAACTCAAAACTTTATTCACCTGTCTTGGTTATTTTCAAACTTTTGATTTCTAACAACAAACATAGTTTTGTAAACATTTGTAACAGGAAAAATGATTAGCAGCTATATGAGACATGAACTATTCCATTGCTAGTCTAAAGCAGAGACAAACGACATGCGTTCTAGAACGATAACAGTGAGAACTTGTGGCACGCTTGTTCGCCATCTCGCCCAGGGACATTATGTGACAGAATATTCAACAGTTTTTTTTTATATTTTCTTTTAAATTTTTTGTTGGTTTTAATTTGCAGTAAAACAAACCCAGTCAGAAAGAGCTCGTTAGAAGGAACTTTTCCCGTCTGGACATAACATGTAGCCTTGTAACAGAATGTAAAATCAACTTCTATATATAACCGTTATTTTTTCTTCATTTCTTTTTTTTAAATGTAGTAATAAAACAGTATGGTAAAGAACCAGCTTTTTCATGTTACTTTCAAGTTATGGACTAGTGCTGGCATGGTGCTCTCAAGGTGAAGGACAACGTCACTGCATGTCGAACTATAGTTAGGTAGCATGTACTGCCGAAAAAAAAGAGCGTTATCCTCTGTTATCTGTGTGTCTTAGGACGGGTGAAACAGGTCAATGATTGTGGTCCCTCCTTAGAGCACATTGTGTGCTGTCCGAACGAACCGCCCTACTCATGCGTCTCCAGGCTCTCCTCCTTGTCGGGTTCACCTGGCTTCATCCAAACAGGACTGACGGGCCGGCCGAAACGCTTGGCCTTGTCCACCTTGGCGCGGACTTTCTCCTAAAAGAGGAACAGGAATACGATCATGTGGCACAGCTCTTTGGTAGTGCGGCATAGATGTACATTTGTGAAAACAAACGCCTTAACTCATGTTTTTTATCCTGATTTTTAATTCAGTTCACGTTTTACTGATACATACTGTAATGACAGTTCTGTGTGTATCTGTAACATCCAAGGACAGATAGCAGAAGATATGTACCTGGCGCCTCTCTGCAGCATTTGCCTGGCGTGTCTCCAGAGCGTCCACTGTGGCCTTCTTCGCCACTCGAGCTCTCCTCTTCTCCATACGGGCCTCCATTGCCCTCCTCTTCTTGCTCTCGCGTGCAGCGATCACGTCCGTGTCGCTAGCTGCCGGTGTGATGACGAAAGCGGTGGAATGTGCATGTGATGGCTTCTTTGCCGCCTTCATAGCTGCCTGCTTGGCCAACTTCCGGGATCTTTTGGCAAGAATGTCCTGAAGGGGAAGACGAATATTTCATTCAAAACTACTGAGATTTTCCCTTTGGTCTTGTCTCTCCATCTTTCCATCCAGTATCCACTCATTCATGTTCTTCTACATTGTTTTCTGAACAAATTTGCAGATTGTCCTGATCTGAAGATAAACTTACCTGTCTCCGCTTGTCTGCTTCATCGAGCTGCGTCCGCAGTTCGGTAGGAGTTCCCGCCATTCGCTTTTTCACCATCTCTCTCCTCTCCTCCATCTTTCTGTCCAGTTTCTCCAGCCGGATTGGGCGGCGCGGGGGCGCGTTCGGCTCGAACGTGGTGGCGGCGGGCTTCTTCACGTCCGGCACCTCGAAGGCCACCGAGGCCGGTTGGCATTTGATGGGAATCACTCCTGCCTGGCGCAGATCATCAAGTACGTCGTCCGACGACTTGGTAGGCCTGGCTTGGGACAAAGGGGCCTGGACGACCCTCACGAGGAATGCTTCTGGAATAAACCGCAATACCTTTAACAGCTTTCACACTCAATCATGGAGAGGCAAAGAGAAGAGTGATATCAACAAAATTGGATCTGCCGATGGTGTTAAAAGACATGAATGGCAAAAGCAAGTGTGTTTATCTTTGATAAAACATTGTCGTATTACACTGAAGTGTCCTGTAAGTTACCATCCCTATGAACAATTGTTTTGCACAGTGAGCGGTGGCGGAGAATTCAAGGGTTACTCTATCAGCCTCCGGAGGGTTCACCGAAAAAGGCCTTCGCGTCCCTTACCGTTAGTTCCTCTGTCCATAGTCATCTCTTGGGGCTCACTTGACTCCCTTGGTTCATCCTCTGCTACTTCTGTAGCTGGTGAGACTTTACCACTTTTGATCAACGAGCAACAGCTCAACAATCGTATGAATGTTTCCCACATTGCGTCAGCTTCTGACGACCATTCGCAGGGAAATGTGGTGAGTGGAACTTTGTTGTTCCAAACATCGCTTGGAGACAGAGACACGTCACAAACGGCGAACATCGTGGACGATTCGAACATGTATGACGGGGGTGTAATATTCGCGAGAAGGTATGATATATGGGACTTGATAAGAATCAACTTGAGCCAACAAATAGACAAATGTTGGTTTTATGGTACTTCGGCGTTCAAAGATGGTCAATTTCTTCCAGGTTATTACTGGATTAAATTTAAGTCTGAGGCTTTTGACAGTAACATCGTATAGTGTATCTTTTATTGCCGTGACTACGATATCTCTGCTTTTCTCTGTAATACTAGTATACGATTGAACTTGGTAAACGTAAGGGTGACCTACAGCTTGAATGCAGTTCCATCGACAACCGCTACGCGTCCTTGTGAATCTGTGTACTAGTATCAGATTAAGATTAACACAATGATATTTTCTGCCCACAGACCTCCCAGCCTTCACCAAGAAGGAGAGGGAGAAGGCGAAAAAGAAACCAAAGCATGAACGGAACAAAGAAAGAAGAAAGAGGCAGTACGCCTTACGACTGCCTCTGGTCGGGCATATAAAACACACTTTAACCAGTCTACTTCCCGGGACCATTCAACAACGACTCCTGCCGGACACAAGCATAGCGACACGACTGGCTGATAATCCACGCATTTTGAGAGGCAAATAATTGTTAAGTAAAGGTATTAGTTTATTGCCAATCAAACCACAGACATTATCATTTTTTTTCTGGGACGGCCTCCTCTCGGGCTTAGGCCGTCCCCAGCGGGAAGACTAGGGAGGTCGGGGGCATGCTCCCCCGGAAAAATTCTTAAACCCCATTTCCTGCATTTTAAGGGGCAAATTTTGCTGGGCAAGTTTGATTATGCTATACGCACAATTCATTAATTACGTTTTACGGTAAATTCCGTGTAGCTACAACGCATTACGTAGAAATAAAACGGCCAATTACGCTCTACGCAAAATGCACCGATTACGCTCTACGTTGAATTAGAGTGGTCCGTCTACGCTCTACGTTGAATTAAAAGGACCGATTACGCTCTACGCAAAAGGGCATGCGGGCCCCCTTTTGTGACACACAGCCTTTCTCGTCGAGATTCTGAACCAATAAAGCAGTTGTTGCTAATACAGCCTGAGTGCCACTGAATTTTCGATAGATTTCCACTGGTGTCTTGTTTCTGCTATTGAATTTTAATTTATTTAAAAAAAAACAGTTCCTCCTCCACCAGACCGTCCTTGATGAAGAGCATATAGGGAGTGACTCCATCCTCCCTATAGTCCAACAGTGCCACCAAGCCTTCCTTTTCCTTGTGTTCTCCTGTGAACAAGGATGCCAACAAAATCCTTGGGAGGGCGGGGCTGTTACCAAATCCACATAAACTCGCTCCGCCCATCCTTTAACTAATACCTCTCCTCCTTCAGACCGTCCTTGGTAAAGAGCATGTAGGGATTCGGAGTATACGTGACTCCAGATGCATCCTCCCTATAGTTTAACAGTGCCACCATGCCTTCCTTATTCTTCGTTACGCCTGTGAAGAACTGCCAGTCGTTGAAGTTCTTGAAAATGTTTTTGAACGCGGGTCCAGCAGCAGCCATGAAGGCCTCCACCCTGTCAGGTTGTTCCTGCACTAGATGCTCCTTGACCTTTTTTAAGTATCCTTTCAGATATTTTCTGTACTGGCCCTTGGTAAATTTCATTTCTTGAAGACGGTGATCAAGAATGATGTCAACTCCCGACGTCACGCTACTGTCGGCGGATTCGGTGATCTCTTCAGCCGTCATGGCATTGCCAATTATTAAACTATCGTCAGTGCCTTCCTTTCTCGTCACCACCTTGCCCTCAACTACGTAGAAAATGTCGTTCTCAATCACTCTGACCTTGTACGTATCGCTGAACATTTCGTCGCCACTGATAACGTCCTTGTAGATGATCAGTCCGGCCGAAAAATGTGTTGTTGTGGCACAGAGAAACAGCACCAACAGCATGGCACATCGTGGATCCATCGTTTGGCCTAAGAAAGCGCGAACAAGCGATACCGGGTTCAACAGTAAACGGTCAAAATGTCTGACCACGACAGAAGGAATGTAACGTTACTATGTATTGAATCTGCAGGCCCAGAGAACGTACCCCAAATGCCACGTTGACATTAGTACAGGTACAACAACAAAAGTGATCCGGGTTCAAAAGTTACCAAGATCGATGGCGGCGCACATCGCGTGAAACACGCCTTTCTCGCAGAAATTCTGGCTAATGTTGATTTATAGAAAGCCTGTGCCACTGAAGCTGCGATAAGTTTCCGCTGGCGTCTTGTTTACATTATTGAATTAAGCCCTCTCCTCCTTCAGACCATCCTTGAAGAAGAGCATGTAGGGAGTGTCATCCTCCTTAAAGTTCAACAGTGCCACCATGCCTTTCCTGTCCTGATCAGTTTTTCCTTTGAATAACTGATAGTCTTTGAATCCCAACAGAATTTCTTTGAGCCTGACCTGCATAGCATCCAAGAAGGCCTCCACCCTGTCTGGATGTTCGCGCTCTAGATATTAATATTCAATATTCCTTGATCTTTTTGACGTATCCTTTCATATATTTTTTGTACTGGCCCTTGGTAAAGTGGGTTTCTTGGAGATTGTGATAAAGAAAAATGTCAATTCCGCTGACGGGTAACTCATCGTCAAATTGAAACTCCACACCAGCTTGCCTATAACTTCGTAGTAGAAATCGTCGCTCGATATGGTGTACTTTTTCGTATCGCTGAACATTTCGTTGCCGGTGATAACATCCTTGAAGACGATCATTCCTGCTGAGAAATGTGTTGTTATGGCAGAGAGAAACAGCACCAGCAGCACGGCACATCGTGGACCCATCTTTTAGCCTTAGACTGAGCGCGACTGACAATCAGTCATGGAGGAACGTATTAATCTGCAGGCCCAAAGAACGTACCCGCAAAATACAACGTCTACAACCAGAAATACAGGTACATACAACAATGAAAGGGTTCCGGGTTCAAGGGTTATCAGGGTTATCGGCGTGACACTTGCGAAAAACGCCTTTCTCGCAGGAACTCTGGCTATTATATGTTGATGTGTAGAAAACCTGTCGCAATGGTAGGTATTCTACGGAGGGCTGGGTGGAGCTGGCCCACACGCGCTCTTCTCTCCTCCAGGCGCTTTTCCATCTGTTTGCTCCTCTGGGATTCTCGTGTAGGGATGACTTAGCTGTTTTCTCTGCAGACTTCCTAGAAATTCTGTCGCTCTTCTTGGCTAACAGCTCCTGTAATCATTGTATAAAACACGATAATTTTCCTTCATCCCAGTTAGTCGTTCCGCCACCCCCACCTCATGAGTACTAGTATTCATTCCCTTTGAGCCTTTATCTCCGTTGTGTAGAAATGCGCCATGTCTAGCCGTGCGTGCCATTTACCAAGGCCAAGTCTGAAGTCGAACCATTTCCTTACCAGTCTCTTAACCTCCGCGTCATTAAGCTGCCTCTTCAGGTCGCCAGGAGATTCTGGGCAGATTTTCTTCACCTTTATGGCCACTTTGTCAACCTTCACTACACTGATGTGCAAATACAGATGAAGTCGCTATGTGGCGCTTTAACACAAATTATGTCTGCGTGATGACGCAGAGCTAGGGGGTAAACCGTAAAAGCGTCACCAGCAGAAGTTTGTTTTGATCGGCGATTTTGACCAAGTGGTTCGCTATTAGCGATCGGGCAAGTCTTCATCATGAACTGAAATGTCGTAGTACACCGCAAAAGATGTTTTCCCCGGATGGAGACCTGGATATTCTGTCTGAGGACGGGGAATTCGCTGCGAAGCTGTCCAGGTCCGGCCCCCCTCCCCACGGCTATGCAAGCCAGAGGACCGAGGGCCCTCAGACCGCTACAGACTCCGCTGAATCCTTAGCTGAATCAGGTAAAGGTAATAAGCCGTTTACATGGTCTTACATGGACATGTAGTTGTTGGAAACGACTCCGTGGTAGAAAGGTGGAGGTGTGTCCTGGGCAAACTGACGTTTTAAAGCTTGTTTATTTTTGTATGACCTAGATTTCTGACAAGTCTGAAAAACAACTTCTTATGACAACAGGCTTGGTATCGATTTTGGTACTGCAACCGTTAACGCCAGTAAAAACGCTAACCAGTGTTTTTGCAATTCAATTCAATTCAATTCAAATTTGTGTCTATAGTGTGTGCCCCCCCACAGAGACAGACAGACAGACACACACACACACACACACACACACACACACACACACATGCATGCATGCACAGATACATACACATGTATACAAGCACACAGACAGACGGACACACAGTGACACACACAAACACACACGTCCATTATATATACTAGTAACGTTAACTTTATACTCCTAGACATACATGTGTATATTGATATAATTTTTACACCGCTTGCTTCACATACATGTATGCACGATTCCTACATGCTTTTGACTTTTGTGCAGGGGGGATTTTTGTGCAAGACTAGTTCATCTACAGTCTAACTTGTGTTACATGACATGACATCCCTGTCCCCTACAGATGCAGCATCTCCTCGGAGTTGGAGTTCCGTTTTGTCGCCAGCGCGGGTGCGTGTGGGCATGTCCTCCTGGTTAGAGACTGGCAAGCAGCTGAGTTCCCGGGTCCACGCCTTGGTGAAGGATACTGCTGCAGGTAATGTATGTGCTCTGGGGCTGAGGACCGAGTGTGTGGAGAACAGTAGGACATGATGACAAGATTGTGACATTCTTGGTCCTTGCTGTGGGTACTACAGATTTGTAAACGTTATTGTTTAGCCTGTATACTTGCATGGAGGTAGAAAAGAGATCATTTGAACCTTCTTGATACTTGCTCTTCAAACAAGAAATTGAAGATTTCACATCTCCTTGAAGCATTTAGAGTTGTTGTAAATTTCTTGTTTTATTCATTATTGTGTTATCGTTGATTCGGTGCATGTTCCCCTATCACTTCCTTCCAGCCTGCAGGAGACCATTTTGACCTCCAATTTGACCTTCTTTTCAGTCTGTGGTTATACCATTCCCCACACACACTTTCTGTGACTCTACTGTATTCAAAGTACGATGGACACACAAGCAAACAAACAGACAAACACACCAAAAACACATGACGGAGGTAACCACTATATCCACCCTGTCCTCCCAGTTTCTCCTGCCAGTCCAGTGAAGGTGGAGGCTGATGCTCCCCTGTCAGACGATGACGTGCCTGTGTCGCCGCAGCTCATGAAGTCCGTGGCCCTCGCCTTCCGCAGACAGGAGGAGATCAACAAGGTTCTTGTCCTCTCTTTGATAGCCTCTGTTGAATATCAAACTTTTCCTGTGCGATCCCTTAGTGTAAGTAGGGTACAGGCTTCTATCTATTGAAGGCAACATTTCAATAGAAGCTACTCTAAATGTTAGTCTACTTGGTGTCCACCTCTACATAAGGACCATCTGACCAATGTGATCACTTTTTTGTGGCACCTTAAATAATTTTTCTCATTGACACAAGCATTAAAATCCTGTCTAAGTGACCACCTGTCCACATAGACCAGATTTTATCAGTCCCCTGAGTGGTCTTCTTTGGCAGTTTTGACTGTGCAATTGTTAATATTCCTCTGTGTTTCTAGGCAAATGCAAATCTCTGTAGGCTGAATTATGCTGTGAATGTGGCCAACTATGTCAAACACAAACAAGTAGAGGTGAGTCTTATTATACAACAAAGTACTCAGTCACGAGTCAGTGATTTTAAGAGTTGATTTAGTAATTTTATAAGTAATTTTATAAGTGTAGGCCATAAGTATGTTGAGAAAAAGTTTGTTGATAGTTGAATTTGGTAGGATGTACATTGATAGGTGCATCAATGATTTTGGTTTAGTTGGGGATGCAGTGACCATGTGTGCTTTCTAAAGGATATGCAGTTATTCAGTGTTTCAATGATTTGCTATGATGAGGACTGCCTATGTTGGGATATACATTGATGGGTGCATCCACTACTTCTGCCCTGTTAGAATTGTTTAAGGAAGTAACGTTACATTGATTGTTTCTACTCCCTTGTGGGTTTTTTTCATAGCAAGCTGTAATGCAGGGACAGAAGCAGCTGTGGAAACTCAACAACAGAGTTCATCACCAGGCAGAGACTATAGGTAACATGAGCCCTTACCCATGGGCTGGCTGGGCTGATTGTTTGTTTTGTTTGTTTTTTGTTTTGTTTTGTTTTGTTCAGAAATTGTAACATGACAATACAAAGTGTGCACTAGGCAGCAAGTATGCTGATAGCGTGCACACCTAACACATGATACTCATTTACACCTGAGTCAAGTGAGGAAAGTTGTGTGAAGTGCCTTTCCCAAGGGCACAAGGTCGGTGGCATGTCAGGACTCGAACCCGGGACCTCTTGGTTCCGAGTCGAGTACTCTGTCCACCTCTTACGAGGAGGTTTTGTCTCTGCTAGTACAAATATATATTTACTAACAGTTCTTGGATTGAGATGAAGATGACTTATTGAAGTGGATCTTTATGATTTTTTTTCTGAGGTTAGGCCTTGGCCAAATGAGCAAGTCATTCTGTTTTAATAAAGAGTGTATATGGGTATCCAGTATTTTAAAAGAACACCTTTGAAAATGTAGATCACAAGCATGAAAATCCTACCACAAAGATGACAACATGGAAATCTATGTGGGGGTCCTAGTGTTGTCTTAATGGCATGTTATATAAGATAATGTTGTAACACTATGTGGACTGGTGCTGTCCTGTTGTAACATTCTGTGGACTGGTGCTATTTTGTTGTAACATTCTGTGGACTGGTGCTGTTTTGTTGTAACATTCTGTGGACTGGTGCTGTCATTGTTGTAACATTCTGTGGACTGGTGCTGTCATTGTTGTAACATTCTGTGGACTGGTGCTGTCCTGTTGTAACCTTCTGTGGACTGGTGCTGTCCTGTTGTAGGTCACCTCCAGGATGGTGTACGGAACCTGTCCACTCAGGTCCAGCTGCAAAAGGAGACAGCAACAAGGATGAAGAACAGCATCGATGCACAGCAACAGCTGTTCAGCTCCACTATACTGGAGGTCAGTCACATTTTTTGTTTGTTTCGCATAGCCAGTAAACTGCCTTTGGATGTAACACATAAGTTTTGTACAGTAAGTTCAAGCTGCATAAGACTGTACTGTAAGATTTGATCCACTGCTGTCGTTTTCAGAACCGAATGGAGCTAGAAAGACAGCAGAGTCTTCTAGCCAAGCAGCAAGCTGCCATGGATGTGAGTTCTGGGCACTGACTTATACATTATATATGAATGGTTTACAGAATTGTATGGTTTACAGAATGGGCACTTACAGAATTTGTGCATAATGCCCCAGCAACACATGCAAACATGGTTACATTGGACTGAAGACAGCCAAACATACATGTAAGTGTGACAAAATGGCAAATATTGTAGAATGCAGGTTTCCTTGTAAATAGTGATGTGAATGAATCCATGTATGAAGAGTTGGATCTTGGCCTGACCTTGTACCATGTTTCCTCATGTTTCCCAGCACCTGATCAGACAGAAGCTGAAGCATGACTTCCTTGTAGATAGTGGGTAAGTTGAAATTATAATAGACTACACTTCATATTTCATACTACAGATGGATTTGTTTCTGTTTCTGTACAGCAGATACTAGTACCTATTCTTAAAGTATTTTTCATTTTACAGTGTATGTAACATGGACTTTTTTGTGTTACAGACTTCTTGTAGGGACAGTGTGGTTTGTGAACAGTTTGCTGGTTGACTACCCACTGAAGACAGTCTTGGTGTTGGTGCCCAGAACCAAACTCAGAAACTGGTGAGTTTGTAGGCTAACTAACACCCACCTTCATAGTCTGCCTCTGACTCATTCTCATGCAATTGTTTGTGGCTTGAAGTTTTGCCTAATGATGGTTTCCCATATATGCAAGACTGAGGAATATTGCCATAATGAAAATAAGACGTTTATCTGTTTTATCTGTTTCAGGCTAAGACAGACCACAAAGGTACTGCTTGTTCTTCAGATGATGGGCCTGCTGAAGTCCTGGTCTGTAAAATGTGGCCTACATAACAGGTAAGAGCACCAGTGTGTCTCTCATCAAACACTGGACTTCCATGTAGCATCCCATTCGAGGGACATCCCTAGTCTAATCCCATTTTTCCCCAGATAGACTGAAGTGAGGAAATTTGCGTGAATTACCTTTCCCAATAGCATAACATTGGGGAAGTTCAGAGTTTTCAACCCAGATCCTCCTGAGCTGAATCTGGGCCCAACACTCTTAACCATTAAACCACACGATGCCATTTTAGTGCTTTTCTCTGGAATGTTTAGTCTGTTCTTGGGTAATGAGTACATTATCCTCATTTTTGTTTTCCAGTGTCGGATCTTTGCTTCCCTATATACAACATGCCAGCACACTTACCATGGCCAAACTGCAGGAACTGAGAGCTGTGAGAATTTGGAGAAGACGGCCCGCCCTCCCACCAGACGAGGATGATGATGATGCAGACAGACCACCGCAAACTGCCCTGAATCTGTGCTGAACGTTGTAAACTTTGTAAAAAAAAGGATCAGCTTATTTTCTTATATTCAAGGGCTGTTTAGAAGTAAGAAATTATGTGTTTGATTTAGCAGTTTAATAATTGGAATATCAGTTGAGGAATGTTTGTCCATATTTTATCACACGGAAATGTGATATAGAAAATCAGATATTTAGAATTTTCGCTTATTTTCTTGACCATCTGTGCAGTGCTTGTAGACTACAATAGTGATAGAAATCAGTTTGGGAGTTGTAATGATTTTAAGAGGTTTGAGTACCCGGTAACAGTTACAGGAACTGATGCTTTAGGTATGGGAAAGAATGAGGGAATATGAGAGAATGAAGGGGAATCAAAGAGCCTATGTAGCGGATCTGTATTGCATAGCATAGCGCTCTGAAAAGGGAAAATGTACACAAGGTGAATTACTTGTGAAATTTCTATTATGGAAACCTTTCCATTGTAGTTATGAACTTCACGAGTTGGTAATGATAACCCTTATGGCGTAATAATGTTGAGAAATTCACAGTTGTGATAATGTATTTTAATGCTATTAATTGCTTTGTCTGTAATTGTTGAAAATATTTTTTATTGAAGAACTGGTTTTTGAGGAGAATCATTGGGAGGGCTGTGTATTTGGGAGCTGTTAGGCCTGCCTAGCTCTCCCACAGCACTCATAGAAACACAGCTAGAAAGACATGTACCATCTGTGAACAGGAGGCTAGTACATGTACATGTAAATCTTGGTTGACTTCAGATACATGTAATTGACACAGGTCATATGTTGACAGTGTTTTCCAAAATAAGTACTGGTTGTTATTGCTATCTCTAATTGTACTTCTGACAGATGTACAAAAAAGGCAATAAAGCACACATCACTTGTAAAATTTTCAAACTTTATTAAGAAAACCAAATCATCATCATCTTATGTACAAAACCTAACTCACACATACATTGTAGTTCACTGGTCATTGCTGGAGACAGACACTACGACAAGCATCGGCATGTTGACAATGTTGCTATACATTTCACAACACGTAGGTTAACTGTTATTGGGATCCACTGGACAGTGCAGGGATTCATATTTACACATTTGGACAAAAATAGTGGTGACTATGACAGGCTGAAGGGATGTCACGTGGGTGGGGTACAGCTGACAGGTTGGGGTGGGACAGTCACAAAGGGACGTGGGGGTTTTCAGTGAGAGCTTTGCTATCTCTTTATCACATGTAGTCCTGAGAAAAAATGAGGTGCAACATAGACAATAGCATCATGTACATTTCAAGACATTCTGGGCACCAAGCAATAGTTTTAATTAAAGAAGATGCTGAATGACTTGTTAATGGCTATGTACTAAGAGTTTCAATGTCTGTCTATAAAAAGTAATTTTCTGAGCATGGTGCTAACAGAATGGCCATCAACACGGGGGTTAGAAAAAGGTAAGTTTTGGGATATTTCTAGGGATACGGGAAGTGTCTGTGGTACAGTGCATTGCAAAAGAACATGGAAGGCAGAATATCATATTTTAACATGGGAAGACTATCATTGTTCAAACAGTAGCTATACATTGTTTCATACTTCTAAAAACTCTCAATGATCATGTTGAAAGAGTACAACATCACTTCTGTTGCAATCACGTGTTCTATCATATTTCATACTTCTGACTTCAATATACAGTGTCTCTTCCTAACCGGGAGTACATGTGCATAGTCGGACCCTGACCTTGGCACTTCAACTCTGAACACCGACCTTTGTCTTACAGTATCATAAAGCATTTACTTATCATAAAGCAATATCTGCTGTCTCTAGCAACCAAGTCTGTATAGCTCTGAATGTTCCCACAAAAGAAGATCACCTGGACCATCTCAGAATGCAGAATACTAGTGGGAACAGAAAGGAGCTTTGTGCTTCTCACTCTTTGACTTCTAATTGTCCCCCGTACCCCTCACTCCCCATGCAAACGTTACATATTAGTTCAATCATTACAAATGTCATCTTTTATTTCATTACTCTCTCACTTACTCTACTTTTTCCCGTCCCCAATTACAAACTCACTGATTCAACATTCTATAACCAATTAGAAGGAGATTAAACATCCGAGTTCCACACATAACCTAATTTGACAGTTGAACTGTACAGTAGAAATTGTTACAGCTACAGTGTTTATTGCATGGGAAGCAAGCTCCCTGAAATGTACAGCTTGGTGAAGCTGTCCACTTGTTCAACAGTTGCTCCTCTTCCTACCAGTTGCAATAAATACCAAGGGAAAACCAAGAGTGGTGGAAGGCTGTAGCTAACAGAAGGCTGTACAAAAGATGTCAGAACATGTGCATCAAGCACCAAGGATACTTTGATACCTTTTACAAAAGTATGCCAATCAACTAAAGCGTGGCTTGTCAATCATAAATAATTATCAACAATGTCTTTACGTAGGTACTTGCCTGACCAACCAAATCAAACTCAGTAAGCACACTTTAATTGATATTTGGGCTCCATTTAATCAAAAACAATGACCTGTTGAAATCAGATAAGTTGTACGGTATGTATGTACTGGATGGTGTTTCAGGACTTCCCTCCGATCTTGGCTATCAGGTCATCACAGATGGCAGTCAGCTCTTTATTTTCTTGAGCCTGAGAGGAAAAAAAATAACTGTTTATATACTACGGCGAATAGTTGGTAAGTCACTAAATAAAGAGTCCCCAAACCCGACTGTTTTATTCTGCTGATGTTTCGGTGACTGTCTGTCACCTGTGACCTATGCTATACAATGTTAACCAGTCAGAATTACCCTTTGGAAGGTGACAGACGGTCACCGAAACGTCGGCAGAATAAACCACTCAGTTGGGTAAAAAGAGTCCCTTTATTCAGTTTATATACTATTTCAGTCAATTGTAATCAGATAGCATGTGTTAATTTATTATGTATTACAGTCACCGCCAGGATTGTATCTAAACTGTACACTGAACAGGCAATAGACATGTACACTGAATATGTATCTAAAATGGACACTGAACATGCAAATCTTTCATGACATAATCGCATTGCGCATCTCTGATTCCGCTACTGAAAGTACCACAGCTACAATGTACAATGTATGTAGAGCCAGCAGGTGTCGTACCTGCTGCTCCACTGTTCTCTCCAGGCTGGCTGCCTTGGCCTCCGCTCTCTTCAGCTGGGCCTGCAGAGACATGACGTCCGTCTGGTTCGCCTTCCTCACCCTATCAATCTCCTGGTTGGCACTGGGGAAAAACAAACTCTTCAGACTGGCTTACAGCACACAGACATGCTAAAAAACATCAATGCATATCTTTGATCTTTGTAAAAATCAACACAATTCAGATGTATCACAGTGTACTTCTGTCAGTTTGATTTTGCAATGAAATTGAATTGAATTGAAGCAGTCAATAATCTCTCTCTTGTCAATTGTATATACCATTGAGGTCTCTTTTCCACTCAAGACTGATTGATGAGCAACCAAAATTGGATGTCTGTGACCCTTGACATATTGGAATATGAGCACGATGCGAAAGTATGATTTAAAAAGACAACAAGACAAACTAAAAGTTATTCTTTGTCTATGACATTTGTTGAGTAACCTGTCAAATATTTGGTCACTAAGTGGTTGCAGCCTCTAGTGAAAAGAAGGCGTTACCATGTTTCAATCTTTAACATAGAAGGCTTGGTCAAACGATCTTGGCTAAAACTCATCCGAAGACCTGGAGTAACCCCGGTCAGTACTCGGCATGTTATACTTGAAGGTCTCACCTCTCGATTTTTTCCTCAGCATGTGACTTCAGGGACTGATATCTCTGCTCCTGTTTCTTCAGTTTAGTCTGGTACTCCTGGATACACTTCTTCATAGTTTCTTCATTCTGACGTAGGATAAGAGAAATAACAAGTGTCAATCAGTTTAAAATAACTAACATACAAAAATCAAGAAGTCAATACAGTATGTTGAAAACACCACAGATACTCTAGGTGAGAACAATTCCTTGTATTGGAACAAAAGTTTTAAATTTAAACAAACATCCACAGTTTTTAAAGAGAATAAAGGCAGCAAGTTTCTCACCTTCTTAAGCCCCTCTACAACCCCCTTCAGCTTGTCATATCTCTTGTGTAGGTCACTGAAAGATTTCTCTACGCTGGCTAGGTCTTCCAGTGCCTGCGTGAAGAAAGACAGAGTAAGCCATGTTATTACATCAACAAGTCACAATTGGTGGTACCATTAGAATACTATGGACAGACCCCCTGATTGCAACTGATGCAGAGGTAATTCAACATGGCAATGGTCAAGACTAAGAACTAGGTAAAAATGTACTTTACACACAGGTTAGGTAGAGTTCTTTCAGACTCGAACAAGAAATAGAGTGAGAAGCTTTTTCTTCAGGACTTCAACAACTGAGTAATCAGTCTTTAGGAGGTCTACATGCAATTTTACAGAGAACACAATGAAATATGAAGAAAAGACTTACCTGTTCTTTGTCTCTGATGAGCTGCATCTTGTTCTCTTTTGTTAAACTTTTGTCCTCTGCAGAAGAAAACAATGACATGAGGGAGGCATGGTGGGATGTTAGGACAGAAACAACGTGAACCTCTGATGCAGCAGCCCATGCAGGATGGCATTACTGACATGCGGAAACAAAAGCATTCAGTACTTTGTTCACTCTCACATGCAGTGCACCTCTCACAGGCAGTGGGAAAAGGAAGGTAAAGCAAGAAAACAGCCACGAGACATCAAATCAAATCAAATTGAATCAAATCAAAATGAAGACATCCAAGAAAGAGAACAGAAACAAGTGCAAGCATGCATTCTGGGGTGCAGGAATGAGAGGCTTTTGAATGGCAGTTACAGCAGCAGTTAGCTTTGACCTGTCAAACACATATTATGATGGCAGAGAATGATATGAAATCAGCTTCAAGTTAGTAACAGCTCTTAATGCCTGATGATTTTCTCTGGACCACCTGATGTCAAAATGTGATGACCACCAGCTTATGTTGAGTATGACTTCCTGAACATACATGTATCCCTTGAATCTTTAAGCATGTTACAGAAATCAAGGCTTCAGCCTGGTAAACATAGCTCTGCCCAGACACACCTCTTTCAAGTTACAAAATCCGATTGATACAGACACTGCTACATTAAAGTTGGGCCTGAAGTGTCAGTCAAAACTGGTGTCAGCAAATAAACTTGACCACCAACTATACCAAGCATGGTTAAGCGATGTATGCAGGCACATGTGTATAAAGGTCAGCATGCACAAGCAAGAGTACATTATGTTAGAGCTGTGTTAACCAGGCTACATAAACTCTCTGCAAATTTCTGGACTTTTTGGCTATCATTTTTCCAGCTGTGCCATTGACAGAACAACAGCAGCTGTAAACATGTGTACTTACCAAACTCAAATTTTAACCTGTCCGCCTCAAGGTGGTCAAGTTTGTCTGAGTTGTCACAAATGGAAGGAAGAAGAGAGCCAAGGACAGGAGGACAGAAGACATGACATCAAGGACACACCACGTGGTGCAGTGAGACAAGAAGAAAAGAGAAGTCAGTAGTCTGGTAATCGCATAAGCAAGTAGTGCCTAACAGTGTACTAAGCACCTTGAGTAAAACAGTTTACCATTTGATGAACCATCACTAGATGGAGGATATCTGTGTGCCTTGTACCAACCTAATCACTAGTCTAAGGCCACACCTTTTACACTGACATTCTCACTTCAGTCCCTGCAGACTTATACCCGACTTAATGAAACAATATGATGTATTTTTATTGCATTAATTATTTTTTGACTCCTGAAAGATCTTTTAAAATATACAAATCATTCTATACTAATTACAACATAGTTTCGCAATGGACATTAATTGTAGTCAGTTCATGAAAAAAATCATGTCACTTACTACTCTTACTAACTAACAATCTCTCATATTTAAAGTTTTATCATTTCTTGGTAAGACATTGTAAAACACATTGTCTATGTCTATTGTCTACTACCAGCATATCTGTGAGGAATTTAAATCTATTCATAGTACATGTAACTTAGTTTTACTTATAAAGCAAAGTGTGAGCGTGACAGACTTGTGGAACTTACCAATCATCTGCTGTATAGTTCTCTCGTAGCCTTCAACAACTTTCCTATAAGACAAAAACAAAACTTTTACATCAAGTCACTTTTTCTGCACACACAAACAATGAACATCAAAAAGATCTAAAGTACATGGTAGTACACTGTAGCTCCAAATGTTAGAAAGATATGATTTCCTAGTGGTGTTTATCTCTTTGACATCTGAACCTGCTGCTACCTTATCAAAAACCTAATGCCAGAAAATGCTCACAGATTTTTACACTTACAGGGCAGCATGGCACCACTTTCTGTGACATGTGCACACCTGTACAGTCATAATACCTCTCAATATTTAGCTATGACCTTGTTTCTGTTTCTATTCTACCTACCAACTTCATATGCACATTCCAATACATTTTTGTCAAGTAAACACAGCAGGGAAATGATTACATAATTCCCAAGTCTTACAGACATTACAGCATTAACTGTCTCCATCTTTTGATTACTACTACACGACTGAGCACAAAGTACAAGCAGCAAAAGAGAGAGAAAGACAGTTACTTCATCTCGTGGTTGTCTCTCAGGGACTCCTCCTTCTGTCTGCAGACCTCCTGGAACTCCAGGTCTCGCACGGACATCTTGATCGCCCACTGTTTCACACAGGGACAGAGTTAGACACCAGTCTCACAGCTTAATCATCACAAATCCTCAGTCATCCTTCTTGATATGACCAGCTTGAAGCAAGAACTACACGTATTGATCTGCAGTTCAACGGTCAGACTGAGACGTCATCTTTACAAGGAAATACTCTGTATATATACATGTAGCATACAACACGGTGTATTCCGTATTGCCCTGACATGCCCCGTATTATATCGACAGCGATCCGACTCGCGGGAGGGCCGAGACCGAGGCTGATGCAGAATACACCGTGTTGTATGCTATTATATCATACCCACCCTAGAAAACACGTATTTCAATGCGAAATGAGCGAAAATTTGGTGTCCGTAAACAAAAAAAACTGCAACAACATCAATTTCAACGTCCGAATCCTGTATTCGAATTTTCGAAAGCGGCACACACGGTTGGGGCAAATGAGTTCGAATCGTTCTATGGAAGCCCGGTTTATACGCCCGGTCGTACAGTAAAATACAACACGGTCGGGAATACTGTATCGCCGCCCGGGTATGATATAAATATCAGTACTCAACATAGATTGATAGAATCAATTGACAGTCAAGATTGAAACCGACCTCTTTTTCCACCTCTTCCTTTGCCTGTTTGATAGCAGCATCCTGATCAGCCTGGGAGTACCGCAACAACTGTGGGAGGGAGGGGAGAGATGCTGACTATCATCCATGTCTTCTCTGCAACTTGTACATTGAAACCAACACACAAATTCTGTGCTTGTGTACGTAATCATAATAACTGTAACTTCTATATTGTCCTGGTTGTTCATGCTTATAGTGCATGTACTTTGAACACACTACACTAAATCTCACAGCATTAAGTCCACCCAAGATCTCATACCAACATGGTTTTCCAGACCAGACTTACCTGTACAATGCCCTCATCTTGTTTGGATGACTTGGGAGGGAAAGACTCGGTGGGTCGAGGCGGGGACGGTCTGGGAGATGGCTTGCCTTTGCTGGTTTCTGCATCAGGAGTCTGAAAGTGGCAGGTGTATCAACATTTAGACTCACACACATTAAGCAACACACTGGGTAGTGGAGATGCCTGGGATGGAATGAGAAGTGGAGATGAAGACAACTGTGACAGAAAGTGCATGCTTGTACAGCGACATGCTGTTGTGTTTTGTCACGTGTAAATGTGTCACTTTAGAAAAACTCTCCATGCTTTAATAAAACATAGAAGACATACGAAACACATAGAAAAGTTCCACTCTTAATTTACTTCATGTATAATAGGTATTTTAGATGTGGACCCAATATAGTCAACTATCTTCTCTGTCATACATCATACATACATACCCAGTAACACAAAGTAACTAGTCATTTGCATCTTCAGAACCAGCACATGTACGAATAAGATCTTGAATGATGTAGCCACCATGTTCACAAAATTATGAATTATATTTCCCAATAAACCTTTGTTCAAAATGTACTGCAAGTATGTTTATCCCTATATAGTAAGACATTGTTATTTTTCAGGTCAACAAACCTGTTGATACGATATACCAGAGAACACAAAACAACACAGTACACATTTGGGTTAGTACATGGTTGTGCCAAACAGGCAAGGACAAAACTGTAACTTAGTGTAAGTAAGGTTGACATGTTACCATGTGTATCACAACTGACATTATCATTGAGTGTGGACTGTCATGACATTTACTAATTATTGTACCTCTGGGTGATCAGCACAAATATTATATATATTAAGACATGTACATATGTAACGAAGGAATGGATACGATATACAATATCTGTGTAGGAACTTAGTACTGCAGTTGGGACCATTGGATACCCCTACGTTCTAGTTAACATATAAAGCTCCATGCTGTTATGACAGTGACACTCAAGATGCTCACGAGTCTGCAACAGAATTACATAACACCAGGCAGGCTTATTCACTGTGAATCACCTTGGCTGGTGCACATGGCTGGGGGGTTTCGACTGGTTTGGCCTCCACTACAGTGGATTTTTGGGGCACCATGACTTTGGTTGGGCCATTGGATTCAGCAGGTATAGGAAGCTACAAATGTATTTGAACAAAACAAGAAGATCAAAGAGAAGATATGAAGCACAAGTTATGACTGCATGGACCTCAGCAAAGGAAGAGGTAGGTCAGGGGTCGAAATACCCCTCTGTGTGCAACTTGGTGCAAGTAAATTTGGTGTCGTGCAACTAATTTTTTGCCGGTATGCACCGCGGTGCAAGTTTGCTTTATCCGCTGTTACTACCAGTACCTGTAGAAATACCCAATAATGAACTGGAAAGGGAACAAAACCAGAATCCATGAAGTTTTTATTAAAGTTACTACATGTACTTTTGGTTGTGTTCGTTTTATTTTTTAGGGGTGCAACTATTTTTCTTCTGGTGCAAGTATTTTTTTTTTCATCTGCACCAGTGCAAGTTGGCACCAAAATCTATTTCGACCCCTGTAGGTCATCACTCACCACATAGAGTAACTGTGTGAAAGTAACAAGTAACAACAAAAGTACAAAGCCACAAGACAGTTTAGGAAGCTATACCTCAGCCCCAGGCACTGCCTGTACCTCTTCCACCTCTACCTTACAGGTCTCCACAGTACCCTCGTCTATCGAAGCCTCCCGAGATAGCTTTGATTTCTGCTGTGTCGGTGTTCAAGGAAATGCAGAAATGAGGTGGGAAATGTAAGATACATGTAGGGGAAAAACAACACAACAGCACAGAAAACAAAGGGAAAACTTAGTATACCAAGAGTTAATTGTTATTTTTGTATCCTTGACTTCTCTGATATGAAGCAAGCAGTAATCTTGGCAAAATAAGCAGAAGTGTGCAAAGCGAAAACCTTGAAAGTGGAGAACTTAGTGGGCAGCTGTTCCCACTGGGTTGCAAGGGTCATTATATCATTGGTTTGCTTCTTGCTTTTTGTCTAGAATTACAGACAGGGGGAAGAGGGAAAGAATGCAGTGAGTCAAACCATACCGTTCTCAAACAAGTCTGAAGAGTAAATGCTGGAAACTATGATTATCACAGCAATCATGTAACATGTCACACACTGTAGCAGCTTCATTACAATAACCATACAAAGCCCACACAACATTCCATAAGGGATGTACATGTATCACCTCAGCTAGGTTGCACTGGGACCGGGGTCTGGACTTTGGGGTGGGGGGTTCACTCGAACACTTTTTGTCTCGCTACAGAAAACCGTGGGTGAGACGTGTCAGAAAAAAACAAAAGGAAAGGCACAAAGAGGAAAGGAACAGAAGAACATTGTGATTAGTTATAGAAAGTTATAGAATGGTTTTGCACTATACAGTGTTGCAATGAATTCTATCACCTCTGCTCTAGGCCTTGACTTGGGGGTTGTTGGTTCAGGTTTGTTTCTCCTGTCCCTCTGTGATAGGAAAGAAGTATCATAGCCTGGACTTTGACAATTCATCATACAGAAAACCTTGTTAAAGATGCTAGTAGGGTAGGAAGTTAAAGCAGGATGCTACAGAGCAGAGGGGAATTAGTACCTCAGCATTGGAGAAGGAGCGAGGTCTTGGCTTCACCGGCACTGAGGCATTTTCACCTTTTCTCTTGTGCTGACGGTTACAGAGGTGTACATGAAGTCAGTTAGCTGCTGCTTACAGTTACACAATACTTAAGAGCAAAGGTGGGGAAGCAAGACCCACAAAGAAAAAAAAAGAGTAGACAATTCCAACAATGATCAAGATGTTTCTGACTGTCCTCGCCCCCTGGTATACTTGGATGGATCATCACCGAGGGCATGATTTTTAAATAAATAAATGATGCAAAGTTAAGGAGATGACTGCAATGATGAGAGAGGATGGGAATAAAGGTTGGGGTACCTCAGTAGTAGAGGAGGACCGGGGTCGAGTGCTGGGTACTGTAGAAGCAGAACTGGTCCTCTTCTTGGGGAGTGAAAAGGGAGGGTAGGTTTTTAGTTATAGAGGACAGGGAAGTAAGTTAGAAAATTAAAGGAGCAAAATTAGAGTGAAAAAAGAATAACATCTAAAGGTAATATAATCACCTCAGTAGTAGACAGAGACCTGGGTCTGATTTTTGGGGTAGGAGGAGCTTTCACATCCTTTTTCTTAAAGTTGTAAAAGCAAGGAAGTGGTTAGAGGATCACATTCAAGGTGTTGTTACACAGTTCAACAATGCAAGAAAAGGATGTAATTTGAAATCTGTCCTAAAACTGCAATGTGAGAGTTTTGTGTGAGAGGGTGTGAGATATTAATACCTCTGTAGTAGAAAGGGATCTGGGTCTTGTCTTTGGTGTAGTTGGAGCAGACATGCCCTTTTTCTTCAAGTCACAAAACAGCATACACAAAGTTAAACTTTAAAGTGCATGTTAGACAGGCAAGGTTTTGACGAAATGAGCAGAATCAAAAGGAAAGAATAAAGAAAGAGATAGGAAAAAAGGATAAAGGAGAGTTAAGGACGTTACCTCTGTGGTGGAAAAGGAGCGAGGTCGTCCTTTTGGGGTGGGGGGTGCGCTTGTTTCCTTCCGCTTTAGATTGAAGTGAGTCAGGTATATAGGTAAGACAGGGAAAGTAAGCACGTGTAATGCACTAGAAAGGTTAATGTGGGCTTTACTTAGAATTTGAAGAGGACAGATATGGCAGATATACCTCAGTTGTGGAGAGAGAGCGGGGTCTAGCCAGAGGGGTGGTGGGGGCACTCCTACTCGGGTCTTTTCGCTTGAAAAGGGCAAATTAGACTGACATGTTAGCAGGGCTGGCGGGAGGGGGGCAGTTACAATCAAGGCCATAAGCATAACTATCAATACTGGTATAGTCTGACTGTCAATTGATCTTAGCACTCTACACATGGCCCAGTGCAACAATGTTGCCCTGGTACAAGTTGGAGTGGTAAAGGTCAATTAGCAGTCAGTAACAACAAAGCTAAGTGTGACACAACTGTACTTTCAAAACATTAACATCTACCAAACCTTACCATCAGGACTGTATGGGTGCACCAAATATGCACAGACACACTACTGAACTGGCATGTCAGAGGTCCTTCAAACTCAAGTTCTACACTACAAGACCTGATGAATCTGTTTTTACGTATCATTCATGTACAATGTATGAGAAAAGCACAATTCAGGATTAATAATCACCTCTGACAAAGCGCGAGGTCTCGTTTTAGGCGTTGCTGGCTTCGCCCTAGATGTATCCTTCATGTGCAAACATAACTACATACATCAGGATCAACACAACGTACAGGAACAGTTCCAGCAGATAAAATCATGCACACTGCATGCCCTTTGTACGTCACCACCAAATGGACCAAACCAAAGCTGCTGCTCGTCTGTTTACAGAACTACCAAAAAGATGTTCCTACCTATGAGCAAACACATTTTGTACATGCATTTCTTGTATGGAAATTATACCACATACTTCTGTCACAAGTACAAATGCATGCTTATTCATCAACATAATGCATTTTAAACAGCACCACATAGGCAACATGACCTTCACACAAGACTATCCAATGTAACTTATTACGTTACATGTATCAACTATCTAATGAACCCTTGAACAAAAGAAATAAGAACCTCTCCACTGCCTTGTTTCTTATTTTGTAACTTGGGAGTTGTTTTTGGAGTTGTGATCTTCTTTTCCTTGTTATCCTACATGAGTAGAAGTTCAAATCAAATTAAAATAGAAATTCTTCATTTCAGGAAAACAAATGCATCTTATGATATGGAATAGGGAGAGAAAGTAAGAAAGTTAGAAAGATCAAAAGGAAGAGAAAAATGCAGGGAACAAACACAAAAGCACCTCAGTGTTGGATGCTGACATGGATCGCTGCAGAACTTTCTTGTTCTCTTTTTGTTTGTCAACTCCCTGAGAAAAATCAGGAAAGATGACATTTCTATGGACAGCAGAGTTTCAAAGTTCGAAAAAAATGATCATGGCATCAAACATCAAGAATGAAAGAGGTGAAAAGGAATGTGTAGAAGGATTGATTACCAACATACAACAAAAAATGCCAATAAAATCTAAAGGTTATTTCTACAATGTCTTTTACGACACAGCTTAGTATGTAAGGTGTTGAGAGAAGTGAGCACCTCAGCAGAAGGGAAAGACCGTCGCACCACGGGTTTAGCGATGAGGGCTTTCCCTTTGCCAGTGTCCTGGGATGAAGAAAGTGTGTTTAAGTGCAAATTACAGACACATAAATGTTAGGGATGGCAACACAAACAAAAGGAGTAAAGTGATTGCGATCCTCTGAGCAGTCAAAACCTCCATTCCACAAAAATCTGCCCTTGAACATTAGCAAAAGACTCAACTGTAGAATGTTCCGTCTCCCTAAGTGAACGCGACTTGTGCATAGATTCACCAGCCTCTTTCAGGGTCTCTTTCACGATTTCTTTAGCAACGGAAGAGACAGTTCTCTTTGTCTTGTGTGGAGACGAGGATTGCGACTATCAGAGGACATGGACGGGGGACAGAACGAGAAAGGACACAGAGAAAACAAGTTGAAGAAGTTAGTGACTGGTGATTTGAGTACTGTTTTCTATTTAGTTACAGAGATTCTACACAGCAGTATGTTAAGTGAAGTGCTAGGCACAAAGTACAGTAGGAGCAAACATTATCCAAACATCAATGATGAATGTGCAACCTTCCCCCATGAGCAACAGCTTAACAACTACACAGAATTAGTCAAATACATGTACTTTCTACACCATGTTTCACCTCTGATAATGACTTTCTCATGCTCCTTGGTGTTGCTTTAGGAGTGGATGGTGCCTTTGCCTCTGGCTTCTATATTTTTTTGACAGAAAGAAAAAGAATAGGAGAAAAACAAGCAACCTGACAGAAACTACATTCAAATGTAGTACTAGTACTATAGTACTTGTCTATATCATGTACAGGACTTCTAGAGAGGTATGTGCAGAAGTTACTTGTACAGAAGTAGATTATACAAGGCAATAATGCAGTCTATCAATAAACAGCTTCATTTAAATGCCTGTGCATCTGTCATGCTTGTACTGTGATCAGGCACCCACCTAGGAACACATCTCAGGTCTGACAACTTATTTGACAGTATTCTTCCAAAACTATCAAACTGTTACCACATGACAAGGCATTATGGCAAAATGCTGGCATGGTCAAAGTACACCTAGGCCTATCAATCTACCTTGCCGCCTTTCTCTGTGGCTGACTCCTTACTAGAAGATTTTGGGGTAGGTTGCTTGGAACCGGGCTTGGCAGATTCCTAGTATAGTACACACCCACAGGAAACAATGTTTTGAAACATACATACTTCAAGACTGTGCAAAGAAGGTTGAGTCAAACACAAGAAATGATAAAATAGGAGAGATTAAGTAGCATTCATGATGTGGTATTATTGTACCTTCTTCAATTTGGGTGACTTTGCCTTTGACTGTGGTTTTGCCTTAGGTTCTGCTGCGAAATCTTCACTTTTTGGTGGATCACTCTTCACAGGGTAAGAAATAATTTTGTATCAAAATAAAATGTTCATAGGAAACAATCATGGACAGAGGTGAAAAGTGCACCAGACAGTTGTATCAGCAGAAAAAATGACAGCAAACATAAAGAAGGGCAAAAAGAAATGTAGAAAAGCAGATGGTAAATTTGGCACTGAAGATACATGTACCTCAAGGCTAAATTCCGAAAGTGTGTCACAGGAAGTG
The DNA here is from genome assembly GCA_013266295.2 of Branchiostoma floridae x Branchiostoma japonicum. NCBI lineage: Eukaryota > Metazoa > Chordata > Leptocardii > Amphioxiformes > Branchiostomatidae > Branchiostoma > Branchiostoma floridae x Branchiostoma japonicum. The sequence goes on along the minus strand of CM023824.1, from coordinate 20,083,399 downwards.
TCATCTTTAGGCTCCTTTTGCCCCCCTGCACCATACTGGATGTTCCAAAGGAAGTACAAGAAATGTCAAGAAAATAGACTGTTGGCCAAGTGTGTTAAGCCAAGACAAAACAGTGTAAAAGTCCATTGTGACTGACAACTTACAGTGATGTTGTCACTGAATGTCACTTTTAAAGGTTCAACATCCCTTGCAGATGCTGAGCTAGATAGTGACAGATCTAGAGACTTTTGCACAAAAAACACAAAATAAACACATCAGCAGAGCAACGCAATCAATCAATCAATCAAAGAAACAAAATTAACATAAAAGAATATCAGAATAACTAGAAGTTATCTACGTCAAGATTTCTGAACCCATTGCAATAAAAAAAAATGAAGCGTGCATATCATATACCTCATCCGTAAAGACTGAGTCATCTTCTGTATTATCTCCAAATCCACATTCCACTATCTTTGTAGGATGTAAAAAGAAAGCAGGTAGAGGTAGTTCAAACATGAGAGGCATTTAGTTATCAGCCATTCCAAAGATACAACTCATTAAAACTCTGAAGAGTGAGGAATAGCATTCAACGTCCAAGATCATTATAAGAATTTCCAACTATTTAACTTATACATGTGATTTGATGATTTGTATGGAGTGCTTACTTATGTTATCATGCAAAATGAACACAGTAGAATTGCCGTGAGATAGAGTCACTTCACTGCAGTGTTCGGAAAATTTATCAGCTGTTACGAGTCTGATATTATTGGTTGGGTTAGCAAACCACACGACTGGGTTAGAGCTGCTATAACCGACCTCCATGTCATCTGTGTCTAAGATGGAAACATCGTCCAAGTCAAGCAGCTGTTTGGAAGCTACTTTTGGCAAGTCTGCAGCCAATTCCTTTTGTGGGAGTAAACAATAAGGACAGTCACTGTACTGTACATCTTTCCTGCTGCCTAACCCTGTCACCAGCACAAATCTGGTAGGAAAGGGTTACCTTAGCAGGGTGAAGAGGCTAATCTAAGTGGCTAAGATCTATTATTTGCAACTGGCATGTGTGTGCGGCAATGCTTTAAACATATTTTCTGACAGTCATTCCAACTTTGAGTATGTGTTGATATATGACACACATCCATACACTTCTAAGTTTGATCAGCAAAAATGCCCCCCGCCCCCCCGACTGTAGTTGTTGAACCTCTAAGTCCGAACAATCTATCTGGGAGGCAGTATACATGTGATACCTTCAATACATGCTCTTCTACATCTGCTACCTTTTCATGCGTATCTTTTCCCTGTTCTGATCTAGTAGACTCTGCCAGTGACAGGTCCTCAGACACGGGGAAGATTTCATCTTCAAGACACTGCTCCACAGGGGAGAGGTAAAGAGAAGGCTATCTTAGTAACATAGACACCAACCAAACCTATTGTACAGCGCAAATCATTAATTCATCAACCATGCAGGCAACATACATTTTGTATATCACAGTGAACGTATACCTCGACAGCTGGCATTTCCGGAAGCAGATCTACTTTATTAATGGGAACTGCTGGTGTGGTCTGGAAGTGTGGCAAAAGGGAAGAAAGCTGATCATGTCACAGAAGGAACAAAAGAGTGTTTGTGCATAATTAATTCAAGAATCATGAGAAAAGGCACAACAATAAAGATAAAAGAATGGTAAGCCAGAAAATGTGTTGTATCATTTTCAAGAGTGTACCTCTTGTAAAGTCGAGTCTGATGGAATATCAACTGCATCCTGTGGTATCTCCAGTTGTGGAGGTGGTTCAATGACAGCATCAGGTTTAGGGGCATGTTCTGTTTCAGAGCCGACAGTTTTGGGCTGGCTTGTGACTTGCCCCTGGGGTTCGTCTAGTTCAGGTTGAACTCCAATGTCAGGGCTTTCTACTCGAGATGTGGCCTCAGTATTCTCTTTTTCATGTGGTATGATTTCAGAAAGGTTTTTTTCCTGACCGAGAATCTCTGACTTTTGATTTTCCAAGGACAAGACTTCTACATCCACATTATCAGCTTCTGTTAACACTTCTGACTGAAGGTCGCCTTCCTGATTTACTGTTTCCAACTCAAATTGATCAACATGGGTTTCAATATTGTCATCAGCTTCTGGTGATTTGGTTAAACTTTCTGCTTCTGTTATACGAGTTTCAGTATCTCTGTCTTGTCCAATTTGCTCAGCACTGATACCAGCCTTTGTAGTAGGAGTTTCACATGGTTCAGATTTGCCAAGAATTACCGGTTCTGTTATGTGTGCTTCGGTATCCACCTCACATGCATTTTGTTCAAGTTCAGCGACAACTTCTGAGACAGACGTTTCAGGTTCAAAAGACTTGATAATAGCATCTGACTCTGTTTTGGGAACTATATTAAGTACATCTGGCCCATTTTGTTCAGCTTCAGAGACAGTCTCTGTGCTAGGAATTATGGCATCTTCAGAATTTGTAATGCTAATACTGATAGTTTCAGCCTCAGATTTGTCAGACAGGGGGGTAGCCTCTAGCTGGCCTTCAGTGTCACCAGGTGGTTCTGGTTTAGAGTCTAACTGACACATTGTTTCCAAACTTTCAAACTGTGTAGTGAGTTCTGGCTCTGACTTGGCACTTTCTGCCACAGAAGTCACATTTGGGACAACCGTAGGGACCTCAGAGGTGTCATCAGGATCCTTGAAAAGTACAGGTAGAATGGCACCAAGGTTACAAAATAGAAAAAAAAAAGATACTGATAAATAGCAAAGAATCAAGCAAAATGAATGACAGCAATGCAAAGGGTATATATGTCTTACATTGTTTGAAAAAAAAGGGAATACAAATGAAAAGAAATACATGTGCATGTAAGTACATGTACTAGCAAGAATACAACACCTCAGCAGGTTGTATTGGGACAGGTAGAAGGCCCCATAGTCCTTCAGGTGTTTTAGGTTGCACAGGCTGGGGGGAGGCCTGCATACCCACAGGAGAGGCAATGCAGGGGTTTGCGGGAGTATAATAGCAACGACATCATGCATACATGTACATAGGACAGCATGAGCAGTGCAAGAAGGGAAGAACCAGCAAGAGACAGAGAGAGAAAGAGAGAGTGAAAAGTAAATACCTCTAATTTGTCTGAAGCTGATTCCACACTGGTGCTCACTTTTTTCAGTGAGAAAGTCTAGTAGTAGGGATAATGGATTTAGATGGGGAAAGTAAAGCATCAGTAAAAAGGTAAAATATGACAGCTACTAGTACTTTAGAGCATACAAATCTGTCACTAGTACTAAGGAGCATACAAAGAGAATGAAAGCACATCGAGAGGTAAAGCTATACTACACAAGAAATAGCGAAATAGGCATAATATAAGTTTCTACAAGCAGTTCTAGTGTTAAGTGTCATGTCTTATTATTATTACCAAGCCTGTGGTTCATAGCAGGGCTCAAATCAAAAGCTTTATCCAATAGATGTCTACATATATCATACAGTTGATTAACCAAATGATGATTGACAAATATATATCTGTCACCAGTCAAACATTAAGACAATATCAGAATGAAGTTTTCTGATGATAAAAACAGGGTTAGGTAAGGACTGTTTGCTGTCAACGACCACTTACTCGCTTTAACAGGCTACCAAGACCATTCTTTTTGCCCCTCTTCAATTTATCTGACTCCTGCAAAAAAAGGCACTATCTATGTTTATGTGCCATAGCAACTTGCAATGAAGCAATTCCAACAGGGCTAGCACTTAACTACGGTCAATCTTTCACAAACACCATACATGGAGAACATAAGACTACATTTTATAACATAACTCCATCAGCCATCAGACATAATGCCACCCTGACATGCAATGTCAATCAACATAGTATTAGTAGTCATTATTTGTTTAACATACTGTATGTTTACATGCCACCATACTGGTATGAGTAAAAAAAACAAGTGAAGACATAATGGTAACACCAGGCTACCTCAGAACCACCGGTGGAGGAGTCGACGGACACAACGTCCAGCGATGTTTCGCTTGTGGTCAGGGTAATCTTTATGGAGCAGTTGTGTACAGAAATGACATGTCAGATGGAAAGAATCAATATAAAAGAACAGGAAAAAATGATGGGAAGAGAACAAAAGGAAAGTATTATTCAAAGTTGGATACAGGTGAAATGGTTTAAATAGGATACATGTTTGTACCTGACTATTTAAAGTAGACTGGCTCCCGTTAAAATAAGCAGACTGCGGCCGTTCTCTCAAGTTCTGAATTATGTAAGAAGTGTTATGATATTATACAGGCTAATCATACTACTGTACTGACACGAAGCCACTGAGATAGACAGAATAGAAATTAGACATTGATGATGAAAAAGAAATCAAATTCAAAGCATAAAATAATGTACATTGTACTAATTTTGAAAAGCCGACCCTTACCCCTTGATGGTTCTCTGTTGTACTTTCGTTAGCCCCCATGCTTATCCTCTCCTCATTCGCAGAATGCAAAGTCTTTGTATGAAATGGTACAGAAAGAAAAGAGAGATAGAACCAAGGCTTAAACACAACCTATTATAAACAAAATTAATGAAATCAAAGCCAAAGATATGTATGAATAAGGAAAAGGATTTTTGTACCAATACTGACTGATTCAATACTGAATGCATCCCAGCAAGCCATAGTGCTTGTTGATTGATATTGTGACATTATACCTACATTTTACATTTACTACATGTGCTAACCCGAACCCTAAAATATCATAAGAGCAAAATCAATTCCACTATCTAAAGGTAGCATGGTAAAACCCCCAGAAAATGCCAGATACCTGTACCTCATCGCCACTGAAAAAGAATACGTCCTCGCCTTCTTTGGCCTGGTCTTGCTTGCCCTTGGCAAACTTCACATGTAGAAGAGACGGGCACTTAGGTGGAGAGTTCAAACAACAAAGAAAAGCAAAGAACAGAACAAACTACAAATAGAAACAAAGAGTGACAGGGAAAGTTAAGTAAGAATGTTGTTAATACAGCTGGCTTCACGATGATACGACTGTGAAACTACAGAATAAAAAAAAATTCAATTTCCTTGAATTTCTAATGAGCACTAGTGGAATGAAAATGTAAACAAACTGAAGAAAAGATTCATGTGTAAAATGTTTACAAGAAATTTTAATCGAACATCAGGACAAACTGCGAAGTTCAGTACAAGCAGTTTTGCCTGTCAATTTGATGAAGCCAGCTGCAGAAAGATAAGATACTAGTAATTAACAGCTTAGAAAGAAAGGTACCTTGGATTTCAGAAACTTTTTCAGGCTCCTTCTGGATTTTTCTCCTTTCGAGGAGGATTTGGTCTTCCCAGCCAGGAAAAAACAAAAATTAGAGAGGAAAACAGATGCCAGACACTTGTAGCTTCAAATCTGGCATACATCGTCAAATTGATCTTAAATAAAGGGAAAAATCTGACAAAAGTGGAGAATATTGCAGTTTTGTAAAAACCGTGTCTTAACTGGTACCTTGCTGCCAGAAGATTTCTGTTTTTTCTCAGGTGTCTTTTCAGATTTGGATAATTTTAACATCTGATGATGAGATATAGGGAAATAAGAAGGTGAAATATGAGAAGAGCTAGTTATAACATTAACATGTAGATACAAAGTAAGGAAATAAAAACAATTCAATTACTTCATGCATATATAATATATATAAAAGGGCATCCAGATGGAAACAGAAGAGAACAGAGAAATGGGAACAAATCTACACCTTGTCAGCTGTATCATCTACACTATCTTCTGAAGGTAGTTTCTGCAATACAGCATTATCGGCTCTAGCCTGAAACAAAAATCCTTCGTATGAAATCTAAATAAACGGTGCATCAAAAGAACTGAAATGTGCCATGCAGTGCCACTCAAAGAGTTGAAGCTAACAACAACAGCCAAGAGCAGTTCTTACATGATACAGCACTCACGTACAGAGTCGTACCAAAAAAAAAACTAAAAGCCTGGTCGAGAGTAGCAAGTACCACATGCACGTTTGCACTGCCCCAGGAACAAAGACATCACAGCCACAACTGTAGCCAAATAAGGGTAGGGAAGAAGCAGAGGCATTATTTCAGCAGGGTACAAACCCTCACGCAGACTCCCAGCAGCCCATCTAATTGGTTATACAATCAAGAATGCTGATCCCTGGGGATAATGGCAGACATTCAGATGAGGTCACAACCAGATCAGCCAATACCCGCCCAGCATTTCCAACTGGAGGACCTATTCTTGAACCGAGGGGAGCAGTGAAAAGGAACATTAGGCGATCTTCATGCCAAGCTGGTGCTGACAAGGGTCTAAAAATACATCCCACTGTCAGGACTTGTAACACTGGCAAACACTTCTTCATTCATGGTCACCTGTCAGCAGCCATCAGTCTACATGCTGGGTGTTTCTACACTGCAGAGTATCAATTTGCATGGCAATGAGTTGGTAGTGTAGCCCTGAATCAATGACTGAGGATATGAGACTCTTCCACTGTGCTGGTTCCATCTGTCCTCTCCAATAATAACATGATTAAGGCTGTCTGACTCCCAGAGGTATTCAGGTCAGCGAAACTATGCAGGAAGCCACATAAACAAGACATTACAGATATGGGGACAAGTCGAACCTGTGTCATCTACTGTAGGGAGCCTCCTGCATGCTATACAGAAAGGTATGGCCTAATTAGATTATCCTGCCATAACCATCCACTTGTCTCAATTTGTGGAAACAAAACCTGGCTAACTGTATTACCACGCCCCCTTAGGAGTCGTGCAATGTACAGGTATTTCTTGACTGGATGTACTCGAACATTCCAGAACAGTGATCGAATCATCACCGAGTACAAGTGATTACAATGTCTTAAAATTACTACACAACCCGCCATTATCAAATCTAACATACAAGACTACAAGAAATATTTCCAGGTATGCCTAGCAGTAGCGAGAAAACTACATCCCTTGCCAAAGGTTCAAGGACAAGCCTGGAAAGGGTATGATACATTATCAATGGCCCCAAAAGGTCAGGACAGATCAATGTGAATTAACAACAATCTGATGAGATGTGCACTGAAGCAGGGGGCTGATGTGACGCCGTCGGAATGCAGATGCCAGGAAGCTGCTACAACATGTGTGACCTTGGACATGGTAGGGGTCACCCCTGGCTGTCAAAACAAGAACTGCAGGCCATCCTGGTATATGGTACTAGCGGTAGTGGGTAATGGATTGGGCATTTACATTTGTTGTACTACTTTACAACATACAGTACCTGATACATTAGATCATATTACCCCCATGATGATTCACAACTAGTTTAATGTAATAGATCTACCTAAGCATACTAATACTAGAAGTATACCAATGTTGCTTAACCAAGAATTCAAGAAAATCAGCACTGAGAAACTTCTAAGTAAAGATATACATTCTAAAGCCATCAAGGGATGGCCTATAATGACCTGAAATTACTCAGGACATAATAAAAATTAAATGACCACAAAACATTGGCAACTTTGACCGAACAAATCTGCCACTTGGAGGACACACATTGTCCAATCAGACTACAAAACAGAACTGAGGAAGGTCAAAGGTTGATTCTTGACTGTCTATCATCATTATACCAATAGTCACATACATGTAACACCTGTCACTATTTGTTCATACCAGTTCAACAGCTAAAGCTAGATCACACATGCTGCCAGACTTATGCTAATGTGTAACAGCATGAACCTCTTCAGGGTGGCCCTCTCTGGGCTGGTTGGCTGTCTTCTGAATATCCTCCTCCTCCAAAATGAATAATCCCTGAGTCACACAGTACACACAGCGACAGAACCACATGAACTATGTATGTGCCATGACATGGCAGACATAACATGCATGGTTGGGCATGATAGCAGGAGACATAAAAAGAGGTGTTGACTCGATCTCTGTTGATGCTGACATTATTCAGTCATACCATGCATTATAGTCATAAGTGAGGAAGTGTACTGGCAGCTCGTTCATTTGTGCTATGGTTCTAATTATTACAACCAATGGCTTGATCTGAATACAGTATGTTGCACATGTTGAACATACATTCACATGTACATGTAAAGGCCTTTACACAGCTATGTGCATAATGGCCTTGAAGACTTTGTAGTTTTCATTGTTGTAATGTGCTTAGAGGCAATCTGAAAGTTTTAACCTAAAGCTGAATGTGTTACTCCACTTCATGCTCATTGTACCTTCAAAATTAGTTGGCATAGTCACTCATATCAGCACAGCCATATGTAGCACCCTTTTAGAAAACCAATGTTAAAAAAATAGTTGCACTTCAATTGTGTTAAGTTAGGTTAAGTTCATTTAAAGCCAAGTCTTCTACCTCTTCCACAGGTAGTACATCGGGAGGGGGGGTGGCAACATCTTCAGAACATGTGTGAGAGGGAGGAGGAATGCTACTGGCATCTCCAATATCTGAGTCCTGATTGGCTGAGGTTGTATTCTGAATAAACCAATCAGCACACACAGAGCAGTTAGCTCAGCATGTAGTCTTGGAATATGTGTACATTCCGGTATCAGTTACAGTACAAATTGTTCTGTTGAGTGCTGTGTGAAAATTATTGATACCATAAAAAGAAATCAGTATGATTACCCTTTCTAAATGTGTGACACAATATTATGGAGGTAAAGACATAGTGCTGATTGTGTGTTTTTCAGTACCAGTAGTTGACATGAGCCTCTGTACTAACATACAGAAGGGGCAAGTGTAACAAAAAAACAACTTCTGGTAACACAGATCAACAAAATAAAACTTGGACAGGGACAAAATAAACAAGGACAGAAACACCAATTTAAAAAAAAAACAGGACAAAACATGGAAGACAGACTTAAAGGATAACTGTCTTTCTGTAAGACAGGTAAACAAAAAGGCACTACTTCTATTACACTACCTCCAGAGAAGGAAGAGGGCTGCATGTCAGGAGGTCAACAGGGAAGTCTTTGGGACTCTCAGTGTCCTGTGGCAGTGGCAGCAAGGAGAAAATGCAGCACAATCAATTCCTCATCAATCTTGCAGAATAACCAATTACCAATTTGCAGAAACACTCCTTAGAGCCAGCATGCCCATTTCTTAAATGTCTTCAAGTACATGACCAGTCTTTCCAGTTTTTCTTTTCTCTCAGTACGTTTTACAAAACCTACCTTGAAGAGGAACATCATGGATTAATATTTTGCAACTTTGAAAGACACAACTTTCACCTGATATCTTTCTTTGGTAATTATCATAGACAATTATGAAAATCTTAGCTCTCGATTACACTTTCTAATTACACATACAGTATATGTAAAAAAAATACACATTAACATTAACCTTGGTAACTGCATGTAAGTTCTTCTATCTGTGAGAATAATGAATTAGCATTGTGAGGACTACAGGTCAATGTTATTTGTTAATTTGTTATTACAGAGTGAAGCATTCTGTAATTGAAGCAAGGAGGTTCAAACCTCCTTCATTGAAGTTATATTGTATTATGATGGTTACATTTAAAGCATATGTCCGATGTATGAATATCCGAGAAAGCCTGATTTAAAGCAGATAAGACAAGCGTACATATACGCACATACACCCACACAAGCAAACAGACTAATACATAGTTGAAGTGCCAAACCAAGGTGACTACAACAGGACGAATGAGTGACCATGGGACTATGTAAGCCATGACATCATGCACATGCAGACGTGTGGGCAACACGGCTACCTCGTCGGAGCCAAAGTCGGGGTCCATCCACATGAGCTTGTACGTGTCGCCCGTGGGCGGCGTCCACATCCCCTCCTCGTAGGAATCATCGTCGGCGGGACCTGGGCTGCCCCGGACCCGCATGTGATCCTGATTCCCAGGAGGGGAGGCGCGATCGGAAGGACGGGCAGACAGGAGAGAGAGAGAGAGAGAGAACACACACAGAAGAGAGCAGGACAATGTTTAGTATGATCCTACCAATGGATCTTTACCCTTCTTACTTATGAATCTTATAATATTATAAGTACCAAGGGACAATGAAATCTACATGTACCTTATCAACAGGTGTGAGATGTCATATTATTGGCACATTAACTGTGAAGAGGAGACAGGGACAGTTTCATGTGTGCAGTGTTATTCATTATTGAATGATAATGGCACAATGATGTGTCAATGGATGTGTCAATTGTGCCAGACACAATCCGTGCCAACCATGCATGGGACATGCTTAGATGATGAGGTGTTAATTGATTTTGTACAGTATCACTATAAGTATGCCTCATTGGAATAAAACTAAGTAACCATCTCTAACAAACCCTACTTGCAAAAATACTTACCAGCATAGTAACTCGCTTCATCTGCAGTGGATTATGTTCTAAATCTCAAGGTAAAGAAGCTATTTACATGGAGACATGGTGCCAAAAACAAAAGTACCACAGCTAAAATGTGACAATGTCAGGGCAAACCATTTTGGTAGAACTAGGCAGGAGCCGATGACCATGTTCCTCGTGACTTATCTTGGGTGTGATGAGTATTTTGGCTTAGTCTCCACCAGACTAACAATGCAGGTTCAAAAACAGTGAAATTTAGCCTAATAGGGAGAATAATTGGCCAGGGGAGTTTTAGTCACCGTAGACTTCATTTGCCCGCGCAGTTCGGAGGGGGCCAATTATTTCCCTTCTTAACCGAATTCTACGATCCATTCCCCCATAGGAAGGCCTGGTGGAGGCTAATTTCAGCTGTAGGACCTGTGTTTTAGCAAGCCAATGCAGAATAAACTTGCGTTGCCGTACCTCTTCTGTTGATGTGGAGTCGATGTCCATGGCTTCCGGGGATTCTTCCTTCTTTCTGCTGGACTCCTTAGTCAGGGAGGAAAGGGGAAGGTTTGAGATGCATGAAGGGAAGGCTGGCTACAGGAAAGGTAAATATGGAGAGGTTCGTGTGTGCTGTGTGCACAGGCAAGGACACCAGATGGGACTGCAGGTGGTATTTGATTGAGAACTTTCCCTGACTCAACTGTTATTTTAAGATTGCAAATTGTGGGATGAAAAAATTGAATGAAACAAAGTCACAGTAGTATATTCAAGATCTCACATGGGCAAATACTGTAGCTTCCAGTACAGCATCCCTCAATATCTGATTCTAAAGCCTCAGAATATAAAAGTATTTTACATTGGGAGATGCAGAACTCTTAGACATCAATATTATTCATTCAAATGTTGTTTTCTGATACCTCTTGCATGGCGGTTCCAGGACTGAAGGTGAGGAGTTTGTCCACCCCCTTCCCCAGGCCTGGTGACTCGGGCTTGGCGGCCACTTGTTCGGCCAGCTTACGGGCGGCAGGGTGTTTGGGCTTGGGCTCTGCCCTCTGGGTGGGAGGGGTGCTCATCTGCAGTAAGTCACTACAGGTGGGAGACAGGGAGTCCATTAGAGGTATACTGGTCATGTTTTCTTTCATTAATTTAATGGTTACAGGGAAAGACAGACACTACAACATACAGGTACACAGGAATATCTGTGTACATGTCAAGCAAACCCAACACTCAACAAAGTGTTTAGTTTAAATCTAAAAGGCAAAGAAATCTGACCACGAGGACTAAATCAATAGGGCAGTAACCTACCATATTTCAAACAATATTTAAATGACTGTAATCAATACATATATGTTCAAAGGAAGTGAAATGAACTCCAATCATTAGAATATTTCAATTTCATGTCTTCTAAGAATGACTGAAAATGTAATTCTCACTTCTCTTCTTCTTCATTCTCGATAGTGGGGAGAAGGCCCTTGTGCTTGGCTGAAAAGGGAAAAACAAGATATTAAGACATGTATGTTCTAATAGCTTCTTTATTTAAGCCTTTATCTTGATACAGATTTTCAATGGAGTTGAGGCTAAACTATCAGTGCACTTAAAGGGTGGCAAAGCTGTGTGTTAAGAAGTTATTGACAACATGATAAATGATAAAAAGAAGTTATGATAAATCTAAGAGAATGTTGCCGATCTTGATTGACAGTTCAGAGATGTTGACAGACAGGTGCAGGTGTTGCAGTTACACACAGAATCACCTGAAAAGGGGGCAATTACAGCAATGCGACTTAGGTCAGACACATCGCAACAACCACTATCATCGATATCCTTGTGGGTGTCCATTTTAGGCCGTGTCTTTTCTAAGGATGTCAACAGAAAAGAAAGCAAAGCACTTTGAAAGCAGAAATAAGGACAAGTTAAACATGCATTGGAAATTTTAGGCAAGGGTGTAGAAAATAACCTTATCTTCAGTATCACTTCAAAAGGTTTCATAATAATTCACTAACTCCATACATGAAGCAACAGTCCATGGTCTAGCAGTACTACTGATGTCAATTGTTTTGGCATCAGAGCAACAATAGTAGAAAACGTCACACGGTTGCATCAGCCGTCCTTGCTGTGTATCCAGTTTTAAATGTAAAGGGGTCCAGTACTTTACTGATCTTCTTGTGCAAATAGGGCTTTATCTTCTTGCTCTAATCTTTATTTGAGCTCTTGTGTCATTCCTTTATCAGTGACAAAGTGAAACAAAAAGTAGCCAGTAACACCAGGTTTGTTTGTCAGCCGAGTCACAGTTGGATCCAAGTCAAATGGTACAGTTAACATGAATAGTCCCAAAGAAATTCCTAAGATAGTTATCTCTCACTCTATAAAAGCAATGGATACAAACAACTAGATTTGAAGGTCTTAAAGAAACCAACATATTGTAGCTCTTCTTCAGGCCTTAAACACTGGGTACAACATTCCAAGTACAGCCATTTTGGAAACAGTTTGAGTATACAGTATATACATATAGATGTACCTACCCCTTTTTGCCCCATCCAAGACTGATCCATTACTACTGAATGTCTTTGACTGTGTCTCAACATTAGTCCCTGAACTGCCACTGTCATTGTTCCTAACTTCTTCAGAAGTAGTCTCTTTCTTTCCCCATCCAGTTAGCCAAGAAAACAGCCGTTTCATCCTGCCCTAACACTGCCACTTCTAGTCTGCTAGGTTTCCCCACACATTTGCCAAGAACTCGGGGTGTGTCACATTTGGGGACACCTTGACATGCTCTAGTGCCTGAGGTAAGAGCAGACAGTCCCACTAAACCGGTTGGGTCGAGGGAGGGAAGAAAACCATCCAATTGTTACCAAGGGGTATAATTGTCTTGGAGGATTAGCATCCTTTACCTAAAACTTCAAAGCCACCCCGAAAGTAGTAGCAAAAGGTGAATGGACTATAATCTACCAGAATGGAAAGTTTCACTTCAAACTGCACCCAGCTACACCCCCTATCCTAAAGGCGATGTTTTGACCCACACATGTGTAAAACAATACATGTCTTCCCCCAGGCTAAGAGTACATGTAGTGTGACAGGTATGTGATTTCTAAATTCTACTTCCTGGGTGTGGAAAGGGGCGTGCCCCAGGGATTCCTGGGTCATGTGTTACCATGGCAACAGCAGGTCAAGTGAGAAAGACCGAGAAGGCTGCCCTACAGATAATGATCACTGTGTGGTGTTGACCTACATATATAACTGTATGCCAGGAAATACTACAAATGAAGAATGGAGAACAGAATTTGACAGAAAAAGTGACAGAGCCACAGTCTAAAACTAACAGAGTTGCTTGTTTGGTCATTCTCCAGCTTTGTAATCATATTCATAACACTATCATCTATGAACCATAAAAAACATAATCACAGAAAACTAAAACAAACAGTTCAACCAAAAATCCACATTACCATCCTTCACAATGGCATCATAGCCACAAGAAATAACACAATCGTTCATGATAAATTAGGTGAACTTAAAACTTGCAACTTCTATACATTTTGACAAATGTCAACCCCTTGTGCATGAAAGGAATTCCCTTCAGATGCTAGTTTGTAATAACTTTGTATAGTTTAACTTTAATAGCTAAAACCAGAATACACATAACATGTATATCACACTGGTTTCATTGTCATGACAACAGGTGTTCTTTCTAAAGTTGAGGAAAGTTGACACTTACCAGGGCTGGCTCCCTTCACTAGAGGGTCAAATTTCACGTACAGAGACTGCCGGGCCAGCGCTGACTCCTTAAACTGTACCGGGGGGCAGAAAAGAAGGCGTTCCTCGGTAAGTAAACAAGACACGGGGCTACGCTGGGGCTATTATTCTCAGCACAAAAAGCATTAGCTCAGAGACCGGCGTGCAAAATAAACATACAGAAAAGCTTATCTCAGGTATGTTACCTGAGGTTGGGTGGGAATCATGGTAATCTTCAGCTCCTAACAATCACATAGAAAGGTACCTGCTTTAATTACTGTTTTACCTTATTCAAATGCAATGGACCTTTTTCTCCTTTTCTTGTATGAAACCAAACAACCTCAAGTCCCTGCATGCCACATACATATACCTCTGTAGCGGAGTGATCTTCCATAAAATAGATAGAATACAGATCTAATAGAACTTTCATTCATTTCTTTCAATGTTGTTCATCATAATTATACTTTTTCAAGGCCCTGGGAGATGGTTTCTGTCCCGAGGCAAGAAATTTTATGGGCCCATGTTCGGAATGAAAAGTAAAGGGTCTAATCAGGTTACCAGGTAATGACATAGGTACACCATTGTTCCTTGACCTATTTCCCAAAGTAGCACATAGCCAAAGGATCGGTGGACCTTTCAAAACCTCCCTGTTAGTCTCTATGTCCAAGACAAATTGCATCTCATTTTGTTTTTGTTTGCTACATGTACATCAACACTACATTCATCCAGTGACTGTGAATAGTGTACCTCATCACTGTCAACTTCACCACCACAAGCTCCCTCTAGCAGAGCTTTGTCAAACTGCAGTTACACAGTATGACACATGGAAAACAGAACAGGGAAGAAAACAGAGAAGAAAGAAAAGAGATATAACTAAAATGCTTGGTTTCTATTCATACCAAATGAGGCACAATGTAAAAATAACACTTTATAAGAAGATCACAGATGTTAAAAGGGCTTGAAGCAATTGTAAGGACAGTTGGAGTGGCCTAAGACTAAATGACAGAGTCAGAAGACCTTATTATTCATAAAACATCCATCTTTCTTTATGGTGATTATAATGACTTCATAGAAGCAAATCTCCATATATCCTTGAGAGGAATATTATCATTATAAATAGTGGCTACTCACTGTAGATGCACCATGTTTCTCCAGGAAAGCTACATCAAAAGATGTCGGGTCAGTGGACGGAGCAAAAACTGGATCATTGACTGAAATAAGGATATAAGGAAACCATGATGTGCTGTTACGTAGAATGTGTGGATTAACTGGTTAACTGAATTAATCCAATTGTATCCAAACAAGTTCATCTTTAAAGGCAAAAAAATGTAGGTAACTTAGGATATACATGAACCTAAACGAAGGCAGCAGTATAACAGAAAGACGGCCATCTAATCAGCAACAGTTTACGAGATCTGTTCAGATGAACACCACTGAAGTAATTTTTAGAAAGGCAGCATACATATTTGTACATGCCAAATATTAATGTTGTGCTTGAGTCTGAAGAAGTGCTGCATATATCGGTAGTATGTAATGGTATGGTATGCAAAAATCTTTTCACTCACAATTTCAGTACAGGTTCGAAATACCGGAAAACCGGTGTACCGATACTGTACCTTTATAATTTAAACCAAATACATGCATGTACGTATTTGTGACTAAAGACATGTAAATCCTACCAAAATGACCGAAGTTTAACATGGTATTCAAATCAGGGCACAGGGCAACAGGCATAAGGCCAACTAGTTCTGCTCTGTTTAGATTTCTAAATAAATATTCTATTAAGTTGTGAACAGTTCATTTCTGTCATTACTCAAGAACACATCTTTCTTTGTCGAATTGTTCAGGTACAGGTACAAACCTGTAACTAAACCTGTGCCAGTACCTGTATTTGTACCTGATGTTATCCTTAGGTACACAGCACTACTCTGAGCTGAACACATTCCTCACTATCTGAATAAACTTACTTTTGGAGGGTGACTTGAATTCTTCATCGTCCATGTTGGGCTCACCATCCTGGAAACCAGTGTCGTTGGAAGACGAGTTGGGAATGCTGTGGTCTGATTGGCTGTCTATTTCCGCTGGCGGAGGGGACATTTTTTTGCTGTCCCTCTCGCTGGACAAGAACGTCCTCATGGACTCCACGTCTGCCTCAGGCTGGCCCAGGAAGGGAAACAAGCAGCAGTTAAACATGTCCACTAAAGCTGGTGGTCTTGCGGTTTGGGTTGTTGTCCTAGAATCTAGAGGTTCTGGGTTCAAATCCCATGCAGACCCCAATGTTGTGCCCTTGGGAAAGGCACTATACACCCATTTCCTTACTCGACTAAACTAGGGATGTTGTCTCGGATGGGACATAAAGTAGAGGTTTGAGGAGAGCCACACCTCAAGCACTTTGAAGATCCCACCACACTTATCAAAAAGAGAAGGGGTCCATCCCAGTGTGAGTGGAACAAACCTTTCAGTCCTGTCTTATGCAGCTTGTACTAACTACAAAACTGGAGTGTTACGCCTAAAGGAAGTCTTCCGGTGATGCGGAACAAACAAACGGAAAACGAAAAAAAGAAAGGCCCAATTGTGCTCTGTACACAAGTGTGATATACAGGTAAGTCAAGAGGATCCTGCTACAGAAATTTGGTCAACAAACATGCATGCTGATGCCACTGTTTGGTGTCAATCCAGAAATTTCATGCAAAGGGGTGATCCACTAAGCAACAGAGAGGATCCATGTAAAAAAGCCATGGCAGTCTTTATAAGTTGCTGGTAAAGATAACAGCAATAAATGGATAATTAAACATATAATTCACTGGACAGACAGTAATCTATACATTCACAATTCGACTTGATAACCTTCCCTTGTGCAATTGTTGCTTGGCCCCTAAACTACAGGTTTGAATATTGGTTTGTTGACAGGGAAAGCCAAGCTGTTACCATCCACCTAATAACCTCCAAACTGTGTACATGTCTACAGCACTATTGTTGGTACATGTACAACAGACAGCTTTTAGGGTAACACACAGCTTATGAATATTCAGTCAATCCATGGATCAATATACTTTCAGCATAAACCCTAGATGATAAATATTGTCTATTGCCTCCGGGTACAACTTACAATTTCCACTAAGCCAAATACATGAAGTCATTTCTTATCTCAAGCTCAACTGGCTAAAATCCACAGATATCTAGGGGCCATTGTAATGGTTTTACATATGTTTATCATAAGATATGACTATTGCAAAGAGGTCTAACATGTTATGTTGCCTTAGGTCCACAAACCACTAGTAACATAATGGGATCAGAATATTAATATCCTTTTATCCTATTTGGAGGAGATTCTGTTGAAGTAATATATGACAGTCAGATATTGTTTTAACAGAATTTTTGCTTAGTTTTAATCCAAGTGGTATAACATGATCTTATCCCAGGATGTTATAAGTGATCTGTGGACCAAGCCATTTTTATAATACTAATACACTGAATAAACATTTGGAACATGATACCAACAACCACTATAACTCACCTCTGGTATTCTGTCTTGTTTCACTGCCAGAGAACTTTTGGTCTGTGCCTTTCTGGGAGACTTCAACTTGCTGGACCTAGGAAGAAGGACATATTTGTTCTTAGAATTGTTCTTCCTTACAGTCAATATGGTACAATAAATTCAATCAACTACAACTCATGCTTTGGATCACCCTCCTCCTTTTCCCATTCAAAAACTTGCAACAATTCATCACATTTGTAAGACACAACATCACACTGTGCACTTACTTTTTAGCAGGAGATGACTTCTTTGCTGGAGAGCTCTTTGGTGAGTTCTTGTTGGCATTTGCACTGATGTTTTCATCTCTGAGTGGACTGCCCTTCACTGGAGAATTAGCAAGTCCCTTTGATGTTTTGAAGGGATCGATGTTGTCCAGGTTGTCGAAGTCGATCTGGTAGGAACCAAATGTCTTTGGCGGAGAGGTGGAGACTTTGGTTTTGGACTCGAAGGGGTTGATGTTGTCGTCCAAGCTGTCCCAGTCGATGCTGTAGGATCCCTTGGGGACGGAAGGGAGGTCGTCGGTGTTGTCTGTGTCTGTCATGGCTGTGTTTTCCTGAGGGGGTGCCAGATCCTCTACTGAAGTCTCAGGTTTAGCTTGTACCACGTCTGGTGATGAGGACTTCTGTTCCACACTACCTTCTTCTTCCTCTGGTTTCGGTGCTGTCTTAGCAGCAGGTTTGGTTTGCTGATTTTCTTCCTCGCTGGATTGTACTTCCTCCTTTGGTTTGGTAGCTTCCTCGGGTACTGAAGCTTCCTCTTCTGAACAGATAGCTGCCTGGGTTTGGGCTTCTGGTGCTTCACTGTTTGCCTCTACTGGAGGAATGGGTCTCTCTTCAGTATACTCTGTGGTGTCTTCTTCAGTTTCAGCTTTGGTTTCTGGTTCAGGAGTCTGAATCACAACAGGCTCAGCTTCAACTTCAGATGCGGATTCTACAATGACAGGTTGAACTTGCTCTTCAGACTCAATCACAGTTTTCTCTTCAGTGCTGCTCACCTCAGACTTTTCTTCAGCCTCCTTTGCAATGTTGTCTGCAACAGTAGATTTGTCTTCTTCCTCCTCAGCTTTGGTACTTACAGCAGCAGACTCAACCAGAGGATTTTCTTCGACAGCCTTAACGATTTCTGCACTTGGCTTTTCTTCGACGACAGTGTTGGTATCTGTAGTAGCAGAGTTGACCTGCTCAGGTTCTGTGTGTATAACAGGAGATTCAACCAGTTCCTTTTCTAAAGCCTCAGCTGTGTCCACAGGTTCAGCTCCTAGAACAGCAGACTCTACAGAAGTGTTCTCCTTGCCAACTTCAGCTGTTGATGTGACTTCAACGTCTTCTTCAGAACTAGCAACTTCAACAGTAGGCTCAACTTCAGCGTCTTCTGCAGAGCCAGAATCTGCTGGGGTAGGCTCAGATTTGGTTTCTGTTGGCTCGACTGAGAGTTTTTCCTCCTCAGAGCTGGCAACTTCGCTGGTTGAGGTACTTTCTGCAACAACCTCTTCAAGCTCTTCTTGTTCAGTGGGAGTTTCTTCTTCAGGCGCAGACTTCTGGATACTAGGCTGTTCAACAGCAAGGTCTTGGGCAACAACAGGCTGAGGTGTAACAGATTCTTCCTCAGCGTTAGGCTTTACTTCTTCAACTGGTTCTGAGGATTGCTCTTCAGCTTTTTCTGGTTCACTCAGTCCTCCTTGTGCCTCAACAACATCAACTTGGGTAGGAGGTAGAATGCACTCCTCAAGAGCAGGTTCCTCTTTCTGGACTGGAACTGCAGGTTCTTTTTCAGGAATTTCTGGTGGGATGTCGGGTACAGTAGCTTCTGCCTCTGAGTCTGAAGAGAGCGCAGGTGTTTCAAGGTCTTGTTCAAGAGCCTCTGCCTCAAGCCTCTCAAATTCTTGGTCTGATCCTGAGTCTGACTTAGAGACCAGTGGATCAAATTCGAAGAGAAGGCCTTCTTCCTCAGGTGGTGTGAGAAACTCGTCTCCAGTGGGAGAGACGCTGAACTCCTCACTAAGGTCCTCTTCCTCCGACTCCTTGGATGTGACACTGTCAGTGGCACCTGCAGACGGTTCTGACACAAACTTTGGGATAGGTCCTTCCTCCTCCGAGCTGATGAAGAAAAGCAACACAGTTATATTTTAATTTACCAGTATAAGATACAAACATATCTTCCTCCCTTCACCGATGCAAGAAGGCCCATTCCCAAATATTTCAGAGCATTAGCAAAGCTTGTTACTGTTATCTTCTTACTGATATCAAAAAGTGGTGAGCAACATATTTAATAGCAGCACCAATCAAAGTTAAGAACAGCAGCAAATGAAAGCTCTGCATCTGATAAGTAATACCTTGAAATATAAGAACAGGCCTTTGATTAAGCTGTACTACAAACTATTGCAAAACTAACAATGTCATATTTAACATGTAATAAGAACACCATGCACCACAGGTTCCACATGCATACTGAATTTAACCCTCCCAACATCATGGGCTGTCCAGGACATACAGTACTAGCCAGCTCTGACATTAGGAGGGTTAAAATCAAGGACTACTACAGTATGTGCCCTGGGATCCCCAGTTACCACCAGGTCTATTTTATCAACAGCAGGATATGTTTATTTCATGTTTTATTTGCAGCATTATGTGACCATAAGCCTAGTGTTAGATGCAGGACCTTCTACAGCCTTGGTTTATTCCATGATTGTTATAGCTGGCAACTTCCAATGATCTAAGTCAGAAAATAAGCAATTGGTAGCTTTAACTTTTCTTTTGCATTCTTTCAAGCTAACATTGAAATGACCATTTGCAAACATATGTCATGAATATGTGCTACATCAGTAATATCCTTACGACCCGGCATGGCCTCGATTACGAATTTGGATTATGATTTTGATTTGATGTTTTTGATCCTGTCTTTGTCTTGTACATATTGTTACATGTGTTTGTCTATGTGTACCCAGGGCCACTCGGAAGAGCAGTGCCAAGTCACTGAGAGGTGCTACCCTGGTAAAAGAATACAGAAATAAATAAATAATATGCTTTTGTCACTAGTTTCTACTAATGTTCCTTTTTGTTCATGTATATCGAAGAGCAGCACCGCATTTCACATCACAAAGCAAATTTTGAGAGAATGACGTTTCAAAGATTCATTCCAAGCTGCCAGCCTTGGTTATGAAGCGACATTTGTAAGTGCCACTCCGGGATGAATCTGACTGCACTGATGACATTAATCCCAGCCACCAATGGTTTGGCTGTCTTCTTTGCTCTATTTATCCCATGCAAGGCAGCCACAGTTGATGGCAGAGCTAGGCCTAGGATGAGCTGTCAGCCCTAGATATAGACGTGTATTCCTAGGCTATATGTTGATACCTGTATGGCTCAGTACCCTCTCGCGACATTTTGGTATTTTGTATTCCCCTGATGGAGACCAAAGAAACAAAGACATTACACATAAATTCTGTGGACAAACATAAAACGTGCGTGTACATACACACTTACCTATGGGCTGTCTTAAGCCATGATTATACATGTATACATGTTCTTTAAATTCAAGTTAATGCCAGTAAGTACTGGTTTGAAGGATACTTCTTAGTTAAAATACAGATGTTTGAAATACAACATATCAGTTTGAAGTTTTTCTGTGCATTCAGGGTGACGACCGTACACCTTTCACGTACCTCCCAATCACACGGTTGGCTGCAGTTTCATACACATAAAATGACAAGCCATTTCTTCTGGCAACATCAGGCCAAATCAGGTTAGTCGTTGTTTCTTGAACTTCATTAATATCCTATTAGGACAGTATATTGGATTTGACAGTCTTACTTTAATTCAGACTTTGAATATCTAAGCATTTGTTCAGATTCTTTTTTCGATCCTGTCTATCAAATTGTGTACAGATATAGAAGAATAATCTATCAATCTTACATACAGGTGTGAAAGCCTTTTTTTTAGAACTGCATGTATGATATTAAATTTGTACCCCAAGGGAATATAGTACGCTACAAATGGACAACTATGGTATGGTTTCCCTATTTTTTATGCAAATCAGCCATCAAGCTGACGAGAACAATATTGTTGGTGTCATGGACAGATAGGACCTCTAAATAATTCATTGCTCCATAGTCGATGCTATAGGCCACATTTGAAGGATTTACCAGTTTTATGTGTCGGTTTTTTTTCTAGGTACATGTAATGTTCAATAATTGTCAAATTAGCAATATCTGTAGAGCAAGAAATTGACAATAGTTTTGATTTCTAACAAAATCTGTGTTGTGACTGCTATTTGAAAGTTAGGTCGGAATCTAATTCATGTTTATAACATGTACGACTATGTAGTGTATACACAAACATACACTCACAATACAATTAAATTGAACATACATGTACAGGAAAACAACAAAAAGAAAAAAGGGCACGAAGAAGATAAAATCAAAACAAGTAAAAAAATGAACACAAATTTAGAAATGACACCTCAATACTACACAGCTTGACACTTATGTTTCCCTATGTGTTTCAGAGGTGCCGAAATTCAATGACAAATATATACAGCCCAGAAAAACTCACGAGTTGAAGATGCCGTCTAGTATCTGGTCCAAGAACTGTCGGGCGTACTTGAGGTAGTCCTCGTGGTCCTGCTTGGTCAGGACTTGAACACGGTCTACCCAGCGCTCCTCCTCGTCCAGGTAGCGTAGGGCCTCCCAGGGATCCGAGGCGGGCTGGCGTCTAGACGCAGGCTTGCGGGCAGGAGTAATAAACTGCACGTGCTGGGAGGGACAAGAGAGGAGCAGGAATCGCTCCAGTCAGCCAAGAAATTGAACAGCATCATCATATACCTGCACAGGTTATAGCAGGTCCCTAAGTATAAATTAGAACTAAAAATGACCTGTTCAAACAGTCTTTCTTCCTAAAAACATTTTCCCTCTATTTGTCCACATATTGTCTTCAAAGCAATTTTTTTCAAACAAAACAATGCTGGTGTGGCATGAAAAATTTCAATAGCAAAATTTCTGTTTGAAAAATACCTTTTTACCTAATTATTTTGTATAAGCAAGTATGTGCCCCACAGTATATGTATTTGCTTGGATATAAGTTAAACAGAACAGTTTTATTAACGACAATGTTTCCCTAACTTGCTTACTTGAAGGTTCAGCAATTACATTCTGACAATCATGACATTTTTAGAGGCAGTTTTATCATACAGATTTTTCATACAGGTTTATTTTTACCCATAACAAACAAGGCCAACATACTAGTAACCTGCATGTATAGAAGACCCATATATCCCTACTATGAAGGTAATAAACACATTTCTTGCTATCAGTTAGTGTTACTGAGTATAGTACTATACCCAAGTATAAATAAATAAACAGTAGAGTAGTAATTATAAATGAATAAATAAAAGGGCTGTCGTACATCCAGGCCTGTCTATGCTAAGATCATTTTGATGCCAGCTTAACCAAATGCTGACCAAGGGATAGATTGATATATTTATATCTCTCCTAAATTCTAACAAAATCTCAAAAACTAATTACATGTAAGTCTAAGATGACATATTTTTAGGTAATAAAAAAAAGGATTATTGCTGTCTGCCTGACATCAAGGAAAAGATGAATATGCACATGATGTAGCAGACTATATACACTAGGTGAGATTATGGGACAGTAGTGAATGCAAAATCACATGTATTGATTTTTACACTCTCTTGGTTCCTGATTCAAAATGAAACAGTTCACTTGCTTCATATGATTTATCACATCAGAACGTGCTGATTCGACACCACAAAATTATTGAATTTTTTGTGATTACTGCTGCATTTACAATATGTACCTGGTAATTACATTTCATAGAACTGAAAATTCAGCCAGGGTACTATCATTCTTGGCACTTGGTGGAACAAATGATTGGAAATCTATAGTGATGTACGAGTAACACAAAGCCATTCCAAGGTGTTCATTTGTATTCCCCGTACACATCTGGTGCTTCGGATATTGAGGCATTATCCCACGAGGTTTCTGGTACGTTACTTTATTCGGAATCCGTGCATTTAAGACCAGTGCAATGGATCATTCACTGACTAGAGAAAGGCCCACATGTACTTTGCTTTCGTGAGAACAAAATACAGTGTACTTTCATCTCATTGGGATAAAAAGTGGAATTTGGATTTTTTGACTAAGAAAAAAATCCTCAATGATCTCAAGCTATACAGAAATGTTATGTAACCACATAAAACAAAGAGAACAGAAAATAATTAGCATAACAAACTTATCAATAAGATTCTTAAAAATTTGATATTCCGTCAAGTATTTTTTTATCAAATTTAAAAAAAGAGTATTTCTTGCCCAACTACCGGTATTTGAATTGAGATAAATTGTGACATTTCCTCCTTGATGATATATGCCTAATCCTACCATTTGTTTAAAATCTTAAATCAAGTACCAATTTTCACATTCATTTAAAAGGATTAGGATGATAAGTACATTTGGGCTGTATATTGATTGTCCAGGATGTTTACCTTGGGTCCTTTCTCAGCAGGTGATGTAGGTATGTTATCCTTCTGTGAAGGTTTAAGTATTGAGCGGGTGCCCAGGGGCTGGGCGGTTAGCGCATGTACAGGAGGCTTGGAAGTCTTTTCTGGTTCCTTTACAACGAAGTTTTCGTCATTCACAGGCGAGAAGAGACTTTCATTCATCGTAATCCTGAAACGTGCAAGGAAACAAAACACAGCATGCAGTATGGTAAATGTCGAAAAGTAAACAACCAAGCAAACAATTGTTAGAAATATACAAATAAAAATAATACTCATCTAAGCAAACACTGAATGCCATGCATTACAATATGGATACATAAACTAGTGTAAGAAATATAAGATATTAATGCAAATGCATTGCCAGTAAAATAATGTTGGAACAAAATGTCAATTTAATGTCTATATTTTTCATAAAAAAGGTGCCATGGCATGGCCATTATTTGATATGCATACATACAGAGCTTTACAGACCACAAAAAAATCTTACTGCAATTTCCACATTTAGTGATGATACTAACAAACTTCAAATTTCCCACTTTTGTATTTTCAGACAAGCAGATACAAAGCATATCTATACGTACCATCAACATCATCCCCTATAAATAAGTATAATGATAATTAAAAGACGCCAGCCAATTTTACACTGTGTAGGCATTTCTTACCACTCAGTCATTAGTAACTAATTGGCAATGCAACAGTCTGAATGCAGCCATCATCCATATTGCATTAACAAGTGGGTGTGAACAGAGTAGCAAGGAAATGTATATGAATATTCATATACATGAACATATATTATTTGCAAAAGAGCTATCTACTTAGGAAGGGCAGGTGGCACTTTGTGTAATCCCATATCCTGTAAAACCATTTGTAAAGCACAGATACTAGTGCCTACGGAAGTACGTAGTCAGAAAAAAAAAGTACTGCTCCTATCTATGCAGACTGGATTACGTGGGAATATGTACATCCTCTACACCAGCTTGACGTACAGGATCATGTGTTTCCTGTCACATGTATGTGTGCCCACGTCTCTATGTAGATGAATCCTTGATCCCACATTATTCACTGACTACTTATACCATTTATACATGTACTTCGCATCAAATTCTGTTGGGACTTGGGCATCATATCTTCTTTATTCTAACCTTCGAATTAGACCTATGCATATTGCATAACCAATAATCTCATATAGCACACAAGCCCCGTCTTACCAGTCATACAATATTTTGTTCACATATATAAAAACTTAAATTCCACCAGTATATTTACATTATCATACATGTCTGCAGTCCTTTCCCAACATCAAATTTGGGTGACATTTTGTACCTTCATGATTTACTGTAAAAAGGTTAGCAACTTCATGATTTACTGTAAAAGGTTAACCTTCTCCCTGCTGCCTAACCCCATACCAAAAACAAATTTTGTGCCAAACGGCTACCATTACATGCTGAAGGTTAATTGACTGAGTTGACAAGCAAATTAGAGGAGCCTTTATCTTACAAATGCGGTGGAATAGGCATTCACCAGGCTGTGTGTTACTGACCTACTGATTGGAGATTAGATCAGTCCATATTCATACTGGTGGAGGCAAGTCTTATCAACAAGTTCTAGGCTTTTAGAAATCACCAAAATGTTCCCAGTTTGCAAAATAAAACAACACACAGTAAACAACTCATCTCCCATGGGAGTTATAAATAGATTTAAGTAGGTGACCCCATTTGCCCTATGATGTCATTCTATCAATTGGGGGTGACATTCAAAGAAGCATGGTGCATAAAAAGACTATGTGATACTAGTATATAAATATATTTTGGCTTCTATCTACGTATCTGCTTCTCATTTGCCAGTATCTTCCAGATTTCAAAAGGATTTAACAGGCATGAAACATTATCATATCAAATACTATCACCAGATGGGAACATTTTCAACTTGAGATTATAAATATTCCACAATTTTTATTATTATTTATTAATTCATTACTTTCAGTACACTACAAATAATACATCAATTGCTATGCAATGGGGTCAAGGCCAATTTTTTTCTGTAGCCTGAGCGGGCAACCGTGCCATAGATAAAGGAGGCATGCAAGTAATAGAGCCAAAATTTCCAGACATTTGTACAAGTTTACAGCTTGCACTTCCCATATAGTATAAACAAGTCTTCAGGACACACCCAAAAGCTCATAGTATACACAGGGTCTAGAATACCAGGCCTTACCATTACACGTTCCATCAAGTAATTACAGTTACCTGGATTGTTCTTATCTCCAACTGATGAATGATTTTCGTAAAGAAGTGTGGTCTGAGTTCAACAGCGCTAATTCAGTCAGTTAATATCATTGTCGTGTGAGCCACTATATAGTAATACCAAACTAGGTTTATGATTGCATGTCTACACAGAATCTGTAGGCTGCAACTAGCCAGTGATATAAATCAATATCGTCTGGTTTTCATGATTGGGTTATCTTCCACGGATATTTTAGTAATGTTGGACAGATGCCATACTAGTCTATCTACATGTGATATATAACATTTAACCTACTTATTATATATTATCAATAATAATTGCCATATGCATCATGAATGTCTACATTCAACAGCATACTTGAACTGTGATGCACTTTGACTGACTTTTGTCAGATTTAACCTAATGATTCAAGTCGGGTTCAGATATTTGATGTTCACACATTTTCAGTCATTGGTGTACTTTGGACAGTTGAACAGGAGAAAGTATTATATCTATAACTGTCAAATAACAACTGTGAGTCAGTTTGACAATGTGTGCTCTCAATCCCAGCCATTTTTGTACACGACAAAAAGATATGTGGGGAGACAGGTCAGTAGCTCTCTTCTAGAAGACTCCTAAAGACATAAATGCATGTAGACTGGGTACCTCTCAAAATTTTTCATTTCTAATATCAGTGTCAGATTACACTAATGCCCTTCAGTTATTGATGGACAGGTATGTTATTGGGCTTCATATGTGCACTGCAGATAACAGTAATACCCAGAATAATTTAGGTCAAGATATTTGTAAAAAGGCCAACATTGTGGCGTATTTCAATCTGAGGAAAAGATAGATTTGCTTGTGCAATACTTGACCTCGCTCGACCTCACCCGGTACAGACGTGGGGTACTTTTTTTTTTTTTCCATCTGGGCCAAACTTCAGAATCAAATGTCAAAACATCCCGAAAATTCGTCACTTCAGCAGAATGCCCCAGGCAACAAAATGCAAAACACCTGAAGGATTTCCTAAGTAACACCAACAAGTGAAAAATTCATTCATATTGATACAATGACTGTCGGTTCACATATGCAGAAAATAAATGACCGGAATTGGTCATATGGGGCTAGGGTCAGTCTGTTGGGAGCAGACTGGTTTCTCAACTGTTGAAGGTTTCTGTCAAAATACCAAACCTAACCTAAAAACCTGGCATGGGGCGCACTTCACCTACAGTCACACGTATGCTGGGCTGGAAACGAGCCTTCCTTACCTTCTACCACGGCAAAAACACGTCCGACAAGCTCGCAATCTGAGAAATTTTCCGACCGTCCAACAACGTTAGGAGAAATTTTGAATTTCATGGCCGTTACTTTAGGGTTGTCCAAATTCGTGTTCTGCGCAGTCTACTGCGCAGGTTGAGATCATCCCTGCGCAATGCATCCTGGGGGTAAAATTAGATGTAACGAAAGACTCGAGATATTTCAAATATATTGAAAATTCATCGTATTTATAAACAAAATGATAAGAAATCATTTTATCAATATCATATTTCGAGTTTTTGGTTAAACTTTGAGAAATAAGGACAAGTCCATCAATCGATGAACGTGTTGCCATAAGGGAATGCATGATTGGTTTACTTGGTATTGAGAATTTGGCGGGAAATCTAATATTCAAAACAGAATTTCTATTTTCTGCCTGAGAATCTGAACGAAGCTACAATCAACGTACAGCATACGAGTACAATTATTGTCTTTGAATCGATTTCGGTATGTTTTTCTGGTTATTTAGGGCAACTGGTTGATATTTGCCAGAGTTTTTTTACCCGTCCGTCTGGTTCCCGCCATGATGGGGATCCAGTCAGAGCGCCGCTTGCAGACGACACTGTGGCATGGTACCGGGCATGCGCACTTCATTTGAGTTGCGGCGCGAAAACTTCCGTGGGCGGTCCAGTCCAGGACACATTCTGCATGCAGTGTTTACGTTCCTAGTTTGTCCGTTCGTTAATAATTTTAAGAGGAATCCAGTCGTAGATTCTCTTTAGAATAGAATCGATCATCAGGACGTGAACTTGGACGCAAGCAGTCAAAAGTCCCGAAAGGCAGACAGACATATTTTGGGAGCTTTTTGCTTCCGCGTTCTGGTCTAGATCTGCACGCGTTTCTGTTGTTGCCGATCCGCAGGTCTGCCGACAAAACAACAATGCCGGGTACAGGAAGGTCACGGTCAGGTGAGCAGGCGAACAGGGAGCCGCGGGATGAGGACATGGCGAAGAACGGCGTTCCTGCGGCCGGCGAGGGAGCCGGAGAGCCCGACGGACTAGAGGCGGAGGAGGGGGCCTTCGCGTCCCCGCCCGCCGGCGGGAGTGGGTCTGACATGCCCGACAGGAGAACGCTCAGGCACAAGTATCGGACCCTCATCAATGAAACTCAGAGTAGGTATTTTTGTTCAACGATTTAAAACACAATAGATGAAAAACAGTTTGTGTTGTTATGATAAGTAGGTGAAGTGACAATTGTGCCTTAGAACACTGAGGTGTTGTCCGGGCATGCCTTTCATCTTGACAGTGATGTATTAGCAAGATAATGAACAACACATTTCTAATACCCAACAAAACAAAGCTGAGCAAAACATGTTACAACATGATTCCAGAGTGCAACATTGCTCCAGTTTTAAAATACATATATGAAGTAAAGTTCATCATGAAGTTAAGTGATCAGCCTCCAAGTTCAAACCTCCTTTCTTGTAATAAGCATCAAATCTTCTTCATCTACATCCTTACATTTAGTACATGTACCTGTAGCGTTATGTCACTTGTGGCTTGTATTCTTTGAAAATATAATGTTGCCAACTTAACCACAACACTCTTCAAACTGGTGCTTGATATACATATTCAGTGGTCCATAGTTATTTATGTCAATTCTAGGTCTCCAGCCACTTGGGTCATGTCCTTGATTTTATGGATGACATCCACTGCAGACAGCGTGAAAAAACAAGATGGCCACAAAAAAACAAGGTATAATTTGATCAAAGCCAACGGCCCAACCATGTAATAATATAGTGTTTGGCCCTTTCCCTCCACAGAGAACAGACTGGACCTGATTAAACCTGAATCCAAGGGTCTGAATGACATGCTAAACAAGGCCAATGGACTCTTCAAGAATGGTGAGAGAACTGAAATACATTTACCTTTACCATGTTAATGGACATAAGTTTGCACCATCAGAGCACTATCGACTAAGGACATTTAATATTACGTAACAATAGAGTGACTCAGTCATGATTGTCTGTGTACTGACTATTAGAATACATACAGTCAAACTTAGGTCTCATTCAATGGATGCAAAATTTGCAATAATTTTCTGATGGATGTAATAGGTGCTATTAAATAATCATGTATTATTTTGAAACCTAATTCAATCTATATACTTATAGCAAATCATGTCATTATGAAATAGAGACTAAGCTTTAATTTCCAACACTAGCTACAAAGAATTGGGACTTACCCCAAATTTTCGGTTGACTCCATCAATGTGTGGAAAAGCATCATGGATGGCACCTCACCAAAGGATGAACTGAACTGAACTTGTGTCTCCCCCCATCTCTGTTCAGGGTAGGTCTGTGAGCTCTTATGTAGACTGCCTCCTTCACTCCTCTTGCAAAGAAGTCTGATTCAGAATCAAGGATTTTAACCCCTTCTAAAGATACTGAGTGTCCTGGAGATTCAATATGAATATGTTGCGAGACCTCTGAATTTACAGAACTAGGGCGTTGGTGTTCCAAGAATCTTGTTTTCAATGCACCTTCTGTCTCACCTATGTATGTCTCCTTGCACGGACCCTTCCTGGTTTGACCTTGGCACTTGATATGGCGAGTGAGTCTGAAGTAAGTCTTAAAACCGTACTTGTTGAAGATCCTCCGAAGGGCCTCTGAGGTACCCTTAAAATATGGTAAGACTACTAGTCCTCTACTGGGTTTTGAAGAAGAGGACTGATTCTTTGTGGTGCTATCTACAGGTAAGGGTTTGGGTGTACTAGCCTTCCTGATGACCCAATCGGGGTAACCACACTTCTTTAATGCCTGAGTCACATGCTCTTTTTCTGTCTCCTTGTCCTGTGTGTCCGTTATAATAGTATTAGCCCTATGAAATAAGGATTTTACAACACCGATCTTATGGTCTAAGGGGTGATTTGATGAGAAATTTAACTATTGGTCAGTGTGAGTTTTCTTTCTGTATATCTTAACCTGAAGTGAACCGTCTTCTTGTATGACAGTGTGTGTGTCCAAGAAGAGTCAACCAGAAGTTTGGGGTAAGTCCCAATTCTTTGTAGTTAGTGTTGGAAATTAAAGGTTAGTCTCTATTTCATAATGACTTGTACCAACACAGATGAACTTTCATGCTAAATCATGTCAACTCATATTTAATTTGTGACTTTGTATTCCTCATCAGTTAAAATGACCAGGGAGGCAGCCTTGGACTCCCAGTTCCTGGTGCTGGCATCAACATTGGGCAGTCAGAAGGCCAACCAACTCCACACAGACTTTGTGACTTTCGAGCCACACGTGTTTGCAGATAAACTGGTTTGTATCCTGTTGCCTCTGCAATCTCCATTTTATTTTATGTCAAGAGAACGTACATTTCTATATTCCCAGTTCATTGCAGAGTTTTACACAACTGTAACTAGGCAAGTAGTGGTGCCTGATGTTTTTGTGGTTTCAACTTTCCAGGTGAGCTTCATGACAGGCAGACGAGCCATCCCTGAGGATGATGAAGAGGAGGAGGAGGAGGATAGGAGGCGTATGGTCCGGATACCAGCAGCTGGGTGGGAGAAACTGGGAAATGAGGCCAGGAGACACTTCAACAGAGCACCAGCATTCCACTTTCTGTACGTCTCCCTTCAAATCTTCTTCCTTAGATTGCCATTTTGAAGTCCTTGGATGTCAATGACATTTTTCAAGCCAAATTTGAGGAAAATATCTTCCAAATTGTTGAAACTTGTTAAGGATATTCTTGTGAATCTGAGTGTGGTGAAGTAGGAAGTGATAGGAATGCTGTTCTGGTGTTTTAGTGCTTTTATGTGTTAAGAAAAAAGGACAATTAGTCTCATGAAAGATTCTGAACTGTACTTATCACCCACAGGTATGGATCCTTTAACCGTGAGGCCAAGGCCCGTGAATCCAGGAAGCTGAGTAGAAGGGATGCGAACAAGTCCATTGGTCCCAAAATTGTCCCGAAACAGGTGATGTGCCATTAAAGTCGGGATTGTTTCAGACTGATCTCATCACAGACATTTCATCCTGTGTAAAATCATTGATACACTGATAACATTTTGTTGTACACTTTAGACGTATTCTGACCTTTCCAATGAAGCACTAAGTCTACCTTTCATGTATTTCCACAGGTGACAAGTTCTGATGAGAACACGAAGGAGGTTACTACAGCAGAGGTGGAATTTATTAACAAGGCACTGAGGACTCTAACCATAGATGAGAGTGAGTTGTCATTGAACGTTTTTCCAAAGACTGTTCAATAACAAAGAAATCATAATACATGTACTAGCATTCTATTTCTTATTTCACACTGCATTCTTCATCTTGTTGTACTCATAGAACAATGTTTTTCAATACTTCTATGCTGTTTAGAATCTATTTTACAATTCAGACTAGCCATGAAAAACTACCTATCTGTACGTCCTTTGTTTGTTGTTGTTTGGCTCCTTTCATGCTTATTGTCCCATAGGGAGGCTTTAGAATATGTTGAAAATATTCACCTTTGTTGTATCTCTGACAATCAGCTCAGCAATGTTGGATACTTGTAAGTAGTAAGAAAGAAATTTTCTTTCCTTTCAGGTGGTAATGTGGATCCCATGGACTACTTTGAGTTTGTGATGGATCCAGACTCGTTTGGCCGAACTGTGGAGAACATTTTCTACCTGTCCTTTCTTGTCAAAGTAAGCAAGCCAACTGGTCTTTTTACTATGTATGCCCCATAAACCTCCTTATGGCAATCATTTTGTTCAGTGCAAGCAAGGAGAACCTCCTTGGTGGAAGGCATAGATAGATATTTGATGTGGTCCTTGTTATCAAGAATACAAGCTGCATTAAGAATGTGGGCTTTTGTGTGTAATGCTTTGCAACATTTCAACTAAAAATCTTTATGTGTTAGGGTTTGACGCCTTTTGAAAAACTTGCTTACACACACTCTCTCACACACACACACACACACACACATGCACGCACACACACACACATGTATAAATAAGGAGAGATGAGTGGTTACACAATTTAAACATATTTGAAGTGTTTGTTGCTGCCTAAAAAGTCTACCTTTTTTTTACAGGATGGTCATGCCCGAATATATCTCAATGATGATCAGCTACCAATGATAGGTAGGAAAATCCATGTTTGATTAGACTTCATACTTCAGGATATTTCATGACCAAAGCATGTTGCCATTTCCTTTGGAACTGCACTGGAAGCTACATGTAACTTTGTGCTGCAGCACCCTCTATCAGCTTTTTTTGGAAATGCAGGCACCTGATAATCTGACGTGTTGACTCCTTAATTTCCTATCCCCAACATTCATTTAAGATCATAGAATATCACATGATCTAGACATTCTTCTAGAAGTTTTATCAATGTGAATGCATGTAGTAAGTTCATTGTTCTTATGTAAAGTCACAAGAAGTTTGTTGTACATTGTGTAGAGCCTGCTGAGCCATACGCAGAAGCGGAAGCAGACGAGAGGGTAGAGAAACAGCAGGTGGTTGTATCACTCACCATGAATGACTGGAAGGTATGTTATCCTGGAGGTCCTCCTTAGGCTGCTATGGAGAAGGCTTACAAGTTGCTCTGGATTTTAGATTGCTTAGTTTTGTTTGTTGGTTTGAGCCTTTGTTTATTCATGAAATACTCCAATTGGCCTGCTGGATGCTTTGCATTGAGGTCATGAGAGAAGAGGCCAGGTTCAGACAAAATATAACAAGATACAGGTTACACAATTGAAGTCCTAACAAATTCATAAACATATAGTCATACAAAGTCCATATACATATACATGTCACAGGGCAGACTGGAATCCAGGACAATCTGGAATTGTCCTAGGACAGGCTAGAATTCCAGTCTGTCCTAGGACAATTCCAGATTGTCCTGGATTCCAGTCTGCCCTGTGACATATACCGGTATATATGGTAGAAGACAAGAAGGGATGTAGTGATATATACTACGTAAGCACTGATGCCAACATCTCATAATGTTGCAGCGCATCAAAAAGGAATTCCAGATCAGTTCCCGAGCCTTCCCGAGAAGAGTGGATGTGGAGGGCCAGGATGGGCCCAGCGGTGGGCAGAACGGCCACACCAGCTCTGATGATGAAGATAGCCCGGTAAGTCTTGTTTTTACAACTTGAAAAGCTGTAAAATTGTTAAGGGGCTGAGTTTGTCTAGGAAATACATGTACCTGAATCCAATGTAAAATCTGATGTCTTACAGTCCTGAAAAATGATTTCTAAGATTGTAAATGTTTCTTGAATTTTCTCAACAAGGCAACTAACACAACTAACCTATAAGTATGTCTTGATATGTTTTTATATGATAAGTATGAAGCAGCGACACCTATGCTGCAGTGCAATGTGCACCAGTCAGAATTGCCCTGAGGAAGGTGACAGACGGTCACCGAAACGTCGGCTGAATAAAACACTTGGTTGTGTAGAAAGAGTCTCTTTATTCAGCATGAAGAAGTCTTGTATAGAATAAAGTCATGTACATGTACTTTGAAAGATCCTAGTTATTCTACATTAGTTTGATCAGGATGCAAAGTACGTGAAAATTGCAGTAGGCCTGCAAATTGAAATTGGCTCACCCCAGTGTATTGTAAAGCAAATCTGAATATGCATTGTAATGACTTAATTGGAACAATTGTCCAGAATCATTTTGTCATTAAGTTCTCTGGCACAAATCCCTTTTGTAGTTTCTATGCTTCAGAGAAAATGTGGATCTTTGGGCTTAGAAAAGCAGACAACTCACAGCGTGATAATTGTAGTGTGGTCCGACTGCCCAGACATGATGAATCTAAACCATCTTTAATGACCATAATTACTCAGTGACATGCACTGTGTAAGGAGAAATGACATCTTCGTAGGTAGTGCTACAACAACTGCATCTAAAAGTATTGTCACCAATGTGTGTTGGAAAAGAGCCAATGCATGAGAATGTTACTTTCAAGAATAATAGCAAAATGGTAGCAGGCTGATTGTGGCAACATTTTTTCTCCATGTCTGCAGTGTTGAATAAAGCAGGACATACTTTTCTCCTCACTTGTCAGATAATTTGACCTGCAGAAATCCCCATTGAATTGATGCACTGTAACATACGGGATTGGACAGACCAGTCAAGCGTGCATCATTGTCGTCAGTGTCTATTCAGGGTAGATGGAGGTTTTGTAATAGAAACACTGCAAAGTTTTAGTCATGTCGGCATCAGAATTAGGTGGGGTAAATTTGGGGAAAGCCTATCCTTACCTCATTACCAAGAAATTGTGTCCTTTTGCTGATATCTCTTTTTTTGTTCCTCTTTGCAGCCAAGGCAGAAACCCAAGAAATGATGTTCAGTCATACCAGAAAACACAAGGATCTCTGTGCCTTGATAAAGTAGCATTGCGAGATAACCAAAGTTATTTTTTCCCATGGATTGGCCTTTTAAAGATGTATGTAAGAAAGCTATATCTATTTGGCTCATGACTAAAGGATCTTGACTTCATTACATTCTAGATGACCATGGAGAAAGTAGGTTGTCATTTTTATGTGTAAGGCAAAGCCACTTTTTGTAGTACACATAGTCATACAGACTGGGAAAAAGTGTTAATGATGTGCTGTATGTGTTGGAGAGGGTAGATGAATACTGCTGCGTTTAAAATCTGAAAACAGCCATGATTTGTAAGATGTCACTTAAACTACATATACTTGTATCCCAGAGTGAAATATTTTTGATATACATGTAAAGTATTTTACAATGGGAAGTACTAAGGTTATGGTTACTATGACAGATTTGTGATGGATGTTGGAAAGTGTTGAAGTCTTTTTTGCTGAGATTTAGTGAAAGAAAAGATCACACAAACCATGCATTTGTCAGTAAGCAAGTCAATAGAGTTGGTGAAAGTTGACATTGTGTTAAAATTACCTTGTCAGTGTTATCAGCTAGCTGTTCCCTTGTTACCTGTCAGTAGCAAGTCTACTGTTGAGCATACTTCTCACAGCAAAGTATCTTTATAACAGCAAAAAGTCTGGAGTAATCTGGTTTAAGTGGAGAGAAGTAAGAAAAGTACATGTATGTACATGCTGTGCACAAGCAGAAAGTGCAATATAGGACAAGGATGGGTCTGTGTAGAACTATTTTTATCACTTCAGTAGGTACATGTTGTACACCTTTCTGCAATCACTGTCATTTCAGGAGTGGCAACAACCATAGGAACAAAGATAGCATTATGTTGGGTTTTTTTGCACAAGTTAAAGTAACAGTTTTGATCCCACTCTCTCTAGAAATAACATTCAGGAAAACATATTTGTTTTGAAAAACTTAAGAAACATTCCAAAGCTGCACTACTTGCATCAAAGTGAGTCATTGTGGGGACTCAACTCATTGATACTTTTATTCTTATTTCTCTGATAACTTAAATGTTCTTATATATTGTCTTGTTGAACTAAACATTACACCTGTTTATGATAGTTTGGCCTCCAATTTCTACACTACCGGTACATAGAGATTTTGGACCAAGCAGTTATAGGTTAACACTTTTTTTCACATTTGTTGTAAGTTGTAATAGCTGTAGTAGTATACTTCTAAGACTGAGAGTAGTTCAAAGCATGACCTTCCACATATTGTGAAGAGAAAATATGACTATTGTTTCATCCTGTCAAGTCAGAAACATGTTTTACTATTGTTATTTGTATCAAGTTTGTAACTAAAACTCTGTTGCAATAAAGTTTTAAGCATCACTTAATACTGACTTTGTTTTCACTTTGTTCTCATATTCAAACTTCAGTTGTACTTGCACATATTGTTCTCATCAGTTTGGATTATTGGTTTTCATTGCTATTCCTGGAAACGAAAGAAAAATTTGAATGCAAAAAATCTAAATATTTTATTAGACTAATTTTTCTTTTAAAAAAAAGGAATATGTGTACAAATTACATGTACAATATATACCTCACATTAACTTAACAACCATGCTATCTTGTACTCATGAAGTCTGCTATAAAAAATTATTACAAACCTCTTATCAATCTACAAAATCGATGCATAAATTCAATACATTGTATTTGTTCAAAGTGCACACGATTTGGTTCCTAGTGTTGACTTCACTGCTGTACAAAATTATTTAAGTAGAATTAAATATCATAATCATGGCAAAACAAAGTGCCTACCAATAAAAACAGTTGCTATTGTGGACTAATAGTATTAACTTATCTTTGACATTTGTATTGAGTCCTGTCAAAATTAGTTGCTTAATCTATAGCTGCCTCCAATCAAACTACATTCTTATTATCGGGTACAAACAGTTGACAAACATCCACAGACTTCTCTAACAGAGTTTATAACAAAAGATGAACCACTGACTCAGCTATCGTGTAACCAGAAATTTATTAACTAACTTGTTTAGTTAACTGATCATTGAACCAGTTTGACCCTATCTTTTGTGACCTTGAACCTGGGGTTCTTGTTGATCTTCTTGTCGAAGGTTGCCAACAATTTTTCCTCAGTTCTTGTTTTGCCATCCCCTCCCCGAGCATGGAACTCAGCAAGCACCTACATGGGAGTGTACACAAAAAGGGTTAACATATGCATTGCATGGGGTAAACAAATTTAAGGGCCCAGTTATGTATTGTAGGATTGCAAAATGTGAGCATTCTTGGGATAGTCATGCATGTGTCATACAAAGTATTACCAAAAAGGATGTCGTAGATCCTTGTCTGCAGTTGATTCTCTCATAGCCAGCTTGAAAATTGTGACATCAAAATTGTCAACAACCTATGACAAATGTGACCCCGCTGTTAAATAGACCCACTGGAATAATTGGTCAAGGGCTGACTCTAAGTAAAGTCACATTCGGGTCCATTCAAGCACTAGCCCCTCAATAGCAGGTTGCTTTTCACAAAAAGAGCTGCCATTAAAATGTTATGAATATGCAATGTATACATGTATCAATTTTATTCAAGATACACTTATACTACACTCATACCTTTTTCCTCAGCTTCTTGACAGACAGCTCATGGTCATCTGCCTTGAGAAGTACTGTAGTAATCACTGATTCCCATGGGAATTTAGCTGGAATGGGCAAATACAACACCAGAATCATCATACAACAGCCAACAGTAATCATGTATTGTTTATAATTTGCTTGTCTGACCAGGTCATAGATTTACAACTTCTGAAAAAAAATTAAATGTTGAAATGACACAGACATGCTATTGGCACATTTCCTAAAGCAAGAATATCATCTTACTTTAAACTTACATCTATGACTGTGTCCCATCAAATACTGTAGCTGAAAAGTATGCCAGGTGTAACAGACAATAACTGTGCTGTAAGAGAGCTGTCCTATACCTGGTTTGGCTGGTTGTTCTATATCCTCTTCTGGTTGTTCCAACTTTTTCTTTTTCTTCTTTGGATGGTCTCCATTGTTCTCTATATCTGAATTAAAAACATATAATTTATTTCATATGTTGAATGTTTTGATACCCCAAAATAATGACCCAAAGACTTTATAAAATGACAAAATCTTGATAATGTAAAATGTATAATCTAGCTGAAATAAAATCCTTCATGTCAACACATCCGACAGGAATTGAAAAAAAATATACAGTATATAAAAGTAGCATTATAACAATGAAAACAAATTACATCTTTGCATACATAAAATCTAAACAAAAACTCACTAGTGCATTCTCCTGCAACTTTCTCTTTGTCAGTATCTTCTTCAAGGTCTTGGTGCTTTCTCTTCTTCTTCTTGGCTTTTTGAGGACCACTGGTATCATCTGGCCTTAATTGACATTCTTCATTTTCAGGTGACTTCATCTTTTTCTCCTTTTTTCTCTCTATTGAGCCATTTTCAAGTACAGTTTCTTCTGTCTTCTTGCTCTTCTTCTGTTTCTTTTGTTTTGTAACTGTCTCAGCATCACCATTTTCCTTCGACCTGTCCTTTTTCTCTTTCTTGTTGGCTTTCAGTCTCCTTTCTTCTTTCCTCTGCCGTTTACTGATCTTGCCACTTTCCTCCTTGGAATCGCTTTCCAAGTTTTTCTCTTCTGTCAAGTGGTCTTTGATAGCTTCTTTCTCCTTTTGTTCTGATTCCTGAAAAAAACAAAAACAATTAGATTGAACAGTTTAGTTTTTCAAGTTAAAGCAGACAGTTCAAACGACTTTTCTACTGTGACATTCTACAAAAATTTATCCAACATAAACTTTTAGTGACTGCAACTTGACAAGTAAACACACTGGTCAATCATTGATATAACAAACTGAGTAACAACACAGACACGGACCAACTTCTGTTTGTCCTGTTGTTCCTTCTGTTGTTGTTGCTGTGCAGCAGAAAACACCTCCCAAACCTGGGTTACTAGGTGGTTGTTGTGGATCCTCAAGCTGTTCTTCACAAAATTCTGTGACAGAGAAATGACATTAAAAACATTTGAAATCTTAACAATTTGTAATTTTTCTGGGTTCAAACCCCTAGCAGGCCCCAATGCAATGTTGTGCCCTCGGGAAAGGCCCTTGACACCTATTTCCTCACTGGAAATGAGTACGTAGCTTTGGTTAGGGACATCCTCTCAAATGGGACCTAAAGTCGGAAGATCCCATGTTTGAGGACCACTGCACCTTGAGCATGTTAAAGAACCCCCAACACTTACTGAAAAGAGTAGGGGTCCATCCAGGTGTGAGTGGATCAAACCTTACAGTCCGGTCTTACGCAGCTAGGAACTATACAGTGGAGTAGCCTCACCCAACACATACCTCAAACTTTGCCTTCTTCCTGGGAATGTTGGAATAGTGCGAAAGTCTCTCCCACAGATTTCGTACTTGTGGAGAAGCATTGACATCATTCATGGACTTCTGCACTTGCTACAGAAACAAAACAGGTATGCATTAGGCCAACACTTTTCAGGTATGCATTAGGCCAACACTTTTCAGGTATGCATTAGGCCAACACTTTTCAGGTATGCATTAGGCCAACACTTTTCAGGTATGCATTAGGCCAACACTTTTCAGGTATGCATTAGGCCAACACTTTTCACACAGCCAGCGTAAACACAAGAAGAACAGAAGAAATTACAAAATATTACATTTAAAATTCATTAAACACATTTGGGGTTTACAGGAGTAGTAGGAATTGACATACTTTTAACCAGGCATCCTGCTTGGCCTCACCCTTGGTCATCCTGTGTCCTGTGATGCCCTTACCTCCGTACTTGTCTTCTTCACTGATACACTGTGTGTGGGTCTTGTAGTCATCTCCCCTGTAATATGGATCACAAAGGTAGCATCATGCTGATGTGCATGAATTTGTGCATACACATGATCATTATCAACTCTTAATGATGTATAAGGGAAAGATGAGGAGTGATAATGATTTGTCATCTATCTAATGTCCAAATATTCAATGTAACTTCCTGATTATTTCTTACCTTATCAAATATAATTTTGAATACTACTGGGGTACTACTACTTTCTAACAGTACATTTCAATATTTTCGTCATTGTACAGTTTTATGACTAAACATAGAAAAGCAGCTTCAATGCACAAGCAGAACTATGGATGTGAGACACAAGAAAACAGTTACTCAAGCAACTGGATAGAATATGAAAGTCAAATCTGAAAATCAGACTTTCAACTTCTATTCAGTTGCTTGAGTAACTGTTTTCTTGTGTATCTCATTATCTGGATGTCTAACCTTCATCGATGTACTATGGACATGAATACAAAATACTAGGTTGCCCAGTTGCGCTGTGCAACCATATTTTGCTTGGTGCAAACCTATTTCAGCACCCAGGTAGCCCAGTGCACTACCTAAATTTTGTGGTAAGGATGCCCCTTTCTTCCATTGGGAACTGTTTATTGAGAAGTTCCTATGGAACAGCTCATCACTTCAGGTAAGGGGAAACATCTCTGTGTCAGAAATGTATAAATGCACATTGCATTTTAACAAAGTTAATCATAAAGTAGAACAGTTTAAATTCGAGGCAACCTGAAATTTTGATGGGCAACCTAGCTTTCATCCTAGGTTGCCACTGGGCAACCTGGCTAAAAAAGTATTTCGTACACTTCACTTACCAAAAGTCCTTGCCACAGTCCAGACAGGACAACATGTCGCAGCTGCGGCAGGCGGTCAGGTAGTGTTTCTCCACCTGGTTCTTCTTCACAGTCTGCCCACAGGCATTACAGTTGAAGAACACCATGGTGGGACTGGATGGGATTCAGTAGCTTGCTCTGCACAGAAAATAAATAGGATGGAGTACGCATATATCTATTTGAGCTTTAATTCATATTTCATCTGCAACTGGCTACATGACATTTTGGGTCAGGCATGCACCGTGTGTTATCTGCTATGTAGGCTACAAGCGCATCTTTTCATATATTCATTACTATTAGGACGAGTTACCGAAAAAGCTACTATAGCTATGTGCAACGTGTCCATCTCCATATTTACCTACATAACACACGTGTATAAAACAGTTGTTGTTGTCTTGGGTTAGTCTTGGCTGCCTCTTGTATGGTCGGCGCCTGATCTTGTGCTCTCGTTTCTTTCTTTCATCTATCAATACGTGTACGTGCACGTGCTTTTGTGATGTTTCTAAACTCCATGTTCTAACCATCGAGCCTCACGTGGATGCACGCTCGAGCTCTCTATCTGCCCCCCCTCCCCAAGCCCTGACAGAGTCACGGCACTATAGTCAACTAATTAGCCAACAAAAAGGTGCGAAAATGATCTTATCATGTCCCAGATTAAAACACAACTTAAACAGGTCAAACTTACGTCACTTCTCCCCAACTGAATTAAGTTTCGACAACAAAGAAGAGTGGCGAGATCGCTTTCCGAACTTCTGAACTCCTTAGGCCACCATCTTGGAACTCAACACTAAAAGAGAGGGGTGTAGCTTTATATTGATATGGTAGATTTGACAACTTAATACAATTCATCATCAAATTCAATAACTTAGTTTAAAAAATATAAATAACAACAACTTTAGAAGTAATTTATTGGGTTGAATGTGACTATATTGATGATATCATAATTTGTTAAAAACAAATCCCCCCTGCTCTAGAAATATCAATCGAGGCAACCCAATTTGTTCAGATTGTAAGAAATGGGCGGTCATGGCCATTGTGGGGGTGTAGCTCAGTGGTAGAGCGCTTGCTTCGCATGTAAGAGGCCCCGGGTTCGAATCCCGGCACCTCCAGTAACTTTTACGCACCTAATTACAAGTCTTAAGATAAAAATGCTCTCTTCACACCTTCAGGTGGATTGCGAACAAGAGGATAGAAAGTTGCATCCCGTGTCAAAATGAACTTGACCATGCCGATTGCAGAGGTCACGTTGTTGGCTTTATCAGAATACATGGTTCTGTCAAGGAGATTAACCTACTTGGTTTTGCCAATCATCGGTTGGTAAGGCTAGCACAAAGGGCATTTAATTCTTTTCCTAATAAACAACGCTAAAGGTGGAGCATCATCACGGTGTGTTCCTGAAGCCCTGGGTCCTACCAGCTTTGGAACCAGGCCTTTTCACCGAACACCTTATGGCCTAACTGGCGGATAGATTTAGGAGACGGGCGACGTCTTATTTTAGTTAAACTTAACGGGTAACTTGACGTGCATTCATTCCTGTATCACGACGAACGGGGACTTGCTCCGACTGAAAAGTTCATTAGGTAGTTCCATTGTAATCTCCAAGCAGATCTTTTGGTCACGGGCTGCAAGACAGTATCAAATTGGCAGGGCAGCATCAAATTGACAAGATAGTATCAAATACGCAAAGCAGTATCCATTTGCCACCATTTTTTTTAACGTTTGGCTGGCCCGGGTAAAAGAAAAACTTAACACCACCGACCACTGTACAAAAAAGAGAGCCCGATAAAAACGCCCAATTACAACACGTCAAAAGTAAGCCGAAGCCTAAACCTCTGCTTGGAGAGTAGTTCCATTGTGTTCGTAGGGCAAACTTGGCACATATATACAATGTAAAGTCTTGACCACATATGTTGTGCATTGTGCATTGGCCGTCTCAGCAGCACAAAAAGCGGAATATATGACGTTACAGCATCAGTTTGGTTTAGTACGGGAAGGCTTAATGACGGAGCCAAACATTACAAGTTTTAATTTCGGTCAAGGCTTGAAACCTCTCCCATAGTTCTCGCAGTAAAGTTAAAGGAAATGTTTAATGACTCTTTTCTGCTGTTACCTCAAGGATCAATATAACACTTCACCAATATCATTTCTCACGCGCAACAATTGGCAACATCGCAACAATCGCAACAATCTTCCCTCGAGCTCATCGAACGTATCACTTTATGACGTCATATTCCATCTCCAAGCTTTGCTTCGAACAACAAAGTTTAATTCTGACACCGTTCCACCACTGACTGGACACAGTGACAGAAGTGCAAGATGTGGGATACAATTTTGTCGTTATTTACATGCTGCCTGAATATAAAAGCCACAAACAAAGTTTCCCCAGGAGATGTGAAAACTGGGGGTGAACCTGAGGGTGAGACCATGGTCCAAGAGACCGCAAGTTCAGGTGGCAAGTTAACCTCCTTTACTTTTAAAATCTACCGAATGGTATCGGTCTGGGTGTTGTGTAAAGGCCGTGATGATCTGAGTCTGACGCGGACTAACGTATGTCCCAGTAGAGTTAGTAATTCATTTTTCTGTGTTGCTATACCGGGGAATTTGTATCGTATACTTTTTCCGGCGATGGACGAAGCGATCAAAGCTGCAAACATATGTTCACAATCGCATTGAAACGTCACAGCATTTTGTCGTCTGATTAATCTGTTCCAACGGACTGTTAGGACAGGTGTGCCTCACGATTTCAACTTTGTTTCAGAAGCTTCAGCGATTCCTGTAACCAGTCCACCCGCCCCCGTGATGTCCCAGCCGCGGCCGGACAGGTCTTCGGCCGATATTCTGGCCCAGCTACAAATGTACGAGATGAGGGTGTGTTACCCGGCCTCCAACAGCGTGACAATGCCGTCGCCTTCCAGGTACCAGCCGAGAACCCCGGCGGCACTCCTCAGCGCTACCAGGTGAGGCTGAAGAAAATGGAGAGGAGGATGGAGGAAAGACGAGGGAAGGTGAAGAAAAGCTGCCCTGAATCTCCTGGCGACCTGAAGAGGCAGCTTAATGACGCGGAGGTTAGGAGACAGGTAAGGAAATTGACTTCAGACTTGGCAAATGGCACGACTAGACATGGCGCGCGTTTTAAACATCGGATGAAACAACAGAGATAAAGGCTTTGGGTGACGAAAGGACCGTAATAGGAATGAACGAAAAAGAAGGTAAGCTAATCCGTTTATGTTACATTGTTAACTATCGTGTTTTGTACAATCATCACAGGAGCTGTTAGCCAAGAAGACCGACAAGATTTCTAAGAAGTCTG
Organism: Branchiostoma floridae x Branchiostoma japonicum; assembly: GCA_013266295.2. Lineage (NCBI taxonomy): Eukaryota > Metazoa > Chordata > Leptocardii > Amphioxiformes > Branchiostomatidae > Branchiostoma > Branchiostoma floridae x Branchiostoma japonicum. The sequence goes on along the minus strand of CM023824.1, from coordinate 20,039,488 downwards.
CAGAGAAAGCAGCTAAGATCAAGGCCAAGAAGGAGGCCAGGAAGATGAGCAGCACCGCGTTTGTCATCACCTCCACAAGTGACTCGGACGTCATCCCTACACGAGAATCCCAGAGGACCAAACAGATGGAGAAGCGCCTGGAGGAGAGAAGAGCGCGTGTGGCCAAGAAGGCAACAGTGGACGCGATGGAGACGCGCCAGAACCTCGCCGCAGACCGCCGCCAGGTATGTCATCTACTTATTAAAATGATAAATGCCAAAAAGTCGATCTTAAACCGGCATGTACTGTATTTTGACGCATGCGGCATGGCAGTACCTTGATTACATAGTATGCCTCCAAGAGCTCGGGTTGTTATACAGACTCTTTAAACTACTCTTCAAGCAGAGGTTTGGGTTTTGGGCTTATTTTTGGCGTGTTTTAAGGCTTTTTTTATTGGGCTTTCTTTTTTCACTGAAATTTTGTTGGGTTGGGTAGAAAAAAAATTTCAGTGAAAAAAGAAAGCCCAATAAAAAAGCCTAAAAACACGCCAAAAGTAAGCCCAAAACCCAAACCTCTGCTTGGAGAGTATCTTTAAACCACTGTCAATGTAACCTTTCTGACTGATTTGCCTAAATGGATCCGTTATTGGTTAGTCCCTGGTTAATTCTTTCCTTCCACACAATCAAGCATCACGTGGTGGCTACCGTCTCCAAAGCCAAGAAGCTCGCCGGTCCCCGCTTCTCCGCGCAAGAGGAGGCAGGCTGTGCTGGCCACTAAGGAGACGATCCCTTAGGAGGAGACGAAGGAAACATTTCTTCCAGAAAATGTTGAAATCTTGCCAATGTTTGGTGTTGGTGACTCCTGTGATTCAGAGCACTGCGCAAAAAAGAGTTCTTGTTCTTTTTGAAACCATAATATTAAAAAAAAATCAGAAAAAAAATGTTCATGTTCAAAACGTTTTATGAGAATTCAGAAGACAGAATGTTTACAGAGAGGGATGTGCTGTACAATTCCTTCTCCATATGCCATTCATAGCTGGACACTTGAGTCAGAGGGTTGTTACTTTGCAAAATCTAACCATACAAAATTTTTTTATGTAATAGCCTGTCAAATGCTATTGTTCCATTTCTTTTACCATGTATGGAGTGAAAAGTCCTCGGTTTGTATCATACTTAACTGGAACACAACAGAGACCGACAGCTAAAAGGCTGTAGGAATATAGGAGTTATCTACAGAAGTTTGGTCCTTTGTTTCTTGACAATGCCTGTTGGCATTACTTTACGTTACCTCCAGTTGTTGCATAATAAAAAAAGTTGATTTTTCTTGTATTTCAATTCTCTTGTGTCTGACTTTTCAAATCATGTTTGTAAAGATGTGGGGGGGGGGGGCCCTTTCCCTACCTAAAAATCATTGATAGGCACACACACAAACCCAAACAATCACTTTTAAAGACACAGGAAACAAGCTTGAATAGATCTATGTCACACACCTTTAATAGTTTATCCCAACCCAAGATCATATAAAGAAACAAGTCTGCAGAAAGCTCAACCTCATTGCAGTAAAAGTTTTTTGGGGTTACATTTTGTATTTTCAAGCCAAACACGAACCTTTACACAGGGTACAAAATACTTCAAGTTTTCAGAAAATACACTTTTGTGAATCTTTCTTGGTACATGTACAGACTGTAGATCTATTTCCTAAACAATCTCTATAGAGTCCTGCATGCAAAGTATCATAATATAATCATATAATACCGCTGGTATGCAAGTACATCTTTGGGTACGAGGTCACACCATTATTTCAACCAGTAAGACTTTCTTGCAGTAGCAGCCATCTAGGCAGGCACTAAAGATCACAAGTATCAGCTGTAGCAATGTTTCATAAAATCTACAGTCCAATGATATGATAGCACATTACTGACTAAGTCTTGTGGTCCATACAAACTTGACACCCCAAATAAAAAATACATACACAAATACATTGGATGTTATAATAAACTTCTATTCTTTACCCTGAAAAACAGTGCACAGCACAGTGCATCATCAATAGTCTATAACAAGCAAGTCCAAACTTTGTTTAGAAATTTCAAAATTAAAAAAATTAAGATGCAGAGAATAACTTACTAAAAGTATACCCTAAAGCTCCCGACCTGTATTTTTTTCCATTTTGTTGCTGCCACTATAGGTAGTTCATATGTCTACAGTATCAGTGCTACCAATGTATGTACATATATGTAACATTATATCAAAGTTCTTGTCACTACTCCAGGCTAAGATATGTCCCAAACTTTTATAATTTAACATATAGTCCAGCACAGTACAGGTCAGCTGTTTAAGCAATGCTCAGAACATTACAGTTCATGCTTGAAATATCCAACATCTGCTTGATAAGTTAGGTAATTAGTGTGGACCAAAATTTGCACACCAAAATCCTGAATGACATTCATAATGTGAAAAACACCACAGAAACTAGTGATGACCATTAGCAACAATCGGACTACCATTGGGGATATCTTGGGGCATAACCCTGGCCCTTTTTGTGCTAGACACATCTACAGACGACTGCTCAGAGGCTGTAGGCAAGAAGGACATGGGTCGACTCAGCTTGTGCTCGATGCCCATGTGGTTGATTGGAGACAGTCCAACACATGCCCTGTAGAAAAGAAAAAAACAGCTTTCATGTTAATAGAGCGTATACCAGTTTTCACTCACTATCCTGGCTTACTTTCAAAAATTTCCAACAGATTATCCATATAGTATTATTCGCTTCTGATACCAGAAAGCCAATAAGTTTAGTTCTTATACATGTGTACTTGCCTGAAGATGTTCTCGATGCAGGATTTCTGGCGGAACAGTGCGTTGATGACGGGTGCACCGGCTGGGACCAGTGGGGCCTTGCACAGGTAGCTCAGGATGGACAGCACGGAGTGGAATGTCTGGTACTCAGTGTCGTCTCCTGAAAAAATCCAGCAGTTTACTATTGATCAACCATCCAGATCTGCTTCTCTTTCCAGCAAGAGTGATAGTTTTAAATGCTGTTTGACTACCATGCAATAAAATGTACATGTAATACCTATTAGTTACAGTTTGAGAGAAGATATGAATTAAAAAGCATGGTTACACTATAGAGGGGGCACATACACTCCAGCATTCACATGGCATAGCTCAAAAGGTTATGGAAGAAACTTGACATTATTCCTGACGTACCGACTTTGAACTTGATTCTCTGGCAGACCTCCGTCAGGATGATGAGGTCCAGGATGAGCGGGCTGGCCAGAAGGGAGTCCTCGCACGTGTTGTGTACCACGATGGTGTTATGTCCGCCCATCATGATCTCTGACGTGTACTCGTCCATCGCACGTTTACTGTCGCCGACGTACGGCACGTACTTGATGACGACGCAGTGATCAGGCTTCTTGCCGTCGCTGTACAAGGTGTGGTTAGAGTCCACCATATCATCCACCACGTTGCTCTTGGAGATCTCCTTGGACCTAAACTGCTTCGGTGCAGACAAGTTCTTCCCATCGTTGTTGCCCAGGTGGTTGTAGCTGACGATCGACACGGGCTGTACAAGTTTAGAAAAATATGTGTGCAATAAATATCTTATAAAGAATGTATTAAGAAAACATGTTTCTCCAGATGACTTGTTTGAACAGCACATCTAATGTGAAAAATACAACTAACATTTTCAAAAACAAAGACTTAAGATAAATCTACCCCCTAGCAGAAACTTCTTGTACTGTATTGTGTTTAATGAGATTCTAATGCTTGAGTAATACAACTGTACTTGAGTTATTATTCAAATATTAGATATGGTGCAATTCGGTGCACAGGAAATGTGCACTGCAAACCGACACAACTTAAAGAGGAAACGAATAAATCAATCACACATTTTCCCAGAAACTCACCTTGATGCCTGCATTGACCAGGAAGTCCACCAGGACTGACTTGATCTTGGTCTGTCCTGACTTGAAGTCATCTCCTCCGATGAAGACACCGTGCTGTTCTGCCAGTTCAAGCACTCCTGGCACAAATGTGTTCTGGGGGGATCCGTTGATGTAGGCACTCTGGAATGGGCACAATAAAGTTGCAATCAGCAACAGAAAACCTGCAAACTCACTAGCAACTACACAGCACTAGGAGAGTACAAATCTATGGTAAGGGGCATAGCTTTTCCCTTCATCTCTATCCCTACTTGTACTTTTAAACTGCAATGACTGTCTTATTTAGACCCCTAATAAAATCCTGGATCTGGATCTTTCCAAACTCAATTGGTAAAACAATCCCACATGCACCCAAAAAATGTAGTCATCATATTTCTTAATCTGGGCATCTAACAACATTCTACCAACAGTTGCTGACAAAATCATAACCTCCTTGGTAGAGACGGTAACAGATTTTACAGCAGTCAAAAAAAGAAGAAGAAATGATTAGTCCCTAATTTCTCCTATGTTGGGCTTAGTGATTAATGGAATAAGTCTTCTGAAGAAGGTAAGTTTTCTACAAATCTCTCAGCCTCCAGATATGTTTACTAACCTTACAACAAGGATCTCACTATACCTAAGAATTAATTTCTGCAAGAAAGGGCTCGAATCACTTCAAATTTTGGTTTTCCTAGGGGAAAGGCAAAATTGGGCAAAACAGGTAGCCAGTTTAGAGTAAGTCACTTCCCTCGATTTAGGTCTTGTGACGTATGTCAATAAAAGAATTTCTGACTCTTTGACATTGACACCCTAGGAAAACCCTGGCTTTCTTATTGGTTTGGATCCAACACAACCACTTTGATTGTTAAGAGACGACCAGCCTCAGAATTGCGCTCATTCTGAGGACCTGCTTGTCCACAACAACCAGTTGTATTACCAATTCGAGCCCTAAAAGAAGAGGATCCTTGCACCACAGGCGTTCCATGCTCCATTATAATCGACCAAAGTTTTGTACAAACTTTGGCTTTAATCGACAGGGCCTGCACAAGAAGAGAAACAGGCTAATTCATGATGCATCAATATACGAGTTATTCACGACTTCTACAGAGTGATGCACTTAGTAGTCTACATCCAATTTTACCATGCACTTCTTTTGGCATACATGTATGTATGTATAACTGGCACTCACACTCACACTCACAAGGAAATGCACATTAAAACTAATAAGTACCTATGGAACCATTCAACTTAATACAGAGGAAAAAGTAAGAAGCTTGAAAGAAAGACAGAGGAAAATGAAGGGTAACCTGAAGTCAGAGATGAAAGGACTACTGCTAGACAACAAACTAGCAAAGTGCAAGTGTAAGTAAAAGAAACAGAGGAGGCAAGCAGTACAACCAACAAAGATCCTTCCTCATATCTACCTAAGCATTCCAACACCTACAGTTCACAGCTCAAGACAATCCACTCACCCCTTCCAGAATACTGGCTACAGCAAAGAGCGTAGAGGGCGACACCTCACAGGCGTTCTTCTCAATGGCGCTCAGCAGTGTAGCAGCCGTGTCGTTCAGCCCGGTCAGGACATCACTGAAACGTTCAGTGTTCGCTGTCCACAGGACAATCACCTAGGAAAAGAAAAGGCATGTACAAATTTAATAGGTTTTAGAAAAAAAAGATGTCTATCTGGGGAAGACAGTTAGACAGGGGAGGACAGTTGCCTGCCTGGGAGAGGGTAAGTTAACTATGTAAAATTGGATGGGAATGTTTTTAAGCGGCTTGTAACTGCAGTTGCCTGGCTGTGCCAGGTGCCTGCTTGACCGGGTTTGACTGTATCTTATTCATCCCTATAAATAGGACAGGCCATTTTTATTTGCACAAAACTGGAGACTGGGCAACATCTGAAATGGAGAGGTATGTAACTTCCGACATTCTTACGACCACTTCTTGATGCCAATGCTATCCATGGCCATGCCTGTAGTCACATACAGAGTTGTTCATACCTTGTCCAGGTCGTTCTTGGTCTTGAAGTCCCGGATGTCCTTCCGGATCTGGTTCACCTGCTCCATCTTGGTGCCCTTGATGACGTTATCAGCTCGGGACTCCTGATTGGCTGCGATGAAGTCGGGGATGTAAATGGAGGGCCGCGGCTTCAGGTGCTCCATGTGCGGGCGGAGCTGGCGCTGAAGGTCGTAGTCAAGGACCTTGGCGCGCTCCATCGCATCGGCCAGGTTCATGGCAGAGATGTCCCATCCGTCCAGTACGATGTCGTTTGGGTGGACCATTGGCAGGAGGTCCTAAGGGAATGGGAAATAAGGTGCATCTTTTAAGATGAGCAACTTAGTCAAAGTCATCCATATCAGTCTTCCTTACCAAACAAACACGTGTGTGCAACATTAATTAACTGTTAATAGCCTTATACCGGTACCCTAGGCTTTGGGTAGGCATGGCAACTTTGGCAGGACATATTTGCTCGTATATTATATATACTAGTAGTATCCTCCAACAGACACTACCAGGTATATATAATATTCAAGCAAATACATCCTCCCAGAGTCGCTGCCACTAGGTTTTGGGGAAAACCACTAGGTTTCTGGCCTCCCCTGCATGATGTTACTACATGATTTGTTTCTTTTTTATGTGCAAATAAATGAACAATTAAAAACTTTAGTGTATTAGGACTGTACAGAACAGCCGAGAACACAGAACTGTACCTTGAGCGGGATGTAGACCTCTCCATCAGGCCCGGAGCCCAGCAGGACAGTGGAGGCCTGGGTGATGGAGCCGAAGTAGTTGGACTTCTGTAGGCCGTCCTTGGTGTGCCAGGTCAGGCCCAGCTTGTTGGCCAGGATGGCGGCCGTGACCGTTGAACCGTTGTTTCCGCCCCATCCTACCAGCATACAGCCCAGCCTGGGCACGCGACGCTCCGTCTGGAAGTCAATAGCGGTCTCCACGGGAACAACCTGTTCACAACCAATCAGAATTGCCCTCAGCACAAACTTAGAATAGCAAACAATGATTAACACTAAAAGTAAAACAATTAAATCATATAATCTTAAAAAGTAGATTTTGATTCTATTTGCTTTAACATTACATACCTAGTCAAAAGTTAGTTAAACTTAGTGTCATGTGAACCAGTTAACAGTTTATTTTTACTGCAGTGCAGCACCCCTATATCATGATGGAATACTGCTTCCTATAAATGCAAGCCCTGATCCAGTGTGCTGGTGTGACAGGACCACACCCTCTATAGTATAGTAGCAAAAGATCAACTTTTGGTCTTGGGCCAAGTTGGGGCAATGATAATGACAGGCAAATTCACTTCATTGGGCCCAAACAAATGACAAGTCCACCAAAGGTGCGGTATCAAACACACAAATCTTGCAAATGAGTCAGGAATACCTGTTACCTGTACCCCAGACTTTGCCAGGGGCAATGTGCAGAGGAAGAACTGGTTCTTTTGCGGTCTGGCCTACTTTGTGACAGGCCGAGAGCTTGTGTAACACAGGCTAGGAGAGGAAGGACCCACCCCTCTAATAGGGATGACTCAATAAATTACAGGGACCCTTGGTAGCAAGGTTGCATATTTCTGGATGACATGAACTACGCAAAACAAAAGCATTTAGACTTATTACTGCTGATGCCTTGATGACATTTCATTTGGGGAACAAGTCATGTGATAAATAGTGCTTTTTCTATTAACACCCCCATATCATAATGGTATGAACCGGGCGAGGGATGCCCAGGAACGCGTGACCAGGTGACCCACTGGGCGTGCGTACTTTTCTAGAATCTTCTCGACCTTTGGGGGCTGGCCTGATAAGGTGGCCCCAACAATGGTGGATTCCAGCCTTTGTTAACAGGTATGCAGATAGATCAGATATGCATAGGTACAAAGGTAGGTCTGGGTTTCGCTTGACACAGCAGTAACATGGCTCGCCCGAGTCTGCGAGCTCTAAACTATTAAAAGGGCATTTTCGGCAGCAATTCCACCGACGTACTCTCTATAAACGGTAGCCTCCTGTGCAGACTCTGTGAGCGGGTGGCCGTTTTGATGCCGGAACGAACATTCTCTCGGGGCGAACCTTCTATCGGGTCTGAAACCTTCTCTGGACGGCAAAAGAACTTCAAAACGCATTATCAAAACGGCCACCCGCTCACGGAGTCTGCACAGGAGGCTAATAAACGGTGCGATTTTAGGCCGATATTCACAGGTCACTGTGCCCCGTCCAATGTGATTGACTTTACTAGGGTTAGATTCTCTAGCGATTTTGAGCTTTTGGCCATCAACAAGTTCGGCCGAAGATTGTTCACACAGTGTGACACCGGGTCCCACTCACTTTAATAAAAGGTATGGTTTATATATATAGCTGTCATGCACACATTGTCAGCGGAGAGAAATACAATGTACTAGTAACCTAATGAAAGACCCCGAAGGTCCCTGAAGGCAAGCGCAGACAAGTCGGTGATCCCACCGGTTACCTTGTGAGCGCCGTTTGCTCCCTGGGTGACCCTGGTTGTCTGGTACCGGTACTTGCTCTCGATGAAACTGTCGGTGTAGCGAACGTTAGGGCTCTCCACAGTAAAGGCCGCCATGATGAGTCGGTGAGATGTGTTGTATTCGCGTTTGTTTACTGCACTGAAAGTGAAAAGACAGCCAAGTTAACAAACAAGAGCAGAACATATGCCCCCCCCCCTTCACTATCGCGTACACCCCAATATCAAAGTTCGAACTAACCATTAAAAACGCTCACTCCACCCTCTAAAAAACAAAGGCACTTATGCGAGCCACAGGACATAGGGTTGAACTAGCATTTTCGGCAACTTTGTCAAGACGTCACCCTTTCGAGTTGCCCCCGCCGCCTCAGAACCTGTTCCCACCAACCGGCGCGGCCGGCGTGAAGATACCTAAAGACCAGTAAAGAGCCTGACAAAGACTGACATCATTTCATGGATCTTTGGAAAAAGCAATGAGGTTATAGGGAGATCGAGGAGATTAAAAATCTTGATTGAGCCTCCTTGGGGAGATATAAAAAAAAGTAAGTAGCCTGAGTCCCGAAGTAGAGAAAGGTAAAATTACCGGGATCGCAAAGCAGCGCGACTACCAGTGCGGGTGTAGAATATCTTCTTTATGTAAGTGTTCACAAACTACAGGCTTATATATATATCTACCTGATGATGTAGTGGAAAAAACCCAGACGCGCATATAATAGTCGAGGCTTCTAGAAACGGTCGGACTGGCACGTGAACAGGGTGCTGAACACGTGAACAGATGATTTATAGCCAATCACACCAACGTTTTCTTATGCTTTCGGGGCAGGTAATTTTGACAAAATCATGGCGTTGTCTGATTGGCTGCCTACACCTATCATCAATGATTGATACGCGCCCTGGAAGTTTCCATTTCAAGTCACAGAGGAATGTTCACCCCAGAATGTTAATATTCTGAATTCGTTTGTAAATGTTGATCGTTTGTATAATGCGATTTGCAGCTTCAAACAGTTGTGAAGCGAGCCCGATGGTGTGTGTGTGGGGTTGTGTCTATAAAGTCTGGGTCGAATATTTTATAATAATAAATTATATGATTATAAACTAACTGTTACATATGCATGGGATGTTGGCACTCACTAACTTTTCTCTTTGGTCGAGCCCCTTTACTTCGTATTCGAATGGTTTGCTGAGTTCTAGCTTTCTTGAGTTTTCAGTGATTACGCAAATATCGCGCGATCCATTAGCAGGCTGTGGCTACATGCCGGGGCCCGCAAACACGCCCTCCTAATCCGCAACTAAAATAAAATGATCTATATAAATCTGCCTAGCCATCGTTATGCCAACCTCCATTCCCCCTAACTCCTACCTGTCTACAGCTACATGTATGGGCGGTCGCTATCTCTTTGTCAACTTGTATCACACCAAGGAAGTTTGTAACCCCCTTTGATCACTACTTGGAGGCTAGTCGCGTACTCAGTGTGCGGCACTCCAACTCCAAGCTGTGTGTCTGTGTGTGTGTGTGTGTGTGTGTGTGTGTGTGTGTGTGTTTGTGTTTTTTTTGGGGGGGAGGGTCCTTGCCCAGGTCAAGGAGGTTAGAGGGAGCCCAGGTCAATGACCACTTCTGTGAGAGCGACCGCACTATGCAACACAGTATAAATGCTTGTTTTGGATAACTGTGCTCGTGTATATTGTCCACATCCATTTTAGCTTCCCGTCTTTTACATAGCTAACACGAATGCAATGTAGTATATATATTAAAAATGTACAAAAGTTGCAGACATCTAATCGGCTGGCTTCCCAAACGGAATTTCCCCACACCTACTGACCTAGTGAGTGGTGCCCCGCCCCTTACAGAGATGTACCCGACATAATTGGCTCTTTTGTTGCAGTCCTGTCGGCGATTTTTCAGACTAATGATAATCATCGCTAGACAGTGGAAAGTTCCACAGCCCCAGGCCTGTAACCAATCACACCAACATTTTCTTACCGTCCCGGAGCAGGTAAAGTGAACTCTCACGGCGTTGTCAGCATGTCACAATGAGTTGTTGTGGACAATTGACTACCGACCTTAGCCGCGGCGACTGTTGGCAGTGTTGCAGGGCTTTTACATTACATAAGCCCTAACCCTGCAACAGTCGCCGCGGCTATACCGACCAAGGAGCTTCTACAGTAGAAGCTCCTTGTACCGACCTATCCTTGTTCGCCATGTAATAACGCCCTGGAAGTTTTCATTTCAAGTCACAGAGGAATGTTCACTACAGAATGTCCGCATTCTGAATTCGTTTGTATAAATGTTGATCGATTGTATGATGCGATTTACAGCTAGCTTCAGATTGCCCGATGGTGTGTGTGTGTGTGTGTGTGTTACACAGTTGAGTCGTTTCGAGCCGGGCTTGCGGCCTGCCCGCCTTAGCCGGAGCGTCTTCTCTCCCCCCCCCCCCACTGTACCCCTCGCGGGGTTATCGGGGGGTACCCATGATGAAGATGAAGATGAAGTGTGTGTAGGTGTGTGTGTCAGAAGGTCAAGGTCGACTGTTAACTACTAGTAACTGTTAAGATTAAATCATCGATAGACTGAAAGTTCCACAGCCCTGGGTACCATCCTCCGTAGTTTTTGCCGCTCCCAAAGGTCGCTAGCCACCACAGGCTAGCGACCTTTGGGAGCGGCAAAAACTACGGAGGATGGTACCCAGGCTACCACAGCCCCAGGCTGCACTATCCAGTTTAGAACTCTAGACGTAGCGGCATGCAGTTGAAGAAATGTTACACCGTGAAAAAAATATCTATGCTGCAAAGTCACGCATATATATACTTGTCACCCCCTGCTTTTATCAATCAATCACCGTTTACTCTAGTCTCCTGTGCAGATCTTCTAGCCTCCACCAAGCCTTCCTACGGGGGTATGGATCGTAGAATTCGGCAAAAGAAGGAAATAGCTGGCCAGTAGAGTCAGTCCGCGGGAGGGTTAATTTCCCCCTCCGAAGCGGCCGGTCAACGTCAACCCCAAGGCGGCCAAACGTCCCTGGCAAATATTCTCCCTATTATAGCCAGCGTAATTAGTCTGGTAGAGACTACAGATCTTCTATGTGCGGCCTATGTGTGCGGTGTTGAGAACCGTGGTCCATGTTCAACATCGCAAACAAGAATTCGGAGACCTCATATCTCCATGAAATATGGTTTTCTCAAGACAAATAACATATTTGATGTGAAAGTCCAATCCTTTGGCAATGTTTCATTTCAATATGTTATCATAAATTATGCAAATGACCTCTACATTAACATAATATATGCTTGGTGTTGTAAACTATTAACTAACTTACACATGTCACAAGTATGAAATTCCCATCATTACACTAAGGAATCAGAATTTTTAGATTAATTATGCAAATGAGGTCCATATTTGCATAATTGGTTTCTGTTGATATTCTACCTGTCCTGCGATAGATAATACACATTATATGTATGAAAGTCCTATTATGTAAAACACTGGAATTACAGAATTTCCTCATTAAGTATGCAAATTAAGTCCTCATTTGCATAATTTGCATCTAATTATGTACATCTCTGTGTAAGCTACCTACATGCCAAAAATCATGATAATACGTTGCTCCTTTCTGGATTTATCTGCTCTTAAAGATTTCGCCACCCCCGCCCCCTGCAGTTCCAGAACAAGCTGCTAGGGGGACCAAACCCACACAACTTATTCCTGGCAGGAAAAGCTATCTGTCACCAAAAAATCAAGACCATAGCATGTTCAGGACAAAAGATACAAAAACCGGAAGTTCTGCTGCAGTACCAAGGTCAGCCACCAGGAGGCCCAGATTTGACCTTGACCTTTGTCTTCCTAAGACCTACCTACATACCAAATATCATCACCATCCATAAAGGCGTTCTTAAGTTATGCTCACCAGTAATTGGCGGAAACACACACACACAGACACACACACAGACACACACACACAAAACAATATCTCCATTTTTCATGGAGATAATTAAGGTCTGTATAGAAGATTAGTCTACTCGTCAAGGTCACAAGAGGCACTTGAAGTTGAATTCGCCTGTTGATCTTTTGTTATTGAATAACTGCATACACTTACAATTGACATTTGGACGTTGTCATCGTTCTGAAATTTCAGCAGACAAGGAACGATGTCGATATCGCGACTCGCCAGACACTAGGCAGGTTTGGCTTCTTGTAAACACCATAAGCTTGCTCACAACATGCGGGTACATCAACATCGTCTGTGATACATATCTTCGTTACCTTTGCGGTGTCAAGTCGTAATAACTTCGGGACACCTAGCGACTCTGGTGAACATGACAAAGTATACGCACGCACCTCCGAAAGAAGAGGGTTGGGATCTCACGTCGAACTTCCAATGGATTTCCATGCATAATAGAGGCAACACAGTCTAGTTCACAACAGCCCCCACCTAATCTCCAAGCAGATTCGGTGGGGCAAGGGGACTTTATATTGGCCAGTCCTGTATCCATTGGCCGCCTGTATCCAACGTTCGCCCCACGAATCTGCCGCAAAACGGAAGACTTGAAGCCTTTCAAACCTAATCACTCTGACACTTTTTCGGCTATTTTCAAGTAGCTGCGAAGTGTTTTACGGCGGGTTACATTTTCCACCGGCGCGCCGCGGGAGATTCCGTTCTGGCAGTCGGTGCGCAGTGACCCACGACTTCCTAACGGTCCAACTCGGGGTCACATTTTGAAAGCCGTACCTTTAAACCTTACTTACAGAACCTTAACCTTACCGGTGTTTTGAGTTGTCCATACGCTCGCCGCTCATCATGGACGACATTTTGCGGGCGCATCGTGTTGCACGTGACATTTGGGGTTTCCCCGGACTGAAAGATGGCCAAGTTGCGGCCATCAGAGCCGCCGTGGAGAGGAAAGATAGCTTCGTCGGGCTCGCAACAGGACACGGAAAATCCATTTGCTACCAAATTCTGCCATCGATTGCCAAAAAGCCCACAATCGTCATTGTAATCTCGCCACTTCATGCACTTCAAATGTTGCAGATCAAGTAAAACAAGTTTGTTTTCTGGACTGTTTTTTTCCACTCTTTTCTGGAAGCGGCAGGGAGCCAACACGGCCCGCTTATTATACTGTTCCCTACACCGGACGCGCGTTAACTCCGGGCAGTAAAAAGATTTACCAAACGATGTCTTAATGGTTACCAGGGAGGGGCAGCGACACCAATTTTGAAAGGGTAGCCCCGCCCTGGTGCGTTTTGCGGCAGATTCGTGGGGCGAACGTTGGATACAGGCGGCCAATGGATACAGGACTGGCCAATATAAAGTCCCCTTGCCCCACCGAATCTGCTTGGAGATTAGCCCCCACCCCCCTCATTTGTAAATGTCTGACATGTCTGAAGTGATGGTGTCCACAGTCAGTGGTGTCACATGTCAGTTTTCCCATCAAAGTGGGTCAACCTACATGACCCCTGTCGCAAGACTGGTGTGCAGGCATGGCGCGGACAGGGCACACTGTCCAAAATGTAGGTTTCTCCGCAAATTTTTACTTCATCCAACGGGACGTAGTGCCGGGACGGGTAATACTGAACACGGAACATACAATTACAAAAGTAATTTAATTGGGCATGGAAATCGCAGTTGTCTACTGATGATTTTACTGAGGCATGTTGAATGAGCCCCATTGAAAATACAATTACAAAAGTAATTTAATTGGGCATGGAAATCGCAGTTGTCTACTGATGATTTTACTGAGGCATGTTGAATGAGCCCCATTGAAAATCGAATGGGCCACCAGCTGTCTGAAAATCCAATAAATAAATACTAAAGTAAATACATAAATAAATCTATAACAGATCCGTTTCGAGTTTATGTCACTCATTTCCCCACAGTCACAGTGTCATAATTGGTCAAAGTCATTAATCATCTTCATGTACCACAGAATTCACTTTGCCCGGGATCGGTGGCGAAGATAAATGGCTCATAAATTATTACTTAGTATCATGGATAACGTCACCGCACTTGATTGCATCACTCAGATCCAAGTAAAACTGTTCGCGTAATGTTTATATTTAGTCCCAGTAACGCTGCTGGTAGTTTCTATGGACCAGTCTTTGTTTAAAGACGTGGACTGGAGGTTCATTTTACAACATCCGGGTACAGGTACATCACAGTACTTAAATCGATTAGGTTCAGTTATTTTGGTGACATTTTTTTCTACCCCCCTTTAAACTTCCTGTTGGAAAAATAATTCCTTACCTTTACCAACATATAATGATCAGGCCCAACATCGCCCCGTAACAGCTAACACAAGTTTTCCCTTTCTACCTTCCATTGATGAAAGCCCAACTTCACAACATCGCATACACAGTAAATGCCGACTCAATTAATCTCCAAGCAGATGTCTGGCAGTAAAAGCGTTACGGTTAGAACTGGCCATCTAGAGACTAGAGATTAGGCGCCCAGAGGACTCTCTCTAGATGGCCAGTTCTATTATTAAAACCGTAACGTTTTGGCCGCCAGACATCTGCTTGGAGATTAGGTTCATTGAACACTCGCCCCTCCCCAAATTAACCCCTAACAGCCTCAGGGTGTGCTTTTGTTCGTCACACATGTGAGGCATGTGAGCGTCATTTAGCCTGGGCCTAACACATCATTCTACATATGAAATCTGGATGTAGACATTCATAATGCGCCTTACCTGTTGAGTAGCAGCGTTGGAGTGACAGCAGCACACCACAGCGGTACACGTTATATTAGGTACACGTAACGCCGTCTGACCGGTCGGCGTCTGCCGGGTCACGATCACCTGATCGCACCACCACGCCACATGCAGATTCCACCGCAATGCACCACGGGATCATGCATTTCCTTGTGGAAGATTTCATTGTAAAGGGAGTCCTACTCTCCAAGCAGAGGTTTAATTGTTAGGCTTGTTTGGGGCGTTTTGTTGGACTTTCTATTGTGACAGCTTTTCTTTTGGCAAACTGGCCAGGTTTTGTCACAACCGGTTTACAAAAAATTTAATACTTCCTTTCCTCGTCAGTTATCAGAATTTATTGTTCTCCGCAATGCGTCCACGTTACATGATTATTTATATTTCATCATTATGCCGAGCTACATAATGAAGGCTATGGCTCTCCTTCTGACATTAGCTTTTGACACGTACGCGTGGACCGACAAAAATTGTCCGATGATTCAGGGACTCGTGACAGAGGAACGCGTCATGACAGTGGGCAAAAAAAAAAACAACGAAAAGCCACCGAAAACATTTTGCATTTTTCCCCCACTGTCTGCATGCCACCGGTAAATCTGTTTGGAGATTTCTGCATCCATTCTCTTCTTATTTTGATGGGAATTGATTCAAGGGTAGGTATTGTGCAGAGCTGGTGCAGTTCATTGAGTAGTTGCTAGACGTCGCCCTTTCCCGTGCGTCAAACCGAGGCCAGGTTGACCCCTGTGATGTCAGCAGGAAACTTACGTGGAGTTAGTCGGATTCCGAAATCGCGACCTGAGTCATTGATTCAACAAACTAACATCTGGAAGACGCAAAAGACCGACATACTCGAAAAACAGGTACGTCACACACCTCAGCTTAGTACTACGGTGTTTTGTGTGTCTAGAAACCCCTCCAACTCGTGTAAAACATATCTGTGGTGCTGACAACGATGATTTTTCCGTTTGCAGGGGGAGGGGGGCACATTTGTCAAATAGTTCATATCTACTTCTTCCTGTTGAAATTATGTATACATAAGCTGCAGTGGATAAACACGTGCTGCCCAGAGTATGTATTTACTCCGAACTTTGTAGAAGTTGTTTAATCTAATGGAAGCTAAGTTGGTGTATCTGGACCCATGGACCCACAAATTTATACTGCACACAAGCAAGTTACACATAATCGACATATAACGTTATGTTCCTTTTTTTAACCACGCATAGCATGCCCTAGTCTACCAAAAGGATATTTTGAATTTGAGAGAAATTCTGATTTCTGAAACATTGAGGTTTGAAACCATAGCCTTGTATACTTCACATAAGGTGTGTTTTCCCTGACAGTGCACATACTACATTTGTACTAATACACTGACAATTCCTTTGTGACTTTGATTCCAGCACAAGACATAAAATTACAATCTGCTTCAGAAATACCACAGCCCAGAAGTGTTCCTCTCCATCCTGACATCCAGATTCCCTCGTCATGAAGCTGTATTCCTTGTCAATGCTGTATAAAAGGGACAGCAAAGTCCACCTCCTGAAGGGGGGGTACGACTTGCAGTCCTTTGGCTACTTCCAGAGAGGAAGGTAAGATGAGCATTTTAACTCAAGCAGTCCTTTTTTGGAGTACATTTATCTGTATCACATTGCCAGAAACCACATGGTATAACACACTAGTTCTGTACTGTTAGTAGATATCCATAAGTCGTGTATGGGATGGCCATTGTGTATCTGTACCCTACAATTTATATTCACCTGAATATTCACCTGAATCCAGGTCAGTCGGTACCCTTTCCCAGGGTAATGAGACCATTCATATAGTTCAGACAGTATTGGCAGTTCAGTATGAGAAGTTGTAGCCGTAACAGTCCGGGTGGTGCTTCCATTCCAGAGCCAGTTTGGTATTGAAAGCAATTCGTTGAGCAACCTTTCAAATCTTCAGTCACTCAGCAGTTACAGCCTCTAGTGGAAAGGGGGTGCAACATGTGTATGTCCTGAAACTAAAGACTAACAGCTAAGCATCCCCACAGAAGAGCTGTAACATGTACCAGTGACATACAAATCAAATTTCAGAACACGGAGGGCCTGTAAAGTAAAAAAAAAATGAATTGAATCTTCCTGAGACTGTTGGTACCCTAACCTTATACATGTGTAGTACAGGAAGCTAATGCTATTTGTAATCCAACTGTGGCTTTTGAACATCTGATAAAATGACAGTTAAGTTGCAGGATTTTACCATTTTTCTTACCTGTGTTTTTTTTTTCAGTGTGAAGGAGTTCATGGTGTTCACCAGTCAGATCATAGTGGAGCGCTGTAGGGAAGGAAGCAGGTCAACCGTCAAGGAACAAGGTAAGTACATGTGTAATTCAATTTTGTAAATCAGCAGTCAGGGAACATGGTAAACGATTCCTACCAATCCCTTCTGAAGAAGTTGTGTTAACCAACGGGTACTGTTTTTTGTTTGTTTTTGGACTGTTGAAATGAGCAAAGATTGCAAGACTTCATGACAGAGTGTGTTAAGATTTCCATAAAAAATGTATGCACAATGATAGATATGATACAATCATTCAAGTCATACCAGTGAATTGAATGACCTTGGATAAACAGAACAACTTGTACAACAATTTCTTATGAGTTATTGTTTGAATTCTGTCTGCCACCCCAGAGTACATGTGTCACTGTTACATCAGAACTGACGGCCTGGGAGGAGTGTTGATAGCTGACCATGAGTACCCACAGAGAGTAGCCTTCACACTACTGAACAAGGTAACTAACTCTCTACTGTTCTTCATGCAGACATGTAGTTAAAACATGGGAGGCAGTCACATGTGTATATCTGGTATAAATTTAGCATAACACACCACCTGATTGATATCTTAATGTGTCAGAAGATAGGTGACAGTTCTAATTGCTATTTATAGTGGACTACTTATCATTTGATATCAGTGATATCACAGATGTAAATCACGTACTCTCTATGTCACTTGAAGTAAGTTTATCCCAAATTTGGTGGGGAATCTTATGCTTTCCATCACATGTATACAACATGCCCCCCTCCCCATGTCTCCAGGTTCTAGATGACTTTACACAGAAGGTCCCAGCTCACCTGTGGTCTGATGGAAACCAAAAGTAAGTCACATGTCTGGCTTCTTCTGTTAGTCACTGATCTCCAGTCAAGGTGCTTTATCTTATTCAAAACCATTGCTACATTGTAAGCAATAGCTTTACTTCCTTAGCTTTTCTCGGAAATATCTCGCCAGTAACTACTAAACTATTGGTCGTCTTTGTTTTCCAGCACAATACAGTACATGGAACTAGATGGCTATTTGGCAAAATATCAGGTATGAACACTTATTCTGTATTACTAAATATGTTCCATACATTTGCGCTAATCAGAGCATCTCAATGATTATACATAAATCAGTGTAAAATAATGAAACTTGTACTTTCAATGCTACATCATATGGTAAGTAGCCTTATAACATCCTTGGTTACAGATTTTACATTCTATTGCTTGTTCTGTAGAATCCCAGAGAAGCAGACTCCATGATGAAGATTCAAAGTGAACTGGACGAGACAAAAATTATCTTGGTAAGAAAGTATTAAATTACCTTTTTCTTTTAAATATTGTTGTGACCTAGCTTACACAGTAGTTGTTGTTAGTGATGTACATGTGCTTTGAATGTTGACTGTAGAATGTGGGTTTCTTAAGATTAGTTCAGTTCTTAAGATAGGGTACATCATTGTTATGAGGATAAGAGTATTATGAAGAAGACATTAGAGAACTGCATCTTCTATTTGCTTTAGTGATCTTCAGTATTTTCAAGGAGGTTTAAATAGATTTTAAACCTCCTTGGTATTTCTATGCTGTTGCTTACATCAAATAGGTTAAATACATTTGAGCCTTTATTATTTCCTTTGGTTTTCATTGTAGTGCATTTCATTGTTTTCTTTCTCTATCCCATTGTGCAGCACAAGTCCATAGAAGCTGTGTTGGAGAGAGGAGAAAAGTTGGATGACCTGGTGGCCAAGTCAGAGGATCTTAGTGTACAGTCCAAGACCTTCTACAAAACTGTAAGTCCTTGTCATGTCACAGCCGCCCCTGCTAAAGGATAAAGTACTAGTTTATAGATCCAGAAATGCAAAATATAGCTTAAAAAATTAGTACAAAAATGATACATTGTAGATTTGCTCCAGTGTTTGGTTCTTTTATTTTTGCTTCAGCTGACCTACTAAGATTGCCTGTATAGTTTATTTTAAAAGAAGTAATGTTGTTGAGTATAAAAATCCACGACAAAGCTACATGGTAAAAGTTTGTGTTTGTCACCAATGTTGAAACTGACAATTCATTTGTATTTCTGTACATTTGTAAGTTTTGACTCTTTACAACGTCTTTTTTTTGTCATTTTAAAATTTGTGAGGTTTTAACCAGCTTTCTAATACTAGTAGCTCTTTCTTTATCTATTTCAGGCCAAGAAGCAGAACCAATGCTGCGTGATCCTGTAGTTCAGGTGTGGGGAATATTTCAGCACTTTGTCAGAGACATTTTTCAAGCAAAAGTCCTTATCTGCTAGTATGTTGTTCACTAATTCCAAAAAAAAGAGGCATTTAAAAGTAAGGCCTAAGAATTTCTTGTCAGACAGATAAACCTGGAAAGTTTATTGCACAGAAAATGCATCTTGTGTAGTGCAACTGGAAACACACTGTTTCCATATGATTTTTTTGTTGTAAGAACTGTCCCCCTCGCCATACTTTGTTGTGTCTAATTGAATCTCGTGTGACTCTAAGGCAGTGCAATTTTATCCATTCAAGTGTCTGTGGTATGAGTTGTTCAGCTCTGTTTACATGAATGTTGTGTTTGGGGACAGGGGGTGCAGCACTACAATAGATATTTATGTGTATTGCTATGGAAAGACAGGAAATGGCACATTATGGTTGAAGTGTGAAAATCAAAGGCAAATTGTGTATGTTTGTTGACTCTCTGTGTTCATGTTCAGTAATTGAAGCCAAAATCTTGACTTCAGTCTCCAGTGAGATGCTGTTATGAACTGAAATGCTCATTGCTGTATCTTTGGGTGGAAACAGCTGATTATGAGGTTTTGGATGGATTCTTGAGTTCATGCTTATTAACAATGACATTTTCCTCTGCACAAATATGTGCATCATACTATTTGCTGCAAACACCGTATATTGTTCATACCTGTAAAAAGCAAATGATTAACTGAATCGTCTGAATGTGATCACAGTATCATGTGTTTGTAAGGCTTGAATTGGGTTACACATCTATTGGTTACATCAATATCACTATGGGTCATCTCTATTAGTCTGTAGCAATACAGTTACACTGTACTTGTTTTCAACTTTGTTTGGGCTTGTTAGTTAACCTATCAGTTCTGTAGATCAACCATGCTTTGATTGTGAGCCAAGTGGGATGTATGGACGTAGGCTTTGTCACTGATAGATCAGTCCTTTTCAAAGTGGTGGATATCAGTATATGTAGGATGAGCATGATGGACGGTGAAAGTACTGTAGTGTGTAGGAAGGTGGCATTTTTGTGGTCCCAGCAACAATGGTAGTTGACAGGTGGGTAATGAAAGGATAAAAATGCAATAGAATACAACATGGTGTATGCTGTATCACACGAGGTACCAGCCCAACCGCGGGTCAGATCACTCGACAGCCAAAGGCTGGAGGGAGATCCGACCCGCAAGAGGGCTGGGACCGAGGGTGATGCGGAATACACCATATTGTATTGTATTTATGCCATACCCACCCAAGATAACACACATTTCAATGCGAAATGTGCCAAAAGTTGAGAAAATTTGGTGTCCCTAAACAAGAAATTGTGAGAACATCAATTCCAACGTCCAAATCCGGTATTCAAAATTTTCGAAAGCGAGCACGCAAAATGCGTTCGAAGTATTGTATGGAAGCATGTGTGATAACCATTAGAATCCTGTATGAAATGGCTAGATATCACACGGTCCGGAATGCCCGTATCGAATGTTATCGAAGCCTAGCTATGACATAAAGCTAAATAATGTGTTTTACAAAAAAAACTCAATGTTTGTGTGTGCAGGCAGACAGTTCAATGATTGGTACTTTACAAGATAACTAGTTGAAAGTATGAAGAAGACAAGCTACAAGTGAGCGAAAGGGTACATGTTGGAAGCAGGGGAGTACCCATCCATCTGAATATTGGATGGGTAGATTTTAGACAAAGAGGTCAAGCTGTATTCCTGATGCCTTTTGTCGTGAACCAGCATTCAGATCAAGTAGATACGTGTATGTTGTAAAACTACAATAGCTGTTATGCAGCTGTGTAAAAGTGACAATTGTACAGTCAAAATATTATTTTTGTGATTATTGTAAACAATGCTCAAAGTTTTGCTCACTGGAGAAGATAAAGGGCCTTGTTTTCGAAAGGGCCATTAAATTCATATGTTACAATGTACAGGTGCCCATCCTATTACATTTTACAGTTTGCATTATTATCACTGCAATTACTATTTATTTAGGTAATAGTAAATTGAAATACAACACCAGCATAGGGTACGTTTGTATTTGTACAAGTGACTTAGTATGAAGCTGATATTCAGCAGTTTGTGACACAAGCAGGTTTCGAAGACTGTTCCAGTTTCTGAACTCACAATGAACACTTAAAAATCATTATTGACACCCCCTCTCATAGAATTTTTTTACACCTGTTTGTTGAAAACCTAACCGTCAGTCTCCAAGGTATTTTTGAATTTTCTATCCAACACAGCTCATTTGTTATTCCCAGTCCTTGATGTAAAGATAATCTACAATGCTTTTAATTGGATGGCTACTGTCTACCAGACAATGTTGAGGGCTACAATTAAATATTGGAGTAGAGTTGAGTGGTTTTACTAGCTAAAGTGGTCAGAAATGAGACTCCTCAACTTCATCCAGTTGTAAACCAGCTTAGGTAAGAGAACAGGCAGTCAAGTGCAGTGATTTTATCGTGATGATAGTGTTATTTGTATTGGGCTTTGATCTTGTGACTTCATTGATGGAAATTGAAACCTTTGAGCTGTTTGTTGAGGAAAAAAATAAATGTTACAACACTTCAGAACAGCTCATTCTTTATTGCATAGTCACTGATAGCAAACAGACCGAGGCCTGTCAAAAGGCATGGCTACTTTCCTCCAGCCACTTTCATGCTCATCTTCCAAATGGTTCTTGATATACATATTTATGTCATACCCGGGCGCTGATTTTTTTAGGCCATCAGGTGATCCGACTCGTGGTTGGGCCGATACACCATGTTGTATTCTATATGTATGTAATAACAACATGATAAATTAAGCGATCATTTTCAAGAACTGCACATAATTGAACACTCACACTCATATGTACATGTTACTTAAATCTAGTCACATTTCTATATGTCAATATTCAATAGTTGCTCTTGAGGGGAGATGTTTATGGCACCTTTTGGCAATTCAGATAGATTTTGACATAGTGGATTACTTGCTTCTAGGAAGTAAATGTCAACATTAAATTTAAAACACAATTTATGACTCAGTGTGAGGGTCAGGAATGAACAGTATGAATAAGGTCATTGTCCTTCATATAATGTATAATTGGTGCTTAATACAAGCTGGAAGTACATTGTTCTACTTTTGTAAAAGCCAAGTGGTTTGTAGAATCACCAAGTAAGAATTTAATTTTTTTTGTTTGAATATGCAAAACATTACACTCATGCTACTATTTACCAGAAGAATTGTAATTCAGCTGCTATTTTATTTACGTTATATTACAACTTTCTTTAACATAGGCCACACCAATTTAATTTGTTGGTTCTCGGATTTTTTCAGAAAAAATATGAAGCGACAGGGCGAAAAAAAATAAAAATAAAAACAGGCCTGGGCATCCTATTATAGCCCTAAATGCTAGAATTGGTGCCATGAAGTCAACACAAAAGACTGGGTTAAAATTTGAATAATGAATTTTGAACTTTTAATCAAACCAGTGCATTGGTAGATGTAATAACTGTAACAACTAGGAGTAACAGGTCTTTCTTGAACTGTTGGAGGCAAAATATGAGCATTTTTGAGTTGATTCAGAACCAGAATTTTTTTTTTTTTTTTTGGAAATCAGAAAAAAATGAAGAGGCGAATCCGAGAACCAACAAATTAAATTGGTGTGGCCATAAGTAGAATTATAAACCCTTGCTTGTGGCAGCCTTTACAAACAAAAAGTGCAAAAAAAAATTTGAAATAATTTTTGAGAACAAACTTCAATTCTGTATCATACAATATATAATACTGCCACTGCTTGTTGAATTAATGCTTTCCAAGTCAAGTCCTTCCTGCGATTCTGCAACAGTACTTCTACACACACACAAGTTACAGTAATGGTACAAGAAATAAACAAAAACTTTAAGGCCTAAACATATTGTACATATGGGCTGACCCAACCACTAGATGTAAAGACCACTAAGGCAGTTGATCATAGTAGGTTGTGTAGACTACACACTTTTAAGGTATAATTTCTTATATCTACCTTCCTCATTAACACGGTAGGTAGGCATTCTTCGGTCTTGTAGGACCATGAATAGTATGTGTTCTACACAATGTACTTATTGTTAATCATCAACACAATTAACAATATTAATCACCACCATCCAACTTCATTATTTTGGTCTCGCTCTCTTCCCCATGATCCTGGGTAACATTAGCTACTTCATGTCCAGCACTATCTTCTGTAAAAGGAAAGAAAATGCACATTTGCCAGAACAAGGACATGGGATTGATAATTATATCACAATGATAATTTGAAAAAAAAAATCAGATAAGGTGCATAGTCATACATTTACGAACATATATCAGATTCTATTTTTCATGGATGAAATGTAATACGTAAAATCTTTACCTTGATAGAGTTCATCTACAACTTGCTTCAAACCAGCACTGATCAAAGCTTCAGTCAAAGCCTTTGATGTTGCTTTCTGTCCCTCTGTCTGTTGCCATGTTTCTAGCATCTCCATACAGCAGTCTTTTATGTCCCCTCTGTGCTTGCTGTCAAGGCCATTGATGAAGCTCTCCTTGAACTGTAGCTTTCGAGCAAGATCTTTCCATTTGGTACCTACCTCCTCAGCAATGTCATAGAACAGCCTCCCAACATCAGTATCTGACAAATATAAAGGAGTGTTTTTGAAAGTTGCAGTATCTGGCATACCACTAAAACAAGAGTACCCCCCCCACACACACACAACTAACCACCTTGCAAAAACAGTGACTGTTATTAGATCTATACAACTTCTGCTCAAAATTAAAAAAAAATCACATTCTTCCTAAATGTAACTACTGATGGATTGGCAGGTTGAAGTGCAAGTTGTAAGACTTTTTTGCTTGGTGCTCTTCACAAATGGAATAGGAAAGAGGAAAATATCAAATTCATGTAAATGTAGACATACCATGAGAAGCCACTCTTGTCTTCCTTCCTTTTGACTGTCTGCCACTACTCTTATGTTTCTTTGCTTGCTTTGATGTCATTCTCACATCACTAACACCACCAACGGCTCCATAAACTAGAGGGGTAAGTGGGATACCAGTCAGAACATCCATTTGTTGTGACTATTTTGCTGATAAATCTAACATTATAACTTGTATAAGAAAGTGCATTGAACAAATATCTCCTCCACAAAAGGAACAGAGTAAGATGTGAAAAAAGGTGTGACAATTGAGTGTCTGACTTAAAGATCCATCATGTATTTAAATGTTCAGCCAAAGTCACAGAAAGTTGTCCAAAGGTTGGAATTATTTTCATGATAATATACAGTGTACTGTAGAAAGTGTACCTGCTAAGAGACAGAGCCATACAATGTATATCCATGATGTCTTTCACCATTCTTACAGGTACATGTACACTGCAAATGTGTGTGTATATACTATATCAATACCTTGTTCTGATTCAAAGTCAACATTTGCAAGTGACCCCTGGATCTCGTCCACAGAAATGTCTCCTTCAGACTGACCACTGTCGCTGTCAAAAGCACTCTGACTGAGTGACTGCCTTTGTCGGACTGGTGGGCCTGAAGAAATTTTCCCAATGGAAATTATTTATCATCATCATCAAAATGATCAATGATCTAGAGCTATCAAGTCATTATCAATATAAAGTGACTAAACCAGTCCTCACAACTCACAAGTGTCATATACCAAAATAATGCGCAAAAGAATAAGTTGGCCTTTCAAAGATGTAAACTTTAGAATGTCAACATCCTTACCCATTACAGGAATGAAGCTGCAAACAGTTTCCCCATTTGGCCTGTGGAGCCTAAAGTGAAATTTAAGCTTGGAATGGATACTCCAGTCACTGCTGTTGCTGCTTTCTGAGGTGTCAACTTCAACTCGAAACTTTGTATAGAACTTGTCTGTGTTCAGAGTGTCTTCAAAAATGAGTCCCTAGAATGCAAAATGGAGTATATTGTAAGGACTTCAACAATACTTTTCATAATTGGAAGTGACATTTAACTTGATGCTCAATTTTATAAAGTCACTCACCTCTGGAGATGATGACACTTTGACTTTGTCATCATTAACCACAGCACTTTCCAGGCGGTACTCACTTCCAATCTTCAAGAGGCAGGGCTCACTGTCGGTGCTGAAATATCCTGACTGCTTTTCTGCAGCTTTGAGAGACTACACAAAGAAGAAAATAACAGTACAGCATAAACATGGATTATCCTTTTAAAATTATAACTATTTGCAAATCAACTTCTCATGTAAGTTTATTATAACTTCCTGCAGTCTTATAACTTCAAATTCAAAAGGTCAAAAGTAAATGGGGTTTTATGACAGATTCTCATTTTTAAAATGGCACCTTATTATTTTTGAAATGGCATTTTGTTGTGCATAAAAGTTAAAATAATATGATCTATGAAATCCAGGAACAACGTGTTGAGTTGAATCTGATCTTTGAAATTCAAGAGAATTGAGCTTTGCACACCTCAAGCACAAGAAAGGCATTTGACACCATGTAGACATGCAATTGGAAGTTTGGACACAGAACAGCTGGCACAAACAAGACACACAGGCCATTCCGCGAGACACTTCTGGCCCTGTCCTCCTCTGCAACACCGCCAAATAAACTCCCTTTCTGAAATCGAGTGATGATGTGGGTGGATGTGACTTCTGTAGCCGGTAGAAGTTCTGTTGCTTCCTTGGTAACATGCACGACCTTCACATGTTTTGTTGTGAGTTCTGAAGACAACAAAGGAATTGCAATTGTCTAATTTGTCACATTCTAAAACAAATTTAACCTGGGCTGTATTTCCTCTCTGTACAAAAAATGAAGTACATGTAAGTCTCTTGAATTTTCTCTTTACTTTACTTTAATCAGTTGGCCCACACACTCTGACTGAAATCACATTCAGATGAATTAAGATAATAAATTGAAATCTGAAGCACTGTTACCTACAGTTCATAACGCAAGGATGCTAAGATGACATGTACAAATAAATGATACCTTTCTTGTTGAAGTTCAGCACATGAGGAAGCATAATGTCTACAGGTCCCCCAGGGTCTTCACATTTGATAGACAGCAATGGACCAACCGGAATCAGCTTTGCATGTTGTTCCTTCCAGATATCAGACCAGTTGATGCTTTTGTAGGTAACATTCAAGGGGTATGCTGTCACCACACCAAGGTGTGTGCATGCACAAAAATATCTCCCTCCCCCTGGAACCTGTAGATACCTACAAGAAAGAAATGGACCAGGTGTTATTCTTGGTTTTATTTGAATAAGAGGGACAACCAGATGAGCCAATGTCAAAGAAACAACAAATCCTTTTTATTTTCTCAACCCTATGCCAATTTTAATTCATGGTGTCATGTTTAAAAATATGACACGATGAATATGACATCATGATAAGAATTAAATTGCAACTCTCATTAGATATACATTTGTACATGTACTATATTGAATACTCTAAATTAGATATTATTTAATTTCCACACTATAGTCTAGTATAATAGTTGAGTAAAATCATTACTTTATGTTTAAGTATCATCATTATAGAGAGGGCACAAATTTTGATTTAAAAAAAAAGTGGCTCGATTTTTACAATGTACATGTACACATTGTACTTACCACTGAGTGCGCCCCTTGGAATCATTGCCCTTTTCTGGCACAACATTGGTCCATGGCATTCTGCTGGTGTAGTCCTTATGAAGGATACAAAACAGTTGATATGTATAGAGAAGAAATGTATTACTATAATGTATGAAAATGTATACATGTATATAGAGAGAGTCTCAAGTTATATTGTCATCTGTCATGTACATGATTGTACAAGCTCCATCTCCTACATGGAGAATGATGATCTGTCCTAAAATGCCACTTGTGGACACATACCTACTATAGCGTTACCAATAAAAATTAAATCTTTGCATATGAAAAAGGTTCATTTACTGAAATATACAATGGCAGTATTCATGTATAATTACCAAGCACACATATAGGGTCTCAGTGAGATAATGTCTTGCCATTGCATGCAGTGCATAAGACCAATGTTTGAACATTCAGAAAGTGTGGAATAAGAAAATGGGAACTTGAACTGCATAATGTTATGTTTTCAAGATGCAAACATGATGGTACAATGTATAATGTCCTTAAGCTTGTACTGTGTACATCAGTGAAAGGACATAAAAAATTAAAGAATCACCTGTTTTCTATTTAAATTATGAAAACACTTTATCCTACCTTGTAGATCGTCTGTATGTCTTCTGCCAAATCCTCCTTGCCCATTTTCTGTATGGCTTCTTCTACCTTTGGCAAAAGATAGAGAGGGCCATGCTCAGTCTTCTGTCTTGCAGCCTTCAGCGTCTGATATGCCCGCTGGCAGTCACTGGTGAAAGTGTACTGAATGTTGTCGAGCACAGGGCGTGAAAGACCCAAGTCGTTCCCCAGCTGCCACCAATCCAAATGTAGTTTTGTGCAGACATCATACAGTTGATTCTCTGTAAACAAATAATGACATTTTATGTATCTTTGATTTTTATTACAAGTTGAAAGATACTGTGCCCATCACATGCCCACCAAACATACATTGTATTTTAGGGTAAGTGGAAGGGTAAAATAAAATGTAATTGGCAAGAACATGTGACAAGAAGATACCCAATTGAGTTTCATTCAAAATTAATATTGTGACATATACCAGATAGTTTAACAGCCTTGGCTTTTTTGAAGTATACACAGAAGTACACCTACACACATACTGCTCTTTAAAAACAGGTATGCACTGCAATAATGTTCAATTTATTAGAAATCCTGTCCTGTGTGCTTGGTTGATTTAATTCCCATACGTACCTGTATCAAATATTTAAAACTGCCCACTCACCAAGGAAGATGTCTTCAGTTGCTTTGTGGGGAACAAGGGTTGGCTCCTTTTCCCCTTTGGACAGTTTCAGTAGGTCACCAGCAGTGCGATGTTTCAGGTACTCAAAGGCTAAGGTGACTGTTGTACTCTGAGAAGAGATACTGTCTTCAGAGTACAATGCTGGGAACTCATCCCTGCATTCTTCAACCAGTTTACCAATTGCCTGAATCAAATGCCATATCTTCTCTGGCTTTCCTCGCACCCTGATTAGATCTTTTGTGGCAAGGCGCAAGTATAGTACCTCCTCAAGGGTTGACCCAACCTGAAGGACAAGTGCATTCCTTCTAACCAAACGGCGAATTGTTTCAGGCATTGACAACATCCTGCAAATTGCAGTTTCTGGCAGACCAAGCGGAGGCTCTGTACCATACTCAATTAGCAAGGAAATCTCATCATAGCTGGTGGATGGAGGCTCTAACCAATGGTTTTCTATTTCCTCATCTGTTGCAAAGGGAAGTTCAGAAGGAAAAATGACAGAGCCAGCAAGGCAGAGACCAAAATGCTCCATGAGAGGAAACAAGCTGTCAAAGATCTTTGTACTGTTGCCCAAAATGCTGTCGATGAATGCATGACTGACCCGACCAGTGGTCAAGAAAGACTCTTGATCATGTGCAAACTGTTGCTTGGCACTTGTAGGAAGTGTTGAAGAGATAGACCTGAGATAGTCAGGCATGTTGTGCCTGAAGACTTGTTTGAATAGCCTCATTATGACTGTCGGGTCTGGGAAGACTATCTCTTTCATGCCCTGAATCTGATTGTAGAAGAGGATTTGGCCTGTAACATGTAAGTAAGCCAATGCATTCAGAAGACCTGATTCCTGCAGTCCAAGATCAGACCCGATGACCTTACAATCTTGTAGGTCAATGTAGATGACATCAGTCATGGCTTTAAGCTTCTCTCCAAGGTCTAGCCAGGCCTTGGGTAACTGTTGGCTTGTGACAGGAAACAGCTGCCTGTCACTCACCATCTGAGCCATCTTAGTGCAAAGGGCTTCGATTCCTTCAAATGTCTTTGAACTCACAGGGAGCACATGGACATCAAGAAGGGTTTTAGAATGCCCATCAAGTAGCCTCTCCATAGATGCCTTCTTGGTTTGTATTTCCTCCATTGTAAGGTTGCTGTAGTAGTCATCGATGGCATTGGGATCTCGGCCTTTTAGATCTAATGCAGCCTGGCATCTGCGCATCTCTTGAACAAGCTTCTTCCTCATCATCTTGTCAAAGGCTTCAATGTCTTTCTTCACTAGGGAGCAGGCATCTTCGATCATCCTCTTTGCATTGTCAGGATGGAACTTGTCTATCTTGGTCCCAACGACGATGATGGAAGGATTCATGACATGAGAAGATACAGATGTCAGCCACGCGCCAATACGTCGCTGAAAATGTTGAGAGTTGTACCCAGGAAGGTCTACAGACATGAGGTACAGGGCCTGGCGTGTGAGGAAAAAGCGGTGAGTGAAGTGGTACACTTCGTGTCCACCAAAATCATATATCTGGTAATGCACATCATTTCGCTTGTCATGGTGAGTGATGACATCAACACCAATGGTCCGGTTTGCTTCTGCTTCTAGATGGCTCTCACCTTCCACAATAGATAAGCAAAGACTTGTCTTTCCAGCATCTGTTTCTCCCAAGATGACTACTTTCACGTTTGTCTCCACTGCAACTAAACTTTGTTGTTCACTGTCTGCCTCCTTGGTTGCTGAAGGGCCTAGAGGGTAGAAACACACCAAAGCCAACTATTTCATCAGATGCAGCCAGATGTTTGATAGATTTTGAATATTGTATAGACAACACTGGTTTTGCAATTACATGTACTAAATGTTTCATAAGTCAGCTTTACTCTGCAGCTGTTAGTTTTCATGATTGGCTTGAAATTATGCTTTGAGATTGAGGCATTTTTAGTTTTTTTATTATTTTTCAATCGAGGCCTTTTGAAGGATTGTATAGGATTTTTTTAGTATTTTCACTAAGAAAGCTGTGATTTAGGCTCTTTGTCATCATGTTAAAAGACAAAGACCAAAGACTAAAAAAAAGATGTAAGTTATCAGTGGCAGGACGCAGTCAAAATGAAGATATTACAGCCTTTGTTTCACTCACTTTGACTCTTTCCAACTTCTGTAGAACTGTCTGTTGTCTGTGAAACTGAGATGTTTCCTGCCAGTTTCACCATCCCTTGCAGCTGATTGTCACCTGTCTGTCTGCCATGTTGCAGCTGCAGCTGCACTTCCTTTGCAAGGAAGTGCTGATCTACCTCTCTCAGGGAATTTAGGAACGAGTTAAATCCATCTTGGCGGTTCCTGCTGAGCACTATGCTGATTAAAGTCGATGCCCGTTTTAATACAGTGGGTTTTTGCTGAAATGATAAAGATATTTGATCTGAGTGAAACTTAAGTAAAAACTACATAGGGTCAAAAGTTATTCAAGAAACATTGGCAATGCAATGTCATGTAATTGCTTACCTGACATGATCCTCAATTGGGATTAATGATGTGTCAAAAAGTTACACTTACTTATTTGTATAGAATAAGTAGAAACAATGGACCAGATGTGTTGTGCTGATTTAGATTAGGGCTGTCATACTTGTTTACCAATTCAAAATCTTAGCAGCCTTTAATCTCAAAAGCTTTTAAATTTACTTTGGTGATCTCCATATACATTGCCCATGCACATGTAGTCTGCAAGATACCTTGACACTTACCTTGATCACCTGTATAGTGCGTTCAGTCAATTCTTGCTTTTCCTGAAGTTTGGTCAACATTTGGTCAACATACATGTTCTCAACAAGGAAACGTTCTGCTCTGAGAAGTGCTGATCGCCTTGATGGATTCAGGGCACCTGGCAACAATACCAAATAGCTATTTTTAGTAAAATTGGCCCTGATAGACTTGCAACATATTAGGATGTCCAGGTTGCATTTATGTTATTGACAGATACCTTGTGAAATTTCCAAACAAATCACATTTCTACACATAACTTGCAGCACTCACCACTATTCAAGAGGCAACACATATTCACCTGAAGGTCTGTGGTAACTGGGCATGTCCAGCCCCAGGACGATTCCTCTTGCAACATCTGGAACCACATCAGCTGCCATTTCACGCTGAACAAACCTGAAGCTGCTGACTTCCAGGAGCATGGGGCTGTGCTTCCTAATAGCTGCACGAAAATCTGAGAAGTCATCACTGTTTTGATCAAGTAGAACAAGATGGAGAGGTTTGTTCTTTGCCAAAACAGTATCAAACTGAAGCTGTGGCCAGCAAGCATCATTTAGCAAATGCTTGCTGACAACACAAGCAACAAGCCTGAGACCACTGCTGGTCATTGCAGTTGCTAACTGGGTCTTAATGTCTTCTGGGGTAGATACTGATACATTGTCAAGCAGGAGATCTTCTTTTCGTATGCCTTCATGTTGGAGTTCTTCCATCAGTGGCACCACAAAGTCTTCCTTGTCTTCATCTGAATGAATGATGATCAAAGGGGAACCTACATGGAAAGGCAATAAATATTGGCTCATTAATTGTAGACCAGATCTAGAGGTGCTTTGAGCTATCAAAATTGCAGACAGATATACTGCCAATATAGCTAGCAGATCTTTGTTTCTGTGTGAGCGTAGTGTATGTTGTAGATTGCATGGACTGATCATTACTGCCATTTATTACATCTGCTGTCAAACAGATGAAAAAACACATCTTCCACTGCATTGTGCATGGTTGGATTTTTATTTTTATTTTACTCACCTGCATGACCTCCTCCATCTGCATTGATCTAGAGGGTGAAGAAAATGTAGCACTAATAATGGTTATGATCATATGATTCTAAATGGAGTTCACTAAGTTACTGAAAAGAAGTGATGTAAGGCAGCATGTGAAAAAATTGAAAATATTGAAGAAGATTCTCTGGAAGCCTCTTGTGAAAATGCTCTTGCCTTCTGCTTGATTTTCCTTGCATAGGCCTTTGATGTTATAGTCAGTTACAGGAAGTTTCTACAAATTAGAGCTGACATATAGAGGAACATGGATCTGAAGAGATTGCTTTGCATTAAAATAGCTTGTTGACATTGACAACTCAACAGATTTTTTGCTTGAAGACCTAGTCTAAGATAAGTAACTTATTCTTTCCAGTAATGCCATTAAATACATGTAATAAAAGGGACCGTGATGTCCTGTCACTTCATGTAATTATAAAATACCTCCATGGCATTCTTCAGGAACTTCGCTGCTTCCAATGCCTTCCTACCAGACTGTAATGCTGCATCATATGGTGTTTTCCCTGCCTTTAGTAAAAAAGAAGAACTTTCTGTCTGCAAAATTCTACTGTGCAAACTAAAACTAAATACCTGTAAATACAGATGGATAATGGATTGTATAGTTTGAGAGAGTGATATATGATAATATTAGTTAATGTTTTATATCAATATAACATAGATTTTACAAGCTGCATAAACCTCATGCAATGATAGAAAAAAGGATGTGCACTGATTCCTCCGAAAGATTTGCATGACATTGTACATGCTTGTACAAATGTAATCTTGAGTCACATTTGTCATGAAATTCAATGTCTGCACATGTGGTAACACTAAATTTCAATAATTTTTACTACAGACATACATGTAACACGTTATGCCAACACCACATTAGTTGGTTGATATTTAACATGCATAGTTGATATTAATTTGAGCTATAATTATCTCTTACGTACTCTGCTTTAGGTACAACGTATAATCTGAATGCTCTGTTGTGGGATATGGTTTAGGTTTCAATGATATCAACAACTGATATGGACAAACAGTAACAGAAAATACTTTGAAGTTTATGGATGGAATACCCATTAATCTGTAAGAATTTGTTGATTTACATACCAAGTTTTTTGCCATGACATCTGCTCCTAAATTTACCAGCAGTTTCACCATATCTTCATCACCATAAGCTGCAGCCATGTGAAGAGGAGTTATTCCTTCCTAAATCGAGAGAGATGCTGATGAGAGTCTGCATTTGGCATAACAGATAGATGGAATAGATAGCTCTACATGTTACAAACACTGTTAGATTATTTCCATCTTATTGTGCTGTGTCACCACTGTAGTGAATGTGAACAGCAATCAGTTGTTTTTGGACATTGCTGTCTGAAGTTACTGAGCCCGGCCCCCACAGCGCTAATTTAATGCAATGAACACTAAGTGTAGCAATGGATTGTTCCATTTTCTTAAGTTTAAAGATTTATATGTTATAAAGTTACTAAGAAATTCATTTGAGCAAGAAGGAAAGCCCTGGGAAAGCATATAATATGATATAATAATATGATGATAATATTATATTATATTATATTATATTATATTATATTATATTATATTATATTATATTATATTATATTATATTATATTATATTATATTATATTATATTATTTTTTGTATTATACATTATATCTGTTTCCCCTATACAATGTATGTACAGAAGAACTATAACCCAATTTGATAAAGAGCATCTGTTTCGAGGAATATTTTACTTTTTAAAGTCAGTCCATATGTCAAAGTGGAGTCATCATTTTGGTAATGGTCTCACCTTCTTGTCACCTTCCTTATCGATTGTGCAGTCTACTTAATAATATTGTAAATATCAATATAGACAATCATAGACTTTTTTACCTGATTCTTCAAGTTGATTTGAGAACCATACTGTATCAAGATCTCAGCACAGGTGAGGTGACCACTTACAGGTGTATGACGACGTGGTGACAGAATCCATCTCTCCTGAATACAAAATTTTTGGGTGAAAAGCATTCACTGTTGTAGTATAAATCATGAACTACGAAGCATCTAAAATATAGCGGTCTCTACAGCAATGAAGCTATATTATGCTATGGCTGCTAAGGTTGCTATGCATGCATATCTTAACCTATAAAATGGAAGGAAATGATTCAGTAACTCACACTTGACCACGGAACCCCACTTGTATTCAAAAGGTTGACCATGTCCTGTTCATCAAGCCCAGCAGCACAATGGAGTGGAATGTTTCCTCCCTAGCAAATAGGGTGAAAAGATAATAAAATTCATTTCAATTCTGTCAATAGAGGTTTAAACAACCTATTGTCTAAAGAGATTGCAACAATGAAAATAACCCCAATGGCATAACACTGTTGACTTAGGACCAACAATATCATGTGTTTGTATCTATGTAGTTCTGAGGCAGTTTGAGGCATACAAACCTTATCCTTAAAATTTACATCTGCGCCTCCATCAAGGAGCATCCGAGCTGCATCAGGATAGCCGTACCAAGCTGCTGGATGAAGGGGTGAAAATCCATGCTGCAAAATAATTTTACAAATGTCCATTTCATTTAGTAGAATAAGATGGGGTCATAGATATTTCCCCATCAACAAAAATCAAATTATTTTCTTGGTGTGTCACATGACAGGAAGCTTTAAAATCTAATAATCCCCAGAATTGTATCTAAAAAAAATGCAGTGTGTCAGGAAAAAATTACCTTTCTTATTTAATGAATGTTACAAGTTTTCTAAAAGTACACAGAGATTTCTTTCTATTGAAGTTTACATCATGTAATATTCAATGTATTTGAGAAATTCAATGTGCATCTGAGTATCAAGGTCTTCCCCATTGCTGACTTTGATGACAATGGCAATTGGAAAACAAGAATTCGGAGACCTCATATCTCCATGAAATATGGTTTCCTCAAGACAAATAACATATTTGATGTGAAAGTCCAATCCTTTGGCAATGTTTCATTTCAATATGTTATCATAAATTATGCAAATGAGCTCTACATTAACATAATATATGCATGGTGTTGAAACTATTAACTAACTTACACATGTCACAAGTATGACACTAAGGAATCAGAATTTTGAAATGAGGTCCATATTTGCATAATTGGTATCTGTCGATATTCTACCTGCGATAGATTATACACATTACATGTATGAAAGTCCTATTATGTAAAACACTGGAATTACATAATTTCCTCATTAATTATGCAAATTAAGTCCTCATTTGCATAATTTGCATCTAATTATGTACATCTCTGTGTAAGCTACCTACATGCCAAAAATCGTGATAATACGTTGCTCCTTTCTGGACTTATCTGCTCTTAAAGATTTTGCCACCCACCCCCCTGCAGTTCCAGAACACGCTGCTAGGGGGATCAAACCCACACCACTTATTCCTGACAGGAAAAGCTATCTGCCACCAAAAAATCAAGACCATAGCATGTTCAGGACAAAAGATACAAAAACCGGTACCAAGTTCTGCTGCAGTACCAAGGTCAGCCACCAGGAGGCCCAGATTTGACCTTGACCTTTGTCTTCCTAAGACCTACCTACATACCAAATATCATCACCATCCATAAAGGCGTTCTTAAGTTATGCTCACCAGTAATTGGCGGAAACACAGACACACAGACACACACACACACACACAGACAGACAGACCCAAAACAATATCTCCATTTTTCATGGAGATAATAAGTCAATGTAAAAACTAAACATACCCCCATCTTAGCTCCTACATCAGCACCTGCCTCCAAAAGCATCTTGATGAATTCAAGTTGGTTGTGATGACCTGCTCTGTGCAAAGGTGTCACTATTCCAAGATCAGTCTGAAAGGAGAATTCAGATGTTAACTGCCTGTACACCTATGTTCTACTGCAGTAACAATCTCAATTGGCCCATCAGTGCATTTGATACACAGTTTCTTACACAACAACTGAATAACGTTACATGCATAACTTTTCTGATTTTCAGAATTATTAGTGTTCAGGTATGCAATCTTTTGTATGCTTCTTGAAATTTTTTTCAATTTTGTAACTGCTTCCAAAAGCCCCTTTATTGTCATATATCGACACAAGACAGGCAATAATGAATGTACATGTACTTACAGAACTGCCTTCATTAACATCCGCCCCAGCAGCTATTAGCTCTCTTGCAATGTCCTCTTGGTTTGCTTCCACTGCTAATAGAACCAACGGGCCTAAGGGTGTATGCTACAAAGGCAAGAATTTACAGACATTGTACAAATGTTTAAATATCTCTGGCCTTTGACATGGTGTACTGGAAACAATTTTGTATCCATTTTTGTATAGTACTTGACCTATCACAGTATTCTGTTGAAGTGTTCTTACTTATACATATACAGTATGTAAGTCATTAAAAGAGAGAAGAAAAATGCTCATTTAACATGTGCATGATGTAACTTACAGCTGCTACTCTGATGCCTATGAGTGAAGCAGGTCAGTGTAACTTCAAAAGGTGGTTATACCATGCCAATTAAACAAGACAGACAGACAGATCTCATCACATTATGACTGACAAAATGAACTTAGAGCATATACCTGCCATTGGCAGGAATAAGAAAAACTACACTTATTCAGAATACCATATTGGCAGTCTTACATTGTGTCAGCTTGACATATTTTGAGACCACATGAACTTTTCAATACATGTATAATGTTACCTTTATTTCATTGGAGATGTGTGAAATCAATTTTCCATGTAAACTTGTTATTTGAGAAATGAAGGCATCTAACACCCGGGCACCATTACCCAGAGTGAAACTCATGCTAAGGATCTCATCATCTCATCACATTGTGCTAACATCTTTGAGTAAAGTTCTTTTCTGTCCTTTTCTTAACATAAAACTGTACAATCATAGTGTTCAATGCACTTACAGCATCCTTCAAGTTTGCTGTAGATGCAATGTATTTCACAGTCTCTAGGTCTCCCCTAATAATGGCTTCCTGGAGTTCTGCAGTTTCTTGCTGAAACAAACCACAATACAAATTGTCTATGATTTTATCCCATGAAATGTCCAGCATTTCACCTGTAACGTTACACTCCAAAATGGTCTTTAAAACATTCCCAACCATACTATACGTTAGATAATATAATATTACTGTCAACAATAACCTTTCCCAAATTTGTAGATGGATAGCTGATGATCAGACTACATAACATTCTTCTTGAAAATAGGGATTATAAGATAGATGCTACAAACAGCATAACCTACTGCCAAACATTCAGATGGCACAACAAACAAGGGAAAATGGAATAATAGATAAATTCTTACCACATTTAAGTCTCTCCTTGACTTCCTGAACTGCTGAAGCAGTTTACCAAACAATCCTTTTTTAGGTGGCATGGCTGGCCTATAATTACAGAACAGAAGCAGGATTCAGATGAAATTTTCATACACTTTACAACTGTTACAAATTACATATGTAGCCTACCCATTTCTAACTTGGAGAATGAAATAGCAGTTTTCAGTTTATCTGTCAGCATCGGTCATCAGGGATCAAACACTAATTGTCACAATATATTATCAGTGATGTGATTTGCAAAATATCCCTACAGCTGACAGTGCATGATCTACTCCATTTGATTCCATTTGCAATTTTGCTGATATGGAACCTGCTGGAGAGATGACCACAATGTCTTCAATAATGTTGAGATTAGGCCACACCAATTTAATTTGTTGCTTCTCGGATTCGCTGCTTCATTTTTTCTGATTTGCAAAAAAAAAAAAATTCTGGGTCTGAATCAACTAAAAAATGCTCATATTTTGCCTCCAACAATTGAAGAAAGACCTTTTCTTCCTAGTTGTTACAGTTGTTACATTTATCAATGCAGTGGTTTGATTAAAAGTTCAAAATTCATTGTTTAAATTTCAACCCAGTCTTTTGTGTTGACTTCATGGCACCTATCCTAGCATTTGGGGCTATAATAGGATGCCCAGGCCTGTTTTTATTTTTTTTTGCCCTGTCGCTTCATATTTTTTCTGAAAAAATCCGAGAAGCAACAAATAAAATTGGTGTGGCCTTAACAAAGTCTTACCCATGTAACATATCAATTGTTCTATATTCTATTACAATATAAATTTAGATGGAGACCACCTTGGTTTACCTGCACTTTCTTAACAAATTGCATAATGTCACTGATATGATTTTACACAATTGGTAAATTGGCAATTTTAGAAAATGAAAGTGAAAGTGAGAGGTCATCATTGCAGTTGGAAAGAAACTTATCATTGTGGCCATATGACCCTAGTACTGGGCATTTTCCGTTAACTTTAATCTAGTCAATAAGGCTACCGCACGAGTTTGGGTACCAGACAACAATATAATGGACGTATAAAATGAGCTAAAACACAACATATGGAGGTTACCAGCACTTTGTTTGCAGTCCTAAAGTCCGTCTTCACTACCTGCGCTGTGCCTATACTCGGTGTGCATGTGTCCTGAAGTCTTTCCTGGAAATCCGACCAGGACTCGAACACTCTCTCAACGCTGGAGACGGAGTGCAGGGGAAAGGAATATGTGTGTTAAACAGTCGTGATGTTTGTTGGTGACGCCAGAAAATTTACCTCATATGACTGCCACGTCGCGTAGAGAATAAGTGCAGTTCCGACTCGTTCACCTAAATTATTAGTCACACTTCCTGAGTTTCCTCAAGGCCTATACTAGTAATCTCATTGGTTTCCCTCACTTTAAAATTCCTACTTACATTTGGTTTCTTCATGCTTGAAGTTCTCGTACTCTATGCTTCCTGCGCCCGCCAACGATGGGACAGGTTATGCATAAGCCATAACGATGGAAAGCACCTGAAGTCACATGACACTGTAGTCACGAGTTCATGTCTGCTGGGTCAAAAGTGCAGGTTGCAGGTGAAATTTAACCCGGTCCTATTCAACAGTCTGATTTACCTGGACGACCGGGCTAGTACTAGTATACAGTTCAATAACGTGGACCAATTGTAAAACTGAACAGTACCTAGGAAATACATGCATGAAGGTAAATGGAGAAAATTCATAAAATTGCTACCTCCGTTGTATAACTTAAGTTATAGGTACAAGTAACGATGAAAGTGTGCAACAGAAATGGGCTGGTAACGTTACATGTAAACAAAGCAAGGGAAATTTGGGGAAGTGCTTTAGGCAGCAGCATTGTGGTACTAACGGGTTAACGTTACGTGGTGAGGTCTCGTTCGCACAGATTTTTACGGTATCCTATTATACAACTTCTTTTTGTACAATCATGAAATCATATAATTCTGAGCACTAAGGAAAATGTACAATGTGGTACTGTAAAAATTCTGAAGTAACGCTAGACAAGAGACGGCCTTGTTGTTGCCATCCATGCTTCTGCTGTCAGGTCACCTACAAATGTACGTGCTTCCTCAATTTTCAATACATTTCGCATAGTTCCTCTGTGTGTGATTCTTCATTTAGCAGTTAAATTGAAATGTCGGAACCGTGAATAGACAAGAGGCCGCAAGATAATGTTATTATTATTAAGGTGCATTGAGGCGTTTTTGTTTGTACAGCACTTCCGTGAATGTTGTCACATACTAGTAGGTTATTTCAAATTACGTCCGTTTTTGATTCCTTTAGTGTACAGATGCAAAACATAGTAATGGAACTCATATTGTTCATCCCTGAATTAGCGAGATATAATGATCATGTTTTACCACATGTCGGGCAAAGAAAGATACAGTCACGTGTGTAAATATGTCAGTATTGGCATATCCGTGTTCATACGAGGATCCAAGACATTACTCTAAAACCATTAAGATTGTGATATTCTATGTTACCAAAATAACAACAACAAAAACTGATTCTTTCAAGAATATGATGATATTCCAGAAATATACATAAAGAACTGAGAAATTAAACGAGTCTGACAGTTAACGTTATCTTTGGAGGATTTATTTCCAGTTTCAATAAGTACATGTACAGACAAGAAAATTAGCATGTTATACATACTTGTGTTTTCTACTGGAAATGGTTATACATAAGGAAGTAGAGGAATAGAGACGAATGGAAATAATGTTCAACATGAATCGAAATCAGCAAGTGAATTTTCAAATATCTCTGGTTTAGTAACCCCGCGTTTACATCTAGTCCGTTGGTTACCATATGAATATGACACAATTACAACGATATTTATAGACATGTCAAGTTTTCCTGTGATATATATATATACAAATAAATAAATACTTTTTTTGACTTCTTCTAGCTCTGATTGGCTAATCAGATATATAGAAGGTTAATTCACGTATTTATTCACGTCCTGGAATAACAAACCTGCATACAGCCCTACAGTATACCAAGGAGTTTTGACCATGTTTTATTTGATAAAACCTCCTTGAATACACCAGGATTAGATGTTTTTGAAACCAACGACTGAACAGAGAATATTGGCTGTATTTCCGGGTTTGAGTTACAATACCCAGTCACGTGTGTAAACACGGGGATGTTTACATGTCTCGATACACAACAAGACAGACTGGGGCCCTGGCAAACAGGACATCTATGATGTGAGGTTCATGAAATAGATATCTTCCAATGACTAATATATACTGAAAGGACCTGAATGTTCTATTTCATTATACATACAGCACATACAGAAGGGACAAAGAAAGGAAAGGGCGGACAAGTATATGTTGATAGTTATGAAATATTCATTCTCGATATCACGACTGCTACGACGATCAGAAAAATGACAGAAATGTGGTACATGTCCTCGAAATTCCCAGATAATTCATTCAGGAGACAAACAAAATATTCAGTGCCAGACTTTTATTTGAGCAAATATTACACATGTACTAGTCATAGTATAATGGTCTGCTCTATGTATTCGTTTAATCAGGACATCTCTCATGATTTCCCTGTTGTAGTCATCCAGCTCTGACATCTGGTCTGTCGGTCGATATTTATAGATATGAACAGAAATATTCATATGATGCCTTCTCCGAGATGAGTCACTTCATCCAACTGCTTAGTCACGTACCGGAGCATCACCATGCCGTGTCAGCCCCGAGGATTTCCCGGGCTCTGTTTGCTGTGCACACATGTCTGTTGTACAGCCCAGTTCTGTCAGGAACAATGCGAAGCGCCACTTGTTAACTTTTCACATGGGACGACTCACAGAAAGGGTCGCCAGACGCACGGTAATCAGTCGGCAAAGACGTGACAGAAATCTGTACAGACGTCTGGGCTCGGTGTGATACTGCAGGTGTTCCCCGATGTGACGCGGTGTGTTGTCACCTGTGTAACCAAACACCTTGTGTTGTTTCACCTGACAGTTCCCAGGCATGACGTCATCCAGGTAAACCCAGGGCAAAACAGGTAGTGGCGGGAAACGCCCTGTTTGAATTAGCGATCCTGACGTTTGTTTGATCAGCCCTGCACAGGTATCCCGTCCTGTGCTGCTTAATTACAGGTACCTTACCTGTATTGTGAAAACAATATCCGCACCTCTAACCTCTCACCTGTCGACCCCGCGGCCGTTTGACGTGTAATTTTATCCGGGCCGTCACGTCGTTACAGTCGTTGGCCTTCTTTTCACATCAATCTGAACTTTGTGGTCCCTTTGGAAGGAAGTCATTGTGTCTGCCGCCGGCCTGATTGTTCCCGCACGTCACCTCACGGGTCAACTGTGCCCAATTGCAAGGCGTGTTTTGAACACGGAGGGGCCCCTGCCTGCAGTTTCGCAGTCAGAACTGGTTTTTCTAGTCGTTTGCCCTCCAATATGTTAATCTCGACTCTGAGCCACGTATCTCCTTTCTCCAAGATGGCAGACGTCGGTGACAACATGCCGCCTGAAGAAGCGGACCAGGGAGTTGTTCTGGACGGTGAGGGGAGCGTCGAGGCCCCGAAGGACGAGGCAGTCCCCACGGAAGCCACAGAGCCCCAAACGGGACCGACTGACCCACCTGTTGAACAACAGGAAGGAGATTTGCCAACACCAACAAACGGAGAGTCCGTGGGACAAGAGTTACCTGTCATCCAAGAAAACAACGACTCCTCGCCGCAAGCGCCGGCGGTATCAGACAACGATTTGAGTCCCGAGACCAGCAAGGACAAGCCTTCTGACCTGGCCACCCCCCAACCAAACGATTCAAGAAGCGAAAAGACCAACAACGACACGCCAGTCACAGGCACACCTACAGACCAGCCCGTGGACTCATCTGCCACAGGTTTGATAGCCTCAGGTGATTCCAAGCCCGATCAAGCGCGAGCAGATTCAAACGATACTGCGACTCAAAACACCGAAACGCCAGAAATCTCAATCAGCAACGGACCAGGGCCTGTCACTAGCACTCCTGACCCAGCGAAGGTGGCCAGCACACCTGAGCAAGGGTTTAAAATGCCTTCCACTCCCAAGGCAAACGGCCTGTCCTCGGCGTCAAACCGTTCAGCCGCTCCGAACTTGAAACCTGCCTTTACACCAACCCACCGCCGCGTGGCTTCTTATTCAGGAGACCCGACAAAAAGCCTGTCAGCAGCCGCCAGGGAACAAGGCTTTCTCGTCTGTCAGATCTGCTCTCGGCTCTTCACCAAGCCCAAATTACTAGACTGTCTGCACACATTTTGTTTTCAGTGCCTGCGAAAGCAAGTGCCCCCGGGGGCTACAAAATTCGTCTGTCCAACCTGCGACGAGGCAGTGTCATTGGAAGGGAAGGAGAACGGGGTGGACGACCTCAGGGATGACGTTTTTATGGACGGGTTAGCAGAGGCGTTTAAGCACCAACAAGGGTTGAAGGAGACCAAGGACATAACTGCGGATATCATGTCTTCCGTCTGTAACATCTGCCCAGAGAAGACGCCTGCCGCCTCGCACTGCGTCCAGTGCTCGGACTTCCTCTGCCAGGAGTGCTCCCAGATCCACCACCGTACAAAATACACCAAGGCCCACCGAGTCCTCAGCCTCAAGGACTTCAAGTTCCTCCGACACGAGGAAAATTACCAACAGCGAGCTCGGCAGATGGTCGCGTGTCCGAAACACGACGGAGAATATCTCAAGTTCTTC
The DNA here is from genome assembly GCA_013266295.2 of Branchiostoma floridae x Branchiostoma japonicum. Lineage (NCBI taxonomy): Eukaryota > Metazoa > Chordata > Leptocardii > Amphioxiformes > Branchiostomatidae > Branchiostoma > Branchiostoma floridae x Branchiostoma japonicum. The sequence goes on along the minus strand of CM023824.1, from coordinate 19,996,176 downwards.
TGCGATAGTTGTCAAACCCCAGTCTGCCTACTGGGATTGTTTGACGAACACAAAGACCACAAGTACTCCCAAATGAAAGACATCGTTTCCAAGACAAAGATGGTCATAGAAACGTTCCTCCGGTCCACAAACGACCAGATCAGAGCGTTCGAAACCGCCATGAGTGTAGTCGCAGAAGTAGAGAAGGACAAGAAGAAGCAGAGGGAGGATGCGGAGAGGGAGATCATGGAGAGGGTGGAACTGTTCACCAAGTCTATACTGGACTACAAGGACGGGTTGCTTACCGATCTGGACATGATGTTTACACAGGAAAGGGTCGAGCTGTCCGCGGAGAGGGAGAAGCTGGAATTCCAGGTCGCCAAGCTGAGATCGAGCTGCGAGTTCACAGAAAAGCTCCTCAAATATGGGACCCAGGTAAGAGGGAATTTTTCTCTTTGTTTCGTACACGTAAACAACAAATACCGGGAAAGCCGTCACAGAGAAACACTGTGTCCTGTTTTGGTAGAAACCAGGTCACCTGTGAAACTACTGACTACCTGGTTTGAATAGATACACCGTTCTTCCACTTTTGTCTGAACATGAAAGGAAGTTGTAAGAAAAATAAAATTTACTGGATTTTCAGGGAAGGTACCTTTCTTATTTCCCCCAAGAACAGGATCCGGAAATGTGGATATTAATGATGCATTTCCTTTTCCATATGTTATGTGCATACGTATTTGTTTGTAATTATAGCGTCCTGCTATTTCTGTCTGCTACCTTCGTTGTAAATCACAGAGAGAATTGATTTTCATATAATCTTAAATAATCTGAGATCAATTGTTCTCTTGTCATGGACTGGGATAAATAATTGATCAGAAGGATCTGCCGCTTCAATGTGAGCAATCATTGAGGATTTATCAACCCTCTTGCGGAATGTGAACTGCTATATTTTACTTAAACTCTCTTGTATGTGAAACAATTTTATCTCGCTTTTTTTCAGACCGAAGTGGTTGACTATCAGGATCACGTGACCAACCGATTGAACCAGCTGTCGTGTCTCGTTCCCAGGCAGACCGTGGGCGACATTGACGCCATCAGGGCCACAAAACTCAAGTTCATCACCGAGGATGCCGACGTGCAGTATATCGTGCAAAAGGTTTGCCCTTGTTTTGTTTGGTAACTTTGTTTTGTCAGCATATTCACAAGAGAACTGGGATTTCTAACTTCTTTATAACACACGCATTACCCCAACGCTGGCTTCCTTTTAGAGACTCTTTAATAAAGTAACAGAAATGACCAAAACGAACAGACACGAACCGTTGACCACATACCAGCTCTCACTCTTATGTAAGTATTTTGTACCATGTATCTGTAAAAATTTGTGTATAGATTTATTAGGACTTGAAATGATGTAAACTGTATCTTTGTTATATATTATGTCTGACCCTTACCTCTTCCCTCATGACCTCAATGAAAAGCGACCTCTAGGCCGATTTGAGCATCTCATGAAAGACGGTTCAGACAAACATGGCATTGACTTTTGCAATGTTGTGTTTAAACACCACAGCTTGGCTACATAGAAAACCAGGCTCCCGACATACTGAACTTGTCCACGGAGGGCCGGAAGTCCAGCCTGAACGACATCCTGGACACATCAGATAGCCTAAAGGTCAGCGGCCTAGCGGACGGAGAGGAGGACGAGGGAGTGGACCCAGGGGTGACTGGGAGAGCCAGGCTAATGTTGGAGTTCGGTGGGAAAGGTGAAACATCAGTTTCTTTTGGGAACACTTTTCTTTAGTGCATGTAACTTGATGTTAAAAGTAATGGGGGCCTGGGTTCGGATCCCACTTCTGACACCATGATGTGTTTCTTTGATGGGTCACAGACTACTAGTACTCAGTGAGCCAGGAACTTGCAGTTAGACTGGTGTATTCCGAAAAGTGTTAGTAGAGGTACAGTACACACTGTGCGTCTATGCTCAGTCTGGGGTCTGGGCAGAAAGAGAGTGGGGATCATGTGTCTTAGATCTTCATGCACCGGGTGTGGGCTAAACTATTACAGAGTGTGGGGGTGTTGGTCTTTCTTTACTCAATACTACAACAATAAACAGAAGATCACAATGTAACTATGACAAGTTCGTAGTAATTTCGTATCGACCCAGTGTCTTGTTTTATTTCATTTCATGGACGAATACTTGACACTCTTACACCCCAGGAGATGACGATGGGCACTTCATGGCGCCGGCAGGCGTGCAGGTCACTCCGGATGGGGACTTCGTGGTCGCTGACTCGGATACTAGACGTCTACAGGTCAGGACTATAATTTATCAACAAACAAACAAACAAACAAACAGACAGACAGGCAGACAGACAAACAAACGAACAGAACACTGATGTGCACAAAGTCAGAACATCAAATTCTGAATTGTAGCTGTCTCTAAGTTTACACTGCTCGACCTTCTGCCCACTTTTAACCACCAATACTTTGCGACATAATTAACCTCACCCTGTCCTGTGTATGTACCAGGTGTTTGACGGAAGTGGCAAGTTCAAGCACAAGATCAAGACGTCCATGTACCCGCGGAACGTGGCCATCACTCAGGACAACATCTTCATCGTCAGCGGGAACCTGCACGGGGAGGGGAAGGTGCAGATGTTGACTCCCACAGGTAAGGCTGGGAACGTTGTTATTTGGACACATTTTAGCAGACAGTTATGATATGATATGATATGATATGCATGAACTATAACAAAAGTTCAAAATTAGAATTAGTTCTGAAATTCAATCTTAAGTGGAGATGTATTTGTTATCTTTACATGGGATTCCTTCCTTATTTAAGGTTACCTTACCTTCCTTCCTGTTTCTACATATCATTTTCTTTATAGATCTATTCATTGATCATAACATAAGCTGCTATTAAGTTTTTGTTTGTGTGCCTATCTTGGCGTCCTTGTGCTCTGTGTTTTACATTAAAATTTTGTCAAATTAATGTTGTTGAGTTGAATAGTAGAATTGCAATACCCATTCATTCATTCATTCATTCATTTTTTTTATTCATTCATCAATCAATCAATTCATTCATTCATTCATTCATTCGTTCCCTCAGGAAGCTTCCTCGGCGAGTTTGGCACCACGGGACAGTTTGAGTACGCGTACGGGCTGGTGGTGGATAAGAACGGGCGGATCGTGGTGACAGACGTCCACAAACACCGCGTCAGTATCCACCTGCCGGACGGGCGCCTCATCCACCAGTTCGGAGTGTAGGTTATCGTCATGTTGTCTTGTCGTTTGTTAAGTACAAGAACAGGTGCCTGGGTTGGCTGGGAAAGGAGGGTTGTTGTTGGCAAATTTAAAGGGGGGCCAAGGTACTTGTTGGCCATTCTAAAATTAGAATCAAGATACTATGCGCTAGAGTGAATATGTATATGTTCAGTATGGCGGTATCTCGTAAAAAAGAAAACTTCAGTTTTGTTAGAACTGTGTTACGAGGAAAACCAAGCCAGCATGCATGCACAGTCCTCTCTGGTCAATTCATAGCGTTTCAATGTATTGTTAAAGACATCTTGTATCTAACCCACTAGTACGTCTGAATTATTTTACAATTTCTTACCCCTTTGCTCTATTTTTCTGAATTCCACATCAGAAAACAACCCAACAAAACATTTTCCTTATATACTTTCCGTCCAGGTTTGGAAATGAAGACCATCATTTCAACAAACCGTACAACGTCGCTGTCAACGCCAAGAACAACATCCTGGTCTCAGACAAGCACAACCAGTGTGTCAAGATGTTCGACTCACGAGGGACCTTCATCAAAAAGGTGGGCTCAAATGTACATAGTGTATGAGAAACTAAAACGCCTAAGACGTGGCAAGATGTCTATGAGAAACCAATACTTGCGTAGCATTTCTAATAAACAAAGTAATCGTAACTCTATCAAAGTAAATATTCTTTGGGGAGTCTTCATATTACCAGTTTGTAAGACCGATTTGGATGTCTAACATAGGAATAGTCTTGATCTTGAAGAAAACAGTTGCTTGAGTAACTGTTTTCTTTTGTATCTCATTACCTGGATGTCTAAACTTCATCGACGAGTCTTGATATTGCAATTTAAACCACTATTATGGCGGGGGGGGGGGTGCCATGACTGTATGTAACGTTATTCATTGTCATCTACTGTTACAGGTGGGACGAGATGGAACGAAGGACAACAACCTTGTCTTCCCGTACGGGCTTTGTGTGGACGCTACAGACGACATCATCGTGGCCGACAGCACTCCCTACCCCGTCAAACTGTTCGACTGTGAGGGGAAGTTCAGGGAGTATCTCATCATCAGCGACGAGCCGCAGCAAGGGCCAAGGGCACTCTGCATTACACCTGAAGGTCGCCTGGTGGTGTCTGAGCGAGATAAACAGGTCGTGAGGGTTTACAGTCTATCGTAAGTTGTTGCTACTGTAAACAAAAACACCACGGGCTACGGCTCGGTATTCTCGAAGTTTAGAGATAATGTATAATGGATTTTTATCACTATATTTAAAGAACTATACATGGTGACGGTGACGGTCTATATCGATATCTATATCCTATAGACATGTGAATTGTTGCTACTTGACATATCTACGGGTTAGTTAGTGTAAATTGTTAGAGTCTATAGGAAATATACAAAGACATAACTAAGACCACAGAGAAAGCTGTTATTCAAATTATAGTATATGTACTTTGATCCAGTTTTACAGAACTGCGAAGTCAGTACATAGTTCAATAGTTGCATAGTTACGCTCAGTAACGGTTGAGAGTTATTTAAACAGCCAATTGTCTCGCCGCGCGTTGATTGGTGAACTATGATAAATGACAGGTACTGTGTACTTACCGGGGAAGGATTGTGGGGGGGTGGGTGTTCAAATATTGTGCAATTGATCATTCAGTTCAGCAGTTTTTTCTGAAGTTTTTCCTTCCTGCTCTACTGTTAGACTTAGACTGACATCATTCCATCGTTATATGGCAATAAACCTAAAGCATCTTCAAGCGTTACATCTTTTCAGTGCAGCATTTATACTTCAAATCTAGCAAGCAATGTGCCTAACGTTACTTTTGACATTATATACATATAACGTACTTATAGTTTGTTTGTGGCATGATTATCAACATGTATGCCGTTGTATGGGTGCTAGACATGTATCGACCTAGTTTTGTAGATTGACTCTGATACTGACAGGCAATACGATGTGCCCACTGCATCGACGTTGGGCATCCAGCCAAAATAGCCATTAGTGTTAGGTTGTTAGGTGAAAGAGAGCAATATTTTACAAATGCATGTGTCAGAAATGATAGCAACTACATTGGATGTTACGAATGTCATGATTTACATAAATGGCCCCAGATCGGTAGGGCTTCAAACTTAAGTCTATTGTATTTACTTTTAAAAACGTTGTATTAGATACGTTAAACTTTCCGATCTAGTTAACGTGTATTAGACGGAAAATACAACTCTCAGTATCTATAACATCACGGTGTAACATTGATATTCAGTCACGTTGCTATGAGTGAGGTATACAAGGTGAAAGGCGTGGGTGCTGCTATGTTTATGGAGGAATTAAAGATGACGAGGAGAAAGTGTCCTGTTTTTCTTCCTACTGAGTCACAACGAGGCTGTGTCTAGACTGCAATCCTCTCAGTACGTGACTATCGTGGTGGGAGGGGGGCGGAGTGCAGGGCAGATATCGATGTGGATTTTTAACGACCTTCACAGCTCAGCGCTAGCGGGGTTGTCAGAACGCATGACGTAGGGCGGCCATGGATGAGGAGACAGAATCATAAAATGGTCGGACTTCAACATACAGGTATTTCTTCAACATTTGTCCTTATTAACGATCTTAGTGTCTAATGATTACAATTTTTCACTCAAATTGCGTAATGCTCTGTTTTATCAGTGTATAGTGTATAGTGCTAAACAATATATCGATGGGATGCAATGGTCTCGCATTAAGAATCTTGGCACTAGATACATCATATTACATCTCTAACGTTACAGCAGCAACGCAAGCGTTATACACTGACGTAAGAGCCAGAATGCATACGTGCCACCGGTCTAACGTTGCATGGCGTATGCGTAAGTGTCTAGACTGACTTTGCACACATGATAAAGTCACACGGAGTTTACCGTTTCATAGTAGGGCTTGTTTGGTGACCCTGGTTCGGCCTAATGTACTCGAGATCTGCAAACGGAATCTATTTAGGGTTCAGTGGAGGTAAAAAGACAGACCATACTGGAATGAGACAAAAGCATAGAGAGAAACATGCCGCAATTTTGAAGATACTAGCTCTGGTATCAAAACTAGCTTGGAAATCAGTTCTTTTCCTGATGTACAAAAAGGAAGCTCATGGTCCGACAGTGTTTCAACTGATTATTTTGTCTTTTGTCGAGTGCTGTTCAGTAGTAAAGATAATACGTTTTCCTGTGTCCTGACTTGTTCCATATGTGACCGTTCGTTCGAACGAAATTCGTCGGCAAACACTTGCTGTGGCCTGGGATCCAGGTGGCGACAGGAATGATCGTCACTATTTCGACACTAAACTGCACGACCTTGCACAAAATTTGTTGCTCCTCTTTCAAATTCAATACACCTTGGTTAGAATGTAGCGAAACAAATTTAAAGGAAGCCATAACATTGCCCAAGTCAGGTCAGGTTGGTGCAAAGTACATTTTATTTTTACAGAACAACTGCCTGTTATGAGAACTTTCCTCCCTTCAGCAAACAAGTTTGCCCGCCGTGACCCCTTACCTGCCGGGAACAATCACATGACGACACCTGAGACCACTAGTTGAGCATGATGGCGGCTAACGGGACCACCTCCCCGCAATCTATCCACGTCTGGGACACAAAGGACAATTTTCTGGTCTGTAAGCTGTGCTCAGAGATCTACACGAACCCGAAGCTGCTGCCGTGTCTTCACACTTTCTGTGAAGATTGTTTGGAAAGATTTGCTTCTGTGGACGTGGACATAGTGGAGTGTCCCGTGTGTCGGTTGAACCACACTATTCCGGACTTGGGTGTAGCTGGATTTGAAGATAACGGGTTTGTGGCGAGTTTGTGCGAGGCTCTGTCTGCTAAGGAGGAGGACACCAGAGGCAGGGAGGTGCCGTGTTCGGTGTGCGGGGACGATGAGGACGGGGAGGTGTTGTCGGTGTCCCACTGTATCGAGTGCGGAGACAACCTGTGCCCGGACTGCGCCTTCGCCCACCCCCGGACAAAGTTCACCCGAGGTCACCATGTCGTGTCGCTCTCTGAGCTGTTGTTCGTCAAGAACAAAGGTAAGCTAGACGAACGGAGGAAAGACATCGATCAAGACTTCGACAAGGAAGCCCCGAAATACCGAGCCGCGAGCGAGCGTAGCCTGAGCAAGGTCAAAGGGTTTCTGGACACGGCTAGCAAGAAGATTCCGTCCTACGAGACTTCCATCCGTAAGTTAACAGAATCAGAGACACACAAGGCGCGACAGAAGACCGAGGTCTCCGAGCAGATCGCCGAAACAACCAGAAAATATATCTCCGCTGTGGAAGAACAAAAGAGATTCCTTCTGTCCGAACTTGAAACTGTTTACGAGCGAGAAAAGTTGGATATTGAGGCTGAGAAAGACTCGCTGAAAGTTGACCTAGTCCGGCTCCGCAGCACCTGTGACTTCACGGAGAAACTTTTGCGGTATGGCAGCGACCTGGAGGTCATTCAGTATCAGGACAGGCTGATTGAAAATCTACAGGAGGTCGGGAAACTCGAGCCGAGGGACGACATCATCGAGGGCCTGGTCGGGTCGGAGCTGATGTTCGTGACGGAGGACGCGGACGTGCAGTACGTCCTACAGAAGATGGGCCAGCTGGAGACGCGCCTGAAGGACGACACGACGTCCGTGTCCGAGGCAGACGCGAACAGCGCGGACGAGTTGGACGACGTGGACCGACCCATCCTGAGGAAGGACGACATCGACGTCATGCGGCTGGACAGTCTCACCAAAAGTACGGACGACGAGAACGACCAGCCCGAGCGCAGAGACTCCATGACGCACGCCAAGACCACCAAGAGACTCGTGCTGGACTTCGGCAACGACGGGGAGGGGGAGGGTCAGTTCTTGGCGCCGGAGGGGGTCCTCTTCACCGACGGCGGGGACATCATCGTTCTAGACTCCATACAGAAGTCCATGCAAGTGTTCGGGCAGGAGGGAGAGTTCAAGTCCAGAGTCAAACTGCCCGTGTTCCCACGTAATGTCGTCTGGACTAGGGAGGGTAAGCAAGAGTCGTTTTAATCTTTGTAATGCTTATATAAAATGGACCTTGATTAGCATGTACATGTGTATGTGAACTGTTGAAATGTATGACTTAACACAACACGAGACTTAAGTTTGACACATGCATTGTCCCCCTCCATGATCTGAAGGAAACCTGGCGATCACCGGGAACATGCATGGCCGAGGGTGTGTGGTCATCATGGATCCGGAGGGGCGGGAGCTGAGGCGGTTCGACGCCGACGGGAAGCTGGAGTTCGTGCACGGGATCGCCGTGGACTCGCACGACCGCTTCATCCTCACCGACGTTAGAAAGGTGATCATAATCTTCTCTGTTCAAGGTAAACAAGTATGGTATTGATCCGTCAATCGTAAGATATTGCAAAATATAGCTAGTCTCCTTATGGTTCAGTATCTGTATCAATATAGCCGGTATAACAGCCCCTCTGCGTCACACACCAGCTTCGCAGGCACGCGCAGCTGGCTCAGTATTACAGCGAACGACTTGTTTTTGATGAAAACAACAAGGTAGTTGATGAAAACAACGTAAGTTAAGAGAAAATAAAATTTGCATTTCCCCCTCTGTGACAAGTGAACTTTGCACAACAAAGTACAAAGTACTTCCCGCTGCCAACTTTCCTGTTCCGATCGGTAAACCTGACCTTCGATCTCAAATGGAGAGGGCGTCATATGTAAACATATGATGCATGACCCATTCTCTCTCTCTCTCTCTCTCTCTCCTGACCTTATTGCATACATGCACATAGAGCATACAGAATATATTTGATTAGAATGTTGTTTTAAAAAGTCGATTTTTGTATTTCTTTGTCTTACAGCACAAGGTGACCATCCATTCGCCAGAGGGCGCACTCGTACACCAGTTCGGCAAATACGGGAACGACGCCTACTCCTTCAACAAGCCACATTACGTCACCGTCAACAGTAGAGACGAACTTATCGTCTGCGACAGGTCAGACTGCATTCATACGCTTGTGGCTCTAATGATGTTTTAACTGTCGGTTCCTGTTCTTCATTTCCACAGAAACGCTAGTATTTTGTGAAGAAGTCATCAAGTATACAAATACAATTGGTCTTTTGTTCACAAACAGCGTCATGCCTTTTATTTTTTTACCAAACTTCCCGTTCTGTCATGCTGGCCGTTTGTTGTTGAGATTGTGTCATTGTTTACGTTTGGTTCAGTGGTAAAGTGAGTAGGGGGATTTTTTCTTGCTTTGAATAAAAGGTGATATTTATCATTTCCTTCATTCTATTACACCACACTATATCGCTGGCAATACACCGACCCCATAGCCCCGCCCACCTCCGTCAAAACGTAGAAATGCAAAATAAAACCATAAAATGCAACTATTTGATGCAGTTGAACTGCGCTATAAAATTGTGATAAACATTCAGAATCTACTTTTTTTTTACAGAGGGAACCATTACGTCAAGGTGTACGACTACCAGGGCAAGTTCCTCCGCAAGTTCGGTGGCTGCGGGAATGACGTCAACAACTTCATCTACCCGTACGGCGCGTGCGTCCTGACGTCGGGAGACAACACGGACGACATCGCGGTGTGCGACAGCGGACACAACATGCTGAAAATCTTCCGGTCGGACGGGAACTTTCACCGATACGTCCTCACACAGGACGACGGACTCATGTCGCCCAAGACCCTGGCGCTGCGGGAAGAACACAACCAACTCGTGCTGACCGAGAGAGACAGATGCTACGTCAAAGTGTACAAGCTAGAGGACTGATCATGGACAAATTCTTGGACTAAGGCTTTGAGTTTGTTGCCATGTGACATGATTCCTGCAAAACTTAAGTGTTGAAATAATATTACCAACGGAAGGAATTATGCAGTAGGGTTATATTTGTCAATCTCACAAAAGTTTGACCACCAAATAATCTCTTTACCACTTGAGAAATATGTAACAATCACTGCAGTAAAGACAGTAAGCTGACAGCCTGACTAGTATATATCAAATTGCCATCATAGTTATGTATTTGCCCCTCTAAATGGACACAGATGCTGTTACGTGCTAAAAGTTGGATCGATGACGAAAGATGTTGCTTTCATATTGCCGCAGTTTAGACATGCGTCAAGACACTGGCGTACTAAAGAATGGCTGCATTCTGTGACTCAAGGTCATCTAATAATGCGCTATTGATTTAGGACAGGGTACACACAGAGATCTTCAACTGTTGAAGACAATAATAGTCATTATTGTTATCGACTAGTAGTCGATACAGAATTATTGCAAATGCACTGTTCAGTGTAGACTTTGAGGTAGTGAAATGTTCTACTGTATAATTATCCTGTTTGATTAATTTTGTCATCTTAAGTGGTTTAATAGAGAGAAATATGATATGCGCACACATATTTTTTACGTACAATTTATAATGTTTTTAACACGAGCTATATCTAACTTACTTTTGATATAAACAAATGATTAGATATGTGTTGCAATAAATACTTTAAAAAGCTTATCTTGTGGAATGATGGTTAGAATCCCCCTTGCATTCTGCATGTGATGGTTTTTTCGATGCCAATAAAAGTTTAATTGTGGCGTATCCTTTTATGAACGTCCACGTAAATTAGAACAGACATTACACATTGTGAACTTAAAGTGATAGTTGGATGGAACGATGTGTTATTTCCGAGTCCGGATTTACTCGTCACATTATTACGAAAAAGCACGTGTATAAACTGTTCTAGAATAAGATTCACATTGTATTGACACGTGGACGATCATTTGTTACAACTTACGGTGTACTAGAACAACGTGTGTCGTTATGCCAACAGTACACGGTGAACTCCACAATACATGGACGTGAAGTGATCACGAATCTGTAACTCGTACTGGAAACCGTTAGTTTCCCACCTGTTCAAGCTCGGTCATGGTGTCGTCCACTAAAGATGGGACCGTGTGTATTTGTCAGATCTGTGACTGTGGGTGAGTACGAAAGTGGTCAGATGTGTGAAGCAAAATTTGTAACGTACTTCGGAGAAACGGGGGGGGGGGCAAACGTTTGGGCGCTACATTATAAGATGTTCCATCAACTGTACTATCAATGCCGCTTTCGACGCGGTCACAAGTCATTCTGATGGTTAGAAATATTTAAATGCACAGATAGAAACAAAAGCATAGAGGTAAAGCACCACAAGGCTTATCTTGTGGTCATTAGGGAGTATAAGCGACCTAAAACTCCACACGGTTCGTTCCCCCAGTCGGCACCGCTGTCCGCACCAGAAACAGCCGGATCATTTCCAGCGGATGCAGTCCGACCAGAAGCGTCCTCCAGCGGGAGCGACCGGTACTGAGTACCGGGAGGTAAGGCACCAGTATGGCCTGTTTTCGTCCAGTGAATGTCGCCAATGCATGCGAATAGTTCAACAACAAAAACAAAATAACCACTGTACGTATTTAGGAGTAGCACTTATAACATGTATTTCATTGAAAATAGCACTCATACGTTCGGTTTTCCATCAATATTTGACCAGAAACCTGGCATCACCAAACTAGTCTACCCCCATATAATCTCCGTACTGCTTTATCTCGTCCTCTGACTGCTCTCTGACCCAGGGCGGCGCCAGTCACACCAGGCCGATCGATTCTCACAGAAACCAAATTACGCCAGAAACAAATCAATAAGTGCACCACTGTTTCCCCGTGTGTATAAACTCTGCCCACCGCCATCTTGCAGGAGTTTAAAGCATGGCCGACCACGGGAAAACTGAAGAGTCTGCGGCCGGAGGTCAAGTCGGTGGCCACCAAGGACCCCATGCAATTGTCCACCATCTACCGTGACCTGTATATCGCCCACCACAAGGTAAATATGTGAGAAAGTATTGAACGGCTGTGACAGCAAAACAAATCCAAGTTGGCTGATGCATGGTTGGAGATTATGCTATGATTGCCCTCAGTTAATACCATTTCTCTTTGTAATGGATTTGAATCTTGATATTGACTTGCGCGCTTCCAATGTTATTGCCTGCTAGTCATGGCAAGTTTCTTTGATGTTCTATCACAGATAATATTTCTATTCAAATACTTCTGAGTGATAAAAGAAGCTACGGGGTCATGGCGGTTTGCGAATCGGAACTACTTCTATCATGGAATGGTTTCTATCACTGAAGGATGTTGATATGTTTCCACGCTTGACCAGAGCAAATCTTTTACTACTCTAAAGGAAATCGATAGCCCACCAAGTTGAAACGCAGACCGAAATCTCTCAAATTCACGAATTGAAAACAAAACAGACCAAACCAAACCAAAATAAAGCTACTTGACCCTTCCTTTTTCACACTCTTCAAGAGGTAGAAACTTAATAGTATCACTTATACAACGGATTATTTTTCTGTACGTACATTGTAGCGCACTTGTCCGTGTCGGTAAGAAGGCAGCATGTCGACCCTTAAGATTTGTACATTGAATTAAGGATATGGAGTGCTTCCACTTATCTTAAGCACCTTGTCACGAGGAAAACACTTAACACAACCGAACAGAGGCGTGTAGTAGGAGTTCTCGTTGACCTGTTCTGACCCCAAGCTGTTCAACTTCGTGAGACAAGATGGCCGACACCGCAGTGCTGTTGTACAGGAGAGCTAAACTACGACCTTTTCTGCTTGTAGGTCCGGAGGTTTTAGATATGTTGCACATGTGACACTTGCTGTTATATTGCAATGTTTGCGGGGCCCAGTAAAGGGTGCGGATGAGGATTAGCATAGACAACATCCATCCATCCATCTATCTATCTAAAAAGTGCTAAACCTAACCAATCGTGAAATTGCATCAAACCCCAATTTGGCATCGCACCATGCAAAAGTCAAAAAAGTAATTGAAACAGAATCGTTTTGTTTCTGCGTTCGTTCAGTAATAGTTATTGGCCATCTTTACAGTGTTACAATGTAGAACACAATGTAAAACTCCTCTTTATGTCATTTTCAGAATACCAGTGCCAATTCACTGACCGAACAAACAAATAACGTGGTTAAATCTCGATTCTATCATCTGACAGGGAGGCCAACCATCTTTACCAGTGATGATGGACTTTGTTAGCTATCAATATTTGAAAACTAATCCATCACTTCCTGTGTAGCCCCAGAAGGTGACGTCCCTGAAGCCGGTGCGCGTGTACACTCCCCCGGAGGAGAAGCTGGAGACCAGCACCACCTACTCCAAGTGCTTCGACTGGAAGTACGCAGAACCGCCCAACTGTCTCAAGCCCAAACCCCAGCTCAACGTGCCCGACGGAGACAAGCAGTTGCCCTTCTCCAAGGACACCGTCACCAAGCTGACGTACAAGGTACAACTGCAAACCAGTGGATAAGGGTATAAAGAGGACATTTGTGTATCATATGGAGAGCAGTTACCACAGGATTGCAGAGTTTTTATTTTTTTCTCGACGAACTGGCTTGTAATAGTCAACGACGACAAATATTGCAACATGAAAATTGTGAAAATAGAAGATAATGAACAATATAATTGAAATGATTAATCTATCTCCGTGTGGCTATATGTACAGATGGGTTACGGATAGAACTCAACTTACAATACCGTTCATACATACATATGTTGCAGTGATATCTCTCCCATTGCCTGTCGTGTTTGGGTGCAAACCCCTCTCATCACCCCATCTGATATGATTCGTTACCCCGGGAATCACCCTGACACGGATGGACGCTAAATTCTCTCTTTTCATTTCCTCCCGTTGCCAGATTTCATTTAATCATACCGGTGTGGGCATGCACGAACTAGTTCATCATTTGTCTCTGGAAGCAGTGACTAATATGGAACCACGCATGATGATGTGACGCATCTATGAGAAAATTGTTGGGATCTAGGCTTGCAGCTGTAGGTTTTAAATTTGAACCATGCAAAGTTATAATATTCAAGCGGATAAACTCGGACGGAAATTGTATCATATCGCTTAATGATTGGATAGGAATGCATGTAGAATTTTCGATCCGTACACCTTTATAAAGAGATTTTAAAGTGTGCTTGCTATTTCCACGTGTCACTGAATAGCATCATTATCTACCCCATTTCAAAGTTTTATGATCCGTATCATTGGTTTATTGGTCGCAGCACGTCGGCAGAACGTACTGCGCCTGCGCGAAACCCGTAATGTATTATGCATAGCACTTCGGCAGAACGTCTCATATAAGGTCGAATTCCCGTATATAAGGGTGACATCCCGTCTGTAGTTTTCAAATGTTGTGTAGAAAAAGATATGGTCTGCAACAGGCAAAATTCTGATGCAACGTTGACCAAAAATCCAGCGAAAATCCAGGTTTTGCGCAGGCGCAGTACGTTCTGCCGACGTGCTATTGGTCGCGCGAATGACTGCGGATGCGTAGAGCAACACTGACAAGAGTATATATCATCAAGATTTTAGGACCTTGAAATAGGCTTAAATTGACCTGAATTGTGAATTAGTCAGCTGAGTCCATGATGGATGTTTTGTGAATCCAGGTCATGGCGACAGTACCATCACTTGTACCCGTCCGCAGAGGTTGAGAGATTTTACATCAAAGGTGTGCCAGAATATCTCACAGTGCGAAGTGTAAAACGGAGAGGAAAAAAAAAAACTATCATACTGAAAAGATGATTGGCATAAGAAAATTGAAGGAGGACATACAAAATGCCAAAGCAATTGATTTCGAAAAATGACACTGACATATTTACACCCCCTCCCACTCCATCTATCATTTGGAGCTACCGTGAGAAAATGTTGCCTTGTTTCCCCACAACTCTATCCACTAAACCCACTGATTGCTCATTTTGTTGGTATTTCCCTGACAAAAATAGTTGCAAGCGTCACAGACTGAGCATGACAACATTTTAAGTCAGGCCTGCGTTGTGTCAAATGGTCACTACGTTCTCTGGACTAGTTTTCCATAGATTGCAGTAAAGCGGCTGGAGGCGGTGTTGGGAGGCTGTCCAATCCTTTTGCTCCAAACTCCACGGTATGGACATATACTAGTAACGAGACATTTGTGAATGTGTCCACGCTTTTTGGGTCTTACCAGCGTCCATTTTCCCCTGTCTTATCACAGGAGTTTTCACGAGAGGAACAACTGGCGGCCAAGTGTAAGATTATCAAACACAAGGAGGAGCTGGGCGCTAACGAGGAGGCCAAGCTAGAGGTCACCACCAGCAGCTACACGGTAAACATTACCACCAACAAATAACGTCTGCATTTAGGTCCAAATCTGCAAGAGGACGTTGTTGAAAGGACTTTTTATTCCTGGTATCCTCCTCCTTCTTGGTGAATATAATGTTGGTGAACTTCAATAAAATCAATGGCTAAAATCTTTGCTAAACCATTTTGACATCACAAACAGAACGCCGAGACCGCTTGAAATAACTTCCTTTCTTTTGTTTCACCGAATATGGCTGACACTACTGACAGTTAGGCAAAAAGCGTGGAAAATTGTTATAACACCTATGGATCAATGCATTGATCTATACTTTATATGTTGACGTCAAACCTTTCGGTTTTGTACAGAAATCAGGCCAATGTGCTAGAGAACAAAATACTCAGGCTAGTAGTAGTGGTGCCAGTAACAGCTGTACGATCTGACTTAACCGGTTTGATGAAAGCTCTCCAGAGTAGAAATCTGTTGTTGTTGTGTGTATTGTTTAAAATATGTGTCAAAAGATGTGACTGTGTGTCACACGGCAATGTCACTCCCTCATAACATATCCCGGGACACTGACGCTAATTATTCTCGATGATCTAACGTTAGAACATAGATGTAACAGCTGCTACGGCTCCCCTTGGTTGGGATACGACCTTGGCGGGCGAACAAAGGAGCTTCTTCAATAGTTGACATTATATTACGTAAAGCTGCAGCACATTTGCCGGTACTGCCTGTCAATGCGCGTGCCAGACTAACAGCTCCCTGGTCTGTTCCCCGGCAGGAGGACTTTCCGGCACACGACAGCGTGGCGCCGCCCAAGAGCACCAAGCCGCCCCAGGAGTACATCAAGTCCGAAAAGCCTTTTGAGGACGACACCGTCAACAAACTCGACTACGTGCCGCACCCCCCGCAACCAAGGCCCGTCAAGAAGAAGGTTAGGGCACACTCTAGATCTAGAAGATTCGAGAAGAAGCAATAGGCGACGCAAGTTGTGTTCCAACTTTAATTTACGACAATTAATTTGTACACTGATACTTCTCGGATTTTGACATCGTTGATGCTCAAGTCAAGTCAGGTCAGTCGAACGTCACGTGGAACGTTCCCTTCTAAGTTCCATGATACATACAAGAACAACTTCGTTATTTCGAAAAGAACGAAAAGAACAGCTTTATACTTTTTCTAGTGATATCGCTGTATTATTATCATGTCCTGTTGTAAACTAAGACGTAGTGTTACGTAACGTAGGTAGTCTGACTATCTATATGATGCGTGACCACAGATTGAGTACACGCCCAACAACAAGCCGTTTGAAGGCGTGTCGATGATGAAGGCGGAGTTCCCGGCCCATTCCGCGGGCCCCCACCGGCCGCCCAGCTTCAAACCCCCGCAGGAGTACAAGTCTCCTCAGGCCAAGTTCCGCGACGGCACCACGCAGTCCATGGCCTTCAAAGCCTGGCCGCTACCCAAGAAGGAGAAGTGGCCCTGGGCCTCCCGGGGCATGTACACCTCACCGGCCGACGTCTTCAGGTATGCCCACTGACATTGCCTGTCTCTCCGAGTCCGAGCGGGTCCTAACAATGGATTTTAAGCAGCCAAAAAGGTGCGAGTTGGCACTTAGTTAAGCTAGGACAAACCACCGCCTAAAAAGCGAGGTCACATACGCTATGAAATGTTAGTCAACGAAAAAAAGAGCTTCACATCTGTGTAATGTCTTTTGTCGTACTCAGGTGTACCACGTCTTACCGTGAAGACTTCGTGCAGCCCGCCAAGGTGGGAGACCGGCCCAAACCCTTCCGTCCCGTCAGCAAACGTGCCGACAATTCGGACAAGAAAGTTCCCTTCCAGGTGTGTTATAATAAGGTTACCTCCCATGTGCACCCTCAGCAAATACCCCCATAAGCACACGTACTCTTACTGTGCCTTTATCATTGATCCCATAGCCCCGTTTACCTTCGTTAAAACGTAGAAGTACAAAATAAAAACATAAAAATGCAAATATTTGACGGCACTCTCTCATTGGTCGAACAGCGGATTACCATGCTATCATTGGCTGAACTGTTAACTGTGATGGACAGTCAGGATCGGTCTTTAACGGAAATAGCCGACGTTGTGGTTGTCGCTTCACAAGTAGACACCATTCCTTTGCGATCATACTTCAAGGTGTTAGATACCGAATTCAACCCGTTGTGCAGGGCCAGAGCACCACCCGTAGTACGTACGTCCCCTGGAACAACACCCAGCCCGTCAAGTCATACAAGAAGAGTGAGATTTACTCCCCGCCTTCCGAGAAGTTCGTAGCGCAGTCAACCTATCAGGTGAAGTAACACACGTACAGCGTCTGCTTTGTGGATGAATGGGCGCTTCTTGTGGAGGAAATAAGTGGCTATAGGCGTGGGTGTGCAAAAAACTAGTCCATGTGTAAAAGAAATAAAGCTTTCGCATCGTAACATTTGATTTTTTACAACCTTTAACGTAACGTCTCAATATCTGTGTAAAGATTTGTTACACTGTTCTCTTTTGTCCGTCTGGTTCAGACGAGGTTTACCGGAGAGATGGTATCGCCTGCCCGGTCCTGCCGCCCAGCCTACAAAGGCCTACGGCCGTACGAGGAGGGCCGACCTGCTATGGAGGTGAGTATCAACAACAGACTAAAAGTTCAACCAACCGAGCCTCCTTCTACAGCTGTTTCTGTACGGGTCAACAGTAGCTCATGGTCGTAAACGTCTTTCTGGACTCATGAGCACCAAACGTCACTATTTAGGTATTAGATACCATTTATATCCTTGTATGTCGCCGACGTATCTAGTATATAAGACAGAGGAAGATAGCGAGGCCTAATGAAACTAGTCGGTTCGACGCGCGCACCACGTGCAAGAGGATGAGTGAGTGAGTGTGAGCGATATCGCCAACTTGCTGTCCTGTCCTTGGTGCTGAATAACACGTGTTCGATTTCACCTGTTGGATCCTGACTAATGTCGATGCGTGGCAACGTTCAATGACAACCTCCCTGGTAAGGAAAACTTAACTTGTCGATGTTACAGGCGTCCACAACATACCGGGAGTGCTTTACTGTCCCTGCCCGGCCCAAGAGCTGCCCGGCCATGAAACTGTCCCTACGGGCGGTGGCGAACGAGGCAGTGAAGCAAGGGTCAAAGTGTACAGCCGTGGTCACAGCACCTGGTGAGTTGATAATTTGCCAAAGGAAATTACATTCAACAGTTTGAAAGGATATAGACCAATCCTGGCTGTCCATAATTATCAATTCCACCAATCATAGCATGGCAATTAGCCAAGTTCGACCAATGAGAGAGTGGCTGCATGTCCGTCAAAGGTTTACATTCTTAGGTTTTTAGTTTGTGTAACTATGACGTTTCGACGGCGGTGGCCGGGGCTATGGAATCTGTCTATTGGACGGATGTTAGAATGTTCCACCATTGTAGCATGTTGTGCGCCAATGCAGTTAGTACTTCTATGATCTTTAATAGGGCATCCCAGTCAAACTTAAGTTACGAGGAAAGAACATTACCAGACAGCAGCGCCGCCTTGCGAATGTTTACCGAGTTTCACTACTCTCTTTCTCTCTTCAGAAAGCGACGTCGAGTACAGCCACAAGTCGTCCGGACACACGTATTACCGACTGTGCAAGCGACCCAACTCCGCCAAACCGCCTGTAACCGGTACCAAAGACTCCAACCCTAAATAATGCACCCTAGTGGTGTTTAAAAGTACTGCAACTACTAAATACACTGTGCATTTTGTAATTTTGATAGGGCACCACCAGGTTACCTTTTCAAGAAATCTCTATTCATCTGGCGCTATTTTACAGTCGTCTTTTGTAGATGACAATTCTTTCAACTTTCGGGTAAGAATTTTATAAAACACAATGTAATAAAAAGGTTCATTCTTCTACAAAGCAAAATACTGTTTAGATAAAATCAGAATGTACATGTAATGCATAGATACAATTTTGACATATGGAGTGTTTGCTGTTTAATATACCTAATAGCTCAGCCTATAATGATCAATTTTAGTCTGTACATACAGAATTGTCTCCTACTAAATGAAACAAGTGTGTGTATATAATATATAAAACTTCTAGATTGGCACTTGAAACTCAGGGAGCCTGAAAAATTCCCATACAAATAACAGTTACTGGAGGAATATAGTAGTCAGTACATACCTCAGCCTGTGTATAATATCTTTTTGACATGTGGTGACACATTGGAAATAAACCAGAAGTTATGATGACTGGGAGGCATAAAACTGCGACATCACCTCATTTATGAATATGACTTCCTCTATTGAAGCAGTAGGCTTGATTTCATTTCACCACAGATTTACCTTTAGTTAAGGGTGTACTCTGACATTGCTTTAGATTTCAACTTTCAGGGGCTGAATGCATGATGATAATAATTGGAAGTACATGTATGTTTATGCAGTGTCAAATGTGAATAGAAAAAAGAAGCAGCCAAGTAAGACACCAGGTGTAAGAAAAGTAACCCCTTTATTGCTTCCAACTTCTTACAGCTATCTCCAGGAAACTTTTCTTTCCTACAACGTCTGGTATAAAATCATCTGGTGAGAGGTCTTGCCTGTACAATATAGGACTGGAGTACAACTGTACTGTACAGAATTATACACAAGTGCAAGACTTCCGAGTTGTTTACATGGGTTGCTATAGAGATGGTCTACTCCCAGCACAGGGTCCTCGGTTTCAGAGACGTCTGTCTCAGAATTACACTATTACTCCTATCCTTACTTAACTTCTAACAGTTAAACACTACTGAAGAGACAAGTGTGATGATTGCATATACCATTTAGACAAGAAAGTGTTTATTACACCTGACATAAAAAGCAACAAACTGACCTGCGTCAACTTTCAGATCTTTCATTTTTTTTTTACCATGTTCCTCTTAACCCAATTCTTCAAAACATCTGTGCATTTTATCTTACAATGTCTTAGCAAGTAAACTTAGCCAGAAGGTATCAATACATTGTGAAGTCTTGCCTTTTAAAAAGGTGAGACTTGGGCAAGCAAGTGCAACAGAACAAAGAGGATAATTTAGGGGGAGTGGTAACTATTGTTATACTATCCTGCAACATTGACTTGGCTGGACCAAGGCCCACCATTTTGCAGCTTGTTTAAGGTACACAATCTTATATAACCATTTTACAATTTGCTATGGTAAAATGTACGAAATTAATACATGTAATACCAGAAAGCACCTTACAAGAGGCTCACTGTCGCAACTCTGTTGTTCAAATGGCTGGGGAATAAATGCAAGGAAGTTAATCACTAACTGCCCCTGTTTCCGTGGAGGGAGATTTGACTATTTGACCGTTCTTCTGGTGGGTTCTGACGCTGTCGGGGGAGGAGGTGGGCCTCTCCGGTCCAAGTCTTCGATGTACGACATCAGGAGTTTCCTACGCTCTTCAGGTACACAGTCCAGCACCAGGTAACGTTTGTCTTTCTCCAGAAGTTTCTCCACATCCTTGAGATGGTGGCCGTCGGTATCCTCGAACAATCTCTTAGACCTGCCAGGGAAATTACCATGTAATCAATGGGTATAGAATGAAATGGTGGATCATGGGATCGGGCATGTGATTTTCTTTGAAAGCACACGAGTGCCCCCTAGCAATCTAGAGGTAAACTGCATCTCAGGCAAATCCTAGCTTGGAAGAATGACATGAAATCACTACAGTAGGTAATCCTGGTTTGTAAATTTCCAGGGATACACAGTCATGCTAAAGCTTTGAGCAATCAACAGAGATTTTGTATAAATCTGCCAGATTTTATGCAATCAATGAGGATTTTAAAGAAATTTGCCAGATTTCCAAATCTGAGGTTGATGAGAAACAGGGAAACAAGTTTTCTAAATTATCCATGGCCTGTCTAGTAAGCTCATCATGAAAGACAGACATTTGGAGAAGCAGACTAGACTTAGTCTGGGCAAGGAACCTGAGATGATGCTGATGTATAGGTCCTACAAGTGACACTGAACACTCACTTGTACGTGATGAATTTGGTCTCTTTCAGCAGTGTCCTGAAGTCAGCCTTGGCAGCAACAAACTTGTCTCGGATGTAGTCGTTGAACTCTCTCTCCCGTTTCTGAAACCACAACACGTAACAGTCCTTAAACTTTTCCCTACTGTGCCATCATTTATGCAAACTGCGCCAAGTAGAGCAAAAGTCAGCAGAACAGTTAAGCAAAAGTATTTCTACCAATAGCCTATTTGTCTTGTAAAGTCATGTTCATTTGTAACAGGGTTTAAAATGGAAACAATTTATGCATTTTAGGTTGTAAAGATTTGTTGCTAGATTGTAACTGGTTTATTGTCTCTCCTGGGATTACCATTATAGCAATAAACTTAATTGGAAAATGCCACTCAGAAAGAACCCTGTCTTAGCAGTGTCAGTACTAAAGCTACAACACATGTAATCACATATTTCATCTTAAGTACTGTATATCATGAACTGCTATCAAAAGTACAAGCACATTTCCAGACATACCCTATCACTGGATGAGAACTTGGAAAACCTAGGGTCATCTTTGATGATCTTCCTAACTTCCTTCCATGAGGACATCAAAGTAATCTGAAAGAAAGAGCACCAAAATACAGCATGTCAAACTTCTGTTCGGACTATAGCATAAAAAACTCTTCATGTATTCTGTCTTTGGAGCCCTGTCACTGAAAATAAAACTAATACAGGATCTGTCACTGTTGAGTTCTTCTGGAATTGCAAAGGAAATATGTCCTCTGCTATTCCAGTTACTACCATTAGGGTAACAGTGTCGGGTGGACAGTCAAGCCCTGACCTAGCCCCTACTGCTGTTCCAGTTACTACCATTAGGGTAACAGTGTCGGGTGGACAGTCAAGCCCTGACCTAGCCCCTGCTGCTATTCCAGTTACTACCATTAGGGTAACAGTGTCGGGTGGACAGTCAAGCCCTGACCTAGCCCCTACTGCTGTTCCAGTTACTACCATTAGGGTAACAGTGTCGGGTGGACAGTCAAGCCCTGACCTAGCCCCTGCTGCTGTTCCAGTTACTACGATTAGGGTTACAGTGTCTGGTGGACAGTAAAGCCCTGACACAGCACCTGCTGCTGTTCCAGTTACTACCATTAGGGTTACAGTGTCTGGTGGACAGTAAAGTCCTGACACAGCACCTGCTGGTCTCGCACATGTACCTCAGACGTCTCGTCCAGCAGCTGTTTGAACTGTTCTCTCTTCTTCTTGGTCAGCATGTCGATGTGCTCGTTGAAGAGTTTCTCCTTCTCGTCCCTGTCCAGGAGGTTGGCCAGCTCCCAGCGGTGGTCTTTCCTCAGCTGACGTCGCGTCTCCCGCCAGTTGGCGTCTGCATTTCTCACCTGAAGGGAACACAATGTTTGTGAAAATAGTTCTTATGAGAATCAAACAAAGCAAACATTATGATAGCTTGCAATTGTACATGTATGTAAATATGGTGATTTTGCAATGTTTGCTTTTCGTGAGCTGTGGTGCGAGGTTCTTAAACGGCTGCCATGTTCACTGTGATGTTACAGACTGAATTTAACTTTTGTACCTGGCAGCAGAATTAGGAACTGGAAATATGATTTGTTAGGTTCGATGTTTATCAACATCAGAAGGCTGTATATTTTGTACAACCATCTATGTTCGTTGAATAATACTTACTATAGTTGAATGTAAACAGGAACTTTTACTGTCACTGGTGACACAAGAACTTTACCCTAAATGTTGATGTCATTTCTCATTTCTAAAAATCCATCATTTCTCCATGTCTGTTAGAGGCTAGAGGCTAAACCAGGTAAACACCTACCATATCTGCCAGCAGTGCCTTGAAGTGCTGGGTTGCCTCATCTCTCTTGTGTTGTTCTCTCTCTCTGTCCACTTCTCTGATGAGTTCTGATCTCTCCTTCTGCACTTCTCTTTGTCTCTCCTTCAGGCTTTCCTCTGCTCTCCTCTGACGCTCTTTTTCTCTCTCCTTCTCTGCATCTTCTTCCTGTTAGTACAGAATAACAAGCATAAACCATTAACTTTTGTAGCAGCTCTTACTTTCAATAGCCTGAAATCTGCACCTCTTGTTTTATGTAACGGAAATTTCCTGCTGAATAATGAAAATTACAATTCATGTAAAGGTAATGTATATGATACATGAATGCAGTTAAACAATAGCTTTCAATTCTGCGATTAAAAAAAAATCACTAATCACCATTGGACATCAACAAAAATCATTGAAAATAGCTTGCCTGTGAAAAAAAATTAAGATATGGGGGAAAAATGAAGCTAAGTGTACCTGATGAAGGGAACCCAGCAATTCAAAATGTACCTGTTCACAGATATTTGTTGAAATGATAAATATTCAAAATAAAAATTGTGCTGAATTGATGAAAATAAAACTGACCAACAAGTTAAAAAAAAGAAACAAGGAAACAAAAAAACATGAAGTATGTGAGAAAAGCCAGAACATCTGTAAAACCTCGGGTGGTGTTGGTGTCTGCATCAGTTCTTTCTGGACAGTTTGATATACACTGTTGGACTGCCAAAAATAGGTTGGCTAGAGGTTACAATGAAAAAAAAAAAGATCTGTCAAAGGAGGGGAAATAACGTCAGACTCTACGTTACAAAATAACCTAGATGACGTTTGGTTGACTAAATGAATGACATGTTGATGGATTGTTAACTTTTTTGCAGACTTGAGATGCAATTTGTTGCCCTAGAAATATGACTGATCTTCTTCACCTTCTCACTCAACAAATATTGATTTGAAGTTCCATGAGTTTCTAAGACCTCTAATGCAGTTCATGTCACATGAAATGTAAGTCTTTCCATTTCAAACCTGTTCTGTTGGGCTAAGATATTTTTATGTGGAAACAACATTAATGTTGTTTAGTTGCAAGCAGAGCCGAAGGTTGCTTACATCCTAAGTTATGTTTAATGGCATTTGTAACATTAATTTTGTAACAGCAATATACAACTCTTAAGAAGCTCATTGAGTCTGAAATGGGTCTGCAAGGATTGGAACTTCTGTCTGTAATGTCTGACAGACCTTACTGGAGACAAAACTTCACTAGCTGCACCTCATCAGAGGAAGATTGAAGAAGAAGAAGAAGAAGTAATATCATAGTTCTGCCTTCCTTACCTTTGCCTTTGTCTCCACATACATCTTGAACCACTCCTCGCGGAGGTGGCTACTCTCGACAGCCTTGTAGCGAGAGTCGGACTCCACCTTGTCCTTGACCTTGCTCCAGCGGGAGTACTTGTCCACGTTCTGCTCTTTGAGCAGGTCCGTGAAGTCCTGTTTGACCTGTTTTGTGTTTGACGAGAGGAGAAAAAAGACGCAACAGTGAGTCCAGGCAGGCTGTGCACACTGTAGGTGGACAACTGTTTAAAAGAGAAGTAGCAGTTAGTATACTAAGTTTGAACAGAAGGTATTCTTTTTTTGCCAAACCACCAAATGAAACATTCCTCCAGCTGTTTTAAGCCTCTAGCTGCAGCAGTATTTCAGTGGTTGTTGATGTGTTTGATATATCCGTTTATCTACTTTTCACTTGCCCACATGTTGTGTTGTCTTGTCAAAGTGTGAAAAGTCTTGTTTCTACCAAACTGAAGTGATTAGGTGCTCCTGGAACAGTAGTGGCCTACATGCCAGAAATATATGTTTTAGAAAGCAGGAAACGCAGAGACAAAACGGAAACTGTGAAACAAAATCTAAAGTGGAGAGGGTATAAGATGATCAACAGTATGGCAAAAATTAGTCAGCTGTTGAAAGCATTTTTCTCAGTAGGTATAACCTAACCAACGGCAACTGTCCCATTACCAAGTCTAACTATTGTGTCACATGCAACAATCAGTCTACACAATCCCATGCACTGTCCCCATACTTGTTTGCCATGTACAGTACAACTCACTGCGGTGCTTAAGGTGATAGCTCAGCTTTACCTACAGCAATATATGTACCACACAAAGACAGCAAAAAATGGAGCCTACAAAGTGACCAACAGTCAGGTCTTATCAAGTAGCAAAACTATCAAAAAAATATGAAATACAAGTAGAAGAAAGAATGAAAGAAAGAAAAAATACAAACAGAACAATCCTTGCTCCAATCATACAGTACTTTCTCTACATAGTCAGATCCACAGAGTTATAAAACGGAAAGGAATTGAAATTTAGTACCGGAAATGTGGGGAGGAATTTTCAGCCAGAATGCAATGCTTTCCTCACTAGTAGGGAATCCCACAAAACTTGGCTAGTGCCTGAATCACAGCTCTTTTGTCTGACTGGATGACCCAAAACTCTTTCGCTTTTCTTCACCGGCAGGTAGAAATACACATTTTAGTAAAAAGAAGGTTAAGCACGATCACAACGCAGGGCAGACTCTACAGGGGAGGAACAGCAGTGATGGTGGTGGAAAACTTCACAAAAAATCTTCACAACAATAACCATTGACTTTTATAGTGCCATAATTTTTCTTCAATTCTTTTTGCTAATCCAGGTTTTTAAACATAAACCAAGAAGTAAAGATGAGAGTAATCAGCAAGATGTTTCAAGGTTTGTTAGAGTTTGTTTCTCTTAACCTTTTCTCATCACTGCAGTTCATCCCTAGAGTTGCCATCATCATGCAAGCATGCAAAATATCCCACAGAAATACTTTTAAATCAAACACACATTTAACATTCCATTACAAAATAATGGGTTGGCAAACTACAGACAAACCCACAAATTACCAGTGGGGGGGAACGGATCACTGCAAGGCGGAACATTAACTCAAGACTACTGATCTCCAAAATCCAATTCTTCAAGTCTTTATGGATTTAAGCATTAGCTAGAACGATTAAATGATGTACAAGATTGTAGCATGTCCTAAGCAAACTTTACACAAAAAGCATCAGAGGAAGTTGTGGAGTATAAAGATATTTGTATATTTATACACAAACACACACTTGCTATATGCAGACAAATTATTCAAATCTGGTAGAAAATGTGTGATTTGTTGAGCTATCATGTAACAATGTTGCAGCCAGTACCTATCTTGCTCTGGTTTGTACATGGATGGATGGAAAATTCATACAAAAGACCATAAATATGTTACACTTTTCTATGAATGTTTTACTTAAAGCTGATTATTCAAATCCTGCTACAAGACAGGTTCTGGCTGGGAACATGTTCAATACATCAACAATTCAAGACACAACGCACCCATACAGGACCGAGGCGAGGTAATAACAACATCATGAAGTACATGTCAATCAGTGGCCTGCCCTGGCATCCTTATATGGATGTCTGCTGGGCGTGGCAGACCAAGACCCCGCCTCTTTGGTGCCTTGTGCAGGGAGTCGTTCGTAGACACAACTTTGTGTCATGCGTCTCTTCTTAAAACCAACGTAATTCACTTTGTATACATAGCTAGAGTTTCCGAAGTAACAAAAGCTGGTCTAACATCTCAACTTCATTCAGTGGCCATTCTGTAACTGACAGAACAGGAGGATTTGTAAATTCTTTGTTACTCAAATCACAGGTGATTTCTACATGTTTCAGATTCTGTTTGTAGGCAGTTTAGAGCTGCATGATGACCAGAACGGAAACCAGGAAAAGGAGGATGGTTCAGAAAACCTCAGCAGGCTGGACTGACTCCCCCCACAAGGCCCCTGGTCCCCCAGTCGTTTCTCCCACCACGCACGCCCCTCCGGACTAGAGCACCGACCTTCTCCGCACGGCTACGGCTCGTCTCCTTCTCCTTCTTCCGCAGGGTGGTCATGAACTCTGAGAACAGGGCCTCGCGGTCACGCATCTTCTCGATGGCCTTGAAGCGGTGGTCCTTCCCGTTCTTCATGGCGAACTCACTAAAACTGGTCCTGGAGAGGGAGGAATAACGTAGTACGTCGTACACATTCTGGATAGCAAACTACTAACCTTAAAAGTTGAGCCATAAAAGAAAACAACATTTTGCCACTTTGAAATATACAGTCACATGATGGAAATATGAAAACAGTGACCACAGATACTTTTTGGTTTAATTTGGTATGACAATGAACAAGAAACAAAAAATACAGGGTACATTTCGTAAAAATCTCAACTTTTTATACTTTTCAGATAAGAAGGTATCTATCAAAATGCAATCTTGGCATCATTTCTTAGACACGAGGAGATGTCCTACTTGGCAGATATCTTGGCCTCCTCCATGAGCTGTACGAACTCCTCCTTGGCCTCCTTCAGCTTGCTGCGCTTCTCCTTCCGCTCGTCCTCCGCGCGCTGCTTCACGTACTGCTCAAACACCTGCTTCCTCTCCTTGTTGTTCAGCAGCAGGTATCTGGGGAAGGGCGAGAACTTGGTTACTTCTGGATAGTTTGCTCCTTTGCATAACACAAAGAACAGCTACTCAAGCAACTGAATAGATTTTGAAAACTGTCAGATGTTTCAAGTAGCATCCACTACTTTTCGTCAGTGACTAACGAAGTCTGTAGTTGACCAGGTATTTATCCAAAAACTATGAATTGATATGTAAATGAGGCGAATATAAATTTTTCGACAGTACACACAAAGAACAGTTTTGGGTCTAACCTTGGATCAAAGACAATCTTGTGTAGTTCCTTGTCCCATGTTGAAAATGCTGAAACCTGGAAAAAAAATTGACACTTTTTAACATACAGGTATATTTCAAACTGACAGGATGATCACGGTCTCTCCTTGGCAAAAAAGTACTGAACAATCTTCTTTGACTTTCTTCTCGTTAAAAATTGACTGAGTGAAGAACAGGGTTAGTGGTGACTTACTCCTCTCTCCAGTAGCATGTCTCTGAACTGTTTCATACGGATGTCCAGCGGCACGATGGCACGCTCTCGAGCTGCCTTGATCTCTGCCTCCATAGCTGCCTCCTTCTCTGGGTCCACATCTGATGGCTTCTTCTCATCTTCAAGCCTGGAAGTACATTTTGTACATCAGTTTGATGACAGCTATGCTTCACATATTCTTTATCCTCCAGTGGGTCTCTGTTGTAGCTAAGGGGATCACTTACATTGTATTCTGTAAAGACCTTTTGACCAATTTTCTTAACCAACCAAGGATGGACTCATCTACATACATGGCTCCAGACTAACTTTTTGACTTAGGAGCACTGTGCTCCCAACCCAAAACAATTGGGCGCACCAGCAAAAATCTAGGCGCACCACCAGAAAAAATAATCCTATTGACATAATTTGCAGGACTTTTCACGAAATGTTGAATACTGTGTTCAGGGTACTACACTGCCCGCAAAGGTAAAATAATACTTGCTGCGATTTGCATGTATAGAGAAATGTAACCTTTTATTTACTTTATCAAACCAAAAAGGTCAAACCTCCTTGATTGAACATGAGAAAATTGTGTGAAATAGAGATACCAAGAAGATACCTTAATTATAAAGCTGCCGAAAAATATTACTCTCATTTCCCAAATAAATTAAACATACCATCCGGAATAAAAGTACCCCCCAGAAAAACGTCAAAATCTAATAAACATACACCCCCCCCCCCAAATAAATGTACCCCCAGAAAATGTCCAAATTGACAACAACGTTCATTTCAAAATGCTCTTACAGGCCATTGAGGTGTATGTCACTTGCAGTCTAATCTATATCTGCTGGACCTAAACCCATGTCATACATTTTACATGCAATTTGAAGAACACATGCAAAATTACTATATTATAACAGAGTCAGTAGTAAACAACATTTATACAGTTGTATGAAATAAAAAAAAAATATTTTTCAGCCTGGTACAATTTTTATATAGCAATAGCATTGCATTGGTTCACACACCCCTACTCCTGCTTGCCCTGAACTGTATAAGAACATAGATAGCACCTTTACTTTTAGCCCACTTACTGAACAAGCTGTGTATAGCCAGCTCAAGAACATACCTATTAGAAAGGCTGCTGGTTTAGACAATATTCACCCTAGACTCTTGAAAGAAGCGTCCCTGGTTGTCACCAAACCGCTAACTTATATATTTAATCTCTCCCTGAGCACTGGTGTCATACCATCTGAATGGAAATCTGCAAGGGTGACCCCCATTCACAAGGGAGGATATCGGTCTGACCCGAACAACTTTAGGCCTATCTCGGTGCTACCTGTTGTCATGAAAATCTTTGAGAAGGAGGTCCATAAGCAATTACTGGAATATTTACATATGCATAATATACTCTGTACCAACCAATCAGGATTCAGGCCCGGCCACTCAACTACTACAACTTTACTTGATGTTACTGATTATATATTACATAATATCAACGGTGGTAAATTAATTGGTACTGTTTTCCTTGATTTGAAAAAGGCTTTCGATACCGTAGACCACAGTATACTGTTGACAAAATTAAACTGGATTGGCCTACAGGGTACTGAACTGGATTGGTTTACAAACTACCTCACGAATCGACAGCAGAGAGTTTCACTTAATGGTTGCACTTCTGACCCCTTACCTATTTCCATTGGGGTACCCCAAGGCTCAATCCTGGGGCCCCTATTGTTCAACTTATTTATTAATGATCTTCCTGAGGCCATCACCAACAGTAAAGTAACTTTGTATGCTGATGACACAGCTCTATTTTGTGCAAGCAATGATCCCAGATGCATAGAAAGTACACTAAATTTAGAGCTCAAACAGATAGCATCCTGGTTCAAATCAAATCGACTAACGCTCAATATTACAAAGACTAAATGGATGTTAATGGGATCCATTATGAAGATCAAATCTTCTCCCAATTTGATGATTAAAATTGATGACAATGCTTTAGAGAGGGTTACTTCCTATAAGTATCTGGGAGTCTTACTTGATGCTAGCCTAAATTATAGTAACCACTTGGATATGGTGTGTAGTAAGATGGCACAGCGCCTTGGTTTATTAAGGCGACTGCGGCCTTATCTCTGTACCAATATTACCAATATGTTGTACAAAACCTTTGCTCTACCACTACTTGAATACTGCGATGTGGTGTGGGACAACTGTAGTTCAACCTACAAGCAGCGACTACAAGTTTTGCAGAACAGGGCTGCTAGAATCGTCCTACGACGCGAAGCGAGGTCTAATGTGGGTGAACTGCACCGGGCACTTGGATGGAGGCAACTACAAGACCGAAGAACTCAGCATGTCTGCATTATGGTGTACAAATGTCTTCATGGATTAGCCCCAAGCTATCTACTCAACACATTTAATTATAATAACGAAATCCACAATTACCACACCAGACAATCAAATCTCCTGCACAGACCCAACTACACATCAAAAGCAGGACAACGTACCTTTGCATATAGAGCAACAGTAACCTACAACTCACTAAACTGTAACTTGAGACAAGCACCCACACTTAAAGCTTTTAAAGACAGGCTCAAAGCTCAACCCATCTGACACCTGACTACCTAATGGCGATTTACTGACAACAATGATTTAGTTATGTTTCATTACTTTGATTGATTTGTTTATATGCTTTATTACTTTTACGTTCAATTATTATGATATGTTCTATCATTTCCTAAGTTGGAATTTTGACCTCTGACCCTCATAACGACCACTGATTGACTATTATTGTACTTAATTTATGTTAATTTATTTATGTTATATTACTTTTTGTATCCATTATTTTATATGTTTATGTGTCATTTTGTAATGGGCTCTCTTGGAAATCAGCCCCTTGGGGTTGAAGAGACCACCCATACGTCTTTATGATTAATAAATAAATAAATAAATAAATAAATAGCAAAGAAGTAATTAATTTTGGCCAAGAGGTAAAATAGCAGCAGAAACGTGGTGCTAGATTTAATTTGTTTCATTATCGGCTCTCTACCGATGTCGGTAACCCTGCAGTTCTCACTAATGTCGCTAGAGGGCGTTGCAGTGAGATCGCAAAAATCCAAGATGGCCGCTGTTGTTTTCATTCGTCTCGGCCGATCACTTCGCGCGTGTTTTGGATGAAATTTTGCGTTTATAGGCGCAATAAAACAAGTTGACTATGGATGGAACTTCTCTATGAACATTTCTTAATGGAAAATGGGTCATTGTTACCACAAAATTTGTAGCTTTACCTGGGTTTGTAAGCCCTTATTTTGAAAAATGATTTACCGTAACTTGATTTTTTCTAGGAGCACTGTGCGCCTGTGATTTCAAATCTAGTCGCATTCTCGAAATTCTGGGCGCATATGCGCCTAAAACAGGCGCAGTCACGAGCGCTGATGTACAAGACTTACTTTTTCTTCTTCAACTTAGGCTCCTCTTCTGATGTCTCTTCGTTCTTGTTCTTGACACCAGCTGGAACAGTGAAAATGTTAGCAACACTTTATGCATCTTGTTACTTGTATGGCTCTTACAAATGTCTGAAAAACCTTGGCAGAAATGCATGTAAAATTTTATCACAAACTTTTAGTATAGATATAATATTGTGATAAGGAAAACTCTGATAGGGAGGAAAATGACTGACATTAGTAATATTATGCTGTTTTACTGCAGAAGTTGTCAAGCACACTACCAATTTAGGAGAAGTTCTCAACAACTTTGTAGAAAACTTCAAGGACATTTTGATACTTTTTACCCATCTATCAACCAAACATTGAGTGATGTCTAATTTTTTTACCTTCCTCGTCCTTCTTGACGTGCGGAGGTTCCATGATGAGCCTGTCCACGTCCGTCCTTCCCAGCAGCTCCTCCGGCCGTTCCCATAGCGACAGGCGCGTGGTGGGGTTGTAGAAGAACACCCTCTGGTCCCCCGTCCACACGATGCACCTGGAACACAATGATTCATCGCTGTATCGTGTGTCACAACAATTACCGCGCTCGTAAAAACCCACAGTTTATTGCTCTCCCAATAAGTTCTACTTGACAGGATATGATGGGGGTACCGAGATCTGCCCACATTAAGAGATCCC
Organism: Branchiostoma floridae x Branchiostoma japonicum; assembly: GCA_013266295.2. Classification (NCBI taxonomy): domain Eukaryota; kingdom Metazoa; phylum Chordata; class Leptocardii; order Amphioxiformes; family Branchiostomatidae; genus Branchiostoma; species Branchiostoma floridae x Branchiostoma japonicum. The sequence continues at coordinate 19,963,873 of CM023824.1, read as the reverse complement.
TAGTGAAACGGGGATTTTCCACGGAGATCCTAGATCCCTTCTGCATGACAGCAGGAGATGGAACCACATCACTGTAGTAAAGAAAACTGCTGCGATTATCCTTGGACTTGAAACACTGATAAGCTTGGGCATTGACATATATGGCCCCTTTAAAGCTTAAATGGATGCTCTTCTGACAGGATTATCGTGACATGGATGCACTTTTCATGTTTGGAAGCAACTGCAGGGAGATGAGGCATTAAGAGGCAAACATGTTCAGCTATCAAATCTAATAATCTTCATTTCCCCACCTGAAAGCTGCCTCAAAGTATACACAAAGCAATGTGATTAAAACAACAATTTTTTTGGAAGGGAGTACTGCTAAGGGAAAAGTGTTATACAAGACTGTATATTCTTTTCAAATTTGTCTCTGAAATCTTAACCATGGAAGCCATTTCAATAAGGGTGGTGCTGCTGAGAGGTGCACTTTTCATATCACTGATTATCAGGGTAATGAATTGTCAACACCACTAGCCTGGATGCCAGACCCATAGCACAACGTCTATATGGATAACTGGATAACTTTGAGCCTAGTGTGCTATGGGTCTGGCATCCAGGCTACAACACCACATCTGATCTGGTTTCCCCTGCCTACAAGTCTCAGTTTCATGCTGTTGTGCCATTGCTCATACACTGCAGATTATACTGAACAGCTCATGCTACTGCCTGGGGTGTCGTTGTGTCATTTCCTGCAGCGAAGACATATCGCACCTGACAGCACTTCTCATATTGCTTTTCCTGTTCCTCTTCCGTCAGGGGTGGAAAATAAGATGTCTGTCACACCGTACATTTAGGGTGGACATGCCATTAGTTATATAGCTTTTTTTTTCCTGCAAGTGCATCTGTAGTGGCTACAATTTATGACCTGGTAGTGACTGATTCTACACCTTGGAGGCTTCGGTACTAATGAAAGGAAGTACAAAAAATGATGCCAGCATAGTTTGTGACAGCTGCTATTATTTTCAAATGTTGTACATTATGATATAGACAAAAGCCTTGGTGAGTGTTTTGAAGGGTTCAGGAAGAGTGACATTTTTAATAAAACTACTACAGGTAAAGATTTCAGGATTACTACAAGCATGAAGCTTATAATTACATTCTAATCTTTATCTTTGTATAATTCTAAGAAAACATGAGGGTTTTAATAACATGTCAAGATGGTTTGAGCAGCCTCTACCCAACAACTTCAACTAAGATCCTTCAACAGCATGTTGTACAAGTCAGTGTGACAACAACAGATGGTTTGTACCATGTCTTTTGCATACCACAATACATGTATGCAGCTTTATGAATTATTGAGTAAAAGGCTTTCCAGATATCCACATTCCTTGGGTGAGCCTTTGTGGAATGCATCAGAGCCACAATTCAATCTCCTCAGCCATTTGTGCAACACACAATATCTTCATTTTCTTTCAAATCCACAGAGACACAGACTAGTTATCTAAAGGTTCCAAAGCTTGCCTCTGGCCTTTCAGAAATCACAGCTATCTCTATTTGGAAACATCTCAGTGGAGATTACATTGCAAGATTTCTTGGGAAAGGTCTTGGAAAGGTTCAGCTCTCTCCTTGTGGACTTGTCATGTGAGCTTTATGTGGAGAATGATTACGCGGGCGGTGAAACAGGACCCGATATCTCCCTCTCAAGAACACGGACACGGGCCATTTAAACGGTCCGCCTGGAGTCGGTAATGGACACGGTGGAAATCAAACCATGAATGCTTGATGTGGCATCACAGGATTCCATCTGTTTGGTGCAGGACCTCTAGCACTTCGTCTGACAATCACTCAAAACCTTGTGTCATCATTTATCAAGAAATCAAAGCGCTGATTCGTCATATGACAGGTATGCGGCTTTGCCAGCTAACACGCCAAGACGTCTGATATACTACTTGTAAAAGGCTGGCAGCTATAGAAGCAGCATGGGCATGCTAAATGGGATACCTCTTTCAGACCTTCTTTTAAACATGACACACACAGTTATCAGACTCGACTAGGCTGGAGAAGCTGTTAAGGGTACAGTACACATTGTAAATCCTTCTACAGTACAAATGTCAACACATACAGAAGAAGTCAAGCCCCACATTAGATTAGAAGTAGAACTTTGTTCTCATACCAAGCAGCTTGACATGACGACAAAGCTTTTGATTATTACTTCCAGGTACGGAAGTATTGTTTTGGGTGGCTGAGTAATAGGTTTGTGTCCTGCTTGTCCTAATAGCTTTGGTTGCATGCTGGGTGGGAGGTGATTTTGATGCTTGATTGATAGGTGATAGTAAGTGAGTGGTATGTGAAGGAATTCAGGAAGTGGTGTAATATCCGATTAAATTACAATCATATGAACCCCTTCAGCAGTTCCAGTATTCAGGAAAACCCAAAACAATAATTCCTGGCGGTCTGTGAACTGAAAACCCAAAATACTTCCCGGAAGTTTGAAATTGCCGATTTCTTGTTGCTTTAGAAAAGAACTACTGGATAAGAACTACTGGATACATTGTAAGTCCCATTAATCAGAGATGGTCCAGTCTGCTTCAGAAGTATGCAGTTAAAATCTGTTTTGTCCAGTGTTATGTTCCTGCCATCTGGGTACAGTTAGGAATTCCCACCCAATCAGTCCCATCAGAATGCTAGCGCTTTAGCTTCCTGCCATTGTTCAGACAATGATAGGCTCCCACATCCACCATCGACGTTCTCAGCCTTCCACGGCAATCCGCCGGGTAACGCGACACTAGAGATGGGCCATTAAGTTGTCCATTACGTTTATGACTTGAGGATGTGTTTGGGAGATGTCGGAGAGGGTCGTTTCAGCAGGATTCAGCAATTCTTTGAGTTGAAGGCTGGCGCCAGGATCACTTACAACGTCTGCTTCCTCCGCAGACCGTTCCGTGGAAGGCTCCGGTTACGACAGATGGGATTAAAACCTACACAGGAGGATTGTTACATTTCATAGCCCTTCCTCTCACAAACTAAAGTACTAATGAAAAGGGCCATTGGTACGGAGCCTAATGCATGATGTCATCGGTAAGGATCCTACTTGCACGCACTGTTCTCCTACATTAGGCAGTTATGCCGTCTAATGCACACATCAAAGACGGTGCCGCTCCAAAATGAAAAGGCTGTCTTTACATCCCTTCATATAAGATTAGGGCTTGTCAGAACTCATTCCTACACCCATGTAGTAGAATTTCACAGCCACAGGAGGACCCCTTTGCTGACACCTCTACTCCATTTCATGTGTGCAAATTAATGTACTGTTCAAAATCATTTAAAAAAAACATGTATATGTATGAGGGTGATAGCAGACCTTTGAAATCAGCATTGTTTTACTTTGAATTTCTATAACAGTAGACCTTGCAAAAGAGGACTTGATTTGCATAAAAATATAGAATAGCTAAAAATAGACATTTCTAAGCCATTCTCTTGTACATCCAATTTTGGCCCTTTGTTTAGATGATTCAGCTGCATATCTGTACACGTAGCTAGCATAATTGTCTGTCAGTTTATCATCAGATCATTGTATGCATCATTAAATTGTGATATCTTTATGGCTGCTTATAGTTGGAGCAAGGGTTAATTAAAAAGTAGTTTGTTTTCTTTGTTGTTGATGTCATACTGTATATTTCACAGTTTATACATGTTTTTTCTCTGCTGGTTTTTTACAAGCACGTTCGTTGTATGATTTTGATGTCATGGAATTTTAAAGCAGGCTGTGACAGAACCAACCACTGCCAAGGGTCTAAGACAGCCTTTTCTGTGTAAGACAGCTGTAATTTGTACTACTAATGCACGACTATCCCAAGAATGCCTTCAGTTTGCGATCATATGACAAATTTGACCAGAACCAGCTACTACAGACAGTTATTCGCATCACAGATGAACAGAAGAGTTCCCCATACTCTAGCCATCCTCCACAGGCAGCCATGACATCCCCATAGCCTCCTGCACTGTCATCCAGGGGAACCAAATGTTCTCTAACCAGATTTCCTATCTTGTTTAGCAAGTAGACCCATCACGACCTCCCAATAAAATACCAGGGAAATACACCTGCCATTTGCTGAACATGAAGGACCACCAATTGTTCTCACGGCGCCGTGTAATGGCCCGCCTTTTGAGACCCCTGACGTTGTTAAATCAAAGTTTGACACAGAGGCCATTTCCATATTGATAACTCCTGTGTAGAAAAACCTCCCCGTGGACCGTACAAGCCCTCCTGCCGTCACTTTCCTGTTTTTAAAGTTGATTGGTGACATTTGTATCTAGTTTCGGTGTTGTTAACGGAAAGGTTGGCCACCAGCACATCTTCCCAACACCCCGTTGTCTTAAGATAATGGGCGAGACATTTACAGCGTCACATCTACGGGGATTGCACCGCCGCTAATGGAACAGTTACGACTGCCAGATTCTCCTGCTGTTTTATAGCCTGTTTGGAAGCTTAGGCGGTCTTTTCCTCCAGGAATTGCTGCCAAGCAAATGAAGAAATTGAATTCTGCTCATGCCGCACGGCTTATATGGGAACCAAGGTCTCTCAGCAAGTGTTATGGATGTTCTCGGACTACAAATTACTCTGGGTTAGCAACTAACTTTTAGGGCATTACTACTGGAGTTGCCAGGGGAGTAACAGTCTTGCAATGCAGTAGAGTACAATCTTATCTTAAACAACTTTCCACATAAGGCAATAATATTTTGGATAGTGTGAGGGAAGATTGTTAATGTATTCTCTACCAAATACATTCCCCAAGCACAAACTAAGCCAGGAGAGCTACTGCCAACGTCTACAAGATCATCAGACAGAAACTTTCAACTCCGATTGGAACTACAGTGAGAGACCTTCTCTTCAATTAGTAATAAATTGTCTTAACATGGGGTACATAATTTCAAATACTGGTATATAGGTACGGACACCATATCAGCAACTTGGGATGGTACAGTCCAAAAAAACAGTGTTCATTTTAGTGCCATATTCACTCTTAGTGATTGACAACAGGAAATAGCACACCATTGGCCTTTTTCCAGAACAGCTAAAGATGCAAGACTTGTATCATGTCCACAAGCACTGGCAATAACTGACATCACCTCCATCCCTGTAGGACAATGATGTTGCACTTACGACCAGAAGATACTAATCATAACCGACTCCTACCACCACCTTTCTTGGGTCACTGCCAACCTCTCGTCACGAGGTGCGGTGTGGAAAAGACCCCATGCGTGAGAAGGCAACGCAAATGGGTTGGGAACCTTTTCAAGATGGAAAATCTGTCTCCGTTACCATGGCCATTAAGAAGGGGGTAATCCAGATGGGGATGGCGATTATACGTCTTCCTCAGTATAACTGGTACCTCAGATGAGATGTGGGGAATGAAGGATGACTGACTACAAGATGAGGGGGGTATTTGCTGGAAGGCATCAATCCGGTCTCCAATCTGACATGAAGATTTAAAGGAATGGGAGAACCATCCAGCTTCTCAGCCTAAGTATATTATTAGGTACCCAATCGAACACACTGTATATAATCAAGTATCTTAGCATTCTTTTAAAAACACTATTACTGCTTGTCCAAATCTTGCACATAGTCAAAGCTGTCTACAATTCATAGCCTCATGTCGTATCCATCAAAATGTCATCATCACTTCGCCCCACTTATCAGAAAACAGCACCATTACTAACCATATCCACTCAGCTTGTGATCATAAATTCCACCGACTTGCAACGATCCTATCAAGAACCACTGCGGCTACACATCAAATGGACCATTCTGGTCCAATCTACCAAAGTTATCAAAGTCAAGTCGTTATGACAAGTGGAGGGTTTGGGAGTGTTGATTGCCAGATTCTTCACTCCCCTGTTCCAATATAACATCATCCTGGAGTTGATGCCGTGGTGAGAGCAGTCATGCACAACTGCACCTCCTGTAGTCTAGCAGTGCTCAGCTATTGTCAGGGGGATGTCTGGGAAGAATTGCATTAGGAGACAGACTGATATAAAAGTTGTTTTGGTTGAAGTCTCGGGCGGCTCCAGGGGTAACCCCTGAAGGTGACGTGATTGGAGAAGATGGAGCGTCCTGTCTTGCAGCAACATTTCGACATGGTCGGGATCAATCTTCCCGAGAAGAAGATGGTCACGGAAGGACTTATCAACCCATTCCTGCTGTAACACACGTCCTCATGAAACGTACTATCCATCAACACAAACTTCAAAAGTGAAGGGGGGACTGGAATAACATCTTGTGATTGAAGTGCATGTAAATATCGACTGTCTAGGAACATCAGTGATAAAACTTTTAGGCTCACTGTTACTTTGGCTGATCTAGAACATGACGAACGGTCGATTTTTCCTGGGATTAAGCACTGGTGTAAGACTGGGGGATACTGAGGGCTCAAAGCTGGGCCTTAACATCAGGAGAGAGAGTGCGCCGACATCCATCACTCAGACTTAGCTCTACAAGGAATAAGGTATTGACCCCGTCCAATTATTGCACATACATGACTTGGCCGCCTCAAGGAAGGACTATCGGTTTTGGAGAGGTTATTTTGGAGTGTGCCTGCGGCAGGGATGAGACAGAAAATTGCTCACCCTATCAGCCGAGAGAACTGTGTTATCACCATCTGCCCCTAATGGGAACAATGTTCTCACACTGGATCTTCCAGGAGGAAAAATTCAGGACAACCTTTGATCCTACTTTCTACCTGAGTAGAAGCATCGAACATGTACTGTAACAGATAAAAAAAAAAAAAAGATCTGCTATGCACAATCATCAACATCATGCTTGCCTTGATGCTTTCACTAGGTGCCTAATGGTTATAAGATGTATATTATTCCGTGTCTGGTAATCTGCATGTAGATCTTGACATTTTACGGTATTTTTCTCTAAATGTTGGATCCATCCTAGTGCAAGACACATCCGGATGGGGGATGATTTGGGGATTTCTTGTTCTCTAGAGGATGGGTGTCACCCTGTCTGCAAGCCTGCACATCGCACCCTGATATTTCCGCCATACTTATCCAATGATAGCGGCAGAGACTACTCTGCGGTGACATTTCCAGGCTCATTTCGGAATTTTACACCAAGATTTACGCATTACCACCAAATCTCCTTACCTTTCCCACTAACAGTTCGTGGTTGTCATTTTAAACATGGAACTGGAAATACCGGGTACCAAATATAACTAACGTGGCATCAGTATGGGTATCAGGATCATTCCCCAATCATGGTTACATCTATCAGTTTTATCTGTAATTCACGATCCCGCTTCTTAAATTACCTTCCCTAATCCATCTGGTAAGCAGTAATCCATACTGGAACATTTCTGACAGTGAGCCAAAGGCTGCATCAACACAACTGCTCTGTTCTTGGTCTACCTCTCACTGTTGGGACTGTTTTGAATATGTTGGGAATATGTCATTCTTCAATGAATCCATAAGTGCTTTTCAGGGGTGATTAAGCATAGACAATAATGCACTCTCTGTATTTGATGTCAGTTCTTTAAAAGGACATGCCGGTAATCAAACATACTGGAAAACCCTGTCCTTTAGTAAGAGTCTTCATATTTCTAACGTTTGACAGATGTAAGATTTCACAAGTCTGTTGATTTAAAAATAACAGGCTGTGGAAATATATTATGCTAGGGTCACATTTTAAAGCTGGGGCCTGGCTGGGCAGTTTGCGGGAACGAAAAGTATGATATATTATAAGGGATAACAAAACAGACAAAACGTTTGAAAAATAATCATCAGCATAATTTGTGTATATCCTTGATATGGACTTTTTTATTTTTCGTTCATTCAAACAGTCCGGCCGGGCCCAGGTTTGGAAACGTGACCCCAGCATTAATTTGCTCAAAACTCAGTCAGAAGTACAATGTATGCTACACACAACCTCTGAGTGCTGCATGGATATGTCAGATATGCATAACTAATGATCTCCATCCATCTTGGCTAAGTACTTACAAGATTCATGTGGGATTCCTAGTATTTTGCTTGTTGACACTGACGAACATACCTTTAAAAAGGCCTTCCACCATCTGTTCAAAGAATGTTAACCCTGTAATGAGTTTGTATATGTTTCTTTCGTTTGTAAATAATGTAAAATTTTATGCCGTTCCATTATGTGTGTTCTTTTACCATGTAATCTGTTACATGTCTGCTTTCATGTTGTGTGAACCCTGAAAACTAGCCATGGGGCTAAAGGGCATCTCTATTTAATAAAGACACCATACATGTATATGTAAGAATGTAGATAGTAACGTGCTGATGTGAAGTTTGTGTGTTCTTACCATGGTGTGCCAGGTACCCCTTGCGTGGCCACAGGTTTGGCCTTCTCTCTGGCCTTCTCCTCCTCTGTCTGTTCATGTTCCGCTTCTTCTTTCTTCTCTCCCTGCAGGGATAGGCAAGCGTCAATCATTTTGTTTGAACTTTCCCCACTATAACATCATTTAATTTTTGAAGTTGTCACTGTTGAAAGACGTGAAGTCAACCTTTGCCTTGGTAGGAGGGATACAATCATTACAAAGCAACCAATAGCAATAACTATCAATAGTAATGTGACAGTTGTATTTTAAAATACGTGTATGTAACTATTCCTACATCATCTGCTTGATTGTAACTGGCAGAAATTAAAAGTGAAATTATTAAATGTATGTTGAAAGACAGACCCACTGTTACAACACGAGTAACTGTGCCTGTGGTGGTCTTTCAATATGTAATAAAAAAAAAACTAATATGCAGTTAGTATGTGTAAAATGTACTAATCAGCAAGACATTACAACCCCGCACATGTACACGAGTATCCCAAGTCTACTTAATAGGTACTCTTAACGATGGGAAGTAGAGATCCATCCGTGCACTTCAGTTATTGGAGCTGGGGCATCCTGGTCCCAGATTTCATTAAGCTCAACCTCCTTGCGAAAATGAAACTGTGAGTGTGGAGACACTTTGGGGTTTGGCTGATGCTCGCGGGTATTGCAGGATGAACAGACACTGGATCTCCAGGATGGGCTGTGCTCCAACTCTGTACCCATTACACACAAACTTCTACTTCTTCTGAGTCAAATTGGAACAACATGATTTATCACATCATGTTTATGTTTATTTCAAGGATCTCCATTAGTGAGTACAAGAAAATACTGCACTAGTCTTCCTGGAGTCGAATAAAACTTACATCAACTGTTTTTATGACCTGCTACCAAAATGTATGTATAATTTTGAGCTGTTAAAACTCGTGATATGTAAGGAACCTTTCAGGCTGATATATGTATCTCACAAAAATGCATGGTCTCAATTATGTTTCCTGAACTCAGCACACATATACATGTACATGTGTCTCCTGTTTACTGCAGAGACTGCAGGAGAAACATGTGTACATGTTTTTCCTGCAGTCTCTTAGTGTCAGTCAGACGAAAGGTAGTGGATGCTACCTGAAACGTCTGACCGTTTCCAAAATCATATCCAGTTGCTTGAGTAACTGTTTTTTGGCATATCTTATCACCTGGATGTCTAACCTTCACCGACATATACATGTGCATGTTGTACATACATTTGTAGTTGCCTACTGGTAGGCTTTGGGCAACATAGGGCATTACTCCCCTTTACTTTTCCTATTGAGGATGGTCTCCTGGTAATGTCCCATCCACTATTGGAGATCAATCTATGGCCGAGCTTCCAAACCGCCAACTGATCCATCTAGCCTTGAACCTGGCGCCGGGGAGATTGGATCATCTTACAGTAATGTATGTGGTGTGGACGTAGCACACCTTATATTCTCCATCCCACAAAACATAAAGCCAGTTCTCTATGTAATAACACCCCCCAACAAAGGCATTACATTTACAGCAACATAAGCTCTTGCTTTAACTTTGTAACTGATGAGAGATTTTAAAGCCACTCCAGAAAGTAACGGCTGGCCCACGTTCCCGACAGGAAATCTATTCTTGCTTGCCAATTATAAAGCGTTCCCTCCACATCTTTCCTTTATCAATCCCGGGGGAGGGCCGGGCATTGATTTTGCCTGGAGATGCTGTTACACGTCGCTGAGCAGTTTATTATGGGCTGTACTCCCAGCTATTGTTCAGCCCGCGTGAAGGAGAACTCTGTGAGATAATGGTGATGGGATACCTGCTGTTCCTAGAAGTTATTCCACGGATGAGGGACTGCTTGTCTTGAGGCGGTATGAGACAGATCTTCATCTCTTCCAGTGGGAGGAATATAATATCACAGCCAAGTTTCCTTACCTATTCTTTAATATTTTCTAACAGGACTATGATTGGCAGAAAATATGAGTACTTGTACTAAGTTGTACTCTCCAAGCAGAGGTTGGTGGGGAAAGATCGTTACCTTTTTATATGTGCCGTTTTTTTCTGTCGCTATCCCCACCAACAACCGGACATATAAAAAGGTTATGATCTTTCCCCACCAACCTCTGCTTGGAGAGTACTAAGTTGAAGATGTTTGAAAGTTGTGACAGAAATCAAATGCATGATTTTGTTTCCTAATTTCTAGACCTTTCTAGAACATAGTAATGTCAAGATTTTGCATATTTTGCGACACAAAGAAAGAATCTTTTGACTGTAGAAACAAATAAAGTTCTGCAATAACAGAGTTCGTAACAGCAAATGATGTGGCTTAGCATGAAAATGGCAGGCGTCTCAGGAGACTAACCTAACCTTACAAGAGGAAACACCATCACATCAAAGCCACAAGAAGTATTGCCTTGCCTTAAGCCAGGGATATAAAACTAATACGCTCCATATATTTGAGCAATAGAAAGCCAATGACAGCACTACAAAGGAGAGTTTTATTACGACTTCTTGCGTGATATTGCATGGGCAATAACACTGGGAGATTTACAGCATCGGGTAAAACTTTCATATCAAGAGGATCTCGTCTTGGCTCTGTGACAGTGATACTTTATCAGGGCTCTTGTGGACTGTGAAGACATGCCCTCTACATGAACTCTGGGGAATCCTCGCCAACTTATTTCTGTCCAGACCGGTCTGGGCAGATGATACAGATAACAGTTATATGTAAGGTTTATTATATAATACACAGAAGTTAAATCTTCCTTTCCAACACTATCACAAGAACGGATTTCATGTGATACATCAACAGACATGCTCTGTGAATAACTAAGCCATGATGATACAACTCAACCTGGCTTCTGGTTGTTGAGTCTGCAGCTTTTCAACACGTACTATCGAGTTGTTGTACACTGAAGGCAAATAAAACTGGCTTCTTCTCAACAGAAAAATGGTCTGTAACAAAAACCACCATAAGTCTAAATGATCTATTCCCTCTTAAGTGCTTGTCTAGATGTTATAAGAGATATTCAGTATGTTATCATATATTATAAACATATTGCCAGCACGTCGGCAGAACGTACTGCGCCTGCGCAAAACCCTGATTTTTCACGTTTTTCGTTGGATGTTTGGTCAACGTTGCATCAAAATTTTGCCTGTTGCAGACAATATCTTTTCCTATACAACATCTGAAAACTACAGACAGGCTGTCAACCTTATATGCTCTATCTAATACAATCTTATATGAGACGTTCTGCCAAAGTGCTATGCACAATACATTACGGGTTTCACGCAGGTGCAGTACGTTCTGCCGACGTGCTCATATTGCCCACCAACCATCATATACCGGTATCTATGTCAGACTCTACGCTTTCTGCTATAATGTCATGAAAGTGAGGAAACTCACCTCCGATTCGTCCCCTTCCTTTTTGTCCTCCTCTGCCCCTTCCTCAGTCTCCATCTTCTCATCCTGGTTCTGTTCCCCTTCCTTCTTCTCTTCCTCTTTAGCAGCTTCAAGTCCAGCTGTAGACAACAGACAGTATACTAATCTTTAGTTTCATCTTGGAAAATCCAAACTGTTTCTTAAGTTGTTTTTTTTACCAATCTTAATATTTCTTGTATGAAGACAGATATTACATATGCTCCAAGAACAACCTACTGTCTGCTTCAAGATTTATAGTAAACAATGTCAGTTTAAGTGTCTGCAATTTATGTTCAAGATGCTTATAAATCTTGATTTATTCTATACAACTGGAATGATACAAAGTTTCAGATGTTTTGACTGCTATCCAGTGATCTTCATCGGTAATTTTCACTGTATAGCAGTCGAAACACCTGAAACTCTGTACTATTCCAGTTGTATAGATTAAATCAAGATTTATAAGTATTATATCCTGGATGATTAACACTCATAAATGTATGTTCAAGATGGCAACTATTTTGGCTCTTGAATGGGTTGGGCTTGTGTTACATTACAAGTTACTGTAGTTTCTGAAGATTTTGCTGCTTATCAGAGTGTGCCCATACATCACTCTGTCATCTTACTGCAAAATAGACCGTCAGTTTATTGAAACCCTTTCAATTACATGCCGTCCTTTCTTTTGCCAGAGGAGAACCTGCAACAAATTCCTGCAGAATCCACTTCAAAGCCCGCCAAGTACTTCCACAAGGTTACCTTCATTACACGGCTTACAAGTCAAACACGACCAATTGCTGCCAGTGACCTGTGTGATTGCTGTGAGGCCATTACCATGCCCACACAGGAGAAGTTCACCTTGGGAGAGATGGATATGGCCAGTTCTGCCGAGAAATACCGACATGGCTACTCAAGGTCTCGGAAAAGGAGGTCATTCCAACGGGGAATAGCTTGATACCTTCCTCATTTAATGCAAATGTCACAGTTCGAAAGGAACTCTCACAAAGTACAGGGGAGGCTGCCATTTTGTATATAGTAACTTTGTAAATCTTGAAAAACGAAGAAAGCCCAAATAGAAGACTAAACAAGAAAGCTTTTAAAAGAAGCTGGCCATAGGCCACCAAAATGGGAATAGCTGGTTGGGTGGCATGGGTGTGCACTATTACTGACTTGCTCACCTTGCTCGAATTGTAGCAATGCTAAAAAGAGTGAATAGACGTAATTCCAATCTTGGCGGCCATTTTGAAAAGTGAGTACAGCGCACGTGATGTTGCACGAAAACGAGGCCGCTCGTGGATCCGAGTCCAGCTTCATAATGCTTCTGGTACGGAAGCCAGTGATGAGGCATCTTCCTCGATAAGTTACGCTCTTCCATGGTGAAAGGAGGAAAATTTTATACGTGTTACGAATAAAGAAGGTTGTTTCGAGCGTTTGGGTGTAATTTCAGCCGGTAGAAATGACGAATTTTCGCTCATTTTCCGAATTTCTTGACGGACCTCATTTGTTTACTATACGTACGTTATACGCTTAGCTACGATCGCACGAAAAACTGGTAATATTCTGACTTTATTTGTACCAAACCTAAAAAAAAACGAGAAAATTACAGGTAGACATCCTTGTGGTTAATTATTACCGTAATTTTGGCGGTTGCTCCGGAAATTTTATGATCGCAAGTCGATATTAAATGCGCTTGATATCGTCGTACGTAAATCGTCAAGTGGGGGAGGGGGGCGCGCGTACGTAACTTCTGTAGTTCGAAAATTATCCTCTACTTTCTCCGGTAATATTTCAGTTTCAGGTGGATGAACCTCAACAGAAACTTGAAAATGTTGAACTGGGATTCTAGCGGGACAAACCGCAATAGTGTCACGGCTGCGAGTCGAAAATTTAATGATTTTTTTTTAATACTACGTCACAGTATGTGGATCATATCATAGTGAGGGAGGAATGGACGTTGTTGTACGTGCCTTTCTAGTGTTTTCGTGTAACTTCGCGGGAAATACAGTACCTTTAGGCGGATTAAACTTCACAGATACGTGGACTTTTTGGATTGAGATAAGTGTGAGTGTTTTATTTGGGTGTTGCTTTGTTAATGTGGATTTATTTCATTGGATTCCTCTTATATTTTCTTTTTCTTTAGGAGTTTGAAAATGTTTGTTTATCATTATTGTTTTATAGTATGTGTAACGTTTTTGCTTTTTTTATTTTGACTCACCAAAATATTATACTTGTAATCATAAATAAAAATTGGCATTCCTAATGAAAATTTTCCCTAGTGTATTCATGTTAGGTGCAACCCCTCTCCTCCATTCATGGACTAAAGTCACACCAGAGAGACCAGCTCCGAAACCAAGATATTGTCCTCCCCCAAGAAACCCAAAGGACGAAAGAAACTCAACAAGGCAAAATGTCATTATGTGAACTGTACATCTCTATAATGTGAATACTTGTCATTCTTTGATTTTAATTTTATGTCGAACAGTTTCTAATATATAATGATAGACGTGTATTTTGGAAAAATTGAGTAAGAACACCTGTTAGTTTACACCTGAAGTGAAGGTAAGCAGTTCAGACTGGCACCAAGCAGTAGCTCTTGTGGTAAATATTGTCAAATATTACCATAGGCATTACATATATAACTATATTGTGAAATAACTCAGAGATTGTTGTCTCAGAGCAGCCTGACACCCCCTGTGCTGTTATATAACTTTTAGTGGTCTAACTGGATTTACTAGTATGTTAAATTAAGATTGTCGGCTTATAAGTAATGGAATACTTATTGGAAAAGTGTGTTGTCAAAACATTATCGTTCGATAATTACTTTGTACCATTTATGCAATAAATTGAAAAGCCAACAAACAGATGAGAGTTACAATAAGATACATGTTTCTTAAGCTTTTCCATGATCTGCGTGCATGTCCTTGTGAGAGATCTGTGTTTGAAAAAAGGAGAACAAAATATGAGTACAGTACTTACAGTTAGAGAGAAAACATGCAATCCATTATAGGACAACTTGAGCTACCAAACCCCCAAAATATTAGGCAATATTTTACTCACACTTATCTCAACCCGAAATGTCCACGTATCTGTGAAGTTTAATCCGCCTATTATAAAAGGTACAGTATTTCCCGCGAAGTTACACGAAAATACTAGAAAGGAACGTACAGCAACGCCCACTCCCTCCCTCCCTCCCCATGATATGATGCACGTAGTATTAAAAAAAATCATTAAATTTTCGACTCGCAGCCGTGACACTATTGCGGTTTGTCCCGCTAGAATCCCAGTTCAACATTTTCAAGTTTCTGTTGAGGTTAATCCACCTGAAACTGAAATATTACCGGAGAAAGTAGAGGATAATTTTCGAACTACAGAAGTTACGTACGCGCGCCCCCCTCCCCCACTTGACGATTTACGTACGACGATATCAAGCGCATTATCGACTTGCGATCATAAAATTTCCGGAGCAACCGCCAAAATTACGGTAATAATTAACCACAAGGATGTCTACCTGTAATTTTCTCGTTTTTTTTATAGGTTTGGTACAAATAAAGTCAGAATATTACCGGTTTTTCGTGCGATCGTAGCTAAGCGTATAACGTACGTATAGTAAACAAATGAGGTCCGTCAAGAAATTCGGAAAATGAGCGAAAATTCGTCATTTCTACCGGCTGAAATTACACCCAAACGCTTGAAACAACCTTCTTTATTCGTAACACGTATAAAATTTTCCTCCTTTCACCATGGAAGAGCGTAACTTATCGAGGAAGATGCCTCATCACTGGCTTCCGTACCAGAAGCATTATGAAGCTGGACTCGGATCCACGAGCGGCCTCGTTTTCGTGCAACATCACGTGCGCTGTACTCACTTTTCAAAATGGCCGCCAAGATTGGAATTACGTCTATTGAAAGACCTGAAAAATAGACGGTGTTGCTTCCATGCCACCCAACCAGCTATTCGCGTGGCGCGAGGAAAAGTGACGCGTCCATGCTTGGGATACCACAAAACAGAGTATACTCGGCGTTAGCATACAGGGAACACGTGAAAACCGAGTATACTCGGCGGCCTGGCTTGGTATTGCGTAACGTGCGGTTAGACATTGCGCAACTTCTTGCGCCCCATCGCCCATCGTCCAACGTCCAACGACCAAGGTGATTCCGGGCCATACGGAAAAATTCCTAGTACCAAGTAACAAAATAATATCATCTACAGTGCCACAGAATTATGTTCAAATCAAACTTCTATAAATGTAACACCTTTATCAACCTTCAAGAATACAACATACGCTTGAAAGTTGATTTAAATCTTCAGCTGAGTTAAAGCCCCTCGATGTCCCTCTAGAAAACTTCAAAGTTTATGTAATTTACTATGTACAAAATTGGTCCCAACGAGCCAAGCGAATGCACGGTGCACTATATATAATATATAAGGGAGAAAGGGGCAGGCGTACCAGGGGACAAATCAAGTGTAGCGAATGCATCATCAGCACACAATTATTTGGCACACACCCACTGGGAGGGGTCAGCTCAGATTAATGACTTGTTTCAAATGAACGGAAAGGTGTTTATAATCAAGTCCGGACCTCGCAATTTCTACTGTGTATTGCTTTATTAGAAGCAGGGTAGCATAACAAAACCTTGTTTCCTTCTGGTTGACATCAGACTGGTGACAAAAACCCTTAATAATCTGCACTTCAAAAGTATAATTTGTTTATTACTAACAATAGAGACAATCTGATTATTTACATATCATAAGTCAAATAATAGTGGGTGGCGTCAACTCGTATAGTTTTGTCACTTTCAATATGACTCCTAGCAGCTATCATTACTCGTGTAGCTAGACTGGTACAAAAGTAGACTACAGATGGCACCAAATTTCAGTCACGACAGAAATAAAGGACGCTCAAGAATCCAAAGCAGATTCCCAGCCAAACTTTACGACTGCAATCCGCCATTTAGACAGGCCAAATACTCGAATCTTAGACTTCTAATCTCTCACTTAATTTCCTTCTGATTGCACCCGGCATGCCCCCCTAAATTTGATGAGGGAAGAAATTGGCTCAGCCCGGCACACTGATTGCTCATAGCCTTGGAATTAGTACCATAAATTTTTCATGTCCTTCCCCTGTACTCCTCTGCGAACAGATGGCTGGTAGACGTGCCGCGGGCCGGGGAACATATTCGTTCTGCTGGGTGGAGTGTCATTAGGGTGACAAGTGTGGGGAAGGGAAATGGCAGAACTGTCGGTTTGTTATTCCCCGATATCTTTCAGGATACCAGTCTACTACAGTCGACGCCACGTTTCTGCGACTAATGACAGTTGCTGCCTTACTTTCCAGACAACCTTTTGTCCCCGCTGACTTCAACTTCTGCCAACGCAGCAGACGAAGGAAAACTTCTGTACGTATTACAATGATTGATTGCACAAGAGGGGGTTATTATGCCCAGGTAAGAATAGCAGAGTGAATGCCTTGGTTTCACAGCAGAATACAAGAATATGTCTAGTACATGATTGTGTTTCCAAATAACAGGAATAAAGAATTGTTAACACAGGTTATAGGATGCTACATGACTTGTACATGAAACAAGTAATCGTAATATCTAGGTTATATTACATAATAAATCAAGCAACTGGATAAATTCTCTGTCGAGTCAGAAGTTTCAGATAGCATCCACGTCTTTCATCAGTGACTGAGAGTCTGAAGACAAGTGTAACCAGTATATGAATGAGTATCTGAATTGATATGTAAAATTGATAGGCCTGTTGGACCACAGGAGCTACTGTTGTGTCTTCTGTATCTGTATCTGTATAGCCGTTATAATCGCTCTTCGGCTTTACACACCAGCTTCTCAGGCACGCGGAGCGACGGCAGCTGGCTATATTACACCGAATGACCTGTTACACCCAACCTTTGCACATCTAATATATAAATATAACTGCAGCCGATGTTTAAAGCTATCTAGTGATGATGCCCCAGCTGTACTTGTGGCAGCGACTTCCACTCTATGATAGTTCTAGGAAAACATCTGGCTGTTCCACAATATCTCACCTGCAGTGGTGGCTGCTGTAGGACTGGCGGCCTGCTGGTTGGTGGCATCGATGGCGTTCTGCAGGTCCTTGGGTTTCTCCCAGGTAGACTCCATGGTGCGATGGTTGTAGTAGTACGTTCTCCCGTCGGCGTTGCGATGTTCCGACCACTCACCGTTCAGCAGGGTGACCTGAGGTGCAACCTGTGGGGGAAACATGCCCGGTGGCATGCCGTGGGGAACCATCCCTGGAAAGAACAGTCAAAACCATCTTAATTTTTTGGCACATCCGGCAGTAGACCTACTTCTTCTACTACTTATCTTAAGGCACAACCTTACTCCTGTGCTTCTCGAACATCAACCAAAGCACACCATTATTCTATATTGGGTGGCGTTATTTGAGCAACGGCATGCAAAGTAACGCAATCCAGCAGCTTGCACCATTTAGTCATAGCAAATCGCAGCAGCATTCCTCAAGATTTCTATCAATGCTTTATACAGTCATGCATTTTGTACTTGCCTTGAAGCCTTATATAAGGAAGCAGTCAGACATGTTAATTATCCTACAATGTGCATGTGCAGTGCCACTAAGTACAGTACATGCCTTCTCATCCAGTGGAAAGCCTGGCTAGAGTGTGAATTCAAGTATCACAAAGAGGTGTCAAGGTGCAAGACAGTGAAAAGTGCTGTGGACATTATAAACACACTCTGGACTGCATGGATCTTGGGGATGACAGGATGAAAATCAGATGGAACCACATTTATTGAGTTTATAGAGTGTATTCTTTTTTTTTATGGTATACTAACTGAACAGCACTTGCTGGGCATTGAAATGTGAATGAAGGGGCACACAAGACGAATGGAGAGAGACCTCTAGCTAGAAAATGTCTATTTACATAACATACTACATGTATATACTCATGGTAGTGGCGATGATACCCTTACAAACAATGCCTCTTTTAATCTGACAATGGTTCAGCAGCACATCCATTCAACTGCACAATGTCCTTCCTTACAAATATTATCTTGTCATAGAAATGTTACGAATTTTGAGCTGTGAGCTACATTGCCGATGTTCTGTTTTGTTAGTAGTATGCTATGTTTGAACGTTGGAAGCTTGTGCAGTTGGAGGAGATGGCACAACAGTGGGAGGGATCATGCACAGGGGTGGGAACATGCTGTAACAATGTTAAGAACCTGGAAGTGGCATGCCATCCACGAGGGGGCCAGCATGGATGCGGTACCGACGCAAAACCGCTGTACCACCCAGTGGATGTCGGATTTTCCCCTCTATCAACTCGGGCCTCAGAAAAGCAACATCTGAGTTGAAATAAAGGCCTGAATCGGTCAATGCTGTCAAGTGAGTCCTCGGGGCATTCAAAGGTTGATATGCACTTTTGGTAAAAGAAAAACGAAAAGTGGGGGAGACTGAGCATTGGTCTGCTTTAGGGTGAATCATAATGAAAGGGGGAAGTTGTAACTGACTCACGAGGTTTACATCAGTCTATCCAAACCTGTGTCATCATTTGAAAAGATAAGGAAAATCTTTTAGGTTGTTGAGGATTTAAAGAACAATATTGTAGCCCAGTCGGTCATTTTCAAACACTGGTTACTCCTGAGTTCCGTGATGATGCAGATACAGTCATGGCAGCACCTAAGGGTGGTCAGTATAGCATAGTGTAAGCTGTAGAGCTTGTCATCACCTTCGAATGTCACATCACTTCAGTTTGGGCCAAGAGGGGGGGGGGGCTTTCTTAGAACAGCCAATATGAATATCATTACTCCAAAAACAAGAAAACCAAGTGGGTACAGGGCAATGTCAATCTGAAACAAGTTGAAAATTGGGAAAATTATAGTGTTTTCAGGTCTTTATTTACTTGAGAGAATGAAGTCCTCTGAATACAAGAAGACACAAAATGGCTGGCAAAAAGGTGACCCACTGTAAAGCTGCAGAATTAAGAGCACTTTGGAAATGTTTGTGGTCAATAGTTGTGGTGACAGAAGGGGGATTAGCATGTTTCCCAGGTGACTGTGTCCACCTTCACATAGTGTAGGTCAGGGGAGAACTCAAGGAGTTAGCCGACAAGTGCGGTTCACACGTCAACAGACATGCACACAGTCATTACCAGGCATTCCCGGCATCGGCATCATTCCTGGAATGGGCATGCGGAAGGGCGGCATCATGGGAGGCATGGCCTGGTGGATCATGTGACCCATGGTGGGCAGTCCGGGCGGCTGCTGGCCTGGTACGGGTAACATGGGTGGTGGCTGGGTCAGGGCCAGGGTCGGCTGGGGCGGGGCGACCTGGACTGGGGCGGTCGTGACCGGCTGGGCAGGAGGTACTGCTGGAGCCTGGGTAACAGCTTGGGCTGCAGAATACAAAGGAAAAGAGTGCAGAAGATGAGTGATCAATCTGGTAGATCAATCTGGATCAATCTAGTACTGCAGGGCTCGAAATACTTTTTTCTGCATCCCTGCACTGGTGCAGGTTACATTGTAAAATCACCTGCAACAGACAGATTTTACCTGCAACACTCAGAATTTTGGAAGTATGGATTATGCTAAAAACTGTTCAGAAACCATTGCCATTACTTCTTTTATACTTCCTGGGTGATGACAGTCAATACAGCTAATGAAAATACACATACACCTACATCTGTGTGTAAACCCAGCACACGAAGTGACGAACTGGTACAGCTTAGGTTCAGGTAGACCTGATTAGAAATACCTGCACAGCCCCATTTTACCTGCGCATTGTATACATTGTATGCACCCAATATTTCGAGCCCTGGTACTGACACATCAACTTTGATTGGACAATTTTCTCTTGTATAGCAAACTATGGGAAAACAGATCTAGAAGTATCCATAATATTGATGAAGAGCCAGCACCTTGTTTTGAAACATTTTCTTCTACATGTTACACATTAATTTGTGTTTTTACTGCAGGGCTGAGCACCACAAGGGAGTAATCTAACGCCGTATTCATCGATTTTCTGGCTTAGCTACTGGGAGGAATGTAATACACATATCGATAATATCAGTTTGAAAATGGTGATGCCCCTTTGGTCATGTATAATCATATCTATCTATTCATCAAAACGTGTGTCTTCACGTGCTATTGGCATAATTAATAAAACTATTCAGTACCCTCACACCTGAAAACATGTAACAGAAAGAAGCATTGGTTAGCATTTATTCACTTCAGTACAACAGTATCAACAGGGGAAAAGTTTTGCCATTCACAAAAGGACAAGAATCATATTGAAAAGCGGAATGATGAATTGTGGGACCACCAAGGTCAAGTGCTAGTCGTACATCACGCCATGACAGTTTGCTAAAGTTTGGACTGGGCCATTTGTTTGACGGCAGAGAAACACGGTAAAGTAATGGAGTGCACTTAGGTGTTCGAAGGTGAGGCGGAAATGAGCGGTATTAGCGAGTTTGGATTGATTTTTACACAAAAACGAGGTTCCTCAGAGGACAAATTGAAGAACTTCAAGGCCTTAACTTGACAGCCTAAGAGGAAAATGTACTAATATTGATATTTTCGCTCTAATTTCGAGCTCCTGTGAGTGTAATTGCCTCTCAGGCACTACACTAAGGAACTTTTAGTGCACCAAAGAGGCCACCTCAGCGATGTTGCTGAGACTGCAAAGTACACTAAGCTGGGGGCAGCAATATGGGTCAGAGCTAAGCCACTAATATCCCTCTTCTACAGTGTAATAAAACTTATGAATGTATCAAAGTGCCAGAAACTTCCTATCGGCCATTTTTGCACTTAACACACATCTTCTGTTCCTCCACTGTGGAGGCATGGTCCCATTAAATGCATCAGCTCCGTCACTGGGAATATATACGCACATTCCACCGACTACAGAAAACGTTCATGTGAGATTTGACTGTTAGCTTGTCTACGTCAGATTATAATGGGAGGAAACCGGAGGACAACTCCCGTCGGTAAGGAGTTAATGCAGCTCTTTTATGATTGATATGAGGGAGGCTAAAACGAGTACTTTACTCTGCTGGTTCTGCTTTTGTCAGGGTTGCCACAGTGGGAGAACACGTTGCGTGAGGCGGTAAGTGTAAAGCAACAAGCTAAAAGCCTGCTGGGGTGCAAGGTCACCAGGAACACTTCTGTGGTTAAACTTGGGACAATGACTGCTACCAGCAGGAAACAAAACGCTGCAAATGGGACAAGGGGGTTTTCACATGCAAATAACCCACAGGGAGCGATTGGGCTGCAGCGCTTCGGCGTACAATAAACAAGAGGAGGTCCCGGGTGAATAACATCACACAGAGACATCTACGCTTATTCACATCACCTGGCAATACGTATTGTGATATCAAGACAACCTAATCCTATATATATAAGGGAGGCAGGCAAAGAAAAATACCCCTTACTTTTTTGAAAGCCTAATCAGGTTTCTGAATAGCTCTTCAGGGACCATATGAAAATAGTACAAGGGAAAAAGCCATCTTACACAAACCCAGCCTGTATCTTGCTTTATATCAAAGCCAAAGCAATTTAGTTGAGAAAACAGTGTACAGGAGACAAAGCATTATCTAGGAAAATAACTGGGCTAAACAGCTTAAACATGCGGAGTAGGATTGAATACTGATTGACCTGCACCTACATTTTATATGATTGTCTAAATAACATGGACAATTTTCACTAGCCAAGTTACAAAATGTGCGGAAACCAGTTTTGTTTATCATTGATGTTACGGAAAATGCAGACAGATGCAGTAATTGCATTTTTAATTGACAATGATAGCTGTAATCTTTCTCGCCAATTGATGTAGGCATAATCATATTTTTAATAGGAAACAGAATGATGTCCCAACACATCTTCTGGTATAGGAGTTTAAAGCTAAATGTATGATCGTGGTGTAAGACAGCTGGCTTTTACAGTGTATGATCTCATGACAAAAAGTTTATGAGGCGTCCATCATTAAAACCTGGTTGATGTATAAAGGGAAAGGCATATCTTTCAACATTGACTGCCGTCACCAGATGGCCTATAAAGAAGCCTTATCTAAAGAACTCATGTGTCCACGTATTAAAGGCCAGTTCTGAAGGATTAATGGCCAGGAAGCCTTTTAGCCATAACCCGAACAGGTCAAAGGTCAGTGACAGAATTTTCCATCTCCAGTGTTGTTAAATGGCCTAGTGTACTATGGATTATGTTTCTGCGCAGCTTCAAAGCCGACTGGGTCAAAGGGGCGAGCATTAGAACCCGGCTCGGTTCCGAGTAGGATGCGGGTAGTCTACAATCACACTGGGATATATTTATCAACCGTGGTTAAATGGCCTGTAGTTGGCTGGATTACGGTGTGGGGAGATGTGAGCTCTGCCAGGGCGGAGGTCAGATATGAAAAACTGGGCGATTTGGGGACTTATGGATGGCAGGAGGCCACAAGGTTTTAACAGGGAATAAAGGTTACGGCACCGGCCTCGACTTTAACGGCAACTGATCCGTCTGAAGGAGATAAATTTGGTCATATGGGAGGCCTTGTAATGACTACGTCATAAAGGAGCTTCAGAAAACTTTGTGCAAGAGACATTTCTCTTCAAGTACATTTTCAACACTACTCAACATCTTTTTTTCTAGAACTATCGTAGAGTGGAACTTGCTGCCACCAAGTACAGCAGGGGTATCACTAGATAGCTTTAAACAATGTTTAGATTTAGATGTGCAAAAGCAAGGTGTAAAAAGTTGTTCGGTGTTATATAGCCAGCTGCCGCCCCGCTGCATGCCTGCAAAGCTGGTGTGTTATGCCGAGGGTGGTTATACTGGCTATACAGATACAGGCATTAGTGCATGTGAAAGAAAACTTCAATACATAAGCACATGCACATGATATCATACCATGTCACAATTACATTGTACTCAAAGGCATTCAAATTAGCATCAATTGTTACAGCTGGTTGGGTGTCATTTACCAAATCAGTAGTTAAGTAATAAATACATGTAGCTGAACTAAAAAGGACAATGCAAATGTGTTAGTATAATCTATTGAAGCAAAAAAAAATCCCAACATGTCTTGATACACCAACTGGAACCCACTCCTTATTGTGATTTACCCTGTTGTAATATGAGCATGAAGTTGGTGATACTGACTGACTGATTACAGTATTGCTCTGGATCACGGATGAATTTGGAGGGTCGTTTCAAACCATTGCTGGCTATAATGAGATCTTGATGAAGAAAACTTTAGACTGGAATGTTTCTGTGAGACCTACATGTATGAGAGGGACTCACGTGATAAACTTTCAATAGATATTGATGTGATTCTTTGTATAGTCCGTATTTGTATTCATAAATTCAAACATTTGTATTCATAAAAACCTTCGCAAAACTATGGGCCTTGATAACTTGTTCTCAGCTATTCCACAAAACTTCCCTAAAAAGACCGGTACTGCTTGCTATGGTAAGCCTCACCTCAGGAATGTTCCCCCCACACGATAAAGTGGTTGATGTTCCCTTGCCGTCCTGTTCAATATTACCACAACCTTCAAAGTGCAATGTCAAGTACACAGGGACATTACGCTGCTACACTTCCGTAAATCTCCCACAGATATCAGCGTGGGATGTTGTGCCAAATCCTTCGAGATAATGCTGATGGTCCTGCAGCAATGTCGGGGACCCAGCACCTTCTTAATGCTTCCTATGTATCACTAAGGTCGTGTGATGGAATAACACATGGGACTGAGATCACCACATTAGCCACAGGCAACGCATCATCGATGCATGATGGATAAGACAGTTTTGCATGGATAAAGTTCCCTTTTTTTCCCCAGTAGAAGAGCGATTGTGAATTTGCAGATGAAACAATTTGGTGGAACTGTGTTGACTTTTGGGGATTTTTGTACTCTTTGCCAAAAGGAAATTTTCCTGCTGTGCATATGTGATACTGAGATTGGATGTACCTTTAGTAAATCTTAAGAAGTCTAAACATATCTACAAAACCTAATGGTAGCCTGTAGTTTTTACAACAATTCCATCTCTGTTAACAGTATGGTGGTGAGTTCAAAAGCAAAACAGCAGACAAACCAATTATGAACCACAGAGTCATGAGAACAGAATACCAAGACGCAAAAAAAGTGGAGTGCAAGATGTTACCAAAAATGCCAGCGGACTCCTGGACTAGTATAATTGGATCCTGGGGAAAATCGATGCGAGGAAAGGATAGCCTTCCCGGACTTGACAAGAGGAAATAGACCTAGCCGAGTCTGTGGGATGATCCCTGACAGTTATCAATAGCATGTCGGGAGGAAGTAAATGGTCTCCTGTCAGGAATGTGACACTTCCCTCCCTCAGGCAGGATGACAAGGCACATCAACAGACTTTACCAGAATCCTGTCACATCCACCTCACGTACCTGTTGGACTTTTCCTCAGATCATGGCTGTGCAGGCATGATGGATAGTCATTGGTAGACTGTATTTCATTTTGCAGTATTTCTGCATTCTCATAGGCATTTTACACCTTCTACCAGAGAAATTACATCAACAGCTCACATATTTTGTGACCTCTGACCTGACCTCTGACCTTATGTCACAGATAAGGACAGGTATTGATGCAATGTTACCATTTACAGCAGTTCCCTCACAGAAGTGTTTTATCAATAGATATGTGGACATGCCAACAACATTTGTGTGACAAGGTATGACCCTTTAAAGAATCCCCAGTTGCTTTGTAAACAAGAGTTATAATAGTATGTTGTGTTTTGCAAAGAACATCTGGTCAGGATTGAACACCTCCATGATGGTATGTCAACAGGAACAGTGATACCTGAAACATCTCGATGTACCTGTTTTGCGTATCGTGAAATTGATGGGAGCATACATAATGCATGTAAAAACTAACTGCACCTAATAAAGTGACACCTGATCATGAAACAAGTTCTAATGAACATGGGTTTATCTTGATTTCTGTAACATGAAGCTGTTGATACATGTAGGAAAATGCATTAAAATTGATTTGATGATACATATCCAACGTGACGTGGGATGTTAATGTTCTAGGGACCAAAAATGGGTACTGCCATTTTGCTAATGACATAATAGGAGTGTAACAAGTGCTGTTCGGTGCATTGTTTAATCACTTAGCACTTGGAAAAATATGACACTATTCCATGATACAACTCCCATCCTTCTCAACAGGTCCCTATAGGGATAGCATTTCAGTACCAGGGACAGGTACCATACACACTACTGATGCATATTCTGCAATTCCTAGTGCAGAGAGGAAGACTAGTGATAAAAATCCGTAGCAAGTGTTTGTGACAGCATGAGATTTACATTCACTTCCGTAATGTTTTATAATCTGATTGTCCGTTTCCATCATTTTGTCACTAATCTTGATCGTCATCTTCGTACTGTTTACCCACTGAACTTTCAGAAAACCAAACAGGACCAGGTATTTATAGGAGATATGGTTTTAGACATTTATCTGGAAGCACAGTGGTGCACGCTGATATAGATCTTCTTGTCTTTACTTCCAATATCAAAGAATGTAGTGCATCTTGTCCTGGGGGAAGGAGATGAAACAACAAGACGGATCGACTCAATTGTCTCCTCCCACACAAATGGGCCATAGGTCAGGTCTTATGGGCATCTTGGCAGGCCAGATGATGAATACAATTTGTCATGTCTCACTTTCAAAAAAATCGTACCAAGGAGAAGCAACATCCAAAGGGCAGGACAAATTACTGTGTATAGTATTCTACTTACAGGAAATACATTGACTATATTACATACAGGACATAATGCCTGGCTCCTTTATTGTTTTGACCTGATTTGCTTAAGGAGGTATTATGGAGAAATTGTCTGAGTTGCTTCAGAAGAACGACTGTATTTTTTTTTCTCTGGGACTTGATCATTACAGAGGTAGTGTGTACTTTACCTCCTAGATTGATGATCTGCTCCATTTTCACCTGTATCACACTAGTACTTGCTTGAAGAGATGGAAAATACCTCCAAGTCACCACAGCAGGATAAAGCAAAGCTATGTCTGCTTATTCTTTTAATGGAAGTACATGTATTGACTCTGGTCATATACAGATAGACATGGCCTTACCAGGCTGGGGCTGTGCCTGTGTTGATGTGGTTGTAACGGGTGCTGTAGATGTTGTTGGGGAGGCTGTAACAGTGGAGGGTGTGCCAGTTGTCGACGCTGAGGTAGCCTACAGGGTTACAAATTTAATACAATAATTTTTATTTTGCACCATCAAAATTTGCACTAGTCTTTGTACACAATGTTTGGAACAATTTGGATCTATTTACAAGAACTAGACCAGGTTATGTATACAGTCAAAACTGTTCAAGAAAACCAGTCTCAGATAAAATCTGGTCTTTGTGGACAGGTGGTCAGGTTAATGGGAAAAATTATCTAAGGGATCACCAAAAAGTGGTCACATTGGCCAGGTGGTCCTTACATAGGGGTGGTTTCTTGTACAGATTTGACTGTAAGTACAATCACAACTACTTAAAGAAGTATAATCACCACTATTCAAGAAGGTCACAATTATCTAATTGAAGTAGCGCCCCCTACCTGTGCCGCCAAAGCTTGCAGCTCACTCTGCTGTATGATCTTGACATTTGCAGGCTTGGTCCAGGTGGACTCTCTGGACCGAGCGTTGTAGTAGTACACCTTCCCTTCAGGAGTCTTGTTCTCCACCCAGATCTCCTGGTTAGGGTCTAACGTGGGGGGCTGGGCGCTGGGGGAGGCCGGGGTGGTGGAGGCCGTGGCTGGGGGTTGCATGGGCGGCGGCTGCATGTTGGGGGGCGGCTGACCGGGGGGTGGGATCATCGGAGGTGGCATGCCCGGCATAGGGGGTGGCATCATGGGCGGTCTCTGCAATGGAAGAAATGTCATTGTTAAATTAGACATAAACTTTATTGCATACAATTGTACAAGGTGCAATGTACAGTATCTTTTGCTATCTACCTTACAAAAGACTGTAGTATGGGACGAGAATGTGCTTTTATAATCATTGGTGGAACTTCTAGCATTTAGGTATTTTTTTTTAACTATGTTCATTGATAAACTGCAATTGCTATTTCATGCATCATTAAATTAGTGCTAATAGGTTTATTCCTTTCTAATTATGACACTACTGATTAAAAAAATCTCCATATCACACATGTAATACTGGAAAAGAATGAGAACAACATTGTTCAAATCTTGCACAAACATTTCAGATGCTCATTTGTTTGCCTGTTACAAACATCATATATATATCAGACATTATCATAGACTTCAGATGCCTGTTACTTGAAGGAAGGACCATTTCCCTGGCAGCTTGCTACACATCAAGCTGATGCTTTCTGCCCACTCCTACAATCATCTTATTAGCTTTGATGTAAAAGACCAAAGCACACTGCATTACATACATTATAAGTAAGTGGGAGCAACATCCCGTAGAGGATTTCTGTCAAACTTTGGACGTCTTTGATACCGAGCTGGGATAACTTGTCGGCTCACTTTCCAGGTTACCTGAGCTCCACTTGAGTGGAGAAATACTCACTGCTCGAACCAATATGCAAATACACCAAGGACTGATTATACACCCTGTGGTTTTCTTACAAAGACGGTGCAACAAACAGATGGGTGTGAAATGTGATGAGAAGGGACCTGATGATCCTTAAAAGGCCTTCCATCTGCATTTCTGTTCTGCTGGAATGGATCGTTCATTGAACCGCTGCGTGCACGAAGCATAAAGATGACTGGAGAGGGTGCTTCATGTACCATGCACAACTAATGTGCTATCGGAGTCGTCCTCTTGATATTAGCTTTCAGCTCAATGACTTCAAGTGTGCTCTGGTAGCCACAGGAGCTGTTAGTTTTACAGTATCTGGACACAAGTCACAGTTATGTAAGTTGATTTTACATGCATGGCAGTAAGTCATGTTGGTTGTCTTTTTATGAGCTTGGCTATACTTACTATAGATTCTTTACTGACACAAAAATACTCTGTTACATGGGAGCTCCTTCTTCTCTGGGAAATGCAGATTTGATCAAAAGAAACTTCCTTTATAACATTGTCATAAGGTTCCTGATATTGTAGAGGTCTTTAAAATAAACAGCTCAATATAGCTGTCGTAACAAAAGTTGGTTCTCCAGAACGTCTAGTTGACACCCCCTTAAGCTTCCTTAAAAGTTTCCAAATGCTGTTGTCATATTGATATCATCTTGATAGATGATATTTGTACTACACAGTTCAGTAGATAAGACGCCCCGTGATGACAGTCTCTCTGGATCACTGATTAATCTGACAGCTATGCACACTCAGACAGAACTGACCCGTATAAACCTGTACGGAACATCATGCATGTTAAGTACTGCAGGCATGTAGGGTGTAGTTATCCAAAGGGCAAAGAGTTCCCAGATTGCATGCTAAATAGGAGAAATCAATCGACAGCTACAACTGAGTAGCATATCTTCTGACAACTTACTCTGTTATAATATATGCGAATTTACTTATACAACTAGAAGTGAGAATGGCTGAGATTATATTGAAGGGTACTACCAGTAGTATTTAGTATAGTAAGAGTCTGAACTTATATTTGCAAAATTGTCATCTACAGCCTATATCAAATGATATATCCTAAAGAAACTGTCAACATTCACAATGTATGTGGTGAGCAGAACAACTCCATTGTACTCCATCTCAAAAATGAACTCTGGTAATCTATCACTATCAGCGTACGAAATACTAGGTTGCCCAGTTGCGATGTGCAACCATATTTTGCTTGGTGCAACCTATTTTTACACCCAGGTAGCCCAGTGCACTACCTAAATTTTGTGGTAAGGATGCCCCTTTCTTCCATTGGGAACTGTTTATGGAGAAGTTCCCATGGAAGAGCTCATCACTTCAGGTAAGGGGAAACAACTCTGTGTCAGAAATGTATAAATTCACATTGCATTCTAACAAAGTTAATCATACTGTAGAAGAGTTGAAATTCAGGGCAACCTGGAAGTTTGATGGGCAACCTAGCTTTCATCCTAGGTTGCCACTGGGCAACCTGGCACAAAAAAGTATTTCGTACACTGATGCACCATCCAACAAACATGTCTGAGTAAGGATATGGTTCGATCCAAGTTTCTACCAAAGGTCGTGTTCCAGGTGTTACACGACGCCGTTTCGATTTCAAGTGCATGTCTGATTGAATCTGTATCCATTTCTCTGAGTGCATCGTACATTACGTCCAATCGATACCCAAAACCTGGACATGAATAACGGAAAACATGCCAAGCCAGGTGATAAATGGCAAGGATTTCCCCCGCATCTTGCCAGCGACTTCTACTACAAGGTAACTCAGATTCATCAGACTCATTCCCGGGATATCGCGTTCCCAGGATATCGTTACAGCGACATAACGGTGCTGATGTATGACGCCGAGAAATGCAAGCAGCCAGCGACAGCCAGATAGGGCCCATTCCAGAGATTAGAAGGGTTGAGGACTGATACCCTTACCTCTCCGAAGCACGCCCCATGAATGTGTTAGAGCTTTTACTGTCCCATACATCTTACTACCAAATGGCGGAGGGGTGATGATACTGTCGCATTAAGAAGTTCCAGTCATGAATATGAAGGTGGGGAGGAAATCTCCAAGGATCTTCTTTCGTCATGCATTTGTATCGCCTGTAAAAATCCCTTTGTCCATTTTGCAGTTCCCTTGTAGAAATGGCATCTTTCCACTATGACTATACAGAACACATATTTTTGTTCCAGTAAAAAAGGTGAAGGCAACCATCATGAAAGGAGTTGGGACACGAAAGGTGATGTTGTTTGCTAGGTATCTTTACAGAGCACAGTGTACGAAATACTAGGTTGCCCAGTTGCATTGTGCAACCATATTTTGCTTGGTGCAACCTATTTCTACACCCAGGTAGCCCAGTGCACTACCTAGATTTTGTAGTACGGATGCCCCTTTCTTCCATTGCGAACTGCTTATTGAGAAGAACTCAAGTAAGGAAAAACAACTCTCTGTCAAAAATGTGTAAATTCACATTGCATTCTAACAAAGTTAATCATAATGTAGAAGCGCGCAACCTGGAATTTTGATGGACAACCTAGCTCTCATCCTAGGTTGCCACTGGGCAACCTGGCTCAAAAAAGTATTTCGTACACTGCAGAGCAGAAAAATGTACCACACTTTTAGTGTTTTAAAGGCTGTCATCCTGTGTACAGGTTACAACATTACATCAGAGCAGAAAAAGTACTGAAGTTTCATTGTATTAAAGGCTATGATCATGCTGTTACAACATTACATGTCTGTGGTGCTGAAACTTTGACTGTTGTTCTGTGGATCTGTTCTTGGTGCTGAACGGCTATCAGACTGAGGTAAAGCTTCAAGGGACATCTGTGGAATATCAAATAGGTCCCTATTTTGATATCTTCCAAGACATATAAGCACACTTTTATTTGAGATACCCACACCTGCTGTGGCTGGAAAGAGAGTGACTTTTAGGACTCAGGGAGCCTTTTTTTTGGTAGTAAATTGGGTTGTATAAGGTAACATGTCAGAAAAATGGATTTCTATAGCTTTAAAAGAAGTATCATGGTACAAGCTATTATGCAGTTGACTGAAAATTCTAACACAAGTTATATGCAAGCAATCCTGCAAAGATCCACACTGAACCAAAGCTGAGATCGGGGAATTTGTCAGCTTAGAGTTCCCACTATTCGGAAACACATAATGAACGACAAGGATTTGCCTTTCCAATGATGCCATGAAACTTGCTGGCAGATTTATCTGAAATAATATGAGGGAAAAACAACTGATTTATGGAGGAATATGAAGCGCATTATAACTGCGCATTGCAAGTTTGTGCCACTGCATACAGATGTTGCTTTCACAGCCTTATCTCTAACATCAACTGTTATGAGCGGCAATGCAGCTTTCAAACATACTACACTGTTCCTGTACCACACTCGAGCTATTCCATTAAGGAATGAGATGAGACATCTGATTACCTTCCTGTTCCAATATTCATTATATCCTCCAGCTCTAGTGACCTGTGTGCCACCCTTACATTTTGAGTTGACCTTTGCTATACATACAATATGCAATCATCTTATCATTTTAATTACACGGGCATTTTCTACAGAGGCAGAGCTGATACCCGATCCCTCAAAAAACTATTCTGCTCAATACCACTTTTCGGACAGAATAAATATTAGGACAATACACAAAAGTACATTATCATTATGAAATATCAATGCTGAAGAGTTTCTCAATGAACACTCATGCTAAGATTTAGAGAAGCTACAAAATAGCAAGCATGGTGTAACCTATTGAAAAGAACAGCAACAACATCAATTTTAATACATTGTATATCATAGGACTAAGCACTTAAAATGTGCTTTTGTATGTAGGGCTTGAATTGGCAGTACTAATGGCCAAATCACATATAGTGTCCAACCATATAATTGGGTCAGGGCTACTACAAATTGTAAGTCTAACATGAGTACCTAACAACCTAAACTTGTTCCTGGAGAAATTACAGAGCCGATGGCCATTTCATGTCCAGGTAATGTACTGCTGTTCATTCTGACCTCAGCATATTCTGGATTTGGGGATCATGTTTTATGCATGGCAGTACTGGGACCTTTGGAAAATTGAATTTGGTTTGAAACCATAGTACCGCCCATCCACGATACCATCTTAAGGACACTGCCTAAGGAAGTTGATTTGGTATCGATGACTGGTACCGGTATTTCCTGACATGTAGCTCTTATTGCACCAAGGATGCTGAGACCAACCCTAAGTAATTTGTAATAACAGCCAGACATGAACTATCTGGCTACATTTGTAGTTTCCAGGTAATTCAATGGCTTAGCTTTCCTGGAAAATCACTTTGGGGTGTGGTCAGTGAGGAGAAAGACCAGCCTTGAAAGACACCTACACCTAATAGACTTATAAAATTATATCTCTGTTTATTATCAAGAAATTAGTCACTGTCAAAATAATCAAATATTCTGTTTAGAGAGAGAGAGAGAGAGAGAGAGAGAGAGAGAGAAATGCATTCTAGCACCTCAAGAATCGTTCAACATTCAATACACAAAGTCATTGTTTGAATTTGTAATTCATATAGGCTGCAGTCATACCCTCGACTGCATTTCCTGAAGTGAGGTCTCACCTAAACTGTACCTTTCCATAACCTTTAACACTTCTTTTTCTCATTTAATTTTAACCTATTGACTTCAGTGTCTCCAGTGTTGAATATATTTGTATGTATATTACATTGATGGCAAGCATGTTTGACCTTTGTCATGAACATTACACATGATCTGAAGAAAGAAATATCTTGTAGATATGACACTGACATTTCATTGCATTGTGAAATTAGCAATAATATGAACAACATTATGCACATATACTTGGATTTCTTGATATGATTTTTATACGCAACTCCAAAAGGAACTGGAGTGATAAAAAGTTTATGATTTCTCACATATTGTATACATAATGTAGACATAGTAAAATATTCATCAGTAGTAAGAATGGACATTTTATGAAGGTCCCAGTACAGCACTTCTTGCCTTGACATCATGGGTCTCTAAGGTCATGTGTGTGTCACAAGGCATTGGTCATTTACATGGGAATACCACGTGCTATAACGGTCATTTATGAGTCTGAGGAAGTTACAGTAATTTGATGTGTATTATCTACTTTATCTACCAAAAGAGGTACATTTTCAGGATGCTACAGCCATGTATTTTGTAACTGAAAGTTTTTGATTCGAAGATATGATAAATATTGAATATATTTATTTCTTTTTGCTTCCCCCCCCCCAAAAAAACAAAACAAAACAGAAGAAGGACACTAAGTCTTGTGTGGCAGAACAGTGGATATGAAGAGTTATGCCTTTCTCCCCACAACCTAATAACTGCAGGGCTGATACCCTCCCTGCCTGGTGCTCTACACCGGCTTTATCTTGTTTTGTCATCAACTTTCAGTAACCCCTTCCAACTCTGGGTAGACCTCACGGATCAATACACACGGTGGCGCGGCTTTATTGGCTATTCTGTACGTGGTGCTTGCGTTCCTGTAACCACTAAGACCAATATCAGTGCCATAAATTACACATCCATGGAGCCGTGTGCGTAGCGATGCCTGTGGGAGACTGCGCCGTGGAAGGGGGAGGGGATGCTGTAATTACATGGAGCCGAGCCATCAAAGTAATAAGAAAGGGAAATGTAGCATCGCATTTGACAGCCTGTTGTTCTCCTGGGGTGGAGGATCACGCGGGAATTACGTCGCCGTATCCGCCTTAATGACTGCCATCCAAAATTCCTGTATCCATGGAATTAATGATCCATTTTATATCCTTTGTGTGAAATATGATAGTGAGTCACAATCCAATCTTTACGGCTTGCTACTGTGGTTCACATGGCGGCAAAACGCAGACATGAACAAACGAGTAAAAAGGTAAAAGCAATCTATATACGGTTATCTTTCCGCCAATATCTATATATTTTCCAAGAATGAGAAGAACTTTTACTTCTGCATGTTGTAAAAGCTGCAGCAGATGGTAGCTGATATTGAGTTTGGGACTTCCTTTTTCATTTGAGTTCTCGTAAAGTTGAGTGTTTCTGCATCGTAATTCAATCTTTATGGCAAGCTGCTATGGGCTACACGGGTGCACGCTGCACAGTGTATATGATTATACATATAATGCTACATCTGAAATTCCACCAAAAAGTCTAAACATCTACGTACCAAAAGCCGCAGGCTGCAGCACATGGCGTCTGCTATCAGACCTGTGCTTTTCATTTGAAATTGAGTTCTCATTACATTATGCTTCTAATTATAAATATTATGGAAATTTGTGAATAAGACCAGGCAGAGCATTACGGCTTAATATAAGGTTGATAAGAGATATAATAAAATCCAATTTTCCTATACAATCTCAAATATCCTGTAGGCATGTGACATCCCATGGGTACAAATATTAAGTTTTAGATACTCTAACAGCAAGTGTCATATTCCAGTATTGTATTCAGGCCCTGCTTAGAATTATAGTTAGATCACTGGCGTATCTTTTAGTAGTCATCTTTCCTTTTTTGCACCTCGCATTACCGATCGATTCAAAACTTGATGCATCAAAGACCTGAGTAAAAGATGCCCAAAAGGTAATGTCCCAAGGGAGAAGCAAGGCTGAAAATGGGTTTATCTGATTTTGACTTTTAATCAATGATTTATAACCTCTCACTCCATAAAGTTTCTCATAATGATCTTAAATCTCACAACCTGATAAAATCAAGATAAATGGTTTCCAGGGTATCTGTAACATATGCCGACTAAAGCTGCTTACCACCAACAAAGCACTTCTACCCACAGCTGTCTGCATAATTGCTCGGAAACCTCAATCCCTTTATTCTGTGTATCAACCCTTTCTAATAAATCATGGTGTATCAATTATGTATGATCATCAAGTGCGTCTTCCCCCATAGACAAATTACTGCACCCCAAATCGATCACTGTCGGTTCCTGATACTGGAAATAAAAGTTGTTGTGTTTTTGTTACAGACAAGTGCCTCTTACATTTACAGGCATTTGTGTGCACAATTGATTTTACTGTCAAGTCATGTCATTGTAATTACCTGACGGGCAATTAGAGATGAGGCATTTTTTTTACATTTTCCCGTAAACTGACAAATATGTACCTGCTCCACAAAGGCGGTCTTCTTCATCATTTATATGTCCAAATATAAAAATAAGAATTCTATCTTTGCCTTGTAGAAGCATTTTTCCCATTTGATTACTACCGTGGTATTCTTGATTTGGTAATTAAAAATTCCTCAAACAATAGAGGACTTTCAATATTGTGCTACAGTGTTACACACACTTTTGTCATTTTTCTAAGTTTATCAGTCCAAGGTTTCCATTCTAAGCTATTCATGATGCATTGCGTCAAACTTCACGGCGTAGTTCTGCTGGCTCCGATGTGGCGCAGCAAGCGAAACCATCATAATAACATCAACCCAAAGCATCCCCGATGCCTCATTATGTCATCCTGCAGATGGCTCCATCTAAACTCAATAAGGAACTCCCCGTACAATGTATTAGCTCCCAACAATGCCAGACCGAACAGCATTTCATGCAATTCAATTCTTGTTATGCTCGTTTGATTATTGTGGAGACGGGAACAGAGGTAATATCCCCCGTGGACTTGGCTTCCTCGCAGAGACACTGGCTCGTAACCAGGGTTGTCAGAGTGACAAATGGCGCCATTCTTTCTCCCCTCCCAGAAGTGGGGAACCAGCGATCTATAGTGCGGCGTAAATTGCATTCCCTTTATTTCATGCCGCACACGGCACCTCAAATTTTCCGGGCGGGCGCCATCTCAGATGGCAATTTGATCTAATCTTATTTTTGCCCATTCTAATCACATTAAGAGATCCGATAGTCATTCCACTGCCCCAAAAACGGCAATCGATTGCAATTGTGTAGCTTCTTCAGCGAATAATTTGTGATGATGCCTTTTGAAAGTGCCGTGCATATCCTCCCAAGACTAAGGAATATTGATAGGCTTTTATTACAGCTAATAACTAGGAAGTTTATGACTTAAGCTGTGTATAAAACCCATTATGAAAGGACTAGAAAATGTTGGCGATACACAATAAATAATGCTTTTATACATTTTATATCATAATGGCAACAATTATTACTAGTACAGCTACATGTCCTTTGTAATGATTCATAACTTTTGTGTGTTCATTGAATTTGAATCAAAGACCTCAATCCAAAACTCTGCCATCATTAAGCCTGACAGTACTATATGGTAGAATTAGCATAGCGTGATGGTACATGGCAATTACAGCAGGGTGTGGCAGGGACGCTCTACTGCCTCATTAGGAATGGTAGGTGATAGATGTGTTCTATATTATAAAAACACGCAGACGGGATGTGATGATAAAACATTGTACATGTCAGTCTGACAAGTTTACTTAGGCTAAACCAAGGATTCATTATGATGAGAAGTTACATGTATATCATAGATCAGTGTATGTTCAGATTTTGGGCTCCTATTCACACTGCTATTAGTGTCATTCAGATAACATTCAGATGGAACAGTGTTCCAATATAATGTATTGTTAGATCTATGGGCTTATATCATAGGCATCTGTCAAAACCAGTAGCAGATCTTTTAGCAAGTGATGATGCACATTCTGATTGGGGTCATGCAGTTCTACTGGAGTCATAAAAACACATGTAAAAGGCCAGAAATAGTAGCAGCCAAGGAGGGGGGGGGCATTCTCAGAGGAGTGGGCGGACGACTCTAACTGGCTACCCTACTGAGTAAGTAAGAGACTCATAACAAACAGCAAGTTAGCTCCAATATCATGTGGAGCATAAGTCAACATCAGTACTGACTCTCATCGTGTGTGTTAGTTGATTGGAATGCCATGCATGAGTTACAGACTCCCTATCTTCAGGGATAGTATTGAAAACAGAGCAGTTGATAAAATTGTTCCAATAGAATTTCTCCACAGAGCCCAGTGATGTAATGCACACTGGTACCTTAGCTTCCTTGGGGGGAATACCAACGACTGAATAGCATTAGCCCCCAAATGGCATATGCATGCCGGTAGGATACCAGTTAGTGTATGTTATAGCAGCTTCCAGTATTGCACTATCTGGATCTGGTGTACATGTATTTACTGTGTCAAACACTAAATAATGCTAAGTATGTATAAAAAGATGTACTGTATAGACTAGTCACATGGCCCACCTACCCTGGGTTGGTAGTGAAACAGAAATACCAAAAAAAAATGAGTAGACAAGGAAAAATTTGATCCATGTGCAGCCCCTCTTTTATAAATTGAACAGGTGGTTTTGATACACAGCCAGGATATATTTTTATGTTGTATAAGAACAGGTATCCTCCTCCTCAACATAAATCATTATATTGCCTGATTAGGATGTATTGCCTATTGCCCTTCTCCACCTAACTAACGACCATAGTGATATCACAAAAAAGCCTTTGCTTGGTGACACCCCATTGAACCCGCCAAGTCACAAGACACATGGGGGTGCTCTGTGGGGAGCCCATTATAGACGACCATGAATTTTCCATGGTGTCTTGCTTCCACTGAGAGCCACCAAAGTTCAGCGTGGAACAAAAAGCAGGAGACTTTGACGTATCACAGGTGGTGGAGTACAAAAACTTTTACATTATATAGTAATTACTTGCCTTAAGCAATATTCTGCGCAGCAGTACACAGACACGTAACAAATGAGTTAATTACATTTTACAGGAAGAAATCAAATTTGTAAAGATTGTCTGGCAAGCTCAACCTAACTATGGCAAAGGAAAACATTTCTAACTAAGGGGATAGCCATTTTGCCACAAGGAATTTTTCAGGGCCAAAATCATTCTTAGGTTTCTTCAAGAGAGCATATGTTAATGAAGGTTAGACATCCAGGTAGAACAATAGATAATACAAAATAAATCAAGCAACTGGCTAAATTCTCTAAGCAGTCAGACATTTCAGATAGCATCCGTTATCTTTCATCAGGTACTGATAGCATCCACCATCTTCAATCAGTCATTGATGAAAGACAGTGGATACTATCTGAAACATCTGAACTATTCAGAGAATCTATTCAGTTGCTTGATTTATTTTGTACATGTTCAACTATGAAGAGTGGTTCACACTTTGCCAGAATGCTGATGCTAACCTGCAACAGCAGTATCACTCTTTTTGGAGGCCTTTGAACTGTTTTCTTGGTACTTGTAGGATGACAGAATTGCTTTGACACTTTTTAGTGGATAAATTACAAACAACAATCCTGTGTCATTTCACATTTGATGTCTGGACAGAGGAGTTAAAAATTTAACAAATCTTGGTTGCTACTTTTCCCCATGTTCACTGCAAGGATTTTATCAGGTGACAGTCACTGGCAAACAGACGTCTGAAGTTGTCGTCTTCCCACTACTTTTCACAATGAGAAACAGCCCATTTTAATCTTATTTCCTGTGTTAGCACTGCTGGATTAACTGTGGGAAGGGTATACAGCCTTCATTCCACTCAACTCTCAGCGGGAACTCCTTACTAAGCTGAGGGCTTACGGAACTGATCACATTCCTTGGCATGCATTATTTAGCACCTTGACTTCCCCCACCTGTAATTGCTGTATCTTTTGAATCAGAGCCGTCAGTTCTAAATGAGCATCCCGGAACCCCTTGCCCGGACACACCCTACCATACATCACAATCCTTCCAATACTGTGCTGTTCATGCTTCCTCTGAGTGGAAATTGAGCACAAATCCAATATGAGATCGCAATCGCATCCCCACAACTCATCATGCATTCAGGTGGAAGGCGGGAGATGAGAAAGGGAGGCTTTCTGTGAAATTAAAGTCAACACTACATTTGTCACTGTAACAATCTGGGAATCAGGGTTGGGTGCGAAAGGATAGCAATTATTGGGAAAGCGCATCTCTCGTTGCAGTCGGAAAACATCGCGACCATCCATCAAGATTGGTGGAGAAACGCCTTCTGCGAGACGAGGAAGAGAAAGGAGAGGAAGGGGAGATTACATGCCTGATGGTATATTGAAGCCCCGTAATTGCATGTTTACGGTTGAAGGCTAAACTTGAAAGAGTATGATCTGTCATATCCGGCAACGTTATGCGGCATGCGGTTGTTTCCACCGCATTAAGAACCCATTTCAGATTTCCCTTTCATTGAGAGAGAATGCCGGTAAGTGTGGTAATGAAAGAAGGTTCCAAACATGCAGGGGAGGTTCCACGTCGTAAACCCTGAGCCTTAATGTGGGTGTGTAACACTCAATGGATTATTGATTGTCGTAAAAAACGTATTTGAAAATTAGTGGTCAGATAAGAAGGCAAATGGATTCCGCATAATTGCTCTTCTATATGCATGCTATTGATTGAGCTCGCAGTGAACAAAATGGTAATTTCTCTAGAGGCTGGAGGAATATAAATGTGTCTTTATTTTTATCCAGTATTTGAGACTCTCAGAGTATGTTCATGATATCAAAAGTCACTGGTTTCAAAGGTACATGTACTAAGACTCCACAAGAAATATTAGACTGAAATAAGATGAGTTTCTCCCGTCCAACTGTCTTTGATTGGGAACTTCTCTGCAGACAAAACTTAGATATCTGATTGTGCCTGTCTCTGGTGCTGAAAGTGTGGTGTTTGATGTATTGCTCAATAACAAACAGCACATGTCCTTCCCACTGGTCAAATTTAATAACAGTTTTTTATATTTAGGATTCCTGTATACTTACCTGAAAATGGAACTTTTGACCTAAAAATATGTAGTCTTTTTATTAGTTCTAGATTATAATTCATGTACAATAGGCCACAGAAAAGTCAAGGGAAGACTGGCTATGTGAAGTATGCATACATTCATGCATCAGTAACTGTTGTTTATATGTAGTAGAGCGTTATATAAAAGCTTCAAAGATACAGAGGCTGGGGTACGGTCAGCCTCCTCTCCGAATAGCCTCGAAGGAGTTTAGCCACCGGTAACATCTAAAAGCTCTGTGCATTTTCTAGGGCAAACGCATACCAGTATCGATTCCGCCATCATAGGCAACCCAGTCATGTACTATTACAATTCCCCGGCTGTATCTTAGATCCTAGCCTGGGAACCTTCGTTCATCAAACCCTACCCAACCAAGCAAGGAGCCGTGCACAGAGCCACTGACGCCTCATTTGGTATTCAGCCCACGACAAGATTCATGTCCATCCCGGAGGTGGGTACCTGGTGCCAAACAGATGCCCCTTCCTGCTGCCGAGCCGGCCAGCAGATAATAATAAAGCTCAGTAGAATTTTGATTGCCAATTTGACCCAGTAGCACGGATCAAGACCAAATAGTAGCCCTAAGCCCCCGGTTCATGACGTCTGGCTCCGGGTAAGCCTCCCCTCCATCATCAATACAGGACGGAATTAAAGGACCGGTAAGTATGATTTATGGACATGTCACAGGGAAAGTACCACCTTCCTGCCAGGCAGAAGAACTTCCCGATGAGAACAAAGTGGAGAAGTATTTGACCACGTATTGGACGCCGCTGCCGCTGGAAATTAATCACGGCTCTTACAGAAATGCTGCCGGCAAATGGATTGCCCTATTATCGGACCTTTTGGTTGTGATATGCTCATCCTGATGCATAATGCAGGGTGCGGTGATATCAGAATGTAAATAGCGTCCACAGGAAATTTGTCAATGTTCCCAAGGTAGATAGTTAGGATAGGAATTACTGTGATGAATAGCGGGGTTGTTGGCAATTTCACCCCTGTCGTTGTATGATGATATAACCTGCCCATTTCCACTGACAGCGCAACCTGATTGGGTACGGTGTTGGAATACAGGATACGCCCGGATAATGTAAGATCCTCACGATGAACAGACTTGGAGATGTCTGACAAAAAACAATCTTCTAACATGATACAATGTAATAAAAGACATTCAGGTTTATATCACCATATTCATAGATACCTCTGGATTAATAATGACTGAAACATTTCATCATAAAATATAAAGACGGCTACATTCTTATTCTGTCCATAATACAATAACCTACGATAAGAAAAGACATACGGAGTGCATCATACCATCAGTCCTACCTGCATGGGTGGCGGTGGCATCCCTGGGGGAGGCATCCCCCCTGGCGGTGGTGGCATAGGGGGGAAGTTTGGGTCGAACGGCGGTCGTAAATATCTCCCGGGAGGACCTGGAGGAGGGGGTGGCCCTCTCATCATGGGCATGGGGCCTCTCAGGGGAGGGGGTCCGCGCACCAGGGGTAGGCCGGGTCCTGGCGGGCCTCGAAATCTGGGTGGGGGCATCCGGTTCAGAGGTGGCCTAAAACAAATGGAACAGTGTGCTTTTTGAAATGATTAAGTTCCCACTGTTACCTATCACTCTGTAATAATGATTACCTTTAATACAAGGCACGTTACAGGTAGTACCGTACATTTCCATTATTCTAAATTCTGAGGCACTATCATATTCTACCCAATTTACCTTCACATCCTTCATGTAGATCCAGTCATATCATTCTACCAATAACTTTTAGGACTGTCAATAAACTCACTGGATTTTTAAACTGCTGGTAGCACTACATGTCTCCCTGTCACAGTGTGAAACATGTAGCAAGCAAAGACAGGAAATTTCCGTGCTAATCTCCAAATTTCGTTCTGTAAACAGACTGTATGAAAACACTTTTAAGTCATATTTAATCTGTAATAAAATCTGATGAAAACTGACATTGGAATTGATTACCTAAAATAACAAAATCCTTTTTCCAAAAGATATCATACCACATATATCATAATGCATTATGTCAAACATAGCAATGCTACTGAATAACCAACCCTCCCTCTGTTGACAAACGCAACTGCAAACGGTTCCAATATATGACCATCACGATTCCCGTAACATGTGAATTAGTGCAAAACAACAGATAATCATTTTGACGGAGCACAATAGACTAGTGATAACAGCCCTAATGGCTCCATGATCACCCTTAGCTTGGCTGTTCATTTCTCCATTTCAAACATCTCTTCATCTCATTCCAAATGGAGAAAATCCCCATCCCCCAACATCAAAGCATCCTGCCCTTCACATTTCAGAGCTATCTCCTGCCCTTTCACCAAAAGATGTGCTAAGCAAGGATGCCCATTCTACCATCAAATTCATTTCCAAGCCGAGAAGCTCATTGATTGTACTTTCATCCTTCAGTGCAACGGCCGCCAAAATCAATCCCTTGTCCATTTGCCTTTAGTGTCTTCCTATTACATGATACATGCCGGATTGATGCCATGAAAAAAAACTTGCGATTGGACAAGAATATCATATGTGTTTTAAGAATAGGGCAGGGTTGATAAACTCGGGAATACAAGTGGAAAGCCTACGATGATGTTTACACCAAA
Organism: Branchiostoma floridae x Branchiostoma japonicum; assembly: GCA_013266295.2. Taxonomy (NCBI): domain Eukaryota; kingdom Metazoa; phylum Chordata; class Leptocardii; order Amphioxiformes; family Branchiostomatidae; genus Branchiostoma; species Branchiostoma floridae x Branchiostoma japonicum. The sequence continues at coordinate 19,921,183 of CM023824.1, read as the reverse complement.
TAGTCAAATTACAAAATGTACATGTTGTAGCAAACCACAAACATACAGAATTTCTAAAACAACGGGCATTCTACGCCCACAGGCAATAACAACAATGCTAAACAACGCTACTTTATTGTCTTGAGTAAATAGACTGAGGACAGCCCTTGCTCTACACAAGCATTATCCAAAAGCTATCACAACATTATCTACTGTACTTTCCAATGAAGGGCCACAATATCACATGCCAAAACCACATGCCACAACTACAGGTACCAAAATCAACATCTACGGCTCAATTTGACAAAAAGTGATAATACTTCCCACCTTGCCCATAGGTATTGCTTAGACCTGAAATTCAGGATAGAAGCAATCAAAACATCAAACATTGCTGCTGGAAAAATCCCTCGCTTCTCCTTTGTCCCCAGCATTTAAGAGTCCCCTGCCAGGTATGTCCAATATGCAACAGAAAATATGTGGAGGTCCTCCAGCCCGTTCAGAGCTTGCAGCATCAGTGGCGGCAAGCCTTAACAGAGCAGGATCGGCTGTAAGCCCACTGAAGCATGGTTTATGAAGACGGTGCCGCCGGAGTCTCCACGCAGCTCTCAGCCATTTAATAATTCATAATTATAGATGCTCCACGCTTAATTTGATATTCAAAAGCTTACGCTCGCATTGGACGTATTTAGCAAGGTTATGTTTCGAGATAATGGATTATTGATTGGGGGTCTACCCAGCAGCATGAGACTGGCCATTGGTGGTGGGGCAGTGTGATTAGACTGCATAAGTTGGGCATGCCATGATAAATGCCCTTGGTGAGGTAACATCACGCCCCGAACGTCTAGATCTTGAATATGGCGACACGATTGGAAATATAATGAGGTGGGAGGCAAAATTATGTCAACGTGGGTGGGGAATATTGGCAATCAAACAAAGCTTCATAATGTCACTGGGTTACGTGCGGGGAAATGGCCAATTTGTACAGGTGATAACTGACGCAATGGCGTAAAAACTCAGCACTGGCTCGCCCCTATGGACAAGGGAGAAACAAGTGAGTATTTTCAATCAATCGTGCAAAGCTACGGGAAGCCGCCATCTTGAACTCGTGACCAACATAATAGATGTTCGGTTACAAAAATTGGGCGATAGGCGTACCTGAGTCCCCGCGGACCCCCCATCGCAGGCCCTCTGGGTCTCTGAGCTTGCTCCTGTGGTGGTGCATCAGGCCTAGATTCCGCAGGAACCTCCGTTTGCTGCGTATTTTGCGTGGCTTCACCTTCCTTAGCTTGCTCTCCCGCCATGATGAATCTCGCCAAATCTCGCCCTTGGCGAGATAACCCGAGACTTATAGTAACACGAGCATGTCATTCAGAACAAAACTATGTTTCGGGGAAAATATTTGTATCTTACAAATTACTTCATTTTGTAACAAAAACAAATCAAACAACACTTAATATAGTGTATTCATATACATTTGATTCGTATTTTTGCTGACATCGATCTATCATCGGAGAAAAAGTGGCAGTATTTTGCGCTACAAATATACTACTACATATTTTTGGTATCATGTGATGACTACTAGATTGAGTCATATGCAACAGGTTTACTTTCTGTTTTCTCGGTATTTCGGCCTGTTTTGACGCCAGTTCTGTGGGTTTTCCTTGCAGATGAATTCCGAACGTCCTCTCCGATCGGTGGTTGAGGACATTGTGCCCCCGCCAGACGTGACGTTCGCTCCCCAGCGCTCTGACCTGACCGGCCCGCGGTCTCCGACAAGGGGGATGGGTGGGAGGGAGAGCCAACCTCTGCTCGGTCGCGAACATGAACATCACGATTTTGAGAACCATTTTCCCGACGACCCCGTCTTCATGGACGTTATACGTTCCGCCGACGTCGCTATAGAGAACGGCATTTATCCCGAGATCATCTACCAGGGCTCCAGTGGTAGCTATTTTGTGAAGAATGCTGAAGGGGTAAGTACGAATGTCACTGACCCACATGTAACCTTACACGATAAGTCGTTACATGTTTACATTTCTATAACCTAGAGTGATGTAATAGTTTCACATGAGTTGCCTGTTCCTTGTTCCTTGACATGACCCATAATTTATTCAGCATATTTTTTAGTACACAACGTTGTTACTCTTCTTCACCCCCCCCATACCTTAAGTGTGCTACAGGTGATTTATTCTCTCTGTAACATATGGGGTCAACTTCATGGCTAATAAGTACATTACACATTTTGAATGTTGATAATATTCTAGAGATGCCTCAATGTAAAAAGAAAAGGTACCTGTACTATCACATTGATACTTTGAATACATATAAGTAATATGATACTTAGATTCAGAAACATTTATTTTCATTGATTTCAATTAACATGTTCGTAATGTCATACACATGATTGACAAGATGGCAACGTTATGGACCATTTGTTGAATTTTAATGAACAAAGCTTAAACATTAGAAAACATATAGGTATATAGCTGAGATAAAGATATACTCATATGGACTGGATTAAATCATAGCCTGGTTTTTGAATGTACTCAAGATGGATATGCTCCAAATTTATTGATAGTAACATAATAAAACTGTAAACCTCATGGACGAAGGTAAAGTCCATGTGAATTGTAAGCAAAAGATGCCAAAGTTGAAGAAGAAAACTAGCCAAAGACACTCTAAGAAGCATAAAAAACAGCCTAAAACAAAACTTCATTGTTCTACTAGCCAACCTTGTAGAGCCATGATGTTATTTATACACCGTCCAAAGGGCATTGCACTACATTGACCCTAAACTTTGCCTTTATTGACTGTATTATGCAGAGTAGTACTAGAGAGCATTATCCTTTACACATAAACATCAAGCAAGAAATTGTGGTTCCATCTTTGATATCTTTCCTATATTAAAAAATTCAATTTTGTTCTTTACAATTCGTGATTAAAAAGGGACAAGACTGTAGTTTTTAGTCATTGTTAATAAATGTATAACCTTAGGGTTCAAAAGTTCACGTACCTACACGACTGGTGTAATTGATATCATAGCTTTATGTTATAGATGTGCTGGTTCAAAGTTATGTCTGCTTTAAAGACCAGGTGCTCATCATCATCATATCTTGTCATGCCAGATGCTGTAAACTCATGAAGTTCATGTCCCTATCAATAGTATCATGTCACTCACAATTAAGATGCTGTGCTCTGTAATGCCTGTTGTATTCCCAGATGAGCCATTGTCGACCCTCTAAATGCCTGGCTCTAATGTACTTACCCATGTTAAATATTTATCACATACTAGTAAGTATACCTGTGTTAGTTGCTCTTTGAATGCCATCAGATTTTTAATGGCTTTCATATCAGTGTTCGAAATACTTTTTTGAGCCAGGTAGCACAGTATGCTACCTAGGGCAAAAACTAGGTAGCGCATCAGAATTTTAGGTTGCCCCCATTATTAAACAAAATATAACAAAATACATTTATTTTTATTTAACTTCTCTACTCCTATGTATGTATGTACTCCTACTAGATCCCATTGCTACTGAAACCTGATATCCAGTTACAAAGAGAACCGAATATATTAACACATTAAACTTTCCGACCAATCACATTGCAGGATTGTATATCCGCCCTCTAGCAGTTTGGGTCAAATTGCAGGCAAACCTTTCAAAATGGCGGCACGGCTCTTCTCGTGTTGAGCGCTGAAGTTTCTTGGTATTTTTCTTGGTATTTTACGCGATTCAATCGAAGAAAATAAGTTGACCACAAGTACATAAGAGTAATGCAGCAGTGGGAACCTAACAGTCCGTTTTGTTGGGCGCTAATTTCTCATATCGAGTAAAAATTTACGTGTGTCACAGTGTAGTGTAACGTTAGGCATGTGGTGTCAGTGGTGTAAAATCAATGGTTTTCGGCACGATTCAAACCAATACAGAGCCTGTAAACTTCTCCTTTTTGATTTCTAGATGTCTGGCGGTAACGAAAATATGAAAAAAAATATTGTTACAAAATGAAAGAGATGGAAACTAGGGTAAATTTCTTTTATTTTTATGCTGGATTTTCATTTTCATCGGTACATATTTTCAGGTTGCGCGCTGCTGCCGCCGCTGCAGTCAGGGAGCAACTAGTGCACAAGAAAATCAGGTTGCAATTGCTAGTGCGCTACCGGGTATTTCGAACACTGCATACACATTACTTGGGATTGTTTAGAGGGCACATCTTGTATTTGGAGAGTTTTGAAGTCTAGAGTACTCAGTAGATGCCCTTTTTTGTTGTGTGCGACTTGTGGGTATGTTATTGTATACTGTGAAGTAGTGTATATTTTTTACTACCCAAAATTATTATCTATTGGAAAATAACTCCCTTCTCCAACTTTTATCAGTTAAGCATTCTAAGCTTCTAGCCTACCTACATGAGTACTCTTGCCTTTCATTCATGCAAGCTTTCAAAATTTGTTCTAAGCAGTAATGTATACGTATGTTACCTGCTCACTCTAGTATGATTGCACCACTATATAGGATGCTTCTGTAAGCACCATGTCCCTGGCTTGGCAGAATACCAAGGAATATCAACAGACACATGCTCATTTTACTTACCAAATGGTTCAACATTTTTTCACTCTGCCAGCCGAGTATTACTTATTTGAGTTTCTACTGTAACTTTGATGGAGCAAGCTTCATGCTATAGTATTACAAAAACGAATGAAAGGTTTACAACATAAATTCATAATGGGCACAGTCCAGCTCAAATTGGCAAACAACATTTTTAAGGGTAACACTAAAGATTAAACAATATGTAATTTTGAAACAGATGAGTAAAACTTCTAAGTCTGTTTAACTTCATCAAAATTACAGATTTAATTCCTTCCTTTTATGTTATGCTGGATCAAGATGATACATGTATTATGAACTTCTATTATTTCTTTGTGAAATGAAAAAGTTTTTTTTGGAAAAAATGTCTGTTCATCCAATATAATCTGTGAAAAGTTTTTGAGTTAAGAAGAGTATAAAATGCCTACCTGTACTTGTACATGTATATGTTATCAAAAGGCATTTAGGTTTATCTACTTTCAATCCTACCTGGTGAGCTGTGACGACTGAAAATTATGAGTGTTACAAACATTGGTAGACAGCATTATCCATCATTCAACTGATAAGCAAGTGTGAAATATGTACATTGTAAATGTTTTACAACATTACAGTCCCTGTATTATGTCTTGCAGCTGTAATTCATTACATATCTACATGTGCCTGCACAGGTTTTATAAGGCTCCTACATGCATGTGTCCTTATCATAAGCCCTTTGGGTATTCCACTTGAAGAGTGATTCATTTTATAACCTTTTCGCAAGATAGTGATCAGCTTGGTATTAAAGTTTGCAGCATGCTGGGTTTTATTTTGTTCCAAAGCTTTTTCAGTCATGTGCTGATCCTGAAAGATACTGTCAAAGAGATTGTTCCGATGATCTTTAACGTTCTTCACGCTTGTCCCTCTGACATTATACGCCATTCTCTGTGCTCATATGCTATCAGGTCATGGCTTTAAGAAAAGGTTAGACAGCTAATTAATTATCTTGAATATACTAGTAGTTATGTTCAGGTGTATAACAACTGTTTTAGTTGACAGGCAAAATGCTTTGACAATTTGCCAGTGTCAACTATTTATAGGTCATTCAGCTATATTTTGTACATTGTATGTTACCTAACATGAAGCACGTCGGCAGAACGTACTGCGCCTGCGCGAAACCCGTAATGTATTTTACATAGCACTTCGGCAGAACGTCTCATATAAGGTCGAATTCGCGTATATAAGGGTGACATCCCGTCTGTAGTTTTCAAATGTTGTGTAGAAAAAGATATGTTCTGCAACAGGCAAAATTCTGATGCAACGTTGACCATAAATCCAGCAAAAATCCAGGTTTTGCGCAGGCGCAGTACGTTCTGCCGACGTGCTCTAACATGATAATGACATTCATTTGCATTATGTACCTAGCTGCATTGTATCTCTGTGAATGACAGTAAATTTGACATAAAATTTTAGTATTCATGAGTGTCTCTCTCTCTATTTATTTATATATATATATATATATATATATATATATATATATATATATATACATATATTTATATATGAAATCCAAACCATCTTTTCAGCACCAAGGCCAGCCTTTCACTGAGTTTCAGTGACAAGTCATCTATTTATCAGACTATTTCTATTTTTTTGCTGCCATTTGCTTTCTGGAATTGTTTAAAGATTCAAAAGAGTGTAAGTCCTTATTTTATTCCTAATGTTTTAACATGGAATATTTTTCCTAGGGATACTGTAAGATGAGAATCATACTGTCATATGCACCATCATGACTTCCCTCATCTGTGCTCACTCACTCACTCACTGGGTCGAGCTTCCCTCGGTTCCAATGACTTCTCTCCATCTCTTTCTATCCTTCATTTCTACCATCAGGGTTTTCCTGTCGAGCTGGGTGTCGTCCATTTATTGGTTAAGATAGTTTCTTGCTGGACGACCTCGATTTCTTTTTCCATGTATGGGTTCCCACAGTAATAACTGGTGTATGGTTTCATCCTCACTTCTGTAGCAGTGTCCGATGAATCTCAACCTTCGTTTTTTTATTGTTTCGCTCACTGTGGGTAGATTTTCATATAGTACACCATTTGGTATCTTTTGGTACCAGTGTACATTTTTGACAATCCTAAGCTTTTTGGTGTAGGTCCCGTTTAGTCTTTCTGTAGGGATTTAGTCAGGGTCCAACACTCTGCTCCGTACAGCAGTATACTCTCCATCTGTGCAGTGGTGCAACAACACACGATCAATGTCTGTGCAAAGTAATATAGAACTGCTGGCTCCACCACGGTAAACAAATGCCCCTGTAGTCTGGAAAGTTTGGTCTGTCCACTTGACCTCCGGCTGTTGCCCATCTGTGCGTAGCACGACGGCGCCGACTTCATCGGGGAGAAAACGACGGTCTCACCGCCTGTTAATATCGTCATTTTTCATGGACCAGACGGGATGTTCTGGAAATCCTTTCCCGTTTTTTCTAATATCAGATCTCCTTGGGCAGTATTTATGAAATTTATTTCACTGGTACCATATGTAGGTCTGACTGTTATTTTCACTTACCTCAAGCAACCTCTGTAAATAATAGTTGTTTCCTTGCAAGCTAGGTATATGACTAAACTATTCTAGCCTATATATCAGAAAGAACACTCTGGTCTAGACTGTATGTATATGATTTTATTCTCAGTTGTTTTGAATCACAAGGATTGAAAGCAGAACTAGATGTGCTTTTGAATTCTTTGTTCAGCATAATTGCTGTTTGTATAATAATACAGGTGTTATATAGCATGGTAGGATAGAAGATTTTGAGTGACAGTCCAATTTTTAATAACTCTCAAGAGGTGATATCACCTTTCTTCAGAAATGCATTATTCTTTGTTTGCAATGCCCTCAAGATTTATGATATGAATTTTCCACCATATTTTATTAGCACAACCAATATTAGAGGAAACTGGGGCATAAACAGAAAGGGGAAAATAACCTGAGCTGAAAACAAGCCCACACTGATAGTAGTCAAAAATGGCATTCAAGGCAGAGCTCTAAATATATTCTGTTTGATCATTTTATTCTTTTAGAGCAAACGGCCTATCTTGTGAGGAGTATCGATGAAGAGACTAATTATTAAAATTAGAAGGGAGTGTAATTAATGTTCTATTTTATTGGTAAAAATGAGGAGATAGGTAATGATATATTTGTCCTCGCCTCAGAATGATGAATGGAATACGTGCAGACCTAATAAATTCCGTGCACATTCTATGGAGGTGATAACTCATTCCCCATTTGGGAAACTTTTCTCCCAAGATGAATGAGGTTACTTTGTTTCTTCACACTGAATTGCTGACATGCATTCTGGATGTCATCCATTCTCATTTACTCCTGGTTAGGGGGATCATTACTGCGTTTCACCCTCCCGAAAAGTGCTGCCCAATGTTAGCACGCGCCGGCCCGGCGCGTGCCCTTTCGCCACCGATCGTGTCGCAGAGCCGGCGCCGGAGACGTGCTGGATGCCCAAATTTCCATTTGTTGTAATTTGAGAATTGATCTCGGTGGGTAATTTATTGGATGTCATTGATTTTGAGATTAGTTTCCCGGTCGGCCGGCCTCAGGTGGTGTAAAGGGTCAAGTTAGATCAGAGGTGTGAACAGGGCGTCGGTATGGAGCCAATATTGCCCAGATTTATGAGTTTCTCCACGAGTCTATTGAAGCGTTCCCCCAACTGGGCACATCCCTGCTACACAGCAAGTCCTAAACAGGATATGTGTAGGTAATCTTGTGTACAGTGTCCATTAGGGAAGCACGTCGGCAGAACGTACTGCGCCTGCGCAAAACCTGGATTTTCGCTGGATTTTTGGTCAACGTTGCATCAGAATGTTGCCTGTTGCAGACCATATCTTTTCTACACAACATTTGAAAGCTACAGACGGGATGTCACCCTTATATACGCGAATTCGACCTTATATGAGCCGTTCTGCCGAAGTGCTATGCACAATACATTACGGGTTTCACGCAGGCGCAGTACGTTCTGCCGACGTGCTCATTAGGGATGGGTACCAATTTGGCTGAACCAGTTTGGACCGGTACAACATGCGAAGAACCGGATCTGGTCTGGAGAAGAACTGTATTCAAGTTAGGGGCCTTTGCCTTTGATCTCACACATTTGCAGTTCAAACAGTGAACTGGATTATTCATTTTGGACTTCATGACAAGGCTCTGTCTGTGGTGCTGAAAGTGTGGTAACTGTTGTGTGGAGAAAACTTTTACAGTATGGTTCAATGATTCAAAAGATAGAAATATTATTTGCATAAGCATGTATTAAGCTTGTTAGATTGTTACTTGCTGTACATGTGTAATATACAGAACCCGAGGAACAATTTTTTTACTATGATCAACAGTGTATTTCACTGCCTTCTACATAATGATTATTCACATTATACTCTAATAACATGCCTCCACGGTTATAATATTAACATACAGGGCGCAAAATACTTTTTTCTGCATATCTGCACTGGTGCAGGTAACATTGAACCAGACCAATTTTACCTGCACCACTCAGTATCATTTAGAAAGTATGCACTATGGATCAAATTAAAAACTGTTCAGAAACCATTGCCATTATTTTTTTATAGGTGGCAACATTCAATGCAGCAAATAATTATAAAATTCCACATACACTTACATGTACATATAGACCCAGTACATGGACCAGTGCAGGCTAGGTGCAGATAGACATCAGAAATACCTGCACAGCTCCAGTTTTACCTGCACTTAAACCTGCATATGCTGGTGGTATTTCGAGTCCTGACTGTTACATACCATGACTGTATATATCTTCTTGTAATAAGATTGCATTACTTACAGCTAATACTTGTCATAGCCTACTAAAACTTAGCAGGAAAAGGGTTAAACAAAAACTTCTTAAATAAAAGTCCTGAGCCAGGAAATGGCCTTCCAAGTGCAGAGTTATTGAAAGTGTGCACTGTAATTGAAGTGTGTGCCGTGCAGGGGTCTATTTAGATGCTTATCGCTCTCCCAACTGTTTAACATGCAACAGGGTTCCTGTTGACAAATTGACCCAGAAGTGTGGTTCATCTACGGAAGTAGTGCTTATTGATGGATGCTGATGATATAGACCCACAAACACAACCTCCGGGGACGTTGTAATATAACTTCTGCACAGCTCATGTAGATCACGTCCCCTGGCATATAGGACAGGGCCAAAAGTCAAGGCACGGATGATGCCATTGATATACAGTATAATGTATGTATTTAGTTCAATCTGTGATCAGTCCCTGTCAATTGGATGTTTGCACACATTGTAACAGTATCGGGTGAACTACATGTATGCCATGGATGTTCTAGTGCATCAAAGTTACTATCTAGACTGTAGTTACTGTGTTATTGCTGTAAATAAATAAAAAGTAAATATGCCTGTTGCTCGTAAATATATGCTTGAATCATAAACATTTCATTTGAACAGCGGATATTCTAAAAGTGTTTTTCTTAGCAAATTTGCATGCTTCTACCATATGATATCTTATGGCAACTCATGGCACAGAGCAATCTTTGCTACACATATAGCAACTCTGCTTTCCTTCCTACCCAGTTTCCCTAAAGAAATTTCTTTCCAAATGTCTCATATTGTAACTTAAAATGTGCTTTGGGTGTCTAACTATAAACAATGACTGTGTGCCCTTCAAAGATAAAGCTGCCGGCAATGCAGAGTTGCTGCTCAGTCATCCAGAAGTCGCAATGTTGGCCTGCCCCCACCGTTTCAATTATTGTGTGAGAAAATTGGATTTCTATCTGTGCAATCTTGCCAGCCGAGAGGAATTTACTCTGGGAAAGTTTAATCTGTTCGCAGCACAACTTGTAAGAGGTTGGGGGCTGGATTGGGGCAGAAGAGTGATTGTATTTGACCTTGGGGGAAATACAGATGTAGTGCCGTTTACACCTTATAACGTTACAAGTCAGGAAGTCTTTACAGAAGGTCAGGAAGGGTTGGACGAGGGGATATACATGGATTTTGGTGTATAAACGAAACACTGGTTTCTCTATAAGTGACTTGAACATGAATTTTTAAAACACATTAGATGTAATACCAAATTTTTAAACATATTACATAATACGTAATACCAAATAAGCTAACATTACACAAAGTTGAAAAACTGAAGAATGCAAAATTCAAGATACTCCTCGAAAGTCTATAGCTACATACCTTCACAACTGACAAAATTATTATATTACACTGAACGACTTGTCAGATCTAACCTTTGCACATTTAATTGCATCGTAAAGCTATCTATTAACGATGCCCATACTGTACTTGGTAGCAGCAAGTTCCCTTCTATGATTCTAAGAAAAATTAATTTTTGAACACCTCAATCCTTGGTTGCAAACACTCAGTACTTGAAGGTGTTTCTTCACTAAGATGACAATCCTGTTCCTCTGTGTTTGTGCAGAAAAAGATCGGAGTGTTCAAGCCGAAGAATGAGGAACCATACGGCCACCTGAACCCCAAGTGGACCAAGTGGATGCAGAAGATCTGCTGTCCGTGCTGTTTTGGGCGCAGCTGCCTGGTGCTGAACCAGGGGTACCTGTCAGAGGCCGGCGCCAGTCTGGTCGACCTCAAGCTACAGCTGAATGTTGTTCCCAAAACTAGGGTAGGTATAACTATAACTAAGCAAGCCTTTTGGAACAGCAGTGATAGCAATGTACCAGTATTTCACTGGTCATCTCTTTCATATCAGTACTAACACAGCAACCCTTACATAACCACAGACATGAAAAAAAGTTACATGAACTGTTTCTCTTCCAAATCATTTCTTTTTCTCCTTTAACTCTCATTAAGTTCCATTCTTGGTACATTAAATGGACTGATTTCAGTGACTGCAGCTGTTGAGTACATGTATCTGAAAGTTTCTGTGTGCAGCATACATGTATCTCTTGTTTATGGATAATGATTCAGGCTTGTCCAAGTTGATGTTTTGATCAGTGCAAATACTTTCAGTGACCGAAACGTCGGCTGAATAAAACACTTGGTTGTGTAGAAAGAGTTTCTTTATTCAGTGACTTACCAACCTGATGAAACTATTCACGGATTTCAGTGATATAGTTGATATTGAGTTTTGATGTTTGTGTTATGATAGATCTGTTCTATTTCTAGTAACTCTCAATTCAAGAGAGTGTGCATTGATAATCAGATCAGTCATTGTTACCTGATTGCCATGTGTCCAAGATACTTCAATCCCTGTACATTGTCTCATCTCCGCAGCTGGTATAGATCCATAAGACCCTACCATGATTGTCTCGACTATTGATTATGATGGGCTACAGATTTTTCTCCACTAGTACTCCGATTCATCTCATACTGATAAGAGAAAGTTTGGCCCTCCTGCCTGCCGTTACCTTCCACTGGACAGATGTAATCTGGAGGATTAATTGCTCGCAGGAGATACCTTATTCCTCTCCCTTACTTCTAAGCCCTGCTGTAAATCTCATTCATGTTGATCTTAACTATCCTCTATCTCCGCATTCATCAAGCAAGGCTCCACCAAAATTCCACATTTTCATCCCCCTGTAAGATTGATGCCGATTGGCCCGAGTAAGCACGTTATCAATCACGGCGGGAACCACGTCCTGTCCCTTCGGCGTAAGGAGGGTTTGATCACGCTTTTTCATCTTGCTTTCGTTGGCTGGATGGAGACGTGGCATTTGTCACTAGACAAGCAATTGCATGGGAAGCTTCCTCTTATACATCATTGTGTTCGATAAGGTAGCATTTGAAGAAAATAGTTCCAACAAGGAAACAGTGCATTCATCTTACACTGATATCTGTGACTTGATTTCCTCTCGGCCTTAATAAGATCCATTAAACATCGTAGTGAATTGGAGCAGAAGTGCCAAGTTACAGCGAGGAAAGTTTTCTTGGGGTACAACATTCATATGAGGCTCAGTTCAGTTCAGTTAGAAGGGCTGTTTAAGAGAAAAAGTTGAACTGGGACAAAGGAGATATGAATCAAGGTAGGGCATGGTTGGAGAAATGATACAGGATTAGTAGATACAAGGTGACACAATGTTAAAATTCCTGCTCAGTTTCTGTTGATTTTCATGTAATTTGTATTGCTTGACAGCCACCAGTACCAAAATGCATAGATCAACATACATGTAGCCTACATTACTTTCCATGAATCTATCAACTTTCTCAAGCAAGTAAAGGAATTTACTAAATAATAAACACAGGGTTGCACAGATCTATTTGCATATGGATATTATGGTAAGACCCATGCATGGAGATATGCAAAAGATTTGCAACTTGTTGCAATTAACTCACAATACCAGCCTGATTAGCTTTGAAAGCCATCAACACGTTGCCCATTAGCCCATGTCTCAGTCGATCAATTGGTGGAATTGATTGCCAAGTGTATGTCTGTCAAAGTAATGAAATGGCGAATCGGTGATGTGCAGTAGTCCTGTCAGTCAAACTGTCGCCGCTGTCAGAGATAGGATCATCAACTGTTCAGTAATCAGACCTGGTTCTAGGCAGCCTGAAATTTTTTTCCGTCATCTCAATTTTGTTGGATGTAACATCATGTCATGTGGCCAAGGTGTGAAGCGCAACAACCCTAGGGGGCCCTGGGTTTTGAAATCTTAACCCTCTGAAGTATTTCCTGCATTTTAAGGGGCAAATTTTGCAATTGATTTTTGTCTATCAAAGATGACGGATTGGTAAAGATTCTTGTCGGTCATGAGTGGCAAAATTTCGTCAAATGGCGGAAAGGCACGTGCTGGCTAGAACACTAAATAAGACTCAAAAATTGGAAAAGGGCACCTATTACCACCTGTCTTTAACTGCAAATTTGTATATGTCCTTTGTACAATGTATCTTATGATCCAATATTAACTGCAAGCTGAATACAAACCCATAATTCTAAAGGAAATTATTGACATAAAAACCTGTAACAAATGGTGTCTCTATTGTAAAACCAACCTTATTCTACCACCAACATTATTCATGTCACGATGTGTTATATCCCTAACGATGAACAATAGTTGTACTCTAATCATAAAACCCTGATGTACTTCCTCAAATGAAGCTCAATTTCTAATAATTTGATACACAGTAGATCCTTGATGAAGGCATAATCAATGAGAGTCTTCACAACCTCTTCCAATTGCGCACAATGTGCATGTGACGCCACGTCGATACGGAAATGTATTCACCTTCCCTGCCATGTCCACTGGGAAAGGAAGTACGATATTCGATCCGAAGCAAAGTCGAGAAATTGACTTTAAAATCTGATAATCAGATTTCTCGTCGTGCCAGTAGGTTACATGAATTGTATTTTTGGGAAGTTGACTAGTTTCAGTATTTAATCTTCATCTTGCCATGGGTCCAACTAACGTCTGCAACCAAATGTGAGTGGAATGTAGCAGAAGTCGGTAGTGTGAGGTGCAAAATAGTGTTCAAGCCAGGGTAGGTTTGGTCACCTTTGCACAGGGACTTTGTAAAAAATCATATAGCTTTTAACAGTTTCTGTTGCAGACATACATGTATGTTATCTTACGTTTCTACCCCAGATCTCATAAAGAGGAACGGTAAGCCTTATAATCCTGACCTGTAAATATTCTTCTGCAAATGTAAGTTGTAAGTTCTGCTGCAGTGCTAAGGAATGCTGCCAGGAGGCCCAAAATCGACATTGACCTTTGTCTTCCCAAGACCTACCCACATACCAAATATCATCACGATCCATCCAGAACTTTTTAAGCTATGCGAACCACAAATATCCAGAAACACACACAGTCACCCACCCACACAAAACAATTATATAGCAGTCCTCCATCTTTATGGGGGCAACTAGTAGTAACTAACTCATCCTTGTGAGCATACAGACACTCAAGTCATACCTGCAGATATTGGCTTTAAGGAAAGATTAACAAAGTCTTTTTCTGTGCGTTGATTGCACACAGGTGGTCAAACTGGCCAGCGAGACATTCAATTACAACGCCGCTGACCGAGCAATTTCCCGGACAAAGAAATCCCTCTCGGAGCGCTTCCCAGACAAGATTGGGCGACACATCCACAGAGTCGGCCTGCCCCCCAAGGTAAGGTAATCTGGGTCTTAGGGAAGGTCGTTATGGTCAGAACAACATATTGGGTCTAAAGGACTTCACAGTGAGGTAGATTTAACCATGAGCACTCCAACTTACCACCAGTGCAGAGGTACAGGTTTGGTGCTGTATGGTGCCCGTAGGCTGCTAAAGGTTAATCTCAAACCATGGCAAGGGGGAGCTCTTCTATGGGACAAATAAAACTGTGCATTTTAACATTGTCAATAGTGATGGTCACAAACAATACTCATGTTTGTATCTTACTTTGCTTCATTGTATGTTTCTTTTCTTACTGTTATACCTATTACACATACCAGTATACTGCCCTCAGAGCTTGGTCTTTTTCTTTCAGTAATTAAATTCAATCCTTGCTGGCAGGATAGACTGAAGACAAACTATGAAAACTGGGTGATTCTGTCAGATGTTACAAACAGGCCATTTTAAAACCATTATGCATAATGATGTTTGAATCGACTGGAGTGACCTATAATGAGCTTAATGTATTCTCCCACCACCCCTTCATTAGTACACATGTGCAAAGTAATTAGGTAAACATTGATTTTCTAATGAAAATCTCCATTAGTTATCTTCTCTCTTTCCTGGGAAACTTTTGTGGCAGCTGCCGTAACCTTTGGTAACCTGGAATCATCGCGAGTGGCTTAAGAGCCTAGGAGAGGGGAGGTGGATTGCGTGGGCTATAACTGCAGGCAGCCAGTGTTGGGGAGATTTAGTTTAATGACTTTTGGGATAAGCCGTATGATCAGTCAGCTGGAGCGTAATTGTAGCCCAGGGAAGGACAGGGCTGCTTTGATAAGGCATGGGAGAGATAGGATACAAGCCGGGGATGAGTCGGGAAGTCGGATGTTTCTGCAAAACAGTTGGAGTAGATGAGGGAAATGATACAGTCTCTGAAATTCATTTATGATCACGGGGACTGCATTTCGCAGTAGGAGGTTTGTGCGGTGTTTGAAGTTCAAGGATGAAACAGTTCTGTAGCGCAGTAGAAATACAAAACACATATTCGCGATGTCATGACTTTGCGGTAAGAGGTCACTGCAAAAATAAAACCACTGCGAACATTTCAAGATTTCCAGTCCTTGAAAAAATGAATCTACAGCGTTTTCCGTCTTGGACAAATCCAAACAAATACCATTTTCTGAAATGTTTGTGTGTTGAAACAATTTTTGGCCACTTGATAAATTGTGTAGGGGTTACTAACCTAATAGTTGACAAATGGGAACAGTAGGCCCATGAATCTGAGTGCCCTGCGCATGGCTGGACCGTAATGCCCAGGTTGGTCAGCCTTATTCCCACATACATCATTTCCCCGCCAAGTTGAGGTCCCGCAGTGGCAGCTGCTGGTCTCCACTGGAACTGGCTTATCTGTGGAGCCCATCATATTTCTGGAGCTGTCAACAGGCAATTTTACCACAGCAGCTATGATGGGTGGAGGGTCCATCATGGCATGTGTTGTGTCAGCAAAGGTGCGAGGCCAAGCAAGATTTAAATCTCACCGTGGAACTTCATGGTCATTTGATGACCACTGTCTTCATAGAATAGAACACATAATAACATTAGCTTCAAATTTTCTAGTTTTGTACCACTCCCATGTAGATTTCCGTAGTTAAACGAAAATGATTCACTAGGAAATATGTATAATTTTATCTTCCAGTTCTGTATACAAAATACATTTTTGTTTTTCCGAAAGCTAGATTATGAAGGTATGGGAAACTATTTTTAAAAAGGTGGTCACCCTCTGTCCAATCCCTTTTTTTCCAAATAGCCTGTACATGTACTTGACAGTTTTTGTGTCCTTTTTTTATGTCTCCCTGCTTGTAGGTGGGGTCTTTCCAAATGTATGTGGAAGGGTACAGAGATGCGTACTACTGGTTAGGGAAGTTTGAGACAGAACCGCTCCCTGAGCCTATCAGCACTCAGTTCCAGTTCCAGTTTGAGAGACTGGTGGTGTTAGACTACATCATCAGAAACACAGGTGAGTCTTCTCCACACTTATCAGTATGTTTTCTGTGTTCTAGAGCCTAACCAAAATGCTTAGAACTGTTAAAAATGTATACTGGTATCAAAGGACAGAAGAAACCTGATGGTAGAGATGGAAGATAGGAAGAGATGGAGAACAGTCGTTGGAACCGAGGGAATCTCGACTGAGTGAGTGAGTGAGTGAGTGAGTGAGGGAATCTCGACTTAGTGAGTGAGTGAGTGAGTGAGTGAGTGAGTGAGTGAGTGAGTGAGTGAGTGGAAATAGATATTAAATGCCAATTTATTTCCCAAGGGCCTACCAGGGATTCCAACCCTAAACCTTCAGATTCTGCTCTACATCAACAATCCTATCCACAAGACCACATTGACACACAATGTATGAATATTATTGTTCAAGCAAGATATTATGTTGCAAGTACATGTACAAGTAAATGTAGGTACGCATTGAGTTATGCTGAAACAATATGATCGGTGGCTGTCTCTGGCGTAAAAATCAAATTACACTCATCAAACTCCTGGAGTAAAAATGTTTAGAAGTAGCCACATTGACATATTCAGCTCTCCGCTGCCGACAGTAAAGAAAGCCTCTGTGACACAGGATTTTAAAGTCTCCTGTAAGCATCTCCGTGGGACTGGAATTTTCTCATTATCATGCAGGCGGCTTCACCACGGGCTTGTCACCATGCAGTAATTTCCCTCAAATTAATTGTGTCTCGGTCGCTCGTCAATTTCCCATTGACCTCCCCCCTGATTGGGGTTATGTGTCATCAGAACTTCTGATTCAAACTCCCCCAGCAATTGTTTGTCAATGAAACCTGATTGGTGGTTTGGATTCACCGCGCATCGTCACTGTCTTGATGTGTGAGGGTGGAGGCCGTGAGGAAAATCCCAAAGGAAGCTAAAGGCTGGGGCTTATGGTAATGACAGACTGCTCACTATGGAATCGCCTACTTTTGATGGATGTGCCAATTTATTAGTGACCCTTGTCGTGGTCGGGTAACTATCGCCACATATAGGATTTATTAGCGATGTACAGAATGGAACGGTTTGTCAGGCCGCACTTCATTTCTGTAAAAAGAGCGAGCTGCTCTTTGTCCGTCGACCCATCCACATATTAGCAGTGACCTCTGGTGGGCCTGTGTCAACTCTGCGTTTGTCACTGTCCTGTTTGTGTTCGGGATAGGGGTAGCCACATTGTTACAATACTGGATGCCCCATAGGAAACAATTTGCAAATTCCAATCAGTAAACCTTACTAAAATGTAATCAATCCTTGTTGACATTAACTCATAATCTTAAAAGTCATCTATTTTCCTTAAACATTGGAGTAAGTACATTGTACATCCAATGCTTGTTTAGAGTGCTGATAATTGAAACTCTGCATGTATGGACTGACTTGTAAAAATAAGTAATGTGAACAACACTCTGCTGCACAAGTTGATGTGATTAAGATAGGCAAATGAGCATCTCCTGTCGCCTTGACCCTATGTGCTGCTCCATACATCACACAGTACTAACAAGAAATCATTTTCAAACCTCACCACTTGGAAATATCACCCAGTACAGAAACCAGTGTCATGCTCATGCAGTCCCCTGCTTCCTGAATTCCTCTAGATACCCACTCACTTTCCCCCAGGCTGTGTGTGCCAGGTGACCATTTAGACTTGACCTCTAGCTCCCTGTCAATCAGCGGAAACCACCAAACTTCATGTAAAACTCTTTGGAATGGCATTATCTACATGTAAAAAGTCCAGATTTAAAAGACAAGATAATCATATTCACAAAATGCAGTTGATACTGTCTTCCCTTTATGGTTCTGATGTCTGCTGTCAAGATCAACGTCACAAGCTACCCAATATCATCATTTTCAAAATGACATGGAACTTTTATCCAGATGTTTGCCATGGGCAAACTTTTTGACATACTCAGACTTCAAACAGTAAAGTGTTGTTTGATGCATCTCTCATTTGCCACAGGACATACGAGTGCTGGCCTAACTTGTCAGAATGAAATGTAGAAAAGCTCTGTAACTCCGCATCATTTCTTTGTTGCATTTCTCTTTCGCCACAGGACATGCTACTGTTGGCCTAACTTGTCGAAACGAAATATAGAACAGCTCAGTAACTCTATACCATTTCTTTCCTGGGGAAATACTTTGTTATTCAAAGTACATGTTGTATCACAATTCATTGAAATGATGACAGTAGGCTTCCTTGACATTGTAGTTGCAAGCAAAACTTTTTTTTATTATCATAACCTGCATGTAGCCTGTCATTTATGACAAAAACTCACAGCACAAGTGTACATATTAGGGGTTTGAGTTTGGATGGTATTCCTTGGCTGCCATTTCATAAAGGTGCATCCTCTGTTAGATAGTACAAAGGTTAATGATAAGTCTAATTTTTTTTCCATTAAATTTCTTTAAGCACGAGAGGGAGTTTTGCATTTCTGATAAATAAACCCATTGACTCTGTTACTTTAACCCAAACTCCTGGAATATGTTGCTATTAGCATGGTGGATCAGTAATGTGCATAGGTCAGTGAAAAGGTTGAGGGGTCAGGCAGTAGGTTGATGTAGGTGAGAAGTAATTTTGCTCCAGTATATTGCCTTGTCGTGTTTGTTCAAGCTTAACGGTCTGTAGGGTGTGTGGGAGATGTATTCCAGAAGAAACCGGAAATTTAAAAACATTTTGTTAATTTCAGAGAAATTATTATCTTAAGGCCACACCAATTTAATTTGTTGCTTCTCGGATTCGCCTCTTCATTTTTTTCTGATTTGCAAAAAAAAAAAAATTTCTGGTTCTAAATCAACTAAAAAATGCTCATAGTTTTCCTCCAACAGTTGAAGGAAAGTCCTTTTCTTCCTAGTTGTTACAGTTGTTACATCTACCAATGCAGTGGTTTGATTAAAAGTTCAAAATTCATTGTCTAAATTTTGGCCCAGTCTTTTGTGTTGACTTCATGGCACCTATTCTAGCATTTGGGCCTGTTTTTATTTTTATTTTTTTTCGCCCTGTCGCTTCATATTTTTTCTGAAAAAATCCGAGAAGCAACAAATAAAATTGGTGTGGCCTAAGTATGCACCTTTCTTTGAGGTTGACAGCCAAAGGGATAGTTTGTATGTGGAGGTGGTCTAGAATACAATGACTGTCAATGAGTACCAAAACTGGAATGCAACATCTGTGGTAATGTCAGAATTCATACTGTTACCTCCGTATGTTAATGACATGGATTGCACGGATACATTCAATGTTTTGCATTTAACTGATTATTGGAGTAATATAGCAGCTTTTTATGTGACTTCTCAATCCATTTGTAATTGTAATCATGATCATAATAACCAGATCAAACATCAGAAGATCAATTGCAAGAAAGTGCTGTCACATTTAGGATGTCATTGGCTGCAATAGATTTGATTTAATCAAGACTTGTATTGCTCAGATGTAGAACAAAAATAGATATATAAAGCAGCACTACTAGAGAGGCTAAAGATTTATTCTGTTTCTCTGCAATGAAAAAGAAAGCGGAAAAACATCTTGAACGGTAACACCTTAACAGCTTTTCTAACAAAAATGGATTCTAGGTAAAGTACACCTACATTTTGTAGTAAGGAGGATGAGCCACCAAGCACAATAAAACTGCATCAGTTGTCTCTGTTAGAGGAAAAGTGATTTAAAGAGCTTGTTGGGATGTAGTTATCCCAAGGGGCCTAATCAAAAGGGAAGAATGAGCAGATTTTATATCAGTGGTAGGATATAAAGAAAACAAACTCATGTATAATAAAACAGCAAGTAACTTGCTGTTTTATTATGAGTTTGTCCAATTATAGGAAGGCGATAATAGATCTTTGTATTTATAGGCCCTGCCAATTTATTCCTTTGGTTCTTTTTTTATTTTTATTTTTTAGAATTGAATCCGTCAAACAGCAGGCACACTCACAATCAACATGTTATAACCCTTTACTTGTATCCATAGGGCTCACTTTATTTCTCTTTGAAATTCCTGAGATGCCTTTTAAGTTTAATATATATTCAATCCTGTAGGTGCCAATTTCTGGCATGTAGAAAACATTTAATAGCAAAGTATCGGAGTACTTTTGCTTCCATTCTTGTTAAAGGCTTGGTCACACGCATCGTTCAATCATTCTACAATTGCAGACTGACATTCTTGGGGTTGTCCTAAAAAATTCAGCGCTGCCTTAGATCCTTGTCGGCAGTTGGTTCTGTCGCAGCCTGCTTGAAAATACTGCGACATCAAATTCGTACGATGACCTACGATGAATGTGGCCACGCCATAAGTTAACATGGCTACTCCTGCTGTGCCTCCTCCTTACGCCATATCCAAATAATGGGTCTCACCATCCTGGCCCTGTCAGATATGGCCCAAATGGTAAATGCACTCTGCTGTCAATACCCCTTACCTACGGGGACTACAACAAGTGGGTAATACCCAGGCAATGAGCTGGCACTGATGGAAGAATCCAAGATAAAATAGGGGCCGATTGATCTTCATAGAGAATGGGGTAGAGCCAGAGAAATCGCTATGTCTCTAACTTGTATACAACACTGTGATTAAAAAACAACTTTCTCAACATGTCGTTCCTAAAATTTGAAAATAAATTTCTTATAAATGCAATGTAGTTGAATGTGTTGAATTGTGAAATGTGTTTATTTGACTTTATTTGTATACAGACAGAGGTAATGACAACTGGCTGATCAAGTATGATGTTGAAGAAGGAGAAAAGCCTGAAACTCCCGTAAGTTGGACCAGCATTTTGTTTTCATCTCTTATAATATTATATTAGCAGTGGTGAGTACTTGTTTGCCTTTTCTCTGTCAACATTTGCTTATTTATTGTTTGTATTATGGTGTTTATGTTCTGATAAAGATCACGCTTCAATAACTGTGTGAACAGATGTTCATACATGTAAATTTACATTACTAGCATTTGCTTTTCCATAACTTCCTCTGACCTTTTTAAAAAATTTTTCTGATTGTATTTTTGTAAGACATACCACTTTAATGCTGTCCTTTCCCTCTTCTTGCCCATAATCATCTGCCAGGCAAGCTACAGTGTAGAAAACTTAGTTGTATATTCTATTCACATTGTGTGTTGATAGGAGCGAGATTGGACCATGGTGGAACAGCCCAAAATCAAGATTGCTGCTATTGACAACGGCCTGGCCTTCCCCTTCAAGCACCCTGACTCATGGAGAGCATGTAAGTAAGAAGAAACACACATATAGGAGGGCCTGCATGGGGGGGTCCCGACAACGCTCTACGCTAAATTCTGAGAGCCGGCTACGTATTACGCTGAATTCAAGAAGCCTCCCCCATTACGCTTTACGATAAATTCTGGGTAGCTACAACGCATTACGTGAAATAAAACGGCGAATTACGCTCTACGCAAAATGCACCGATTACGCTCTACGTTGAATTAGAGCGGCCCGTCTACGCTCTATGTAGAATTAAAATGGCCGATTACGCTCTACGGAAAAAGGCATGCGGGCCCCCATATAGCATGCTGAATTACCAGTACATGTATCTCTTTACTAGTGTAGGTCTGATACCCTTATCATATAGCTTTTGTTTCTCTGTTTGATGTCCAATATTACTAATATTAGCCTGACTAAATCGCGCTCCTGGTGGCCGGCCTGCCCGACGGTTGCCGCCCCCTTTGGGGTGGGGGTCATGGCAGCAAGAGCTTGTGTAAACACAGGCTAGTCCAATATATATTGCCAAAAATCATTATAGTTTCATCGTATGCTATCTGGAAACCATACATATTTGTGCTTCAAAACTGTTTCTTGGAAACCTCTGACGTTTTGTTTGAGTTTAAAAGTTCAAACATTCAGGGCAATGAATATACCAGTAATATACTGTATGAACATTGCAGTAAAGGTTCAAATGTTTCCTTACAGACCCGTACTACTGGGCATGGCTGCCGCAGGCCAAGCATCCCTTCTCCACCGAGATCAAAGACCTGATCCTCCCACAGCTGTCAGACATGAACTTTGTGCAGGAGCTGTGCGAGGACCTGTATGAGCTGTTCAGGGTAAGAAGGACCCCTAGCAGAATTGGGCTGCAGTGCAACGATAAAACTTCTGATATAACAGTGTTTGTTGAATGATAAGAGTTGTTATAAAGCTATCAATGTCACTTTGTTCTAGCTAGTTTTTTTTAGCTTGTAATGCTTTAGTCTTGTTAGCTTTGATTTTTTTTTCAATTCAAGGAAATAAAACTTCCATGTTAACGTAGCAGGACTAGGGAAAATTGCATCAATCAATTTCTGCATTGTATAACCAAGAGAACTTCTTTTTTCCATCACAGAAAGACAAGGGGTTTGACAAGAGTAAGTTTGAGAAGCAGATGTCAGTCATGAGAGGACAGGTAAGCTCTCTTCCCTCAAACTTGAGAACATGAATGTTCAAAGGAAATTTTAAAATGAATGATCTCATCCCTTTATCATAGCTTGCATGTTACAATTCCATACAACATGTATTTTTATTGTACTTACCTAATGTGTCTAAGAAAAATTTTATCCATATATTCCTTTTAGATATTTGTAATAGTAATTTGTATTTAGATGTTTGTATTAGACGGTTTGTATTTCCTGTTCAATTCAGTGCGCTGGCCGTCGCGCGCACTGCGAGGCTGTACATTTTTTTAATGAGAAATAAACCAATCACTACCACTACTTTTTTTCTTCCATAGATTTTGAACCTGACCCAGGCTCTGCGTGACGGGAAGAGCCCGCTCCAGCTGGTACAGATGCCGCTGGTCATCGTGGAGAGGGGCAAGCCTGGGAGCGGGCCGTTTGCAGAGAGAGTCAAGACAATTGGAGACACCTTCACTCAGAGCTTCCAGGAGCGAAGACCCTTCTTCTCCTGGTGTTAGACTGTCCCACTATTTATAACATGTTAGTGATTCTGTGTTAAATACACGAAAGTCTGGTTACTAGTCATCTGTAGATTGGAGCAGCTCAAATCTTGAAGTGTTATGACTATGATCTTGATCTTG
Organism: Branchiostoma floridae x Branchiostoma japonicum; assembly: GCA_013266295.2. Taxonomy (NCBI): domain Eukaryota; kingdom Metazoa; phylum Chordata; class Leptocardii; order Amphioxiformes; family Branchiostomatidae; genus Branchiostoma; species Branchiostoma floridae x Branchiostoma japonicum. The sequence goes on along the minus strand of CM023824.1, from coordinate 19,897,519 downwards.
AAAAGGTACTGTGTAACACCCCTCAGTTGGGGTAAGATACACCAACACTTAGTCTACATGCGTACACTTCTGCTGTGTCTATTTAGACATAGTACACTTTTAAATTGGTGACTGACTAGTCAGAACTTTTTGTTGCAAATACGGAAATATGTATGTAGGACAGCTTTGGCAAGCAACCATACTGTTTGAAAACTTCACTGTGGTTGTCTTCTTCACATCCGTTTCAAATGTTCCATGGGAGAACAAATGATGGCTATGAATTGCAGGAAAAGGTTGTTATCAATGACAGAATGAGGGGAAGTCTTATCCAGTTTCCTGCGAACGTATGTTCTGAAAAATGCCCTTCAGAATGTGTGACGCCAAAAGAGGCCTTGCTAGGATTGTCCAGAGATTTTGTACTGTAGTATGTAAATTGTAGAGGTATTACAGTAGCAAGGGTAGAATGTAGAATGTGCAATGATATCATGGAAGCCACTCTGAACTGCAAAAAAATTCTTCTGTCAGTCAAAACTACAATATTTTAATTGTGTAGTGTTAGTGTGAAATATATGAAACTTTAGCTGCTGAAAAGAATACCTCAATTTTGCTTTTCTGTCAGTATTATGCATTAGCAATGAAGAAACAAGGAGAGTGCAAAAGGGTATTTGGTATTTTTCTTCTCGTTATGTTTAGTTTTGCATACAACCTCATTCAATATATATATCTCTTAGTAAATTGATTGAATGTAAAATAATTTCCTTTCCAATCAGGTCCTTTTACACATGTTTCATATATAGAGTGGTGTTACCAAAATCCAACCCTTCTGATGATAGTGGGACCAGGGCACTGTATTCATCTCACTAAGACTTTCTTGATCCCTTGGTAAATAATAATGTATCTCACAGTACCTGCTTTTGATATTACACATACATGTACTAGATGTTGTACTGAGGTTCGTATGGCAGGGTTAATATGTCGTTGTAGGCACCAATTTCCTCTTTTGTTTCAAGAGAACACTGGGTATTGATGATATTAAAGCATGTATCTAATTACATGCGTTGGAATGCTGCATGTAGTTGTATAGAGTATACTGTGAGTGCAATAACTGAGGAATAGGGCTACAAATACTCATGAATTTGTACTGAAGACAATATTGAATTTGTTGGATAATAAGTAAAGAGACTCATTGCTATGGTGAATTTTTAAAGTTTTTGTTCTCAATATCATGTATTATCCTTGAAGTATATATTCTGAGGTAGAAGAGGTTTCTGATGGTGTGTACAGATTATTTTGTAATTAGTATTTGTATGTAAATATGAGGAGAATCATTTAAAGCTGAACCAGGAAGGATCATATAGGGAGAGGGATAGCCCTATTTTCAGACACCCCTAAGTTCCAATGCCCCTGTGTTCTGATGCCCCTATGTTCTGACACCCCTACATCAGACATAGGGTTAGGGTTGTCAGAACATAGGTTGAGTTTTTGGAACATAAAGACTGTTGGAACGTAGGGGTGTAACTCATTGGTGCAAAATTTAAGTTCAGATCATCATTTTGTTCTTACATAAATCAATTATTCTCTGGGCACAGAATGTTTCCCTTTTGTCATGCACACACACACACACATGCTCACACACACACACACACACACACACACACACACACATGCTCACACAAACACACACACACATGCTCACACACGCTCACACACTAGCCTTCCTGGTCCAACCTTTGAATGTAGTCTGCAAAGAATTATATTCAATTTGTTGCTTTGCTATGGTGTGTGTCATGCAATAACAGGAAGTAGACATGAAGTACTGGTTTTTATGAATTGTAATATGTCAGGATTGAATAAATCAGCCCTAATGTTACATGCAGTTCTCATTTGGCTTCCACTTCTTATGCAAGGTTTGAGCTTACACTTTCCAGAAAAGTTGAATTCGTGATCTCATGCTTGAGCCTCCTTGATGCTTACGGAAACAATTTTGTACAAGCGCTGCTATGTAGGCATGCTGGACCACTGTGACAGACTAACACCAATATGGTCTGAATTTCTGTGGGCGAAACTCAGTTTTTGTTGTGCATACATTTATGTACAGATGGTGCAAATTTGATAGTTTTTGTTGTGCATACATTTATTTACAGAAGGTGCAAATCTAATACAGTAGGATTTTTTGCTTCTATGTATATAGGGAGATAAAGTCATTTTAGAAATTATGTCAAAGTTCTCTTCTGCCCAGTTCAGACTCCCTGTCAATCAGTGAACACACACTGCCTGTATCTGTTACAACTAAGTTGAAATAAATGATTTTAAACTATCCTCAAAGATATGCCGAATACTCAATGACAGTGGGCGTACATGTGTGACGCTTGAAGCTGTATTTCATCATAATAATGGCCTCCTTGCCTCTCAGTAGACGACTAGGTTTGGTCCCTTGAGGTCATGGCATCTTTGGTGGCCGAACAAGCCAAACCATGAGTGGCAGACTCCATGTTGTGCAAATGAATGTATTTACTCACGTTGTCTTTTGAAAAAAAAATACAGCCGAAGTATGAGAAATAAGATAATCATCACGATTTGGATTTGGAGAATTCGAACTTTAAGTAATTGTTCTTCGTCACCGAACCGTGTCTTGGTTGAGGCAGGGCCACGAGTCACAGATGCGTTCCCAATGACATCCTGGGAAATGCTTGACGATGTCGTATCTTCCCTATCCTTACCCTGTGTTTGCAGGCCAGATGAATTGGCAGTTGTAGAGGCCAGCTTTTCAGCTCCGCATCCTGACAGGTGCCATTGTGGAACCGTCACCAGGGGGTGCCCTGCCATGTGAGTAGGTTGGGCGCAGAGAAAAGTGTCTGTACTGAAGGGACCGAGTATGCAGAACTCACACAGCAGACAGGGCACCGGAGCAAGCCTAGCGGAGCCCTTCAGACATTTTAGCTTGGTGATTAACCACGACATTGTACAGTCACAGTTGATGGGATTGTCCCCGATGCGTGCGGCGCTCACCGAGGGATATCCAAGCTGGTGAAGAGAGAAGGACGCTAGTCTGTTATGTGACAAATAAACATACTTAAGTTTTGGTACGTGTTTCATGGCGACACCCAAGTTCACGCTCGTTATTCTGTTGTGGTCTAAGAAGAGGTATTGTAGAGCTGGAAAGTTGCGAAGTGCAAGCCAGTCAACAGTTTCAATGCGATTCCATCTCGCGTTTAGTGTGACAAGATACTCCAGTACCGGGACCTTTGTCAGATTCCTGATGAGATTATACGGCATAGCCAGGCTGGTTGTGTTAGATGGTAGGTCTTCAGGGAAACCCGTCAGCTTGTTGTAGTAACAGCTGATATGAAGCTGTGCAGTCGACGTGCCTTCTGGTTGGTACAAGACGCGACAACCTTGGGACAAGCCGTAACCTTCCGTACAGGCAAACAACCAGGACAGGACGAGAAAAACTAAGAACTGCTTCTTCTTGTTTCGCTTTTGCACCTGGAGTCTTTCATAGGCGATGGCCATGGCGGTTTCAACCTCTACTTGCATATATCTATGGAGATGCACCAGACTACTGCACTGGGTTTGTCCGGTTGGGAAGTAGACTCACTTGCACCTTCTCTCCGGATTATCTTTTTCTCTACCTGTACAATAAGCAACAACACGTTAGTACGAAGACACAGTAGTAGTGTTAAACCATTTTTCAAACTCAGAAAAGATACAGAGCCTGTAACTGTTACTGCGACCTTTCTGAGAAAAACTGACGCAAAATTTAAAAGAAATACTACTACTGGTAACAAGACTTATGTTTTTTTCAGTGTTTTTGGTGTGAAGGGCAGACAGGAGATTGTATTGCTGGTTGTAATCATCCTCCTTCCCAAGGCCACCCCTATAACGTTACGTCTTTCCCAGGGCCTCTTTGTAAGGAAAATTGTTGAAATATGACCTGGCCAGATTTAGACAGGTGTTTTAGCAATGTAGCCACGTTTTCAGGATACTCTGCCAACTTGTACATGTCATAATCCGTATAAATGATGACTAGTGTTACGGTAGTAAAGCTATTTTGAATGAAAAAAGAAGATAAAGGAGGAAGAAAATGTTGGCATAACAAACCTGAATCCTCTCTTTCTGGTCATATAAACCAATGATAACGTTCTTGTACACGCCTGCTAATCACCAGTTTAACCGTCCCACATGTGAGGGACTTGAGTCCTTCCGACTTGACGCTACAGCCCGGCAGCGCCACGTTTGAGGAGACACTGACGGCGGCGCCTTGAGTACGTTTGATCCAGACCCTACCAGTCTTACATAAGGGACACGCTGAGCTCGTTGCCTAGTAACTGGTGCTTTTGCGTCAGATGGTCGTGAATTTATTCAACTACGGCGGTACACTGTGTCCAGAAATTTTGCTAGCGTCTACCAGGCTTGAGAACGTGGCTGGAAATAGTAGAAATTGACCAAATAGAGAGAAATAACACGCTGAGGGAGTTAGTCAGCCAGTTTACAGTTTGCCGGCCCCGAAATGAACAAGATGCCTAGATTTGAAATATACTAGTAAGGGACAACAAATGTTAGGGCACAAATTGAATGAGAGAACACGGTGTAACAACCAATAAGTCATGAAAACAGCAATAAATCACTGGAACAGCAGTTGTAGTCCTGTCCTGTTTCTCTCCTTTCATCACATCTTCCAATCTTGCGATTTGTGACACTGTTGTGACTCTTTGGTCATAGTTACAGGAAGTGTAACTGTTGGGTGTATTTTCTACCAGAAGATATGAATGCTTGAATGGGGAGGATCTCTTTGATATGAAGGTAATTGTTGAAAGAGGACAAGATAATTTAAAAAATTGTCAAAATTTAATAATCAGTACAAAAAGGTCATACTTTTGCATTTATCTCAATCTACAGTGAGTGGTCATACCAACGATTAAATGCATCATACAACATTGCAAGATTAACTGTCACTGAATATTAAAACACTGTTAACAAAAGTCTTTTATGATGGTGCAGCATTGATGTTATGTGGAAAGTGGTTACTGAACATATCTATTAAGATGTTGTGAATTGTCATCGCAAACTTAGATGTGTTATAATGTACATTCACTTTGGTTAGTTGGTGCAGCTGTTGACAAACAATACTTGCACACAAAGACATAACTCACTACACAAGGGCGGTTAACCTACTAGTATACATAAACTGATCATCCTAAATTTTTTAACTACTGATTGTTCAACAGGAACAACTTGAGTCTTAAAAGGAAAAAAAAGTTCAACACAGAAAAACTCTAAGGAAAAATGATGGGGCTATTCTTGAATACATGTGGCAAAGGTCAGTTTCATTGATAACATGGTTTTTATAAATTAACTCTTGTCTGTACAATCATTTTTCTTAACTAAATTAATACTGTACATAATTGGAAGCGTGATTGTTTCAAACAATTTACACAAGAGTAGCACTTCAGTCTGTACAGCTTTCTAAATCAGCTTTATCGGCCCGAAGATGGTGACTAAAACCGCAAACCGTTCAGCTTCAGTAGTGGCTTTTTGATTTTAGGAAAACTCTGCTTGGCTGTTGTTTGCGTCTGTACAGGGTTCTCCTTGGTCTGTGCAACATGCTCAGCATAGATGTCTGGATAGATCTCCTTGAACTGTGGAGAGGAAATATTCAGCATTAGCCTACAAATGTCTAGAATTTCCTGGAAATGTACAATTCTATAAGATATTCTTACCTATCTACTTCATACACTTCTTAGTCCATTGTTCAATAGTCAGAACTTATACAAAGATATACAAATATGTAATACTTCACAAATTGCACAAGGACAGGTGCGGATATTTCTAAAAAGTATCTACATCGGTATACAATCTCATCTTTATTAATGATATTAGGTTACAGTGAATATATTTTGTCACCTGCTTGAGTTTCCTCTGCCTGACCTTATTTGGCATGCGGGTGTCATGGAGGATGGACTGGAGCAGTTCTGCCAGGGCATGCTGGGATAGACTCAGCTTCTGGTTCTCAAACTCCTCACAGCTGATCTGCTTGCAGAAGGTGACCCTCTGTAGACATCACATATACAACATCCAGATTAAAACAACATACAAGGGTGGACACGTGTTATGGACCATTAGTACATGTATACTAGGAACTCATGGTTGGAACAGGCAATTTGTTTATCAATATTCATTGAAAATTTGAGTAATATGAACATTTGAGTTCCAAATAAAGTATGGTATGTGTCAGACCTTGGTCACACGTCATGTGAATAACAAATGTCTACCATTACCATATGGCAAAACATTTTGAGTAATACTTTAAGTTTAAAACATGCCCCGGGTACCATCGCATCCATTATTATATTCTACCTAGTGTATGTACATGTCCATGTCCATGTTTGGGACAGAAGCCCCAGTGTTCCCACCTGTTCTGGCCTGTTCCTGTGCACCAGCTTCTGCACTCTCTGCTGGAAGTCTGCAGGGGCCACCAGGATGTCCTTGTGATGGTCCAGGAGGTAGGAGGCCATCTGCATGGCACCGAAGTCATAGGCATACTGGTTCTGTTGGTGGCTGCCTCGTACTATGCACCAGGTGAAGATCTTCAGCATCTATAGTATAGAAAATACAGCAGTCAGCTCTCAAATATATACTAGTTTACACATGCAGAAAGATGCTATATAACAGTACATGATTATCAGGGGTCGAAATAGATTTTGGGGCCAACTTGCACTGGTGCAGATGAAAATAAGAATACTTGCACCAGAAGAAAAATAGTTGCACCCCCCAAAAATAAAACGAACACATCCAAAAGTACATGTAGTAACTTTAATAAAAACTTCATGGATTCTGGTTTTGTTCCCTTTCCAGCTCTTTATTGGGTATTTCTACTGGTAGTAACAGCGGATAAAGCAAACTTGCACCGCGGTGCATACCGGCAAAAAATTAGTTGCACAACACCAAATTTACTTGCACCAAGTTGCACACAGAGGGGTATTTCGACCCCTGATTATGATTATGTACTAGGCATATAGTTTTGCTCATGTTCAGTCTGATAATGATTACTTAATTCTGATTGCAATTAAGTACATGTATCATAAAAGTCTTGCAAGGTCAGATACTAATCCAAAGTAGCAGGTACATGCAGTATGTTTGACATGGTTCTTGTTATGGTGTAACAAAATGGATCTCAAAGTCAAACTATAGCTTCTTTGATAATGAATTATGAGTTAAGATATTTCAAGGCCAGATATTTTTGTAGAGACATGACCATGTAGCACATACCAGTGTTCTGGCAGGAAGACTTGGGTGAAGTTTGAGGGAAGGGTTGTTGGCTACGGATGTCATGAATCTAACCAAGAGCTGCAGTTTACGGTAGTCGTTTGGATGAGCCAACAGACAGCACAGCTGCAGTGCCTCTGTGGTGGTAGCCATCTGCACACGGACATGCTCATCATCATCTGCAGATAAAGTGTATAAACAACATGAAGGTAAACATAGAATGTGTGAATATCGATTACTGTTGTCTTAGCATGCACCCATTACTGCATTCCATTCTACAGGGGCAAGACAGAAGTGCAGGAAGTTTGGCAAGCAACACCACAGATGGGGGAGAGGGGGTGGGGGGTGGGGACCAAGCCAGAAGGTTTGGTTAGGAAGCACCTTGTGCAGAGTTGTGAGTATGTCCACTCCTGAGATGCCATCACAATTACTTGTACCTGTACCCTGTGTGGTAGTCTTGACACGAGCGGTGCTGTAGCTGGGTCCAGCTGCCGGCCTGGTGGAGACAAGTCGTGTATGGGGGCTTGAAGGTTCCGGGGAGTCTGCAGCTTGGTTCAGTTTGGGATTACTCCAGCCGACAATGGAAAACATTCTGCCTCGAGGCGCCCTGGGTTTAACGGCTCGATATTGAGGGGATGAGTCACCATTGGAGAGACTCTTCTCAGCAGACAGACACGTGTAACTGGTTGCCCTTGACATGTTGCTTTGACCTTGAGGCGATACATCGTAGTTGGAGACGCTTCTCTCACTAGACAAACAGTCCTGGCTGGCTGCTCGAGAGAGGCCCGGGCTGCTGGTGTACCGTTTGACAAAGTTTTGTCTTTTGTCAGCCGTCAGCATGGAGAAGGATTTGATTCTCCTGACAGTGTTGGGCCGTGTCTTGCGCTGGACATCTTTGTGCAGAATCAGTGGTTCCTTGCTGCGGAGCCCACCTTGGGTGTAGCCTGGTTAGAAAGGGGATTTTCTATGTACCATACCATGTCAAAAATCAACAACTACCTCTACAAAGAAAACCCTGAGTTAATAAGGTTTGATTTTTCTCTTGTTGCAGTTCATGAAATGTCAGGGTGACAGTTGCTTGCTCCCGATAAAGTGTTGAGTAGATGTCAAAGCAACTCACTTGATTTATTGGGTATTACCAGGCATTGAAACTGCTTTACCGGTACTTAGTGCATGTAGTTGTCCCAATGACATTACTTCAGCCACAAATCAGATGGTAACATTTATTTAAAGTGGAGATCATGTTTCACGTACAAATGTAGCAAATGGCATGTTTAATAACAATGTTTTGTCATAAATCATTGGATAGCATTTTCTTTGTACACAACAGAAGTGTTTATACCTAGTTTTTATTCTCTGATATATTCATCAACTGTGATTAACTCTATATATAGCTACAGACTATTGAAAGCCCAGCTTTAACATTAATCTTTATCCAGGACACGAAATGACTCACCCAGTAGCCTGTTGATGAGACTGGCAGAGACAGGATGGAGTAGAGGCTGCTCCAGGCCCTGGAAGTACTCAGAGATCACCTTCAGCACGTCTAACTCAAACCCAGAGTAACAGGACTGCCACTCCTCTCCATCCTCACTATCAGTGCGCCCTTAGACAACAGGACCAGAGGTTCATTGTGATAAAGTCTGTATCTTGTAGGAATATTCTGCACTGATAATAATGCACTCCAAAGCAATGTTTGTGATGATCCTTATCTTCAGTCACTAACATTTGTTGCATATAATATCACCCAATATTGATCATGATTGAGTGAATATTTTTTAATTGATGACAAATTACAAATGTACATGTTGAAGAAGCAGCTGCCAACGGACAAAACATCTCTAGATGTACTTACAATTGGCCAGACACTTCATAGCAGACAGCACCCAGTGTGGAACATCATCTGTAAAAAAAAGACACTTTTATAAACACCTGGTATTTACAATGTCAAGTGAATAAACACAGCATACCACATTGATTAAATACTGTAAGAGATTTAACTTGTTATTGGTCAACATATTGGACCATAATACAATTATATCAACATGTAGCTTTTCTGATTGTTACACTGTGTTTGGGTGGGGTTGAAAGTCGAAAAATGGCTTAATCTTGACAAACACATTGAAGTTACCAACAGTTGTTCAAACCTTTCTCATCAGTAGGTTCTACAATGCCAGACCGACTCCTTCTGGTGACAGTGTGCTTCATGTGGCTGCTGTTGATACAGTAGTTGTCTATCATTCTGCACACCCAGTCTTCTCCTAACAATTCTGTGAGTCTGGAACAGACCAAGTCAAAAAATATTGTCAATTTTGAGTCAAACACTATAATAGACACAAATCCAATACAACAAAGCACAAAGAGAACACCTGAAAACTTTGAAGATAACTGAGTCAAAAAACAAACCTCTTTAAGATGGCGTGATTCCATGCCTGCAGTTCCAGTTGTGGATCTACGGGAGGCGCTGGTGCCTTTGCCTTCAGTGGTTTGTTTGGTTTCTCCCCACCAGGACAGGAGTCCACAGATAATGTGTTGGTGTCCCTGGCAGATAGGGGTGCTCGACTGCACACTGTTGGACAGGGCTCTGTAAATCTGTTGGCAGAAAACATTGCACATTTTTTTTATAAAACCACAAGACTTCAAAGACAGGATTCATAACATCAACTTTACTTGCAAGAAATATGGTACAAGTTGATAGATAAGTAAAAGTTTTAAGTCAATCATACTTTCATGATTGGTGTTGGCAGATTATTCTAACTTATGAGTTTGTATTTGTACTGCAATCCACATAAATTGGTTTATTTGCAGACTGCATCAATGTAAAAAGTGAAGAAATTCTATAACCTCTCCTTGAGAAAATTCATGCATGTTATTTGTAATACATGTCAGGGGTCGAAATACCCCTCTGTGTGCAACTTGGTGCAAGTAAATTTGATGTCGTGCAACTAATTTTTTGCCGGTATGCACCGCGGTGCAAGTTTGCTTTATCCGCTGTTTACTAACTGTAGAAATACCCAATAAAGAACTGGAAAGGGAACAAAACCAGAATCCATGAAATTTTGGTTGTGTTCGTTTTATTTTTTGGGGGTGCAACTACATTGTATTTTTCTTCTGGTGCAAGTATTTTTTTTTCATCTGCACCAGTGCAAGTTGGCCCCAAAATCTATTTCGACCCCTGCATGTACTGCATCTTTCTGCCAAAAGTCTTTGCCTTACTAAAAGCCTGAATAATGTGACGCCCTTTACCTGTATATATTCTTGTTGTCCTGAAAACTACTCCCCTTGCCACGGACTTCAGTGAATATTCCAGCAGTGTGAAACTTCTGCAGGAGTTGTACAGTCTGGTGCCTGGTGACTGAGGGTCCGAAGTCATCACTGGTCCTCAGGTACTGGTGCAGCCAGTCCACGGCCTCGCTGGCGGTGAACGCGCTGTCATACTGACGGAGTAGAAACCGACGCGTGCCTGTCGGCATACCCTGACAGAAGGCTTCAATGGCAGCATTCCACTGGAAAGCAGAAAAAAGTTGCTGTTAAAGCGGGACCATGAAAATGATTCTGCTCTAAGCATGACATGAAATTGCTTTGAGTGCAATGTGGATTCCTACAAATACATATAGATCTACAACAGAGAGCTGTAGCCTGTGGATAATCTCGCTAAATAAGCAAGTTGTAAATGTACAATGTAATTTGTAAATACAAAGACTAATTTGCCAATGAAACACTACTAGGAGTTGAGGGTTCGTATAAAAGCATCTATTGCAAATCCTATAAGCTTACATGTTTTATATCCTAAAAGGACAATGTCACACGCAGGAGTTTCAAATCAGAAAACAGTACTGACCAGTTTGGTGGCCCTGTAGGGTTCTGCTGTACTGCTTACTGCTGTACTGGACGAATAAGCTGCCATTCTTGTGTGTTGTTCTCTGTACACTACCTGCAACATAACTTTTTGTAATGAGACTTGCATCAGATTGTTTATACTTTTTATTAATTTCCCAGTAATGTATATTAACATAACACAGTAAATGTTGATGATCTGGCTAATCACAACTGAAATGAACATCAATTGTTCATCTAAGGAGATATCTGAGTACAATGACAATTGACTAAACAATGAAATGCATGTAAACGTTACCGACTAATCATGATAATACAAACACAAACAGAAAAAAAAGAAAAGGACAAATAATGAATCTCAAAGAAAATAACATCAACATAATTTGATTGGCATGTATTAAACATCAAATTGACAAGAAGGTTTATACAAAAGCCCATATGGTTTACAAAATTATCACTCAATCAAATGTCTCAGTGAAAAATGAAACAAATCATGATGCTTAAATATATTATTCAAACAAATATGGCAACATCGGCATATCAAGTTCATGAATGGTGTACATTTTCTAGCCCAGCTGACCTACTGTATCCTGCAGCGTTTGCATCTCTTGACATGTAAGAGCTTTCCAGCTGGCCTAACTATTGTCGTCCTGTTGGCGAACTAACCGAAACCGACCCCGTAAACCCCCCGACGTGCGCTAATTGACCATGGGCGGGTGAGTAGTTCTTTCAGCACCGTAGAGATGCCGGCGAGCTTCTGGCTAACTTACCGCACCTTCCCAATCGTTAGTTATGTTACTATAGCTAACAACTCTTTGCATATATAATAATATGTAACCTTATCAGAGACCAACAGCAGCCAGAAACGAAAAGACTTGAACTACACACCCAGACGAAGCGAGTGGAGTTTGGAGCTCGCCCCAGGGGTCGCACCTCGCGGCTTGGTCGACCAGTTTACGTCCTTCTTCTTGTAGCTCTTCTGCCCTCAAACGTCGCGTCTTCAAGCCAAGCCGACGTTCAACGTTACGTTACACGCATATTGGACAGCAGAACATCGTCTGGAAACGGCGTTTAAATGAACACAAGCGTCTGTTTGCTTTAGTTGTACTTTAACCATTAGCAGCGTCTCGACGCGTTCAAACTTACCGGGCATATGCTAATCTGACCGTTGTGACCCAGGACGAAACCATTCACATCTTAGGGGAGATATCGATATTACTGGTTATTATGTTTCCTTGTTCATGAATTACTTTGATACTAAATGTCGTTTTCTGCATTTAATGCCATATATTTCCAAATTTTGTAACTCTATTATTTGAAGATTGCACCTTTGATAGTAGTATGTAACGCCTTGGAATCGGATCGCCCAAGGTGGTGGTATCGCCCCAACGTATCTGAAGTAAACAGCGCGAAGTTTGTATAAGTGTGTCTGTCGGGCCGCGGGTCGTCTAACGTATTGAATAATGGCTGTCGCTGGTGAAAATTGTTTCCATTTCCTCCTTGTAGATCAGACTTAATTTCTGCGTAGAACTTTCAAATTTCACTTTTCCAAAGGCGGGTAATATGACGAGCTAGGGCAATTCTGCAACTGTCCAGGCTCCTGTTATGCCCTATAAAAGATCCCTAAATCTTCAAACATCATGTTGGGGATATATATATAGAGAGAGCATTACTGTTATGCTTTCAATACGCATTGCATAGCATTATTTGCTATAATTTCAAACACCACAAACAGACCTTTGTATTTTTATCTATTTCAATACCATTTGTAGATGGTGACAATTTTATCCTCATGAACCACATAGAAAAATCTTGCACCTTCATGAAAATGTGTAACACGTATCTCTAACATTTGATGCATCAATTTTTGACCTTGTCACAGTATTGGAAACTTAATAGCTTTTTCCACATGACGGATTACAGGACTAGTTTCCTATGGTGCAAACACACCACCTGACATTGTAAGGATAACCTGTCATGTATACAATGTCTCACTGCATTATAAACTGTTCATGTACATTAATGGGGCAATGACTACTGTGTGTTTGCTGCCCAGTTTTCCCATTTAAATCAACAGTACGGGAGTGATCATGTGTAAGTCGTGTAAGGGATAGTTTGTATGAAAAAAGAAATGTTTATAAAGCAATAGCCCTAACAACACAAAACACCATGAAATTTCCATTTTACACATAACTCTGTGTTAAAGCCACTTTGCCAAAAAATCAAGCTGAAAAATAAAAGGAGACCCATCACTTCAACTGTAACTATTACAGTTAGCAGCATATAGCCAGATTTCTGAACATCATTACGGGTATGCCTAAATACCTCAACCGCCCTCAACCCCCCTCAACCCCCCACTTCCTGGGCTAATATGCAGTGAACATGTGCTAAGGACCCTTGTTTACACTCTGTATATCATCGTGACATTGTCTATACGATTATAAATAAAAATCACATAGTAACGTCTAAGTATTTGCGAGTTTTTTTCAAGTTATAACTTTTAATATATCATAAGTGGAGTTACCGTCTTTAGGGAGTGATACACCCTGCAAAATATCCGCCCTAAAGTATTGAGCGGTAAAATCCACCACCAGAAACATGATGTTCAAAGAGGTTTCCCTCTATCTGCTGAGTTTTCGTGCTGCACAAGCTTTTTCACTTTCCTTATTTTGATTTGAAGCTTACAGCACGATGCGTTCTGGCGGCTCGACGCAAACAAACAAGATGGCGGACCCTGTTCCTCGGGCACACGGTGCACCGTAAAAAAACTGGTAAAACGTCAGAGTTACAGTGATTTTCCTATTTATAATTGCATAGGCAATGTATCCAGAGCGTTAAAAAGGGTTCTTAGCACATGTTCACTGTATATTAGCCCAGGAAGTGGGGGGTTGAGGGCGGTTGAGGGCGGTTGAGGTATTTAGGCATACCGCATCATTACTATGTAATATGCTCATCATGTTATGCTCAAACATAAGTAAAATCTCAACACCGTTTTGGAGATGTTAATGAAATTCTCAGATATTACTCCTACTCATCTGCCAACTAAAACCAACTCATACTTACAAAATATATCAAGCAGATCAGTTTCAGAAGACCATAACTTTACAATGGTTAAGGGTAAATTACTCTATAATACAAAACATATAATTCATCATCACCATTACATCCCCAGTACTGCTTGTCTTTTGCAGTAACATTTACCTGTACCTTCAATTTATTGCACTTGATATACAATGTACAATGTATGTGTGTCCAGGTTGTATCATTGACATACACATACTAGTAAGTTATTTTAATCGCAAACTGTTCCTTATAAGTCACACTAAATTGTAAAAATCTGCATTTTGCATTTGTACAAGGATTTTTGATGTATACATTTTACTCTACGGTACAGAGGCATGTGATCACCAGACTTTAGAAGCCAAAGAAACATAAATGATTTCAAAGTTCATTTCTTATGACCAATACAAGTTATGAAGGGATCAATTGTAGTATTGGTTAAGTCCTTGTTTTTTGTCTCTTTAACATGTAGCTAGATCATGACCTTCTGCGGATTTCTTTGCACTTCATTTAGCATTCATTCAGAAACCAATTTACTCTGGTGGCAAGGGCTGCTAAAAGTTCTGGTTGCACAAACACATGGCATGAAAGAGAGCCGGCTCATCAGTAGTTAGTGCAATGTAGGTTTGGCCATTGTTTCTTTTTTTTTTACCTCGTCCCTGACAAGTCTAGCTGGTCATGAGATGTGTAAGGCTTTGGGGAACAATTGATTTCTCAACCCAACAGGTCAGTGGAACGTAGGAGAAACTTGACAAAACTTGATAAAATGCAAATCAGACTATTTTCACCTTTTGCCTTGCTTGTATTACAGTTGTAAAAGTTACAAAGTCCTGATTGATTATCGTAGAGGATATGTATATCAGCTACACAAAGTGTACTAAAGTCCCTGGTACACTGGTTCCTCAGACTTCTCCTCTGTACCCAGAAGTCTGTGAGTCTCTGTAGAGGATGTTTTCTCCTTTGGAATCCTTGTCTTCTTGCAGTACACGCTGAGAGCTGCACCTACGACCAGTGCCAAACAGGCTGGAACATAAACAAGAAGTGGTGTTGGTAATAAATGTGTACATGTATAAGGAGGTGTAAAAGTCCATGGAGAGGTGGGTAGGGTAGCACGTCGGCAGAACGTACTGCGCCTGCGCAATACCCTGATTTTTCACGTTTTTCGTTGGATGTTTGGTCAACGTTGCATCAAAACTTTGCCTGTTGCAGACGATATCTTTTCCTATACAACATTTGAAAACTACAGACAGGCTGTCAACCTTATATGCTCTAATACAACCTTATATGAGACGTTCTGCCAAAGTGTTATGCACAATACATTACGGGTTTCGCGCAGGTGCAGTACGTTCTGCCGACGTGCTGGGCAGGGATACATACAAATTTGCTACTTGTTCACAAAGTACAATTGGTGACAATCACTGGATTTGAGATACAAACTTTCTAAGTGTGGACCAAGCAGACTTGGAAGACTATCAAGAGGTCCTTAACTGTTGTAAAAGAATAACCTGTCCTTACTAAGGACCTTAGGATGAAGTCACACACCTTTAGAGTACATAAAGAGCCTACCTGCACATCCGGCAGCAATAAGAGCTATAAGCAGCACAGTTGGCCTGCAGGCCTGTGTGTTAGGGTCCTTGTAGTACAGGTTAATGTCCCCACATGTGGAGGGCTCTGAGCTGCCTGCTGGGCAGTACTCCTCTGGCTTGCACTTTTTTGGCTCACATGTTGCACACTGCAAACAAAGGTCATTTTCAAATCAAGTCAAAGGTGTGGCGTTTTGCTAAACATGTACTTCTGTAATATGTTGCCACAATAGCTACAATAATACATGTACCTTCATTCCTTGTTGTACATATTTTACATATTTGTTGGATACAAGATGACCTTTGTAGGCTTTTACACCCACTTTCCACTAAAGACTGTAACCACTGAGAGACTGATGAGCGACCAGGTACTATGTTTGCATCATATTCCAATCATAAAATTAAGCCATGGAAATACAGTTTTGGTCACTCAGCGATTGCATCTAGTGGAAAGAGGGCTCTAATGGTACTGGGTTGTATATCAAGCCCAACATGCAAATTGGAACACATCATTATGGAACAACCCATTTCTTCATGAGCCAAACTGAGACAGATTCAAAGTATACTTACAGGACAGAAATTGCCAGCTGGACACTGTTCACATGCCTGGCTCCCGTAGCCCAACTGGTACCAGCCAGCTGAACATGGCACGCACAGCTCAATATTGTCAACACCTTTATAAAACCCTGAAACACAATAGGTTAAATGTTAAAGCTTATAATACATGATAGAACTCAATGTGGAGTTATAAATACTGTGCAAAAAGAAGATGCCACTATCACACTCGTACTTGTCACATGTCAGCAAAAATGAATGACATCACTGACCTTTTTTTTCAGGAAAAATAGCTAAAAATGTCAAGCTAATTATGAATCCAAGTAAACTTAAAAGCAGATGATTTTTTATACATTCAAAGGGCTAAACTTGATACTTTCTGCACATTTGTGCCTTTGATACAGGTATCAATCCACAACCATCCATGTACATGGAGAAAAACTTGACTGACCTGGATTACAATCTTCGCACACTGACATCCCTGAAAACTTGGCCTCTGTGCCAGCAGGACATGGATAACACTGCTTACACCCAGTTTGGCTGAAAAACATCAAATACATGTATTAATGTGTACATTGTACTTCTTGTATCTACAACATTTGGCCACAATGACTTACATCAAGTTAATGGATAAAAGTGTGGAAATGATCTTTTCTTCAGTCAATAAGCCAGCAAAAATAATCCTAGCAGGCTGTCTATATGAGCGATTGCCATGTGGGTGACGGTTGGCTGATTTGCCTACCAATAATTTGCATATGTCTTTAAATACATTGTATTTGCAAAAACAGCGATTGCTCATATATTAGTACTACATGAGGAATCAGCTGCTCAAGAAAAATCAATAATACCACAAAAGTCTTAGACTAGACTACAATGGAGTGACCTAATGTTCTATCTCATCCTTACTTGCAGTATGAGCCGACGTCACACTCATGGCACTCTTCAGCCCTCATCTCCGGCTGCTTGTGTCCTTTGGGGCACTTCTGGCACTGACTGCTTTTTGTTTTGTTTGCAAACGTTCCTGAAAAAAGGGATAGACTTCATTTTATACAGACTACAATACAATGACTGAAAGTGAGATGTGGTAATCAGAAGTAAAATGCTGGTACATGTACTATATTGTGTTTGAAAACAGCAATGAGGTTATGTCTGTGAAGTGTTACTTTTCATGCTGTTCTTCTTTATGAAATACTGCTACAAACATTCACTTATGCATTTAATAAAATATGGTCCTCTGTTCAAGCCATATTCCACTGAATGCTTAATCCTTTACTTCTTCCTCTTCTTCTTCCTTTCCTGCCCAACTATGATATAAGCCTGCTCAGGGTTTCAACTGTACATGTACAAGGTCAGAGATGTAGAGCCCTTGCCACTCTTTAGGTATTACTAGGGGCCTTCAACTTTGACATACTTTATTACCAACAATGCATCCTACTGCGCATGTGCACTTGTGCATGTGTTAGACAAAAAGCTGAACTGACCTGGTAAACAAGGGAGGCACACTGCCATCCCTGTTGTGTTAGCAAAGAACCCAGGCTTACATGCTGAACACTCTGGATTCCCAAAGGTACTACGGGAGACAAACACATGATACAGGCATATAAATCATAAACAAGATACAGTATATACATATACAATACAACACGGTGTATTCCGTATCGTCTGAGGTATCGGCCCGACCGTGATCCGACTCGCGGGAGGGCCGGAACCGAGGGCGATGTGGAATACACCGTGTTGTATTTTATTTATGTCATACCCACCCAACAATGGAATCCCAGTTGTACCATGAAGTACCGACCGGTTGGGAACACTGTATCGAACGTTATCGCCGCCCGGGTATGATATAAAGATACACAAATATCAATTACCCAGTCAGATAATATTTACACATCCATTCTAACATTATGAATCACATAATATTAGAATTTTCAACAGGGGCACATGCCAAGTGCATTTGGCTTATTTTATGGAAACTCGTGTGATACAAGTAGAAGCCTGTGGGATACTGTAAAATACAGACCTGTCCCAAACACCCTATCAAACCAAGGAGGTTCATTGATTGAACCTCCTTGATCAAACATTATCACAGCCATAAGTTCATATACATGTACCTTCTTGTAGACGATATACTTGCTTCCTTACTTATAATCAAATAAGCCTTGTGAATGGGACTGGGTACTGACCTGCTATTGTGTCCTATGGGGCACTTGAGGCATGAGACAGAGCTGTTCTTGGGTTGGTAGTGCCCAGGTCGGCACTTCTGACAGGAGGATTGACACTGCCCCACCTCACCAAACTCCTGACAACAGTGGCAGTCTGGGAAAGCAGCTGGGACAAAAGTTGGGATGTGGTTAGACACACGACAGTTCATCAATGTCTCGCTTCATTCTCATTGCGAGAGAATACCACATACTGTAAGTTCCTGAAGAGTCAGGTTTGGTGCTTGATACAGATGTAATTGGCCACTATCAAAATGAATGTACATGTACATGTATATGAAAATGGTTGTCATGCTTTATTCATCTTCTGACAAATGACAAAAATGTCAGCATTGGTAGTGAATAGAACGATGGGCATTACACATGTAACTTCTAGCAGCAGTAGTGTGAAAGTGTTGACCAGTACATGTAGTAGTAATACTAGCTGATACATACTATTTACAACTGTTTGAAGAGAATGTATCATTCTTCTCCCTAATTTAATCAATGCTTTTGGAGACATGTAGTAATTTAAAAGGCCACTTACTGGTGTTTGCATAATATCCTGGCATACATGAATTGCACAATGAGGCGTTAAAGCCTGAACAGTTTATAGTGGGTGGATTTAGAGAACTGAGTGGGAAGACTGCCGTTGTTGGTATGGGAGTCGTGGCCGCTATTGTGGAGGAGTTCACCACGCTGACCTCGGTCGTCACGTTGGAAGTCTGGCTCACAGTACCATGCAGGTGGAGGAATGCAACAGCTACTAGCACTGCAAATAAATGACATAGATTCAATAGTGCAGAAAAATTCTTATTGACAGAAACAAACTAGCATCAGCCTTATATTATAACAATGCTTTGGTCACAACTAATGTAAATTTATTGCTGTCTTAGTTGTTGTAGTACAGCCTCCTTGAACTTTTTAGGTTCTGCTGTATCTGTGGTGGCTTGGGGTAAACTATTTGACCAGTCACTCACAGTTTGCGAAAGAACGAGTATCTGTATCAATCCTTGTTGAATGTTAATGGCTTGTAGGCGTTGGAATTAAGGTGACGCGATTGGCGCAGGAGGGACGATAACAGAGTTTTGACCGGTAGCGATGCTTCAGAGTTTCGTGCTTTTTGTAAAAATGTAAGTCTATTTTCTGTGCGTCTGTTCTTTAATGTATCCCACCCTAAATCTGTGACCAATGATGAGTCAAATAAGGAGGCATATTTGCGATGTCATGAATTTGCAGTGGAGAGGTCACCGCAAAAATAAAACCACAGCAAAAGCTTCACGATTTGCAGTATTTTATTCAATTTATTATTGAACTTAAATTGCTTCAGATGATGAGATCACATACTTTCTTGTCCTTGAAAACAAGAAAAACACGTAAACAATGCCGGTAACTATGCATTCCCGAGAGATTTTGCACGTGTCTTTGCGTGTGCGTAGGCACGTTTGAGGCAGTTTATCTGTTTACCCAACAGTCTCATTTTATAGGTAAAGGCCACAAAAAGGTTTTGATAACTTGTCTACCGAAAAACAAAACACACAAGGCACATTTTACACCCCAAAAATCCCAATTAACATATGCATGCTTAGCAGCACGTATTAAAGAATGTGAATATATCAAGTTAAATGCAAATATCCCTCCCCCTTGCCGCCCCCTTGCAAGGTACAGTGATGAGTAAACAAAAACTTAGGAAGGTTATGTCAACATTTCGCAACGCTCCAAAAACTACAATAAAAGTTGTTGTCTTACCATTCAGAACGGCTTTCAACGAACCTGGAACTCTTGAGTTCATCCAGCCAACCATCTTTCATCTTGAATGCTCCACATACTTTGGAAAAGTTACTTTCTTACAACAAATCCGCAGATAAGTTTGTCGTGCACCTTTCTATTTTCGTCACAGATTAGGTCAGCCGATTTAGGTCATATGACTGATCCAGCTGACCTGACGCTTTACTTCCGGGTCATGACGTACCAACATTTTTTTGGTCATTCATTCGTCGAGTGACGGTGGAGAATACACGACTTGTTCGTGACATCCTTGCTTGCAAAGGTTGAAAACTTAAGTGAAGATCTAGGATTACCAAACCATCTAATTCAACTCAAAATATAGAAATGAAAGAAGAAGACTAACTTCTATTTGGACTGATCCATTACGATAGGGGGTGATGGCTGGTGTCATAATAATATTTAATGGCTTTGTACCGATTTCGACCTCCTATTGTAACGTTACTCAAATAAACTTGACATATTTAGCTTTATGATAGGCGTAAAGGGTTGAAGTTTGACATATGGTTAGCTGTGTTTTCGAAGTGATTATTTTTCATAGCATCACATGTAAAGTTTATGTACTGGTCCCTACCCAAAGAAACGGGTTCAAAGGTTATCAAGATGGTGGCGCACATGTTGTGAAAAAGTTTTTCTGTCAGATGTTGATTTTTCGAAAGCCTGTGACAATGCTGGGTATTCTGCGGAGGACTTTATGTACAAGATCCATGTATGGATTGAAAAACACGAGGATCAACAATGGTAATGGTTAATTTTTCCAATCGTAGGCGTTCGAACGTACCACGATCACGCATGCATGTGCAACCGGGCGCTAGGCGCCAAGATAATTTATGTAACTCCAGAGTGCAGACGCAAACGATAAGATTCTCGATTTAACACACGTGTAGTGCATGCAGAGTTTTGATGGACACCAGCTTCATCTCACGTTTGTTAACAAAATGGCCATGATTGAAATTGGATATCTATGTTTTATAAACTTTTATAGTTTCTGTGTAGATGGAAAATAAACGTAATGGGTCCGCAATGTTCCGATTGGTTCTGATGTACCAAAGAGCAACTTGTCATTTTCTTCTTTTTCTAACAGGTAAAAGTGTGGGACTTGTCCTGAGAACACCCTGTCAGGGAACTGCAGTTAGGACAGTTCCAGGAAGGTGGCGTTGTTCCTCCAGTCAACCTTCAGATGACATCAATGAAGGGTTGAGAAAAGCACAAGCCATGAAGACAACCAATGCTCAGAAGCAGTTCACTTCTTCTGGCTTGGGAGAAGCAGATGAAGACTTAAAGTCTGTCGATGCTGACTTTGATATTCACTCAACAGACTCTTCACACATTGAACACCTTAGAGAACATATCCCTTACCAGGACTCTGATGATAATGCTTATGTCAGTTATGAGTTTCCACAGGACGTTGATGACAAAGTAAGGTACGAGCCCTTTCGAACTGAGCCAGTGTTTCATTCTAAGGAGGAAAAGGCCAGGTATATTCTGAGTGAGGCTAGGCAGCTGGGTGACGACATGACCAAACACATCAGGAGAAAACAGGAGCTGCAAGAGGAGTACTTGAACTTCCTGAAGGATCCACATGACAGTCACAATGACCAACATGAGCTTAACATGTTTTCAGGCCCACTGAATGAAGAGCTTGAAAGCAAGCCACTTTCCATCACTACGACGAGCACTGTAGATAACTTAGAATTGAAGAAAAATTCTTGTTCAAATGGAGAAAGGTATAAAGACTCAGAAGGAACTGAAGTCAAAGAAGACAAAAGATTTCAGAAAACAAACGATGTGAGCGTATATGTTGCTAGAAGTGAGAATGAGTCAGATGACATGACAGATACTGAAGAAGAGGAAGGTATTGAATCGTATCGTGACATCATTGAGGCGACACCGCCCGGGGATCTCCACTTCATAGACATGGGCAGGCCCAGGGAAGTGATTCGGGAGCTACAGAAGGGCAGAGCTAGTCGGAAGAGACCACACATGATAGTCGGTGAGGCTGATCCTGAGGTCCCTCCATCCACAGTGCCTTGCCAGGGCTGTGGGGCATACCTACAGTGCTACGATGGCGTGAAACCTGGCTTCCTCCCAAGTGCAAAATTTAAGCGCTTGAGTGAAGATGAACTGAGGGATGTGAAGTGTCAACGGTGCGTTCTCCTTGCAAACCACAAAATAGCCTTGGACGTCCAGGTCTCCAGAGACCACTATGTGGAGGTCTTGGCTCCACTCAAGGAAAAGAAGAACGCATTAATCATACTGATGGTCGATCTCTTAGACTTCCCTTGTAGCATCTTCCCCAACCTGTTAGACCTTGTTGGAAAAGACAAGTGGCTTGTTGTGGTGGGGAACAAGTTTGACCTGCTCCCACCAGATGGGTCCGGCTACACAAGGAGAACAGAGGATGAGCTGTTCATGGCCTGTCTCCGGGCGGGGCTGCATGACAACAAGAACATAAAGCATGTTTGCTTGATAAGTGCCAAGACAGGGTACGGGGTGGAGACGTTGATCACGGAGATCCAGACCATGTGGGGTTACCGTGGTGATGTGTATCTGCTGGGAAACACTAACGTGGGGAAATCAACGCTCTTCAATCGTCTCTTGGAGTCTGATTTCTGCCAGGTGAGTTTCCAAACAAACAACTCAGACAGTAATTCTTGTATTTGTACCTTGTATCCCTGTCTCACATTTATTTACGACAATCTTTTCTTATAAATGTGAATGCAATGTATTTTTTTAGGGAAATCTCAGCAGTTGTTCACAAGGTACATGTACTCTAATAGGATACAGGATACACTTAGAGTTCGACCTGTTTTACCTCTTAACCCTCTGCCGGCCTAGGGTGTAAAGTATCTACATGCAAGAAGTGAAAATACATGTGATGAAGAGCTCTGCAGTCCTAATGCAGGCTTAATAAGCCTGATCTAGGGCAATTACAAATTTCTGTATCCTGATACAAGGTGTTCTAACTTCATTTCCAGCAAAGAAAATTGCTGTCTGTGGCTGCAAATGAAATTACAAAGCGGCATTACACAACGAAATTTCACTACATGGCATTTCAGAACACCTCACTATAGAAAAAAATATGACATCGTTATTACTAATATTAGGCATACATTTGTCCATCAAATCTTGCAGGTTGTCATTTATAATATGTCAGTCATTTGGTGAAGGCATGAGATCATGAAACTTCAGTTTTGGGTTTGTACATTGTGATAGTAGGCTAATAAAGCAAGAAAGTGCACCTCCTTCTAATGAGTTAGAGAAACACGTACTGTATCCCTGATCACAGACTCCAGGGAACCAATTAGTTTTGCAGCTTTTTTTGTGACCCGTGAGCCTGTATTTTAGCACTGGCAACTGGATTGGAAACTACTGTGAGCAGTAGAGCTTTGAGAAGACTGGGAAGTAAAGTTACATTTTCTTTTAGTACAATGAAACTTTCAACACAGCATATCTCCACTCTGTCAATCTTTTATGGCTGCTTGTGGTCTACCAAATATGCCCCATATGAGAACAGATCACTCTGTGGAAAATAACAAAGTATTTCAAAGTTTTAACAAAATACACACGGAATGGTATACCTAGATCAATGTATAGGAGAGCACTATAGAGCAGGCATGTAACTGTCCTTATTCTGCTGGGTACCCTAAGACTGCCACATTAGAAAAGAAAACAGTGAATTAAAAGAGACTTTGGTACATACAATTCTACAAGGAAAGATGGAGGCCGGAGGTTGTGTGGACGCGGGGGCGCCCTTGCCAGGCATGGATCAGCGATGTTAAAGAGTAGTTAGGAGAGACGGCAGCCCAGCTGACCAAAATGGCTGATAACCACTAGAGATGGAGAACTTTTGTGGCCTGTCAGACTGCCCCTACGGCTTCCAGCCCGGGGACTGAGTGAATGAGTGAGTGAATAGCACAGCATCAGTAATCCCCAAAGTATGCACACTTCAGATATCCAGTTGTCAAAGACATTCTTGAGTCGAGAAGGCCTTGGTAAAATAGTTTCTGAAGTGTGCAGTGTTAGAGTACACGGGGGAATTATGATTATAAATTACAAATTTTCTTTTCACCCAGCAAAAAGCAGAGGAGGTGTTCCAGCGTGCGACCATCTCGCAGTGGCCAGGCACGACCTTGAACCTGCTCCGTTTCCCCATGATCAACCCCACACGCAAGGCACGGCTGAGAGTACGGAAGAAGAGACTCTGGGAGAGGAATAAGATGCTCAGGGACAGGCCTACAAAACAGATGGAACAGATGGAAAGGAAAGCCTATGTAGTTGGTAAGTACATATTGAAGTTCACAACCAACCACTCCAAGTTCTACTTAATACTAGTAACAGCTTTGCCTTTCCATAGCTACACAAAAAAGCTAGTGTTTAAATTTTTGCTGCTTTGTTAATATTTTTTTATATTTTGAAATCTGCTAGTTTTTTATTAAAAGATACTAACTGATCATATGTTACCAGGTTGTCTGTCAGCAAATTCTTAGTTTAAGCAAACAGAAAAGTACAATCAGGACGAACAATCACATTTTCATAACTTAGCCCTAGGAGTCTAGGACAATTATTGGTTCACTGGTCAAAGTGCTGACAGTTATTCTGGCCTTCTATTATGTTTTTCAGGCCATGTGGGGAGAACTGACAACCAGGAGCCATTGTACGAAGAAGAAACTGAACGAGAGCTTTCCTTCAGCACATCCCTGAGAAAACTGTCAGGGGATCCAGACGATGGCTGGACCATGGCAGAGGGGGACCTGTCTCACAGACAGGATGTGGAGGGAGAGGAAAGAGCAAAAACTCAAAGTAGCCTGGCTCAGACTTTTGAAGGAGGGAAGTGGGTGTGTGACACACCTGGGTATATCAACGATCAGCAGGTGAGCACAAGAAAATACACATGCATGCACACACACACACACACACAGTCACACATGCACTTACACATCCACACACACACACATACACACACACCATTAAACTAAGATCTCAGCATGTGAAGTTCATGATATTTATTCACTGAATCCACAAACACTGCATTGTGCATTGTAAAGCCGGTAATACTTAGAAGTACCATTTTAAACATTGCTCTTTACTGTAAGCAATTTCTGTATAATGACATTCTTATTCATACATATAAATCAGATCCTAAACCTGCTGACATCAGAGGAGTTGTCGAGGGTGATCCCCTCCCGA
This sequence comes from Branchiostoma floridae x Branchiostoma japonicum, assembly GCA_013266295.2. Taxonomy (NCBI): domain Eukaryota; kingdom Metazoa; phylum Chordata; class Leptocardii; order Amphioxiformes; family Branchiostomatidae; genus Branchiostoma; species Branchiostoma floridae x Branchiostoma japonicum. Next base: position 19,872,066 of record CM023824.1, on the reverse strand, counting down.
CCCATCGTTCCCAGGACGGTCGTGCTCAGACCTGGACACACCTTGTTTCTGGCTGCTCTGGGAAGAGTGGACTATGTGGAGGTAGGGAATAGTGCAGATTTAACTATTGGTGCTCCAAGTGCATGTAGTATTTTAGATCAGCTGATCTGACCTTATCTTGCCATGTTTAAACTAAGTTGTCAGCTGGTATTTAAACAAGACATCTTGTACTTTCTTTGTTTGGATTACAACAATACAATTCTCATTCTCAAATCTCACTATGTAGAGATTGCTGGTATCCTGCACCACACATTACACATTATAGACATACTAGTACATGTATCTTGAATTTTTCAGGACTATATATGACATTTGTTTGCATAAAAAGGCTAGCTTGATGGTATGTGGACTAGTCTTTCATTTTCCTATACCATCATCTTGCCTAGTGGATTTTAAGAAGAGTAAGAAAAGCTCAGAATTCTATATGATTATGAAATTGTAGGCTTCATCCTACACAACATCTGTATTCTGACTGATAGCACAATCTGACAGTTACTAGTATTTCAAATGGCTTTTCAAGTACTGAAACGATCCAAGTAAAACTTGAAGTACATGTAACACTGTCGGCTCCACTTTATTTGATGAATTTTTAAAGGAGCAGACCTCACGTCTTAGTAAGTTGATAAGGAAAGAAAAGACGCGATGAGGTTAGATAAAAGAATAAAGGGAAAGAAAAAAGGATAGGGTAGTCCTTGAGGCAAACATCTCTTTTATCCATGGATTAGAAATTTTCTGAATTTGTTGAAGGCTTATTGCATTAGAGTTCATGATGCATACGGTGATCAAAGGAGGTTTGATCTTTTATTATGCATATATTTTCCATTTTTTCTCCTTTCATCCAAAATCTTCTCTTGTTTTCATGGTCTGTAATGTATTCATGAGGGCTGTGTCTTGTTATAGGAAACAGGTGTGAGTGATATATTTATTCTGATGTAGGACTTTGATGTTTCCCATGTAGGGACTTAACTCCATTTTCCTGACTGTGTTTGCCTCGGGCGCTCTGCCGCTGCACGTCTGTCCGCTGGAAAGGGCTGACGATCTATATGCACGGCATGCTGGGAAGATTCACCTGTTAAAGGTATGAAATCATAGATTTAGCATGGAAGGGGCAGAAACTGATCCCGTCGACCGTGTCCCTATTACCAGCTGCCCATTACGCCCACGCCCAAATTTCAGTCACAACTGTAAGAATTACAAATGTAAGTCCAAAAAGAAGGCCACATTGAAACAGAGCTCCTATGCAGCATTAAGAGTAATGTGAATAAGTTCTTTATTCACAACCACATGTTTCACAAGAGCTGTTATTTCGATGACATCTGTCATCTTCATCAGGGCAATTTTGACTGATTCACTGTGCACTGAAACTAGGAGAACAAATAGCTGAACAGCAGTATATAATAATGTGATTAAACATTAGCTTAGTATGCCACTACAACCTTAAATATATATTTCAGCACAGCAGTAGCTTGCATTGGCAAAATATGTAACTTTATAGCACATAAGATGTACAAGTCCTGTGAGTGAGGCATGTGGCTTTTAGAATGTTCATGAACTTGTAGAGAAACTGTGTGCTATAATGTGCCATGTTCCAGTATACGTAAGAGTCTGTCCCTTTCAGTCATATCAGGTACAGTAGAATACAATGTGAAGAATGGTTTTTCGTCATCACTTTGTGTGATACTCCCTTGCTGTATACTTCATGACAATGAAGCTACATCCTGCAGGTGGCTGACAGCCTGATAATTGGAGACACCCTTTGATACTGATTTGAATGGTCCCAATTACCATTTGATATGGCTATTATATTGTTAAAATGAGGATGTGGAAAAAAGTACGTCATTGAACAGGTAGATGAATTGCTTTTAATTACAAAATGGCCACCGGGGAAAGCCTTTTGTCCCTTATTTTCTTATAAAAAAATCCCCTCTGGTATTAATTATTGCTTCCTGTTTTTTTTCGATTACCCCTCTTGTGCGTCTGTTGTGTTGCCTTTTAATACATTTTGTCACATGGCAAGACACGAGTTGTAGCATTACATGATGAGTTTCTCCTTAAAAAAAGTTGTATTTATATAATTTTATATAAAAACGTCCTATCTCACAAACTTTCTACTTTAATTTTCTTGGTAAGAATTTTTGGGATATGACATCAGAAATACTAGTAACTTTAAAAATATAATATATGATAGTTTCTGATTTCACTTTGGAGCAAAATGTTGACGTAGTAGTTTGTATAGCTTCCTTCATTCTTACATTCTCAATACAAAATGCACTGAAACTGTGCACTGAAAATGTGTAAGAAAGTGAAAAAAAAACACGACTGTATTTAAACATATAATCAGTACCAACTATCTCTGTATCCCAAGTCATCATGTAAGCTATCCAAGTCATCATAGGCCAGCACAAATATCAACATACAACTCATAAAATCAGTCAAGTCACCCTCTCCGCTCTGTTGGTACTAAAGGTGACCCTCTGTATTTTTCTCACAAAGCCCTGAAGTATCTTGCTTTGCTCAAATAACCTTGCTGCACTCGGCTATCACAAGTCAGCACGACGGCAGAACGTACTGCGCCTGCGCGAAACCCATAATGTATTGTGCATAGCACTTCGGCAGAACGTCTCATATAAGGTCGAATTTGCGTGTATATAAGGGTGACATCCCGTCTGTAGTTTTCAAATGTTGTGTAGAAAAAGATATGGTCTGCAACAGGCAAAATTCTGACAAAAAATCCAGCAAAAATGCAGGTTTTGCGCAGGCGCAGTACGTTCTGCCGACGTGCTTCACAAGTCTAAGAATATCTGTTTCATTGAGTAGATGTCACAGAAAGCGTGGCCTGTATTTTCACCACCGTATTTGTGCAGGTACCAATGGGAGGAGATGAGCGAATGGCGTCCTTCCCGCCTCTCCAGCCAACTGAAGTGACCATTACAGGTGTGGACAACAAGTTCAGTGCTGCTGACCTGGTGCTGTCTTCAGCAGGTACGTACTCATCCCTGCCAACGTGTTATCTTGTCATGTCAAAAACTATTCTTGTGTAATATATACTGATCAGTTGCCACTATCAACACAGGTATCTCCTAAGTTTCATCTGTTACAAAAGTGAGTTTGAAAATATACATGTCAGGGCTAAAGTTAGCGTGCGTACAAACAAAAACGCAAAAATTCACGACTCCCTGCAGCAGCGCAGAAACGTGAACGAAAACCCATTTTCGACCTTGAACTTTGTTTTCGTAACCGCTACACACCTACCAAATTTCATGAGGATACATTCACAAATTTTCGAGTTATCCTCCAAAAACACAATCGACAAATGCACAAAAACTCCGCTAAAAACGTTTTTAAAAACCCAGATGCACCATTTTTTAACTTGAGCTACATTTTCACATCAGCCACCCACGTGCCAAAAATGAAAAAAAATCCGCCCACCAATAATCGAGTTATAACGTTGACCCCAATATGGGGACACTCCACCACTGCTCAACCAAAATCGACCGATTCCATACCTTTCTGACGAAAGCAATAAAGGTGAAGGCACTCAGGAACAAAGGTAACTGATTCTGGGTGTGCAAAAGACAAGACAAGTGAATTTAGTGTGCATCTACCGCTAAATTTCCTTTATAGAAGAAATGTAATGCATAAAAATTGGGGTATATCACCCATAGCTTGCCCCCAAGGTAAAGAAAATAGCCTCATCAATTTCTCCATCGTCACATTAATCAACTGTTATTCTTCAGCAATGGGATATATAACCCCCCGGCATCTCCCATGGCACCAAACTAGGCCCCATCATTTTCTTCGTCTTCACAAATGATACCCTTGTGGACAGCCCATTAGACTACTGTTGGACGTACATGTAGGCAGCAGTGCTAGAAAAACCTGCGCATGTCTGTGTCTGCATGAACTACATCTCAACTGGATGAAGAAGGTCCCGTGCTCTTGACAGAGCTTAGAGTATTGGTGCCCATTTCCATTTCTGTAGCCCTTGGGCAAGGCACTACATACACAGTGCTGTGTGTTTGACCTTCCCACACTCTTTCTCATATGTGCTGAGTGCTAAGCAGAGAAAGAAATGTGTACCATTTTTAAAGTCTTTGGTATGACCCGGCCGGGGTTTGAACTCACGACCTCCCGGTTACAAAGCGAGCACTCTACCAATTGAGCTATTGCACCGGTTAATTGCAACTGGATAGTCCGACAAAAATCACACAGTGTTTGATTTGTTTGGGAGTGGTGGAGAAAAATCTGGGCAAAAAATACCAGAAAATTGTAAGTCCATGAAATGTCTTAATACCTCACCAAATTTGGTGCTGCTGAGCACCTACATGAATGCCGTGGTAAATGCTGAGACCTCTTGGTGTTTGTTTGCCCTGGTAAAATATTTCATTATGGGTAATTTCTTTCCCCAGCTAGTTTTACTGGATCAGTAATACACATGTACATATAGGTAATTGGTGAGATTGGCATAGAAGGCTACAGCCATAGCCAGCTTTGGTTGCCTATTCAAATTTTTATTTGTTCCTTTTAGCACTCTATTATGCTCCTAATGTGCCAAATAACTGGTAATGCATGGGTACGTGGAAGACAGATTGCTGAGAGCTATGGAAAACAGACTGTTGCTTTGCAGTAATCTAACGTTATCTTTCAAATGATTGAATGCACGACTTTCATAATTGTGTCATGCTTTTGTGTTGACAAGACTGGGACCCATATATTTTGGGGGCTGGTCACAATCGTTGTGCAATTGTCATATAATCTCAAACTGAATGCATTCTTGGAGTAGTTGTGCATGTGTCCTGCAAAATTCAGCTGTCTTGTTACTGAAAAGTCTGTCTTAGATCGATCTTTGTCGACAGTTGGTTCTGTCACAGCCTACTTGAAAATCCTGCAACATCAAAATTGTACGATCTACGATGAATGTGACTGCACTGTTATATATTGGCACCATTTCTTGGCATTTGTTCAACATCCATCTAGGGCAATTGTGGAGTATGTATCTCAAGAGAGTATTTGGTAGCACGTCGGCAGAACGTACTGCGCCTGCGCAAAACCCTGATTTTTCATGTTTTTCGTTGGATGTTTGGTCAACGTTACATAAAGATTTTTCCTGTTGCAGACGATATCTTTTCTGTGTAATGTCCTTGTTCCTATACAACATCTGAAAACTACAGACAGGCTGTCAACCTTATATGCTCTAATATAACCTTATATGAGACGTTCTGCCAAAGTGCTATTCACAATACATAACAAATTTCGCACAAGTGCAGTACGTTCTGCCGACGTGCTGTATTTGGTGAGAATAGAGGTACAGACGTGTAACATAGCCCTACCCATTTCTATCCTAGGTTGGGTTGCAGTGACTCCAGACAAGTGGACCACAGCCCAGCTCAGGGTGTACACACCAGGAGGCCTGGGCTTCTATCTACGCTCCAAATCTCTCCTCCCCAACGCCGTCAACTTCAAGGGAAAGAGGATAAAATCCTCGGTTTGTCGTGCATTCTACCGTCCTATCGAAATACAGAGGGTCAAGGAAATCTCTCGAAAATATTATAAGTAGTAAAACACATGCAGTTGTATTATCATTAGTGGAATTTTGAGAATGAAGAATATGTATACGGCCCACAAAAGTCAAGTATGTTCAACAAATAAAGTAAACTGTATTTCTTATTAAAGATACAAATTTTAGATGATGTGGTGAATTCTTTACTGTGTATTTTTCTGTTCCAGAGAGTGTCTTGCCTTATTGTTTTGGTAGTTTTCACCAAAAAATATAATTTGGGGGCTTCTGTACAATTACGTTTAAAGCAAACAAGCATAAAACCATAGGTGAAATTTAGTAATGTACATTTGAATAAACAGGAACAAACTCAGAGGGATTGTGTAAAAGTAGCCTGGGTACCATCCTGGTTAGTTTACGTCCGCTCCCACAGTCGCTACTGGCAGGGACTGTGGGAGTGGACATAACTACCTGGTACTAACTAAATAACCAGGATGGTACCTAGGCTACTTTGACACAATTCCTCTGAGTTTGCTCCTGTCAAAATCATGGCACCGGTGTCTTGTTATATTTTGGCTGACCCTGACCTCAGTGAAAGCAGCCAGCAAGCCAAGGAAGATAAACTTCACTTTCTACCTTCTATTTACCACTATGTAACGTTAGTGTATACTAACCACGTACTCCATAATGCTCTTAAGTACACAATATGTGGCTGGAATCATGGTTTACAAATACATGGTGGCATCCAACCCTTGCCTCTAATTACTTACTCAGCATCATCCTCACGTTGTCAAACACGGGGAAGAACCACTTTACTCTCTTCCTTCTATTTACCGCTAACTATGTAACGTTAGTGCATACCAAACACCTACTCCAACATGCTCCTAGGTACACAGTATGCGGCTGGAATCATGGTTCATAAATACATGGTGGCACCAAGGAGGTTAAAACGTCCTTAGTGGCATCCATCCTTTGTAATTCACTAATTGCTAACTACATCATCACGTCGTTATACTTGTCAGTCAACACATCGATTTGTATCCTTTTCTCATTCATATGAACTTGCATAGCCTTTCATCGTATATACTTACGTTCCAATATGTTCCTGTGTGATTTTAGTTCCGTATACGTAGCTGTTTTAATGATTAGTCAATTTCTGTTGTAAACAAGTGTGCAATTCAGCCGTCCGGCTGCAATACACATGTATGCTTAGTGTGCAATAAACCAATTCCTTCATACTGAATAGATATATAGGTCAGGAACTGGGTCAGGGACGTGCTAATAGGTGTTGCTCTACTTCTGTAACTTGTTTTTTAACGTGGTATCTTTCCCCGCCTCCCGTTGCCTTGGCATTACTGACATCACCGCCATGTTATTGGCCCCAGTAGCCTGACTAAATCACGTTCCCATGCTGGCTGGATTGAAGGATAAGTGCAGAGAAGTGCTGTAAAGTGCAGCAAAAGGCTAGTATTAGAGGCATAATGTCAGGAAGATAAGGCAGGGAAGGTGTCAGCCTGTCAATTACACGGGTCCGTGTTTCATGTTTTGGGTATGTTGTCCTTCCATAAGATACAGGTGGACACGTCGGTGAAGGTTACAGGTGGACAGTTTCAGCAGCATAATATGTTGGTTATATCATAGTGTTGCATGTAATGACTATAGAGTTAGAATGGCAGACAGGTACTTACACCAGGAGTCGTAGGGTCAACCATGCTTCAAATTACATAGATGGATGTCAATTTTCGACTACCGTTGTGAAGTGCCTTATATTCTATTGAGAGTATTTTGCAGAAAGGGTGTTCAAATTGATGGTTACGATAAAGGACGCTGAAGTTCTTCAAATCAAATTTCTTTTCTCCGATGTTAGACAACTTTCATGGGGCGGCAATGGACTTGTTCAGCCCTAAGCCTCAAACGAATTTGGTTTGACTACATCTTACAAACTTTGAACTTCCAGATCCGGTCTGATTATGCTCGAGAGATTTTCCGCCATCTGCGTTCATCGTTGCTGACGTCAGTCTAACGGCCACCGGTTATTGGCTCCGCGAGTCTTGACGTCTTTCCAGGCGCGCCGGACTGGACCTAGAGGTTTGTCCTGCACATCTCACTCCCAGCCGCACGCCGGACCAGTCATGAACGCCTCTCCCAGCTCCGGGCTGTCCAGCGCCGAGTTTTTCACAGACAGCCCGGAGAACTCCAGCGAGTGGCCCTGGACGGACGGCCCGACCGAAGCGATTTGTTCCGAAGACGAAGTTATAGGCTACCATGCCTACCTTGCCGTCGCGATCTATCTCACCCTGCTTGGTAAGTTAGATTTATATGATTCCTGTTGCTGCTCAGATCTGTCTTCTTATATAGAAAGCGCCCGGACCTTGATTTGTGAAATGCCAGTACTAGTGTTTGGGCAACGCCAAGCTAACACAGGCAGGTGGTTGAAGACGATTGAGGGACGACACCCATAAATGTATTATTAGTTCCGGAAATTGCGCACTTCTGCCGTGGATTGAAAATTCTGTGTTTCATTTACGTAGTACATTGAACAATTCCCTTTTCATCGGGCGGTTGAAAATCACTCCCGTGTACAACAGTGCTTCTGACAAAAGGCTCGTTAGTCGCAGTTACCATTTAGCGCAGCCGACCTCACCTCCTTAAGAAAAGCGAAGGAACCGTTGTCGATACAGCTCTTAATTGAAAGGATTGAAAGGATCTAGTATAACGAAGTAAAAGAACCCAGTCGTTAGGAGCTGGTAAACTAATTAGAATGGCACCCAAACTATAACTGACCAGCAAGTAAGTAATGTTTATTTTGTCACGGAAAGCATGACTACTGACAAGGAGGTTTAAAACTCCTTGCTACTGACTAGTATGTTGCACACCTCAGTTTTTCAGGTATGGTCTATTAATATTCACCACTATCTGGTTTCTTCCATGTTTCTCGCTCTTTTTCCCATGGAAAGACTTAGCCGTTAATGGAAAGGATTTAGTGCAATTATACTACTCACGTTAGAGGCGGCTCACTATGTCATGAATCCTGTCAAATGATACAGCGATGTGCAGGACCGATATGGATGCTGACAGCTTTTGGCTTCAAAGAGCAGCAGGAAGAAATTTGCCTGCAAAAAGCATGTTAGGTAAATTATGGCCTATGCTGCTCGCTGACAAAACTAGGATTTGTAATTGTTTCCTAAGGGTCTCAATTTCTGAATCTATCAGTATTCGGTAATCATGAATATCTCTCCACTGATAGGTGCTTAGAGAGTCCTAGTTACATTTCATAGTAGCCAAGTTTGTTCTCATAAAAAGGGAAGGACCCTTACTGGAAAGGATGAAGTGTAATCTACGCACTACGCACGCAATGAGTTACCATGGTGTGAGCCCTCTTAAAGCTGTACGTCGCTGGTGACTTTTTAATGAACTGGTCGTGTGGCGTAAACGGTAGCGTGTTCGGCTCAGTACCAAGAGCTCCCGAGTTCGAATCCTACCATGTCACGCACCGATCTTGTGCCCTTGGGAAAGGCACTTTACACAACTTTCCTCACTTTATTCAGGTGGAAATGAGTACCTAGCTTCGGTTAGAGACGTCCTTCAGATAGGACGTTAAATGGAGGTCCCGTGTTTAGGAAGAACCACACACCACGCACGTTAAAGAACCCACCACACTTATCGAAAAGAGTAGGGGTCCTTCCTGGTGTGAGTGGTTCAGACCTTACAGTTCAGACTTACGCAGCTTGTACTTACATGTACAAAACTGGAGTGTTACGCCTAAAGACGGTTAACCGGCTATGTGAAACAAAGAAACAAACAAACAAACAAACAAACAAATAAACGTGATCGTTAGAAACATTACCCGTAGGTTCAGTATCGACCCATGTATTTCCATTCCATTCGTACTTTGAAGACAGTGCAAAACAAAACAACATGGGCCAGCGTTTTCACACTATGGTGCTATAGATAGGTGATACAAGTGTAATTGTTGCCCGTAATATATAGAGTAGAAGAAGACATCGTTTTCGATAGACTATTGAACAGACTGGATGCCATAGAACATCCCCAGCAATTCAGGATCAGAGATGATACCCTTGAATGAGAGGTAACCCTTGGTACATGCACATGTTCAGATCTCTCGTCACAAAACTGCCCGGAAAGTGACTTCAGCACCAAGGACAGTTCTATTCTATTGTGGGCAGCAGAACTCATTCCGTTACCGTAGATTCAATCAATTGTACGGTCCAGAGGTAGCATCTAGAGCTCATAATTTTTCTAGCGAAGAATTTTTCACTTCCTGCAAGGTAGGGTATGATTTGAAAGAAAAATCATTCTCTGTGATACTAGCCGTTTGTTGTGAAATTCATAGGAAACTTGTACAGATTTCGGTGGCAAAGGAATTTGAATATCCATGATGAATATGGTGATACTGTATCTTGGAAACAATTCGATACAGCCGTACCATTGCGTTTCTTGTATCAGCAGCTCCTTCTCTCTGTAATACTAGCCGTTTATTGTAAAATACATAGGAACTTGTACGGCGGCAAAGGAATTTGAATATCCATGATGAATACGGTGATATTGTATCTCGAAAACAATTCGATACTGTATCTCGGAAACGATTCGTATCAGTGTTGTTGTTTTTTTTATTATCATCAGCTGTTTAGAATTAGATCTTTGAAAAGGTGTATCTGCTGCTTAAACCCGTAACCAATGGACAATCGGTAGCTAAACGGCTACTTCAGTGTGCTAAAGGTTAGAATATCTGGAAAGATTACGATTGACTTAAGTTAATGGTAACTGGTAAGTGGCCATGGATACCCCGGGTAAGGCTTTGACGGATGGAACGATATATCCGGGCTTTGCAGTCTTTTTAGCAGGGCAATACAGCTTTAATTCTCCTCCCAGAAACACTAACAGCTCTAGATTGTGTAACACATAGAACTCACAAAAATCCAAAGTACCGGTCGGATCTCTGAAAATGTGTACATGTATTTACATTTGAGACTTTCTTGTAATAAAACAGTAGGATCTTTTTTCACATTTCAGGGATAGTAGCCGTTGGTGGGAATGCCATCGCCATTATTGTATTCGTGACAGAGAAAGAGTTCCGTAAAAAAGAACACAACAGTCTTCTCTTGAACATGGCCCTAGCTGACTTAGGCGTCAGCATCTTTGGATATCCCGCCTCCACCGTGTCAGGTGAGTGGAAGGTCGCAAAAATTCTTGTTACATGAACAAATGTAGAGAATACGTTCTTCAGTATGAAGTTAAAGTTTACCTTTTCACAGAGGCCATGAGACCAGCTCATACGAAAAAAAATCCCTATCCCAAAATATCAAAGATGAAAAGTTGCAACGCTGAAAGGTTAGCATTTCACAACAGAGGCACTTTCGGTCACATTCGTCGTACGATCGTCGTGTACGATTGCAAAGTGAGGGAATTCTTGGAATAGTCGTGCATGTGTCGTACAAGATTCAGCTGTCTTGTTGCCGAAAAGGCTATCTCAGATACTCGTCAGCGGTTGTTTCTGAGCTGTCACAGCCTGCTTCGTAAAAATCCTACGCCATAAAAATCGTACGACATGTGACAACCTACGGTGAATGAGTCCGCACCGTTAGTCTACTCAGTATCTGGAAAGTGCAGTCTTTTACAGAGGAGTTTGTTTAACCTACAGGGTACGCGGGAAGATGGGTGCTCGGAGACGCGGGATGTATAGTATATGCGTTTGTCTGCTATACTTTCGCTATGGTCAGTTTGATCACCCTGTGTGCCATCAGCATCTACCGATACATCGTCATCTGTAAACCACAGTATGGTAAGGAAAACACCAGAACTGCTAAGCTATTAACCTGGTCTCCAGATAGCTATCGTGGATCTGGGCAGGCTCGCTCTCTTCGGCGCTAAGAGCTGTTCTCCCCCACCCGGCCTGCTAAGATATCGTAGAGGGCAAAGCTGGTACCAAGTGGCTAGTTGAGCCGGGCGACGGAGAGCTTGCACGGCACCAAAAGATCTAGAGCTGCCAATCCACGATAGACTGGATACCAGGCTACTAAACTACACTCACTTTGGTGCAGCCTCGGTCAACATGCATGCAGAAGCGCTCTGGAGTACAGTGCTAGTGGCTTCGTTGAAGTGGATGATATAATTTAATTGCAAATGCCCTTTTTAGTGCCCGTAACACTGCTGCAAGCTGCATTACCATGGCTTCAGAATTTAGGCTGTCTGAATAAGCACCATGTGAAGTTCTGTCCCCGTGTCGACAATGTGGCATAACAAAGTATAAGCATATTGAATACATGTGAAATAATGTACAGTTTGTCTGGACTAGAGAGACCGGTCAGGTTCTCTTACACGTTTACAATAGGACATTCCGTTTATGTCCGTGTATTTCCATATAAAAAATGACAACCAGCTAGCCCTACCCCCTTTGAAACCGAGCACCATGTATTTATTTCTCTCCCCCAGCCCATATGCTGACCCATCGCAGGACCGTGTATGTGATCCTCGGGATCTGGCTATACGCTCTGATGTTCACGATCCCTCCGCTAGTCGGCGTCAACTACTACACCTATGAACCAATCCGTGAGTACCAAACTGCTTACTTGGCTCGGGAGATAAGTACTGTCTTTCGCATCTTTCCGATGTCGTGCTAAATGACGGAAATTTAAATTCAACTTTGAGGGCGACAAACATTTTCAAATGCAAACCATCCAAGTTAGGGTCTCATTGGCAGAGTCTATGAAGAAAAAACACAATTCCCTATGTGGCTCTTAGGCTATTTATGCCGTCGCTTCCAATGTTTTTGTATTGGCAAATCACTAAGATTCTCACATATGTTCTTTATACATCTGTTCGCAAACCAACCAACTGCTTACAAGGGTAACTAACAATGTTGCAGAAATTATTTGCTCCTTGAACTGGAACGTGCAGTATCCCGGAGAGACGGCCTACACTGCACTCACCATCGTCTTCGGCTATGTTGTCAAGGTCTTGATCATGGGGTACTGTTACTTCAACATCCTCTTCAAGTCCATGAACCTGAAGTTTGGCGCTCTGGCCAGTGAGAAGGCCAAGAAGGCTGTGAAGAAAGACATCCTAAAGGCCTCGCTGGTAAAGAGCCAGTAACGTTACATGTGTCTTTTGTAGCTTTTTTGTTGTTGTCCTCGTCTTCCTTAATGAAATACTATCTGGAACATTTTCACCGGCCAACTGTGGGGGTGTATAAACCGATGTCACTCACATTCAACTGTCTAGATAATTCTAGATTCCCAGTCTCTTTGGTGATTTGATTATAGCAAACAGTCATACGTGTGAGTACTTGATTTCATCCAACATTTTATTAGAACATGTTAAGAATTCTGCACGCCATTCTAATGCAACTGCAAATATTTAAAGCAGTAATGAGCTCAAGAAATACGGGTCATTTGACATTTACAACCTTTTCTGACTTGTATAGATGTGCCTGACCATGGTTTTGTCCTTCCTGATCGCCTGGACCCCGTATGCCGTGTCCTCTACCTGGGACATCCTGTCTGCTGAAGATCTGCCCATCATCGCCACCATCCTGCCGAGCTTGTTCGCCAAGGCGTCCTGCATGATGAACCCCATCATCTACGCCTGCTGTAACACCAAGTTCCGCCAGGCGGCAGTCAAGTCCTTCCGCAGGCTTGGCTGTTTGAATAATCAGGTAAATCCCTCGGATACAGTGCCAGTGGTGCGCCGGAACAGATGCTCTACAGTAGAGCCTCCTGAGGGCATGGCCATGAATGCCGTTCCACCTAGTATGGCCACGGGCGACAGGCAATCGAGTTCTTGTTAAAAGGGTAGCAGTGGTCTGGGTACTGCAGCAAGGGCTGTGGTGTTTTCATGCATCTTAACGCATGCTGAATATTTGTTGCGTTTGGCAGAGGTCGGAGATATGCTCACACACAAAGTATTCCTGCGCTGACGATTCTTTCCTATTGATTATTTCATAGACCTACATAGTGTCCAAAATGACGGAGGGTATGGCGTTGCACAAGAAACTGCAACTTCTTTCTACAAACTGAGAACGAAGGGTATCATCCTCGGAGAAAGAGGATTTCAGATCTTCTAAATAATCAGGCACAGTATACAAAAAGTTTGCATTATTTAATCGCGCAGCAAATTTGATTCATTCAAAATGACATTTTACACCATGCCACGGACGTTCCTCTCGTGGCCTGCGGCGTCATCGACGTCATTCAGTTCTGCCAGGCAATCTGCTGGTAGTTTTGATATCTGTTCCGATGCACGGACATGCTTGCGCGCCAGCTCCCTTTCAGCATACGGTGAGCAAAACAGATCAAGCACGTAGTTAAGTTCATCGTTTGTCACAGGAAACTTGATTGCCTCTTGTCTGTTGTACGGCTGGGATTTCGTAAGCTATTAGGAATTCACGGACCGTGTAATATAACTTTATTGTAGAACACTTTCACAAGGTACAGCGTATGGCACCTACTGCAAACATACAATGAGTATAATCTACCTTACAAAAGTAGTATGGGATGAGATTGTTCTTGTACAATCGTTGGAATTTCTAGCGCCTTTTTAAATATTGTCCTGTCATGTATGTACAATAGTAACGTTATATATCATTGGTGTTGTTTTGATTTGTCGCCTAGACCTTCCTCTACCTAGTACTATAGTAATGTAAATGAACATGTGAAATAGTGAACAGCTACGACAAACTAAATGCCGGTCTGACAAAATCTTGTTCTTGTACATTGTATCTCTAGCGTTAGTCCTAGCGTCTTTGGGAAGTATTGACGTAAATTGGCTCGATTGATTTCTGTCATTAGAATGCAATTGCTATGCTAGGCGTGGTCAATTACTGTATGAGCCTGGTGCTTTCTGTACTTTAGTAACGTGTATTTACTTCAGTGTATCGATCGTTCTGTTATGGATTATGTAAACAGTTGTGCTGGGGTATCACAAGTGTAATGAGCATAGCGTGAAAATATTTAATTATGTAAACCTTTGACAGTCAAATGTCTGTTTAAGAACAAAGCGTTTTATAGCATTTTTGTGTAAGTACTGTTAAATTATTCTGCTGGTTTCGATCTATTTATTTATTCTTATTTATCTATTTTTTGTGTTCTTTTACTAGGGCAGTGACTGGGCACTGTTTTTACAGTAGCCCTGTGTACATATTGTACAAACAATGCAGCAATATATACTAGACAAGACAAGAACAGAATTGTGCATCAAAATCAAAATCATTGCCCATACTTGCAATCTAACTCAATGTTACTTCTTCACCCATAATACACTTCAATTGCTAATTGATTTACCGGTGTCTATTCAAACAAATTTTGACTGCGTAGATATAAGCAAACGTAGTTCCGAACTTTCCCCAATGCATTCAAATCACGTCCTATTCTAACTGTGCTGAGCAGATTGCGGGCAAAAGCTTGAATCATGTTTCTTGTTCGCATGTCTTCGAATATCGTTTGCCGAAAGGTGGCACTTGAAAGCTCCCGTATAATTTAGATCGACTTGGGAAAATGAACGTTACGCAGTAGTAAATGTGTATCTGGCACAGTGGATTTGATTTAAACTTCTGCACTACATGTACACTAAATTTGATCTACTGATATTGATAGTGGTCCCAACTACAAAACGGTCTAGATTAAAGTGCACTTTGCCTTCTCATGTACATATATTCTAATTAAGGCAGGCTTATATATACTGTTTGTACTGTTGGTTGTAATGTGGAAGGTGTCAATAAAGTATTGTCATTGAGTTGCATCCTTCTTGTATTGATTTCTTTATTTCTGACCGAAATCTCAGCCTTCAATTGATTATGTGTTGGATATGTGTCTGGTCATCCAACCAATCAACGACTCTGAACGAACCACAGAACATAGATAAACTGCTTGAACCACTAAGCCTGCCAGGCCCATATATAGTTGTACACATCCTTCTAATAAAAAAAGAAGGAGCAGTAGCATTTTCTCATGAACTATGAAAATGGAGTCCTAATCCAACTGTCCCTTTTTGATGTTCTTCCTTAATAAATGATCCCAGGGAATATAGCTGCGGGCTTCTGATGATCACATTAAAAGACGATGGAAGCGAGCAATTAAGACTCCAGGTTTAATTTGCTTCATTAAGCAATAAATCAGCTTTTTGCGGTACATCAAAGTTTAAGATTATGATGCGTAACAGATAAAAGTGTTATTACTAGAATGCTGACAAATGAAAGGTTCTTTCATCTTATTTCGTTGTGATTTGTCACCAATTGGACCGAACATTGGAACAACATGAGAGGATCGTGAGAAAGAATGGCACCAATCGGGTTTCGGTTTTACGATAGGCCTTACGCCTCGGATTATTAAGAAGGTAATTTTTCGGTAGCGTTCGTGTGTGTGTGTGTGTGTCTGTGTGTCTGTCAACACGATAACGTGAGAAGGCTTAGATGGATTGCCTTGACATTCAATATGTAGATAGGCCTTGCTGAGGCTTCATAATGCATGATTGGAGTTTGGGTCACATTGCCTCTTGTTATGGTACTGCGGTGGATCTTCCCGTTTTGATATCTCACGATTTGGACACGCCACGGTCACATATTTTGGGTGGTGTATAGATATTGCCCTCAGAAAGAAATGTCGTGCGTTTGGGCCCCCTAGCAGCTTGTACTGGAACTGCAGGTACACCGGCCTCGTCTGTACTGCTGTCTGTCGTGGTGACCACGCCGCTAATTTCCGTCTCGTAAACGGTCGTCGCCTTTTGAAACGGTCGATGCCATATCGCAGAACGGCTAACTTTAAGTGTATCAGCACGGTCCATGCACACCGTGATATTTCGTGGGGTAGAGGTTTAGGGTGTAGGTTAGGGTTTTAGAGCTACGGCTTTTGACCAGGGTTCGAATCCGAGCTTGTGCTTTTTCTTTTTTCAATAATACCTTTACTATTTTTCATGATCCTATCTTACATTTGCAATTAGAATGTTGCTTTTTATACGTTTTATACTTTTTTGGACCTAAAAAAAGTTATGATACACTCGGATATGGCATCGACCAGGCATCGAAAGGCGACGACCGTTCTGAAAGGCGACGACCGTTTACGAGACGGAAATATGCGACGACGCCCTGTCCGGTCCCTGTCTCCATGGCAACCAACCCCCGGTGCTCCTTCGAGAATGGAGAGAGTAGATCATCCATTGTGTAACCAGGATACTTCTATCTCACGTGGACAGAGAGACGGTCACGTTGGGAGGGCTGTGCTCGGCTCGAACAATGTACCTAATTAGGCCACAAGGTTATGAGAGCAATATAACGTCAGCGTGACCAATTAGTGAAAATCTATTGAATTTTGTAGTACCCCTGAGTTGGTTTTACGCCATGAGTATCCTTTGGCCTAGTCTGAGTTGTGAACCGTATGAATGATTCCGAGACAAAAAGCAGGAAAGTATAGCCAGGAAAGTACACGTAATGACTTCGTCAACTACCTCATTACCGGGCAGTGAGTAGGTACTCTAAAGGATCCATTGCACGATAATATCTTCTACAAGTGGTTCACGTGTAGGTGTCGTAATACAGCTTTCTTTACCGTACAGAATTTCTAGCCTGTGTTACACAATCTCTCTCTGCCAGGAGCTATATAATTGGTCCCCTCTTCTTTTGGGTGGGCCGATAGACTGATCGCGACTCAGTCAGGCTAGCAGAATTTTGAGTTGCTCAAGATATAATCTTTGAGCAAAACTGTCAGTTTCAAATGTTTGCTTTTACAGTGTGAATTTTTGCTAGTATATATCAGTGTCACAAACTATGGGGGTCTTAGCTTCATTCAGATTGATGTAGTCCTGTCTCTCCTCCTCTCCATGTCTGTCCCCAATGCGGGCTCTATCCCCTGGAGAAAATAAGCTTGGCCTTACTGGATAGTTAACTAGAGGTCAAAATCTCATACTTTCGTCGTTATTAGCTCCGCTAGTCTTGACGTCTTTCCAGGCGCGCTGGACTGGACCTAGAGGTTTGTCCTGCACATCTCACTCCCAGCCGCACGCCGGACCAGTCATGAACGCCTCTCCCAGCTCCGGGCTGTCCAGCGCCGAGTTTTTCACAGACAGCCCGGAGAACTCCAGCGAGTGGCCATGGATGGACGACCCGACCGAAGCGATTTGTTCCGAAGACGAAGTTGTCATAATAGGCTACGGAGCCCACCTTGCCGTCGCGATCTATCTCACCCTTCTCGGTAAGTTTAATTAACACAATTTACTCACTTCATATTCGCGGTACTTTTATATTCTCGGTTTTCATAGCCACTTTTGTACCACGAATTTATCATTACTGCGAACTTAGCCGACTTTCTTTCTTCTGCACCGCGAACATATAGTTTCGCGAACATGTCCATTTTTCTCAGACCGCAAAATTTTGCTACAGCAAATATAAGGTGATTTACAGTATTCTGTTGCTGCTCAGACCTGACAAACACACAAGTGTCAGTATAATTGCGCTCTCGTGTTGTAGATTGAAAATTTTGTATTTCAATCACGTATAGAATTGAATGATTAGAGAGGATATCCCTTTCTAGTATTCTCGTGCACATCATTCTTCAGGCAGAAGGTTCGTTAGTCGCAACTACCATTTTATCGCAGCCGTTCTTACCTCCTAGACAGAAAAGTGAAGGAACCTTTGTCTATTTATTTCATCTATCGAGAATTACCACACATTGTGGAAGGATTGGCATAACAGGTGACCTTTTCAAGATGTCAAGCCTGAGACCAGACAGTAAGGTTTGAGCCACTCACACCGGGAAGGACCCCTACTCTTTTCGATAAGTGTGGTGGGATTTTTAACGTGCTCGATGTGTGTCTCACCTCAAAACGGGACCTCCGCTTAACGTCCTATCCGAGAGGATGCCCCCAGCCGAAGCTAGGTACTCAGTCGAGTGAGGAAATTGCCTTTCCCATAGGTGTAAAGTGCCTTTCCCAAGGGCACAACACTGGGGCCTGCCAGGGATTTGAAACAAGAACCCTAAACATAAGAACACCTTCCCACCTCAATATAGCTCTTGATGTCGTTTTCAACACACTATTGAACTGACCATCCTAGGCCACAGCAAGTAAATTTTATGGATGGCATCCTCCACAGACTCCAAATCTAATGCGATAGGGCGAAAAAACAGACAAGGTGTGCAAAAAAACAAGATTCCTACATGTTCAAATTTAGAGATCATAAACCTTGTTAAACAAGAATTGAGGAGTCAAAACATGAAATCACAACCAACAGGTCTTTTATTCCTGTATTCAACAGTATTACCTACCCTTGTAGATGTGTATACATCTCAGTTAACTCAAGAGCTTGTCGTGCCATCATGGGCAGCTACCATACTGGGTATTCATATGCGATGGAAGACTGCCAACACTTGCTATCAAACTCGAGAAATTGGGCCTCAAGTTTGCTGGATTCCTCATGTTCTTTGAACCAAAAGACATTTACGATATATTTGCCCATTTTCGCCATGTTGACCAACGTCGGAGGGCAACAAAATGTCTTGTGTATTTTTTCCGAAATCAGGCGAACATTAATGCGCGCGCTGATGTCATACATAAAAATTACTTGTTGTAGCCTTAGTGTACCATTGATGTCATAGAACATTTCCAACAATTCAGGATCAGAGATGATACCCTGGAATTAGAGATATCCTTAGTACATGTACATGTGCGTACAGATCCCTCGTTACGAAACTGCCCGGAAAGTGACTTCAGTACCAAGGACAGTACTGTACCATTCTTGATAGCAGAGCTGCTGAAAAAAATCCTTCCGTTACCGTAGACCGTACGGTCCAGAGGTAGCATCTAGAGCTCATAATTTTCTAGCAAAGAATTTTCACTTCCTGCATGGTTGGTTGGGTATGAATTTAAAAAAAATCTTTCTCTCTGTAATAGTAACCATTTGTTGTCAAATTCATAGGAACTTGCAAATTTCGGTGGCGGAGGAATTTGAATATCCATGCTGAATATGGTGATACTGTATCTCGGAAATAATTCGATACAACCGTACCATTGCGTTTCTTGTATCAGCAGCTGTTTAGAATCAGCCTTCTATTTGCTGCCTAACGCCGTAACCAATAGAGAATCGGTTACTTCAGTTCAGTGTGCTAAAGGTAAGTATATGGTAACTGGTAAGTGGCCATGGGTAACCCGGGTAAGGCTTTGATGATTGGAATGATATATTCTGGCTTTACAGTGTTTCTAGCAGGGCAATACAGAGAACCTAACAGCTCATGATTATGTAACACCACAAAAATACAAGGTAACGGCCGGATCTCTGAAAATATGTACATATATTTACATTTGAGAAATTCTTGTTATACTTAAATTGGCTTTTGTATTTTTCTACATTTCAGGAATAGTAGCCGTTGGTGGGAATGTCATCGCCATTATTGTATTCGTGACAGAGAAAGAGTTCCGTAAAAAAGAACACAACAGTCTTCTCTTGAACATGGCCATAGCTGACTTAGGCATCAGCATCTTTGGATATCCCGCCTCCACCGTGTCAGGTGAGTGGAAGGTTACAAGAATTCTGCTTTGTCAACATTTACCTTCTCACAGAGGCCATGAGACCAGCTCATGCGAAAAAAAAATTCCCATCACAACATCTCAAAGATAAAAAGTAGCAATGCTGAAAACTTACCATTTTAGCAAGAGAAGTACTTCAAAAACATCTGTCCTATCCGTTAAGGGTCTATTCACCACATTCGCCGTACGATTGCAGGTACTAGGTACGAACGCTAACTGAGGGCATTCTTGAAATAGTCGTGCATGTGTCGTACAAGATTCAGCTGTCTTGTTTCCGAAAATGCTGTCTCAGATCCTTGTCGGCAGTTGTTTCTGTCACAGCCTTATTGAAAATGCTACGACATGTGACAACCTAGGGCGAATGTGACCGCATCGTTAGTATACTCAGTATCTGGGAAATGCACTGGTACCGCACAGTCTCTTACAGACTTAGACTTAGACTTAGGGGCTCCCGTGTCGTCCGACACATGAGGCAATCAGAGCGGTCCAGCAAGTTCGGTCAGCCGCCAGTCTGTCTACATCCTTCCAGCTCAGATTTATTGTTTGCAGGTCTCTCTCAATTGTTTGTCTGTAGTTCATTCTGGGGCGCCCCCTGCGTCTTTTTCCCTGTGGGTCCCAGTTTAAGACTTGCTTTGCTAGTCTAGCTGGTGGAAGTCGTGTAGCATGGCCTAGCCAGCTCAGGCGCCGCTTACGGATTATTGTAGACACTGGTTGTTGGTTGGCTCTGGCTCTTACATCTATGTTGGATATGAAGTCGTCCCATCTGATGCCTAGGATCTTTCTCACGCATTTGCTGTCAAAAGCATCCAGTTTCTTTTACAGAGGAGTTTGTTTAACCTACAGGGTACGCAGGAAGATGGGTGCTCGGAGACGGCTGGTGTCCAGTATATGCGTTCTTCTGCTTCACTTTTTCTATGGTCACTATCATCACCCTGTGTGCCATCAGCATCTACCGATACATCCTCATCTGTAAACCACAGTATGGTAAGGAAAACGACAGAACTGCTAAACTACTAGCCTAGTAACCAGTCTATTGTAGATTTGGGCGGGGTCTCTTCGGTACCGTAGTGCTCTTTCACCTTTAGAATAGGACATGTCGTTTATATTTGTGTGATACCATATAAAAAATGATAACCATTTTTGAAACCAAGCACCATGTATTTATTTGTCTCCCCAGCCCACCTGCTGACCCATCGCAGGACCGTGTATGTGATCCTCGGGACCTGGCTGTACGCTCTGGTGTTCACGGTCCCTCCGCTAGTCGGCGTCAGCTACTACACCTATGAACCAATCCGTGAGTACCTACAGGAGATACTCCAGACTGCTTACTGTAAAAATTGCACATGTAGAGGGGAAGAAGGTGGGGTGGAAGTGGGGTTGGGCTGAAAAAATGATGTTATTAGTCTTTATTTTTTGGCTCATGAGATACTGTCTTTCGTATATTTCTGATTACGTGTTAAATGACGAAAACTTAAATTCGACTTTGAGAGCGACATCACAAACATTTTCATTTTTCTTCAAATGCAAGTCATCGAAGTTAGGGTGTCATTGGTATAGTCTATGAAGAAAACCCCAAATTGCCTTATGTGTTTCTTAGGCTGTTTATGCCATAAAAATGAGTCCTTTCCAACGCTTTGTATTGGCAAAATCACTCACATAAGTTCTTCATATATCTTGTCGGCAAACCAACCAGCTGCTTACGAGGGGTACTTATAATTTTTCAGAAATTACTTGCTCCTTGAACTGGAACGTGCAGTATCCCGGAGAGACGGCCTACACTGCACTCACCATCGTCTTCGGCTATGTTGTCAAGGTCTTGATCATGGGGTACTGTTACTTCAACATCCTCTTCAAATCGAAGATCCTCTTCAAGAAGAAAGACACCCTAAAGGCCTCGTTGGTAAATAGCCAGTAACATTACATGTATCTTTTGTAGTTTTTTTTCTTCATGTTAAATGAAATACTATCTGCAAAGCAACATGTTCACCGGCCAACTGATGTCTCACACGTCGGTGAAGGTTAGACATCCAGGTGATAAGATACGCCAAAAACAGTTACTCAAGCAACTGGATATGATTTTGGAAACGGTCAGACGTTTCAGGTAGCATCCACTACCTTTCGTCAGTGACACTAAAGGACTGCAGGAGAATTGCTGGTTTATAAGCACAAACCATTGATTGATATGCAAATAAGTTTAAGACAATTTTTTTGTGAAAGGCCAAAAGGAAACAAAAGTCAAGACACTTTTTGTGAAAGGCCAAAAGGAAACACAAGTTAGACAAGTCAAGACAAGGATAATGCAAATTAGTGAGGAAACTCCTGTTGTTTCAGAACAGGAGCTTAAGTGTTGTCTGTCCTTGGGGCTGGGAGCGCCAAATCCCAAGTTCCCGAGAGGTCTACCCGTAGCCCTCCCTCCCTGTTGAGGGTGGGGTTGTACATCCTTTCATATATAGCTTCTCTAACTCCTCGTTCCCACCAGCGGGTTTCGCGGTCTAAGATATCCGTGGACTCGAGTTTGAAAGAGTGCCCCTGGTTGTGTTGTAGGTGGTGGAAAATGGCTGAGGAGTAGCCGTTAGCGCTAGGTCTGCAATGTTCCTTGTATCTTACTTTCAGTGGTCGACTGGTCTCTCCAATGTAGGTGTTATTACAATTAGGCTCTTCACATTTGAGTCTGTAGATGACATTAGCCTTGGTACCTTTGTGAGGTCGGTCCTTGGGGTGTACCAGTTTTTGTCTGAGGGTTGAGTGAGGTTTGAAATTTGTGGCAATGTTGAAGTTTTGGAAGATCCGTCGGAGTTTTTCGGATACCCCTTGGACATACGGAATGGTGATGTTGACCTTGTTTTTGTTGGTCAGTGGTTTGCACTTTTGTGTTTTCTTAGACTGATCCGAAGGTTTGAGAGCTTTGTTGAAGGTCCATTTCTGGTAGCCACACTTGGCCAGGGCACCTTGGAGGTGTTTATGTTCGTCTGTTTTGGCTTTGTCTGAGGTGATGATGTTGTCTGCCCGATGGAAAAGAGTTTTGATCACTGCTAATTTGTGTTCCAGAGGGTGGTGGGAATCGAAGGCCAAGTACTGATCAGTGTGGGTAGGTTTCCTGTATACTTCAAAACGGAGGTTGTCATCTTTCTCTACGATAGTTTTGGTGTCAAGGAAGGGGAGCATGTTGTCATGACTCGGCTCTTGTGTGAACTTGATGTTGTCATCTATCTGGTTGATGTGGTCAAAGAAGTCATCAGCTACCCTCTTTTTTTAGTCTACACCAAGTGTCGTCTACATAGCGGAACCAGTTGGCTGGGGGAGTGTCATTGAAAGTACTGAGGGCTTTGTTTTCAAACTTCGCCATGTACAGGTTTACAACAATCGGTGAAACTGGTGATCCCATAGCACAGCCGTGCATTTGTTGGAAGAACTGTCCTTTGTAAGTGAAGTAAGTACATCCTAGGCAGAGTTCTAGTAGTTCGCATACTTGGTCAACGGATAGGTTGGTTCTATCTGCTAATGTGGTGTCGGCTTCCAAAGCTTCTCTGACTACTGACACTGCATCCTTAGGTGGTATGGAGGTGAAAAGAGAGCACACGTCATAAGATGTGATGATTTCATCGTCCTCTACATGAATGTCTTTGATTTTGTTGACAAAATCTGAACTATTCTGTACGTGATGCTGAGACTTCCCCACTAGTGGCCCCAAAATCTTGGCTAGAAATCCTGCTAACTCGTAGGTGACAGAACCTATACTGGAGACTATGGGTCGTAGGGGGACATCCTGTTTGTGGATTTTGGGAAGGCCGTAGAATGCAGGGGTTTGCTCCATGGTAGGATTGAGTTTTAGGTAGGTGGCACGGTCCAGAACTCCTTCAGTTTGCAATTTCTTGAGAGCTGCACTGATTTTCCCTTTAAACTTACTAGTGGGGTCCTTTTTCAAGGGCATGTAGGTGTCTTTGTCCTCTAAGAGGTCCTGTACCTTCCTGTCGTACTGTTCCCTGTCTAAGACTACTATGCATCTGCCTTTGTCTGCAGGAAGGATCAAAATATCTTGATTAGTGGCCAACTCTTTGAGAGCGGTTCTCCTGCAGTCCTTTAGTGTCACTGACGAAAGGTAGTGGATGCTACCTGAAACGTCTGACCGTTTCCAAAATCATATCCAGTTGCTTGAGTAACTGTTTTTGGTGATGTCTCACACATTCTTGGCAACTGTCTAGATGATTTTAGATTCCCATTCTCTTTCTTGTGTTGATTATGTGTGTACTTGATTTCATCCAACATTTCATTAGGAGCATATTATAAATTCTGCACTCCATTCTTATTTTATGATACGCAGAAATGAGAAATAAATACGGGCCGTTTGACATATAAAACCTTTGCTGAATCCTACAGATGTGCCTGACCATGGTGGTGTCCTTCCTGATCGCCTGGACCCCGTATGCCGTGTCCTCTACCTGGGACATCCTGTCTGCTGAAGATCTGCCCATCATCGCCACCATCCTGCCGAGCTTGTTCGCCAAGGCGTCCTGCATAATGAACCCCATTATCTACGCCTGCTGTAACACCAAGTTCCGCCAGGCGGCAGTCAAGTCCTTCCGCAGGCTTCGCTGTTCGAATAATCAGGCAAAGCCCTTGAATACAGTACCAGTGGTGCGCTGGAACAAGCGCACCGGAGCAGCAGTACGGTCTGCTGATGTTTAGGTCACAATTGGAAAAAAAGGGTTTACAGTATTTTTCCGGGTTTACAGTATTTTTGCACTTTCGGGCGTGTCCCCGTGGGACCCCATGCGGCTGCCGTGCTCTTTTTGGACACGGCCGGGCCCCGGATTTTTAAACTGGGGGTTAAAATCTACCCGGGGCCTGGCGACAAAATTACACAGTAACCTAATCGTGACAACACCGACAGTTCCCCTCCCGGTGTCCGGCAGTCCACCGGGCAAATCACTGATCAGCTGCACAGAACGAAATTTCCCGGGTGACCACTGACACACCACAAGACCCCTACAGGGTAGCGACACTGTGGGGTAGTGCGAACAGAATTTTTGCCCGGGTGTGCCCGCTTTAATTGGACCGGTTTTGGTTCCTTCGTTCTTGGTTCCTTCGTTCGTACAATGCAGCCCTGTCATTGTGATTCCGGGCATTATAATGTTAATTTCAAGGACTAGCTTGGTATTGCGTAACGTGTGGTTAGACATTGCGCAACTTCTAGCGTCCCATCCACCATGGTGATTCCGGGCCCAGTACCATAGCCCGCATGAAAGAGAAGCCCTACAACAGTCGCCGCGGCTAGTGCACCCACAAGTGCGCCCGGGCCAGCTTTTTTAAAAAGCTTTCTTGTTTAGTGTAGACGCGGTGTTAATTGTGACCACGGCCGTTCTCCCGATTTCAGAGCCTGACCGGGGGCTACACCCCGTACGCAGGCACCGGTATAATTGTGACCTAAGCATGAGGAGGGCATGGCCACGAACGCCGTTCCACCTGGCATGGCCACAGCCGACAGGCAATCGAGTTCTTAATACTAAAAGGGTAGCAGTGGTCTGTTTACTGTAGCACCGATTGTGGTGTTTTCGTGTACCTTGAAATAACTTTAAAAGGCGTATGCTGAATGTTTGTTGCGGTTGGCAGGGGTCGGAGCTATGCTCACAAAGTATTTCAGAATTGGAAAAAATAACACCTAAACATGGATCGAAGTGTATACAAAAAATTCCAAAAGTTGTTTAAACCACTGTGGACATCTTTCCGAGTGGATCGACCTGGAAAGAGGTGTGCGTCAGTGATGTCCCCTGTCAGCCCTCTTGTTTGTTTTGGCAGTAGAGGTTTTTGCCCAGAAGATCCGACAGTGTAATAAAATAAAAGGTATACGTTTCCCGTCTTTTGACAATATAGAAGTAGAATCACGTATTTTTCAATACGCTGATGACACATGGGAGATAAGGCTTCTATTAATGTTAGTCTCAAAATAATCGATGCTTTTACTTCTTTCTCTGGCCTCGTCTTAAATAGAGGAAAAACCGAAGCAATGTGGTTAGGCTCTTTGAGGAACTGCACTGAGCCATTTGGCTGCCTTAAATGGACTAATTTAGTATAGAACATTGTTGTTGTTTTGATTTCTGGTCGTTTACACCTTCCTCTACCTCGTGATGTAAATGAACATGTCAAATAGTGAACGGCAACGACAAACTAAATGCCGGTCTGACAAAATCTTGTTCTTGTACGTGTATCTATAGCGTTAGTCCTAGCGTCTTTGGAAAGTACTGGTGTAAATTGGCTCGACTGATTTCTGTCATTAGAATGTAACTGGAGTAACTGGTATGCTAGGTGTGGTCAATTATTGTATGAACCTGATGCTTTCTGTATTTTGGTAACGTGTAATTACTTCAGTGTACTTATCGTTCTGTTATGGATTATGTAAATAGTTATGTTCTATGCTGTAGAGAGAAATGGTGTATCATAAGTGTAATGAGTATTTATTTATCTATTTATTTCTGTGTTCTTTTACCAGGGCGGCACTCTCAGTGTCTTGGCACTGCTTTTGAAAGTAGCCCCGTGTACATATATTATATACAAACAATGCAGAAATATATACAAGACAAGACAAGACAATAATACAATTGTGCATCAAAGTCAAATATCATTGCCCATACTCGCAATCGAATTCAGCGCTAGTTCTTCACCCAAGTACTTCGATTGCTAATTGATTTACTATTCAAACAAATTTCGAATGTTTAGATATAAGCAAACGTAGTTCCGAACTTTCCCCTTGTCAGCTGGCATTAGGGACAGCCATGCATTCAAATCACGTCCTATTACCAGCACGTCGGCAGAACGTACTGCGCCTGCGCAAAACCTGGATTTTTGCTGGATTTTTGGTCAACGTTGCATCAGAATTTTGCCTGTTGCAGACATCTTTTTCTACACAACATTTGAAAACTACAGACGGGATGCCACCCTTATATACGCGAATTCAACCTTATATGAGACGTTCTACCGAAGTGCTATACACAATACATTACGGGTTTCGCGCAGGCGCAGTACGTTCTGCCTACGTGCTCCTATTACCAGTCTCCACCAGACTAGTACTCCCGAGGTTGCCGAGAAAATTGCCAAATATGGTGAATAAATTGCGCATTGACCAGTATATAATCCTATAACTTGTAACCTCAACTCCTCTTACACAAAAATCCCCATATTCTGCAAATTCCCATTATTTTCTCAGTAAAAAAATTAACCCGAGGCTGCATGCCCTCTTCCGCGCAAAGCCTAGGTATGATTTATCCTACCGAAGTAATCTAATTTCCCGTAATTTCCATAATTTCCCAAAAATCGCAGGGAAACCTTTTAGATCTCTAATCAATAGCTTAAGTTTATTGCCAATAGTCGCAGTCAAAGTCAAAGTCTCGTCATGTTGCGTTAAGTGTAGTGAATTTAGTGTAATTCGTAGGCGACTCTCCGAATTTATCGTAAAGCGTTGTCAGGGAAAGGCCTTCTGGCGAACAAATATTCTAATACCACTGTTCCACTAGGACGGCGCTCTCGCTGCGACTTGAATTGAATTTGCGTAGCCCTTCATTTCATAATTTGAATATTATGTAAGGTGTAAAAGTATGACTGAAAAAACAACAAAACACACAAAGCCTAAAAAGATTCGTTTTTTAATCTATGAAATTCGTTGAGCGCTCTGTAAAAATCTTAGATCGTAGAGAGAGCGCCGTCCTAGTGGAACAGGGGGGGTAAGGCAGGCTTATATATACTGTTTGTACCTTTGGTTGTAATGTGGAAGTTGTCAATAAAGTATTTTCCTTGAGTCGCATCCTTCTTGTATTGATTTCTTTATTCATGACCGAAATCTCAGCCTTAACTTCAATTGATTATGTGTTGAATATGTGTCTGGTCATCCAACCAATCAACGACTCTGAACGAACCACAGATAAACTGCTTGGGCCAGGCCCATATAGTTGTACACATCCTCCTAATCAAACAAGAAGGAGCCGTAGCATTTGGCGTCCTGATTTGATCCGTTTCCACTTTTTTGATGTTCTTCCTGATGAAATAATAACCGCAGGCCACCGCTGATTACATGTATATACAAACTATTCCTTTGCTGTGACCTGTACTTAACCCAGTGGGTGCGCATGTACAAGAAAGGTCTTCATCCATTCATTAAAAGACGATGAAAGAGAGCAATAAAGTTCCCGGGTTTCACCAAGCAACAAATCGTTTTTTTTGCGGCACATCAAAGTTTAAATTTGTAAGCTGATGTACAATAGATAAAAGCGTTATTACATGTAACGTGTTACTACAATGATGATGCCTATGATAAGGCCTAGGAAAAATGTGTTTCCGGTTTCCCGACCGACCCTAGCAAAACGCCGCAAACCCTAATCTCCAAGCAGATCTTTCGGTGGCTGCAAGACAGTATCAAATCAAATCGATTAACGATAAACCAACAATTTATGTCAAGAATATACGCAAATAGTTCCCATTATTAATTTTTTCAACTTTTTTTGTGCTTTGTTGTCTTTTATATATCATTCTTTTCGTTCCATAAGACTGTCCAGCCGGGACCCGGCCTGGAAATGTGACCTCAGCATATTACATCTGAATGTCAAACCCTCGGAAACGTTATTTCATGCATTTTCATAAGCAAATTTTTACTGAGCAAATCGGGTCCCTTCTAGGCACAGCCCCCCGGGCGGGTGGCAGTTTTGATACTGCGAATTTTTAACGCGTTCTTTTGTCGGCCATCCTACAACAAGCCACCCAGAGAAGGCGGGTAAAAACCTTCTCTGGTCGGCTAGTTGTAGGATGGCCGGCAAAAGAACTCCACAAAACGCAGTATCTAAACTTCCACCCGCCCGAAGGCCTGCAAAGGAGGCTAGGTCTCTTCCACATAACCCCCCTGTTCCACTAGGACGGCGCTCTCGCTGCGATTTGAATTGAATTTGCGTAGCTCTTTATTTCATAATTTGAATATCATGCAAAGTGTAAAAGTATGACTGAAAAAACAACAAAACACACAAAGCGTAAAAAGATTCGTTTTTTAATCTATGAAATTCGTTGAGCGCTCTGTAAAAATCTTAGATCGCAGAGAGAGCGCCGTCCTAGTGGAACAGGGGGGGGGGGGTAAGCAAACGGAAGGGCGGATATAGGAGACAGCCCTGGCCATGGATCAGATGCATTTCAGCTCCTTCGTCAGCGCGCTGCTGCCACTCATGATTGAAAGAGCCTCCGTTGGCTCTGTAATTAGAATGGAGAGAACGGATCGTAGGAGGACACTTCTATCTCAAGGAGTCACGTTGGGAGATGTGTGCTAGGCTGGTACAATGTAATTAGGTCATATCGATGAATAGTAGGCACCATTAGGGTGTATGAGAGCAATAAAACGTCAGCGCGATCGTTTGAGAGGATCCGGATATCTATTGAATGTTGTAGCACACTTGAGTTGGTTTTACGTCACGACCTTTGGAGTAGTTTGAGTTGTGAACCATATGAATGTTTCGGAGGCAAAAAAGCAGAGAAGTACACATAATGGCTTCGTTAACTACCTCCTTACAGGGCACAATCTCTCGCTAATTGCCTGGGTGGGCCGCTAGGAGCGGGACAGTCAGGCTAACAGTCCGGATATCTATTGAATGTTGTAGCACACTTGAGTTGGTTTGACGTCATGAACATCCTTTGGCCTATAGTTTGAGTTGTATGTGAACCACATGAACGATTCCGAGACAAAAAAGCAACGAAGTACACATAATGGCTTCATTAACAACTTCACCAGAGCACATGCAACCTGTCGCTAATCCCCCCCCCCCCGAGTGGGCCGCTCAGAAACGTTGAAAGCCCAGGCCTTTCCCAATCTTACACGACGATGAATCAAGAACGAAGTTTAAACCTGCCCACGTCCCCTGTAAATCTCACATTCTGATCTCCGACCCGATGGTCACTTTTCCGACAGCGATGTCATCACAGTCTGATTGTTGTTTTTCACTGCTACAGCCTACATAGTATAGACTACAATACTGGAAGCTTTGAAGGGTAGGCCTTTCACAGTCTTACTTGGTGATCAGTAAAAAAAATGAAGCGGCAGATTAAAAAAAAATCCCTGTCATTCGAATATCCACCTCCCATTCCAGAGGTCGACGCCAGTCCTTCAGTTCTGATTTTAATGACCAAATGTGGACCATTATATATACAACCTGGCATGCGGGAACTCCTAACTCGTGAAATTCCTAGAATTTTGCAAACTGGACACAATATCTACCAAAGGCTCCGCTCCTGAGGCGTCACCAAAGAAAGTGAACATGATCTCGAACCAGTTTAGCTCGCTGGAGAGCTAATCTTCCAATGGCCGTTTTGGAGAAGACTTACTCTATGTCGTGGTACTTACAAATGTATATATAATGACTATTAAGCCAGAGATTTACGTACATCAGGAGTCTTTGACGTTGGTTTTAGGGTCAACAATGCTTCAAGTTACATCGATAGCCATGTGAACTACTGTTGTGAAGCACCTTAAGAGTAATGTTGCAGTAAGCGCTTTCAAATTGATGGTTATGATATAGGTCTTGGAATTTTATCAAATTTCAACTCTCCAATGTTAGACAACTTAAATTTCAAATAGACTTTCTCAACCCTAAACCTCACTGAATGAATTTTGTCTGCGTGACTACACCTTCAAGACTTTAGACTCCCAGATCCGATCTGATTATGCTTCAGATATTTAGGTCATCTGCATGGTGACATCGAAGCTGACGTCATTCTAACGGCCACCGGTTATTGGCCCCGCGAATCTTGCACCGTTTTTTTCCAGGCGTGCTCGACAGGACCTGTTGCTGCGCGTGTACCTGCGAAGCTGGTGTGTTACGCCGAAGGGCGGTTATACCGGCTGTACAAATACAGAGCTCGAGAGGTTTGTCCTGCACATCCCACTCCCAGCCGGACCAGTCATGAACGCCTCTCCCAGTTCCTGGCTGTCCAGCGGGGAGTTCTTTACGGACAGCCCGGAGAACTCCAGCGAGTGGCCCTGGACGGACGGCCCAACCGACACGACATGGCGCCATCACCAGTCTGTAGACTCCGTGAGCTATGAAGGCTACCTCGCAAGTGCTATCTACATTACCCTCACAGGTACGTGGAAAAAACGTCCTTCTGTTTTGCCAACTTCCATAATTGGCTTCATGACTTGACTTTTTCTTCTTTTCTGATTGTATATTCATTATGGCGCGCAATTTCGGGACATAATTCTCCTATGAAACGCAAACAGACAGGATCAGCGTCGTCAGGCCTAGATTATATTATAACCTGAATCTCAGTCATATTGTTGACAAAAATTGTAAGTACGAAAGTGCGAACACTGAAGGGGGTCAGGTTTTGGTAGTTGTTAACATTTGAGGTCTGGAAAAAGCGTTGGTGAGCTCAGAGCGAGGTGATTACCTCCTGTCCTCCTCTCCCCCTAAAATACAGAAATTTTTGGCAAGATCGACCGCTCACTGCCCCTGTTATACTGCCCTACCTACATGTACCCTGTGTTACACAAGCTCTCGCTGTCAGGGGCTGATTGGGTCTAACCAGTGAGAGGGCCAACTAGAATCTTGATTTAGTCACCCTACTGCCCTACTTCCCACCAACAAAGAGTGAACCTTCTTTGCAATCTACAGAACTTGGTATGCTCTATTCTAGAACCTTGATTCTATTTACCTGAACAACCTGCTACATCTTTCTTGTCCTTTTGTGACAAACATGTATTGTTGATACCAAATGATTTCGATTTGAATGGACTTTTCCCCCTACTTTCCAGTACGGTACATACAAATCTACATCCTCAGAATCTCTGAACTCGGCAATTGAGGAATTAATCCGAGGATTGCATACTTTCCGATTGTCTGAAATTTCGTGTTTCAGTTGTAATTAGCCGCGGCGACTGTTGCAGGGCTTTTGCATTACATTAGGCCTGTTAGGGCTAATGTAATGTAGAAGCCCTGCAACAGTCGCCGCGGCTAAGTTGTAGTCAGCAATTGTGGTAAATGAGTCATGACACAGTGCGGTGTTCAGAAGACCTGCCTTTATCTTCCAGGGTTGATTGCCTTCTTTGGGAACGTCATTACCATCACGGTGTTCCTGACGGAAAAGGAGTTCCGTAAAAAACAGCAGAACGGTTTTGTTCTGAATCTGGCCATAGCTGACTTGAGCGTCTGCGTCTTCGCATATCCCTCATCTGCTATAGCAGGTCAGTTTTCAGTCAGGAAAGTTTTGTCGGTTTTCTAAAGTCATGGCTTTTATGCTCAACACTGTAAACTTTATACCAGTCAAAGAATTATAACGTTACTGCTATCATCTCATTCCAACATTGTAGACCTACAGCAACATAATGACAGTACACCATGCTCTTTACTGCTTCGAGGATGTTCATATTTGCAAAACTGTAATATTTTCGATAGTGTTCGTGCTTCCATTGCTTGTACTGATAAGTTTTCGCGATTGAATGCACACCAACTTGTCTCCTTTCTATTATTTTTCAATATCCATCTTGTATCTTTAATGTATGTGAAACTGTGGTCCTCAACAATGTAATATTTATAGTTGTATTTAACGTTATGTTTTTGAGGAGAGGGCTGCGTTTTGCTCAATCCTCAATGATACACGTGAGTAAAATGAATATGTTAAACACTGCACATACACGGTACTTATAGTCTCACCGTAGTTTTACAAGGGAGTTTGTTTAATCTGCAGGGTACGCAGGAAGATGGGTGCTGGGAGACGTTGGCTGTACAATCTATGGATTCCTCTGCTTCACCTTTGCCCTGGTGAGCATGGTCACCCTGTGTGCCATCAGCGTCTACCGCTACATCCTCATCTGTAAACCACAATATGGTAAGGGTACAACATAACCTGTGCCACAGTAGCAATTGTGTTTGCCACGTGTACGAGAAAGCAACTGTTGATATGAAATGGCCCGGATCGTACAATAAAGGTAGTAACGTAGCAGCAATGGGCAGTGGTTTAGGTCCCCTTTCCGACTAAATGGCGATCGCTGAGGGACCAGTCAGCGACCAAAATTGTATTTGTGATTGGAATATGATGCAGGATATGAAAATATGCTTCAGAAGACAGTACTTGAGTTGAATTTTCATAGCAAGGTTCTTTCCGCCCCCAGCTCATCTGCTGACCCATCGCAGGACCGTGTATGTGATCATCGGGACCTGGCTGTACGCTCTGGTGTTCACGGTCCCTCCGCTAGTCGGCGTCAAGCGCTACACTTACGAACCAATGCGTGAGTTGTTCGAGAAGACTTGTTGTAAAATTGTGTGGCAAAAAAAAGCTTCAAACGTTTTGTTGCAGGACCGGCAGGCACAGCTTGGTTTGGTTATCCACTCTCTACACTCTGTGTGACCTCCGCACAGAGTGGTCGTGTTTTTCTACGTCTCTCAGTGTTTCCCCTCGAATTCCTTTCCTCTCTTGATCCTTCGTTACCTTTCGCACCTTCCAAGAGTCACAAACGCGCACCTATGCCTTCCTGTTTATTTGTCCTGTGTTTCCTTATGAACATGCAAATACTGTATTCGATCGATCGACGGACATGCGGCCACTCTGTCATTGGTTAGACCGCTAATTGCCATTTTTCATTCGTTGAACTGCTGATGGACATTCAGGACAGGTGTCACAGCGCCATTTGATCTCGCCACCACCCCCACCACCCCGTGATTGCGCCCTCCCCGGGGCGAAATCTCTGGCTATTTCGCCCTTTCCGTGTCGAGATCTCTAGCGATTTCGCCCTCCCCACTAGATTTGGTCCCCCCACCTCGCCCCGCTTTAAAATAGCGATTTCGCCCCCCCCCCCCAGAAAAAATCGGTCTAATGGGCCTCAAGAAGGACCCCTTGTAGGTTGGCTCAAGGAGGTTCAATGGTTGGCTTAACGACATTTCTGCTGTTTGTAGAGATCACCTGCTCCTTGGACTGGAACGTGCAGCACCCCGGAGAGAAGGCCTACATCGCGGCGGTCCTTGTCATCGTCTATGTCCTGCAGGTCCTGATCATGTGTTTCTGCTACTTTAACATCATCTTCAAGTCGGCTAACCTCAAGTTTGCGGCTCTGGCCAGTGAGAAAACAAAGATGGCTGCAAAGAAAGACACCTGGAAGACCTCAGTGGTAAGATCATTTCCCATACATGACATGTTACTTATGTCTCTTTAAAGAGCGCGTCTAAATGCTTGTGTAGAATATATATAATGTGTATTTTACTGCTTTATTTTGTCCCTATTGTCTATTTATTATTATTCTTTTTCTGGTTCCCATTCCAGCAACACTGAAAACTTGTTAATGCCGAAAGGTTGTGCCCATCATATTTGGGACGCCATCCTTTATAATACTTTCATTGGGGGAAATGGAATTGTAACACTGTTACACTGCAAAACACACGACATCGTCAGCAGTTGACCAGTTAACTTTGAAAAGTGCTTGCATTCCACATACATAATGGTTTTTCTTAGTTTTTTTTTCTTTTTTCAAGTCGTAGTTGAGTTAAGCTGGGTATCTGCAAGTAGACTGTTAAGCCTCTGTTACACATAGCCGAATATGGCCTGCCGAACACTAGCCACCGAACTTCCACAACCACGGTTAGGAGTAGGTCGGGAGCAAGGTCGGCTGGTGTTCAGCCTAGTCGGCTACCGTTTGGCCGCGCCCGCCGAATGTTTCAAAATGTTTAAAACAGTCAGGTGTTTCAAACTTTTAAAATGTTTAAAACATTCGGAAGGTTCGGTCATGCTTGGCTGGTGTTTGAAATTAAGTCGGGGCGTGGTTGAAAGTGAAATTTGACTTAAATTTAACTCAAATATTCGATTTGATTCGTATTAAAAGGTAGGCGTTTCCTAAATCTGGTCAGACTGCTCCCGAACTTCAGCCAACCTTGGTCGGCTGGTGTTCGGGGGAAGGCTCTAAATATGTGACAGGAGCTTAAACCAGTCATATCGAATATTAGCAAAAAGTTATGAAAGAATTGGAGGTTGGTTTGCAACCAAACCCTTTTCTGAATCATACAGATGTGCCTGACCATGGTGGTGTCCTTCCTGATCGCCTGGACCCCGTATGCCGTGTCCTCTACCTGGGACATCCTGTCTGCTGAAGATCTGCCCATCATCGCCACCATCCTGCCGAGCTTGTTCGCCAAGTCGTCCTGCATGATGAACCCCATCATCTACGCCTGCTGTAACACCAAGTTCCGCCAGGCGGCAGTCAAGTCCTTCCGCAAGCTTTGCGGTATGTGCAAACAGAAGGTTCCCTTGTCTACACCACAAGTGGTGCTGGCAATGCAGAGAAACACGGAGTTCACTAGTACTGTTGAACCCACCGGTCAGG
Source organism: Branchiostoma floridae x Branchiostoma japonicum (assembly GCA_013266295.2). NCBI lineage: Eukaryota > Metazoa > Chordata > Leptocardii > Amphioxiformes > Branchiostomatidae > Branchiostoma > Branchiostoma floridae x Branchiostoma japonicum. Next base: position 19,836,670 of record CM023824.1, on the reverse strand, counting down.
CCTTCCCCATGAGGGTTCTTCCCTCTATTAGCGCTACGCATACGGCTTTGTGAGATGTGCAAACGGTCTTTGGTCAGTACATAGTATACAGTACACACTGTAAATGTACACGTGCACATACACATACACATGCACATGTACACACGTTCATTGGTACACACACACATACGCACATGTACATATACACATGCGCATGCACATACGCATACATGTACACACATACACAAACACAAGCGCGCTTGCGGATACACATAAAATTACACACATACACCGAAACCCGGAGATTCAAAGAGAAACCTGGAGAATCAAAGAGAAACCTGGAGATTCAAAGAGAAACCTAGAGATTCAAAGAGAAACCTAGAGATTCAAAGAGAAACCTGGAGATTCAAAGAGAAACCTGGAGATTCAAAGAGAAACCTGGAGATTCAAAGAGAAACCTGGAGAATCAAAGAGAAACCTGGAGAATCAGACTTAGAGAGAAACCTAGAGATTCAGAAAAATCTGAAGAATCAAAAAGAAACCTGGAGATTCAAAGAGAAACCTGAAGAATCATAGAGAAACCTGAAGATTCTGGATGTTGTTAACGTTATATGTAATCGAACTTTTGACCAACGCTAGACCTTTCTCATTTGGTTCTTAGCACGTGATTTCTAGATTTGTGACGTATTCTATAACTGCATCTATCCCAATAACTCAGTGTCTCCAAATTACTACATAAGAAAACACGACTTCCATTATGTCCTGTAGATGTGAAAGGAAGGGTTATACTTGATTATGGTAACCAATAAACATAAGTTACTTGAACTCCATGTACAGAGGTTTTGTCTTTGGTGTGTCTGTTTGTGTGTTCTCTTGTGTTTCCGTAGTTATTTATTTGCACATGGTAGGCAGGTTGGGGAAACTGACAGGTGCAATGGTCCCAAAAAGGGTTATCTCATGCCCTGTCTTGACTTTCAGGCTATATGTCTGTTGTCGTATGGGAGCCAATGGAAAAATGCATAAACAAAGTCAGCGACATAATAATGAATAAAACAAGAAATTCACCAGAACTCTAAATGCTTCACGGAGGTGTGCAATCTTCGATTTCTTGTTTATTGACTGACAAATTCAATCTAGACTCCGGTGTCGAGTCTTGCGCAGGTGACATCAGCTTACCAGTCTTGGTTGAGCCACCAGGAGGGATCGTTGTTGACCCCCGTACCGGTTCCAGTCCCGCCGGACAAGCTGGTAGCGGCGGCATCAAGCGTGAAGTCACAAGTGGTGGCGGCGCCGCTGGTCACGGTGCAGGTCTTGGTCTGCGTGGCCTGGCCCTTGGTGACGGTGACGGTGTAGGTACCCGGCAGCAGCAGGCGCCAGTAGTCACCACCGGCAGCTGCATGAGGGGGGAGACAAGATACGACGGACTAGGAACATGCGCTGCTGTTGTTTACCTTGACTTAATCTTAGACATGCACTAGTTAAAATGTCTTGAAACGTTTCCATGGAAAAAGGACGTTTGCACTGAAGATCTCCTAGCGCCGTAAAACCTTTAATGGTAAAGTTTAGCGTTAAACCTTGTTGAAGAAAATCAGGACGGTAATGTGACCATCTAAAACACTTAGAAGTAGTTTCTTAAGATGTTTCCTTACGCTCCGAAAATAAGAGTAGTACGAGAAGGACAGTGTACTTACCGGAGTTGACGCCATGGATGTTACCCTGCACCATGATCTTAGCGTCAGGAACGCCATTTCCGTTGGTGTCTCTGACCACACCCTTGATTCCTATGTGGACCTAGGTAACAGAAATGCGTGGAGGCATTATATCATTAATAGCTTGTACACTGGTATGCTTTATTGTTGCTGATGCGTTTGTTTGTTTTTGAATGTTTTTGAATGTATGTTTTAAAGTAGGGCACTGTAGTTTGGCATCCGGATCCCAGTTTTACGCGCTCTGGGTGAATTGCCGTGTTTTTCGATGAACAGATCGGCTCAAAAGCTGCTAGGAAGCTTTTTTGTGTCTTCTGAATTTCCGCGACAACTTACCTGTTCCATGTAGGCGAGGAGGGCCTCTTTGTTGTAGTTCCACTCCATCTGGAGCTCGGACTCAGGCGGGTACTTGTCACAACCCAGCTCCAGCGTCAGCTCGTAACAGTTGGTGTGCAGGTAGTTGAAGTCCTGCATTCCTGCGGACGTCACAAGCATGTCAGGTCCCGTCTACATGTTTACGTTTTGTACTAAGATTATTGAGAGCGCCGAGGAAGGCGATCCAACAATGAGCGCAGAGAGAGCGCCGTGAGCGCACAGAAAGCGCCTTGAGATCGCACAACGGTCTAAACAGTAACTTATATCCCAAACATAGCGACCTTGCCGATCTCTCGGCGCTCTCTCCGCATTCTGGCCAATTTCAGGTCGCGGAGAGAGCACGGCGAGAGCGGCGCCGTCAAGTGAAATGGGGGTATGACCACAAAGTCCTTTACCTCCCTCCACGCTGTACCAGTCGGCGCCGTTCGTGATGCCGCCCTGGTCCTCGAAACCACACGAGCCGCCACCGACGGTCGCCATGGTGGCGTGCGCCTGCGCGTAGGTGCTGGACAGGCTGATCCACAGAGCGTCATCCGGGGTAGCGGCGTAGCCATTGCCCCTGGAATATTTAAAGTGTGGTGGAAGAAGGTAAAGTAAATCTTGAAATGGTCAAGGGGGGGGGGGGGGTATTTTCGCGTTGCCTCTTGACCGCGAAATCAAGACACCGCGAATTTGCGTTTTTGTTGCGTTATTGTGTCGATCACGTACTTCGGTACGCGAAAACCTCCTCCTCTGCGAAATTAAACGCCCCACGATAATAAGCTAATTTGCAGTACGTATCAGTTGAAACCGACAATCACACTGATACAAAAGTGACCTCACTGTAAATGTTGAAGAAACAACGTACCAACCAGAAAGGAGAGTGGACGATGAAAGTTATAACGGAAAAAATATTCAACAAGAGTTCCACGACCTCATATCTCCATGAAATATTGTTTCCTGAACAGTCCAATCCTTTGGCAATGCTTCATTTCAACACGTTATCATTAATTATGCAAATGACCTGTACAACATAATATATGTATGGTGTTGTAAACTTTTAACTAACTTACACATGTCACAAGTATGAAATTCCCATCAATGACCACTAAGGAATTATATAATTTTCACATCAATTATGCAAATGAGGACTATATTTGCATAATTTGTATCTGTTGATATTCTACCTGCGATAGATTATACACATTACATGTATGAAAGTCCTATAATGTAAAACACTGGAATTTCAGAATTTTGTCATTAATTATGCAAATTAAGTTCTCATTTGCATAATTTGCATTTAATTATGTACATCTCTGTGTAAGCTACCTGCATACCAAAAATCATGATAATACGTTGCTCCTTTCTGGACTTATATGCTTTTAAAAATTTCTTCAAAAACCCCCCTGCAGTTCCAGCACAAGCTGTTAGGGGGACCAAACCCACAACACTTATTCCTGGCAGGAAAAGCTATCTGCCACCCAAAAATCAAAACCATAGCATGTTCAGGACAAAAGATACAAAACCGGAAGTTCTGCTGCAGTACCAAGGTCAGCCACCAGGAGGCCCAGATTTTACCTTGACCTTTGTCTTCCTAAGACCTACATACATACCAAATATCATTACCATCCATAAAGGCGTTCTTAAGTTATGCTCACCAGTAATTGGCGGAAACACACACAGACACACACACAGACACACAGACAGACAGACAGACAGACCCAAAACAATATCTCCATTTTTCATGGAGATAATAATTTTTTTCGTTTATCTTACGACATGAAATAAAAGAAATGTTCAGTTCCGGAATCTTGTAATACAGCTGATTCTCAGGTGTACATCGGCTGTTGATGGAACAATCATACCTCTTATGAAGAATTTAAACTGTTCTCTAACTCATAAATTTCACTCACCGGAATTTTCGACTGAATCACTCAGTCTTCTTCAGCTGTCTGACCCAAATGCTGTGGACACGTGATTTGTCCCTTTGCTGACGTCACACGTGAGACAAATCACGTGTCCACAGCATTTGGGTCAGATAGATGAAGAAGACTGAGTGATTCAGTCGAAAATTCCGGTGAGTGAAATTTATAAGTTGGAGAACAGTTTAAATTCTTCATAATGTAATTTACCAACTCAGATGAACTTTCATGCTAATCATACCTCTTGGCTAGGTCGTATGGGTAGTTTACCACCAGGTCACCGTCGTGCAGGTTTGCGGAAAGAACGAAGGGATAAGATTGGAGCCAGGTGATAATCGCCATTGTCTCTGGGGCAACCTGACAAACAAACAAACAAACAAACAAACAAACAACTTACTCGCACGATCCCTCATACAGCTGGAGTCACATTCCCAACGGGGCCCGCGCGGCATGTTCCCAATCTAGACACCGGGCGGCGTCATGAAGCCGGGCGGACGCCGGCTGTCAAACTCACAATCAAATGTTCCTTTACGGCTCTCGCCGAGTTAAAATCAACTCAGTGCCCTCGCGGGGTCAAAAATAGGCCAGCAGCCGTTGGGACCCCGCCGGGTCTCGTCCGATAGTACCAAAAAACAGCCCGCGGAGGCGCCGCACGGGCCCCGGTTTTGAACTGTAACCTAGACTGACACTGTGTGTCGCTTTTTGTGAGACCGTGTGCCGTAAATGTGCCCTTCAACAACTCCAACATCTCACTAAGATTAGTAAGGCTTTTAATGTAAGGTTCTACCCACACAAAAAAACATGATGCGTTTGTGTAAATGTTAATACAGACTAGTAATATCCAAAACCACTTCGAAAAGTGTCGTCAAATGCAAGGTTTTTAATATGATAGCCAAGAAAAAAACTCACAGAGCGGTCGGTAACAGCATAATTCGAATACATGTATTTGAATTTATTTTTCCCGAAGTCAGACATGTTTGATGTTATGCTTTAAATCCTTCTTTGAAAATCCCTTCGAAATCGACTTCAACTTCCTTTTCTAGTGTAATAACTCATGAAACAAGAAGAAGTCTTACCGTGCCGGACCAGTAGGAGGATGGGATGGGGATGTGGTCCTGGTTCGTACCGGTCGACTCTCCGCTATACGCGATGTCGTTCAGCGCCGGGAAGTTCCTGTTCAGATCCAGTCCCTGCATGTTCTCCCGACCAGTGGTCCAGCCGTTACCATCGGGACCCTGAGGGAACAAACCAGTCCTCAATCCCAGAAGGGCTATCTTGAACTTGATATTAAAGCAAATGCTCCCCAGAATCTCATGGAAACTCAAAGTTGAAAAGAACAAAACAGTATATAACGTTACAGTGCATCACATGTCATTTGAACATCGAAATGACATATTAAAACTATCCTTACTTCTACATAGTGTAAACGTAATAATAAATAGTGTAAACTTTAAGTAGTGGCACAGGAATGATAGACAAATCCAATAGCCCCGTCTACCGCCGTCAAAACGTAGAAATACAAAATGCAACAATAAAGAAATTTAAATATTTGGCGGACACGCAGCCATTCCCTCATTGGCTGAATCACTAATCGCTATTCTCTGATTGGTTGAACAGCGTGAACTGCTTAGGTGATGGAAAGTCAGGTCTGTCATTTCGTTGACGTCACGATCTAACCTGGTCAGCGGCGACTTCAAAGCCATCTGGGTTCATGGTAGGCATGAGATGGATGCGGGTGTTCTGGACCAGACTGACGATGCGGCTGTTCCCGGCCTTGTACTCCCCACACAGGTACTGAGCCAGGAGCAGGATCAACTCACGCCCGCGCACCTCGTTCCCGTGCATGTTGCCCACATACTTGAACTCCGGCTCGCCTACATAGAATAGATCGGTGAAGGTTAGATTTGGAATATACTAAATGTAGAAATACAAATGTTAGGACACAATTTAAATAAAAGACCACAGTGTAACAACAAACAAGCATAAAAATAATTCAACTAAACAGCAGTAGTCGCCCTGTTCTGATTCTTTCCTTTCATCACATCTTCTCTTGTTACATTTTGTGACACTGTTGTGACACTTTGATCATAATACAGTAAGCTGTATTTGTTGTAACAGTAATTTCTTTCCCAGTAAAACAGTCCAAAATCAAATAGCTAACATGGATGACAGCTAGTCTGTAAATCTGTGGCGAACCATTTCACAGTGTTCTGTAGAATAAACAAAGGAGTACAGAGATTCTTTTGTACTCTAGACCAAATTGATTATTAAAAAGTAAAGAGTACACGTTTATTTCTCTAGAGCAATGTCGTTCTGACGAAGGCTTGAGATCTCGGACCTCTAGTTTATTTTGTATTACATACCATTGTTAATAAACTTGTCAACATTACGAGATGACCAATTAATATTGGTATAACTTCAATGTATACTACCAAAATATAAAGACCATTTCGTCCATGCGAATGACTGTATAACATATGCTGCAATATACATCAACAGGCCTTTGTTTATCTCGCCGTACGTTCGAGGTAACCATAGCTACAAGAGGAACACCTGTTGGATTTCTCAATCGCCCCTTCAAACTTCAAACGTGTTTGAGATATCGTTAGGGCCAGCGATACGCCCCGAATGGTGCTTTTGCGTTAAAATAACACTTTTTCTTCGTTTGAATCACTTCGAAATATTCGCGTCTGATTGAGAATTGTCTTTCCTCTATTGAAGCGTAGTAATCTTTTTCTGCCATGTTTTCTTCAATAGGCTGCCCACCTTTGTAAAATATCTCGAATTTTTGCGAAATGTTAAAACCCAGCACTCGTCAACGGACGGGGATATAATGAAAACTCTTCTCTGTTGTAGCAGTTGTTACATTGCGATATTGAAGTATCTGTCCTGAAAATTAATTGTTATAAATGGTCAATGGTTTAACACTTCACCGAGCTCGTGAAATCCGGGAAGGTCGGTGATCTCCAGGACCCACAGCTCCCGGCCCTCCACGCTCTGTCCGACGCTGTACAGACGGGTGATGTCCGGACAGTCATTATGGACTGCGAGCATGGCGCTCCTCAGGGCGTTGTAGCGGTGGTACTGGAACACGAAACTGCTATCCACTTCGGCAAGAGCCAGCGCCGGCAGCGCGGCGAGAAGGAGCGCGAACATCATCTTAACTTCTCTTACGTTTTCCCAAAGTGTAGGCCACCTGAACTGTTCTCTTGGACATTTATACCCCACTAGGTTTGCGCGCAGATCGGGTAGTTGATTTGATTTGATTTATTGAAATTACACGTGGGACACAGGCAGCTGGTGTTACAAACACGTACAAGACATATCATTAGATTTAGTACTTACTAGTAAAAAGATAATAAATCATTTCTAAAAAAACAACATACTTAAGTTCCGGACTCAAACCCTACATGAACACATCCTCACACACAGACACACACGCGCACATAGATGCGCACGCGTTATCGGGTCAGGGGACAACTTTGTTTGCAAAGCAGTTACTTTTTAATAACGCTTGATTGATAGCGTTTATGTTAAAGATTAGAATGAAAGTAATCTATAACATGTATTCTAAATTGGTACGTTTTATGACCCTACAGGCAAGCCCACGTGAAACGTTTACGATATACTTGTCTTTAAAGGGCTTCACTATGGCAAACGTTCATGGGACAACTGAAGGAGACTGTGATAAGGAATATCGTAGTCTGAAAATAGTATGAGAAATAAAGATATGGAAACAGGTGATGCAATTTTACAATGACACAGTTTTTTAGATGTAAAACGTGTTTGGGAAAGCTTCTTTCTCTATAGGTCATCAAGGAATATTTTCCCCTTGAGCAGTCCTTGTCAATTTTTATCAGTTGTAATATTTTATCTCTTGATTACTTTAGAAATCTTAGCATATGGAAGAATTTTAGAGAATGCAAACAAAAACATGTCGATAGTTAACGTTGTTATAAATCTATGACTGGTTTATTGAACTGTTAGGTTAAAACCTACAGTATTGCAGGAGCCCTTTTCACTCAGGGAAACTGAATTGCACTGTGACGTACACACAAAAAGTAAAGATATTATAACGATTAAAATCAAAACTCACTAATATCACTTATTACGTATAAAATGTAACATGTCTCATTAAAATACACGTTTAAAAGAAACTTGAGTAGGGCTTTAAGAGCAAACATAGTACTATAAGTTCTCAGTCATATAAAGAAAATATAAATCTAGCACGTCCACCTGAAATGAACTGTGTCAGAAATATGATAGTGGCTCAAAACCACCCAACAAATACAGTACATAACTTGTAAAAGAAGCACATATCATTACGTCATTTTGTCGTATTGGAAATGTGTATGATTTCTATTACGTTCCTTCCAGTCTTGCGTGGGTCAAATCTGTGGTAAAAATAGTCTGACAGGTGACAACCGAGCACTCTCTAAGTTAAAATTAGCAGCTACACAAGTCGTCCTTTCCCTTCTAATTTTAAGCCATCACTTTTGACCTTTGTTATCAATAAACAAGATGACCCAGAAACACATATATATTTAGAAGTGCTGATTCTGCCTCAGTCTACGAATAGTTTACAGAGTCTGTATTATCTGCCAGCCAAGGTTCCGGCCAGCTAGCATGATTAAACTAATGTTGTGCCTGAATAATTACTCCAGAGTATTACGTAACATGTGAAACACGCAACGAAAATCAATAAACAACAACAAACCAAGAAAACAACGCGCGCGGAAAGTGAGTGCATGGGTGTGTGTGTGTGTGTTTACACAGCTAGGTGTATGGCTGGATATTGTCCTTGGTGCTGAAAAGACGGGAGACAGGACCCTGAACATAACCGGGACCGCGGCCATCTGTTGCCCGTTCTCTTGTTCACAAACAAACAAACAAACAAACAAACAAACAAACAAACAAACAAACAAACAAAAACATCGATGACAGCATACCCTCCACGGCAAGACAACAAACAAACAAATGAAGACGACTCTCGGAGGTATAAACAATACTGAAACTAGAAAGGCAGACATTTGCTCAGGAGCAAATGTAGCATATGGCTTCAGCACAGTGGTCCCATTATAATGTCCGCAAAAAATTAAACGGATAATATCGGAAAAATAGACAAGAAAAAAGGTTAAAATTTTACTTTAATGACAGTCCTTAGCAATAAGTATTGAATAAAAACGCTTAAATTAAAAGAAAAATAAAAGGTCTTGAACCCTCGACCTCTCGCTTAGCTCCACAACATCGTGTTTCCATACCACCATATAGTCCCCAATACCTGTTACCGTGCTTTTTAGTAACAATTGTTTTCGAAACCCCCATACAGCAGATTTCAGTAAAATATTCTCAAAACCCCCATACAGTGATTTTCAGTAACAAGTATTCGTAAAGCCCTCCTGTGGTACTTTTCAATAATAGGTGTTTTCAAAACCCCCATGTAGTGCCCAAAACCCCCATACAGTGCTTTTCTGTAAGAGTGTTCTCGAAATCCCCATATTGAGTTTTCAAGGATCACCCCGCCACTAGTGCAAATTTTCGTATTTTTGACAGAATCCACGCCACCCTGTATCTGCTTGAAGGCCTAGCCACCCTGTATCTGCTTAAAGATAACGTACCGATGCTACCCTGTATCTGCTTGGAGATTGTAAATGTCAGGTCATTTGGCCCCAAAAGTTGAATCCATTTAACGAAATGGCAGGGGAACAAGGAGGAACATGACGAAAAACAATGTTTTTCATCCATACTTATGGTATGAATTGAAAAATAACTAACTACATGCATATGTTCAGTTATTGGTAACATCCCATACATTATTGGTAATGATTTTTATTGGCATATTGCAAACTGTTGATTTTCAAGATTAAAAAAAACAAACGTTTACGCCCTGCATTCCAATGCTAGAGGAGGACATGCCTACTATAAACTTGCATGCAGTTCCTACTGTCAATATCTACAGCTGGCCCAGGTTTTCCATGCAGTTAAACCAATTATCCCAATCAACCAATCAGCATCAACCTATCCACCTGCATGCTAGATTCCTTCTGCATTATGCTACTCACCTGATGAGAAAGTAGGTCATGTGTGCCAAATATGGTCATGCATCCATTTGTGCCACATATGGTCATGCCTTGCCATACATAGTAAAAACCCAAATAAAACCACTTTAAAAGCCTGTATCAAAAAAAACATTAAAAAAAACGTCCGAGGGTATTTGCCCACTGTACCTCCATACCAGTGTGGCGCAAATCCAAGATAATACTTTCTGTGTAACCCAGGCTGCAACACATATTCCTACGCCCATATTCGAAGGATAACACCCCGTTCAAACGAATGCGGGGAAGCCGGATTCGATGTGGATTGGACGGCTTCTGGATTCATGTGGCTCCATCTGAACGCTCCGAATCGCATTGAATGCGCATCGATCCCAATCCACATCTGGAGGCGGATTCAAACCGCCTTGACTGGATCGCGAATTGCGTCTGAACGCGCCGCCGATGCGCATTCATCAGGTTTACTTTGCATATCAACCCGGTCAGTGACCTCGGGGTCCGCAGATAACAAGTGGTGGCGTCGGCAATGAATTCTTACAAGGGCCACCCGTAGCCTGCGTCTCCTTCGCACTCCTCTGAGCCGGTTGCAAGCGATTATCCATAAGAAAAACACGACAAGTTCTAGGGTGGGATGCACTTTCACCCCTAACCTCTAACATTGGCAAGACGCCACCTTGCTTGTTTTCATCAAACAACAATGAATGTGGTTTCGGCGAATCGTTCTCGGGCACGGTTTAGAAGGAACGTGTTGCACGTGGACCAGATGTGAGGAATGTGGCTTGCCCGAATCGAGCTCAATGCGCATTCGTTTGAACAGGGCCTAAGACACAGTAACATAACGATAACGGTTATGCCCTACAACTTTTGTTCCTAGCATTTTCAGCTAGTCTATGACAAAGCCAATCGTCCACTTTGTTGCTGTGGCTGAATGGTGCACAAAATAAAGCCACGCAATGTCTTGAAATGGCCTCCCGCTCTTATCTTGATACCTAGTGTTGTAGGTTATGGTCCTCCTAACCGTTTACTTAATCTCCAAGCGGTTTTCGATGAATACAAAAAAATCACAAGACTTCTGATTACTTCACGGAAGTGTGAAATCTTCGATTTATTGACTGACAAATTAGATCCAGATTGGGATGGTGAGTCTTGCCCAGGTGACATCAGCTTACCAGTCTTGGTTGAGCCACCAGAAGGGATCGCTGACCCCCGTACCCGTACCGGTTCCCGTACCGGTTCCAGTCCCGCCGGACAAGCTGGTAGCGGCGGCATCAAGCGTGAAGTCACAAGTGGTGGCGGCGCCGCTGGTCACGGTGCAGGTCTTGGTCTGCGTGGCCTGGCCCTTGGTGACGGTGACGGTGTAGGTACCCGGCAGCAGCAGGCGCCAGTAGTCACCATCGGCAGCTACATGAGGGGGGAGACATAGATAGGAACATGCTCTGCTGCTGTTTATCTTGACTATAATACATGTACTAGTTAGTGTCTCCTGAAACGTTCCCATGGAAAAAGACGTTTGCACTGAAGATCTCCTAGCGCCGTAAGACCTTGTTGAAGAAGCACAGGTCAAAGTAAGGTGACCCTCCTGTACCAGGAGGACCATATAGAAACCTTTAGAAGTGCTACAAGACATTGCCTTATGAAGAGAAAGTAAGAATAGTACGAGAACGACAGTGTACTTACCGGAGTTGACGCCATGGTTGTTACCCTGCACCTTGATCTTGACGTCAGGAACGCCATTTCCGTTGGTGTCTCTGACCACACCCTTGATTCCTATGTGGACCTAGGTATTAAACAGAAATGCGTGGAGGCATTATATCATTAATAGCTTGTACCGAAGTACACTGGTATGCTTTGTTGTTGCTGATACGTTTGCTTGTTTTGTGAATGTATATTTTAAAGTAGGGCACCATAGTTTGGCATCCGGATCCCAGTATTTACGCGCTCTGGGTGAATTGCCGTGTTTTGCGACGAACAGATCGGTTCGATCTTTGTCTGCCGGGGAGCTTTTTGCGTCATCGAATGTTCCGCTACCACTTACCTGTTCCATGTAGGCGAGGAGGGACTCCTTGTTGTTGTTCCACTCCATGCGGAGCTCGGACTCGCGCGGGTACTTGTCACAACCCAGCTCCAGCGTCAGCTCGTAACAGTTGGTGTGCAGGTAGTTGAAGTCCTGCATTCCTGCGGACGTCACAAGCATGTCAGGTCCCGTCTACACGTTTACGGTTTGTACTAAGGTTACTGGGCTGATCGACTAAAAGTTTTTAATGGCGACTAGAGCTCATATCTGGTACCCGATTTACCTAGATACACGTACTCAAAGATAACCTTTATTGCTACAACAGTTGTACAAGGTGCAACGTACGACATCTACTGCTTTTTGACAACAAAGGTACTAAGAGACAAATCTACCTTCGAAAAGACTATGTAGTGTGGATTGAGAATGTGCTTTTACAATCATTGGTAGAATTTCTAACGTTCAGGCACAGAAACTGCTTGCTACTGAGGAGTATGGTGCCATTGACCCTCGATAATGCCGAGGTCACATTTCCAAACCGGGGCCCGGCCGGACAGTCTTATGGGACGAAAAGTACATGATATGAAAGACAACAAAGCACAAAAAAGTTGAAAACATTGATAATGGGAACTATTTGCGTATATTCTTGACATAAATTGTTGGTTTTTCGTTAATTGGTTTGGAAATGTGACCTCTGGGTAACATAGCACGGTATAACGGGACAAGATGCGATGTTGTGACGTGACAGCACAGGTCCTTACCTCCCGACAGGCTGTACCAGTCGGCGCCGTTCGTGATGCCGCCCTGGTTCTGGAAACCACACGAGCCGCCGCCGGTGGTCGCCATGGTGCCGTGCGCCTGCGCGTAGGTAGTGGCAAGGCTGCGCCACAGAGTGTCATCCGGGGTAGCGGCGTAACCACTGCCCCTGAAAGAAGAAAACAGAGATTTCAGACTTCCGAGAAGCATTTTGGGTTTCGTGAATTTATTTGAAACAACCGACGAGATTGTATGATGCACTTTGATCGGGACGAATTCCTGCAAGCTCCCAGTCAGATTCTGTGACCTTCAACTTCAATCCATGTCCTCTTGGTTTGACCTTTTTGATCTCCTATCTTTTGCCTATCAATATTCCATCCTACCCACGTTCTGCCAACCTACTCTGTTCGGACACAAAACACACAAACTCACGATGTAGCCCTCAAAACAATACTTCCGAAAAGTAAGTGTAGTGGAATAAAATGCGTATGTGTCATGATCAACAATCACACGGATAGCCTTACAAAAGCGGTGTCACTGTCAGTGTTGAAGAAAAACGAACCAAAAAAGAAAGGAGGAGTTTGACATTTCACAGGTTATATTTACGTACTGTATGTTGGGCGATTGTGTGTGCTGTTCCATTTTGTAGAGAACATGTACAGGAGGTCAAATGTTGAGAAATTAAATAACTTTTTTGTTTATCATGAGCTCTTGCGATATGAAATTAAAAAAAATGTTCAGTTCCAGGTGATTCTAAGATGTAACGTCGGTTGTTGTTGGAAGAATTATACCTTACCAGAATCCTCCGGACTTGGCGGTGTCGTATGGGTAGTTTGCGACCAGGTCACCGTCGTGCATGTTTGCGGACAGAACGAAGGGATAAGACTGGAGCCATGTGATCATCGCCCTTGTCTCTGGGGCAACCTGACAAACAAGCAAACAAACAAACAAACAAACAAACAAATAACTTACTTGCACAGTCCTTGAAACCAAGGAGGTTACTTCTTTACTCAAATATTGTGTAAGACCTACAATGTAGAGCCTTGTTCCGTAAATGTGCCCTTCAAAATCTCACTCGTCCAGACTTAGCTTTCATTGAAAGAGAGTAAGGATCTGATCCACACGATGCGTAAAATGTTGTCATAATGAAAAGGTCCAAATCCACTTCGAAAAGTATCACCAAGCCTTTCTAATATTACTGTTTATTGCCAAGAAAAAAGCTTACAGTGGTCGGTCACAACATTTTAAAAAACATTTTGCGAAGTGTTGTCTGGAAAACACTTCTTTGAAAATCCCTTTGAAATCGACTCCGTTGTCTTTTTCTACAGTTACAGAAACAAAGTCTTACCGTGCCGGACCAGTAGGAGGATGGGATGGGGATGTGGTCCTGGTTCGTACCGGACGACTCTCCGCTGTAGGCGATGCTGTTCAGCTGAGGGAAGTTCCTGTTCAGGTCGATCCCCTGCATGTTCTCCCGACCAGTGGTCCAGCCGTTATTATCGGGACCCTGAGGGAACAGAAGGTCTATTTCAAACTTGTTGTCAAAGCAAATAATCCCACAAATCACAATAGAATTCGTAGTTTAACAGATCAAAACAGCACAGTGCATTGCCATCTGAACTGCACATCGAAATGACATATCAAAAGCATCCTTACTAAAGAAGTTGAATCTCCCTTCAAATTTCTCTACAAGGTACACAAATGATATAACGATCCCATAGTCCCGCCCACCTCCGTCAAATCGTAGAAACGCAAAGTGAAACTTAAAAATGTAAAATATTTGCCGGACATGCAGCCATTCTCTTATTGGTTAACGTTGAACGGATAATTACCATTCTATCATTGGTTGAACTGCTAATGTATGGACTGTCAGGACAATCTAACCTGGTTGGCGGCGACTTCAAAGCCGTCTGGGTTCATGGTAGGCATGAGATGGATGCGGGTGTTCTGGACCAGACTGACGATGCGGCTGTTCCCGGCCTTGTACTCCCCACACAGGTACTGAGCCAGGAGCAGGATCAACTCACGCCCGCGCACCTCGTTCCCGTGCATGTTGCCGACATACTTGAACTCCGGCTCGCCTACATAGAATAGATCGATGGAGGTTAGACATGCATGTAGAACATTACGTAATACAGAATTATAAGAGTCAGACGTTTCAGAGAGCATCCACTCTCTTCACTGACTCTTCAGAGAATGTATCCAGTTGCTGGATTTATTTTGTTTTACAGAAATGGAATAGAAACACTCAGAACGGTCCGTATTGGTTGGTCCACAACAGCAATAGTAATTGTCTGTTGATTCTAAACTTTTACTTTTGTACTCCTTATACATTATGGAAAGATGATCCATTTGAACAGATATGATCATACAAGACTACCAAGGAGGTTCTTTACAATTGGAAAAAAAATTATATGAATTCTCTTTTGACGTTCAGTTTTAAGCGTCGCCTCTTGAAAATTGTCAACCTTACGAGGTGACCAATTGGTACCATTCCAAAATGTACTGCCAAAATATAAAGACCATTTCGTCTACGTGAATGGCTGTATAACATATGTTGCAAAAGACATATCAACGGGCCATTGTTAATCACCCCGTTACGCACAAGGTAACCATAACTACGAGATATCATTAAGAGGAACACCTGTTAGATTTCTCAGGCACGCGCCACTAGCCCCATACGTGTTTCAGATAGCGTTAGGGTCGACCAATGATGGCTTACGGGCGTCGAGTGGTGCTTTTGCGTTGGCATGATACTTTTTCTTCGTTTAGAAAATTACCTCGAAATATTCGCGTCTGTGATTGAGAGTTACATGTCTTCTGTTGAAGCTTGAATCACGTGTGTATTTATTGCACGTGTTTACTTCGACAAGCTACCTGTGATTGGTACAATGTCTCGATTTTTTTTGCATACTGATTAAAAACAAGCTCTCGTCAAAGTCTATTGTTGAAGTTGTTAAACTGAAGTAGCTGTCACGAAAATTGTTACAAATTGCCAATAATTGAACACTTCACCGAGCTCGTGCTGTCCGGGGTTGTCAGTGATCTCGAGGACCCACAGCTCACGGCCCTGCACACTCTGTCCGACACTGTACAGACGGGTGATGTCCGGACAGTCATTACTGACAGCGAGCATGGCGCTCCTGAGGGCGGTGTAGCGGTGGTACTGGAAGACGAAACTGCTGTCCACTTCGGCAAGAGCCAGCGCCGGCAGCGCGGCGAGAAGGAGCGCGAACATCATCTTAACTTCTCTTACGTTTTCCCAAAGAATAGGTCGCCCGAACTGTTGCCTTGCACCTTTATACTCCGCAGGGTATGCGGAGATCGGGTAGTTCCGGACTCAAACCCTACATGCACACATCCTTACACACACACACACACACACGCACGCACATAAACACACACACGTCACCGAGGTCAGGGGAGAACTTTGCAAATTAGTTACTTTTTAACAATGCTTGATTGAGAGCGTTTATATTAAAGATCAGAATGAAAGAAATATATGACAAATTGATACATGTTTCATGACACCACAGGCAAGCCCACATACTCGAGTTATGCCTTTCTTTAAAAAGGCTTCCCTATGCCAAACGTTCATAGGACCAATGGAGGAAAATGTGATAAGGAATATCGTAGTCTGAAAATAGTGTGAGAAATACAAATATGGAAACAGGTGGTGCAGCTTTATAATGACGCAGTTTTTCTAAATGTAAAACGTGTTTGGGAAAGCTTCCCTATTGGTCACCAATGAATTTTTTTCCATTAAGCAGTCGTTGTCAATTTTCATCAATTGTAATGTTTTGTCCCTTGATGACTTTAGAAATCTGTGGAATGTGGAAGGTTTTCGGAGAATGTAATTCAGCAAACAAAAACAGGTCGCTAAACATTGCTATGAAGCTAGCAGATCCACATGAAATGAATTGTGATAGAAATATGATAGTGGCTCAAGACTATCCACAAAGTACAATATTTAACTTGTAAAAGTAAAACATAGCATGGCCTAATTTTGTGCCATTGGGAAGGTTTCAGAGTTCTTTCACGTTCATTACACTTTTGACAGCCTCGCGTGGGTCACATCTTTTAAAAAAAAAAAGTCTATCGACACCCGGGCACTATGTACTGTAAGGTACAATTAGCAGCTACACAAGTCGTCCTTTCCCTTCTAATTTTAGATATCAATTTTCACATTTATTATCTTGAGTCTGTAAACAAGATGACGCAGAGACATACATGTTTAGAAGGGCTGAATCTGCCTCAGTCTATGAATAGCTTACTGTGTCTATATTATCTGCCAGCAAAGGTTCCGGCGAATGACCCAGCTCTGCATGATTAGACTGATATTGTGCCTGAGGAATTACTCTAGAGCGTTACGTAGCGTAAGCAAACAAACCAATGAGTGTGTGTGTGTGTGTGTGTGTGTGTGTGTGTGTGTGTGTGTGTGTGTGTGTGTGTGTGTGTGTGTGTGTGTGTGTGTGTGTGTGTGTGTGTGTGTTTGTGTAGTTAGGTAGGTGTATGGCTGGATGTTGTCCTTGGTGCTGAACAGACAAGGGGCAGGACCCCCCCCCCCCAGCTTGTAGGACCTGAGCCACGCATCAAACCGGGACCACCTGTTGCCCGTTCTCCTGTTCACAAACAAACAAGCAAACAAACAAACAAACAAACAAACAAACAAACAAACAAACAAACAAATAGAGACGGCAATGACAACATACTCTCCACAGCAAGACAAACAAACAAACAAACAAATGAACACGAGCCTCGGAGGTATAAACAACACGAGCCTCGGAGGTATAAACAGCATGCTGCTGAAATAAGCAGCCGATTTTAAAGGAAATTTTACCGAAAGGAATCATGGGCTTGCTTCTCCCGTCTTAACCTTTGACCCGTTTGTTCTCAGTCCGGGTTTTAAATTAGCCTATGACGCGTCATCTGGAAATACCCTAGCCTGACTAATTGTAGCCTGGTATCCAGTCTTGTTAGCTTTGGTCCGCTCCCCAAGATCCTGTTGGCAGGGTAGCGGATCTTGGGGAGCGGACCAAAGCTAACAAGACTGGATACCAGGCTAGACTAATCGCGCTCCTGGCGGTCGGCCGCCCCGAAGGTTGGGGTGGGGGTCATTATACTCCCGGCCAGAGAGCTTGCGTAAACACAGGCTAGAAATACCCCATTCTCACAATTGACAAATTCAGCACGGCAAGGAATGTAGACCACATATTCACAGACTGGCAGTTCGACACCTAGCCAGTGTGGTGCACCGCCATGCTGTAACTGTGATCACATCTTTGTAGGATCAAGAGGTTAACCTCCTTGGAAGGTTAGTCGCAGTGGCATAACGTTATGTCGTACAATTTTTGTCCTAGCATTTTCAGCTTGTCTTTGGAAAGGCCAAATGTCCCAGAGGCCATTTTTTGTCACAAGACAGCTGTATTTTGTACGACACATCCAGGACTGTCATTTAATAGAATATACCCGCTGATGTTGTTGTAAACCAATGGTACGACCAAGGAACCTTGGTATAACGTAACCTTACACGTCACGGGCCTTACTGTAGTTTTGCCTTACAGATAGCAAAGTCATTATTCCTGAAAGGGCTTAAGGGGTCATCAAGACTTTGTTGACTTTGTTGCTGTGGTTGAATGGTGCAAAAATTACAGCCACGCAAGGTCTAGAAATCCCCCCTTCTGTTGATACCTAGCGTTGCAGCTTCTCCCAACCGTTGACAAAAACACTCCCTCCCAGCGCCGCAACCAGACGACCCCACGCAACCTTTCCATTCAATTTTTACTGCCCCATTTACCTTTTGGAAAAACTCCGCCCACTTCTTTGTCCCTCAACACGCAACGTTAGACTCCAATGTGACTACTCTAGAATGATCTGGAAAAAACAGGGCGGGTACAACTAAAAAGCCCCAAGGTTTCGGTGAGTCATCGACACAAAAAAACCTCATAAATTTCCCTGACTGTGTCTGACCAATCAATTCAAAGCAGTCGCGGATAGAAATGCCACCATTTCATAATAAATTGCCCAGGGTTGGTAAACATTACCTGGTGTCGGAATCTGTAGGTAACATAAACAGTCAATCAAGAAATATTGCAAACCTAGCAAGGTCTAGAAAAGCCTCATAAATTTCCCTGACTGTGTCTGACCAATCAATTCAAAGCACTATTTCATAACAAATATCTCAGAGTTTGTATCCGTACCTGGTGTCCGTTGGAAAAATACACAGGAATAGTATCTAGAAATATTACACCCCTATATATTGAAATGATATAGCTTTGCACTTGAATCGGCAAGAAATTGCACACAAATGCCGACTGTAACATGATCTTCGTACTTTGTCACATTTGCATACATAGTTTCGATGAAGTGGTCTGGTTTCTATGCGAAAATTTCCAGCCAATCAGCAACTTCTGTTGTTGTTCTGGAACCTTCGAAAATACCCAGAGAGTGGGAAATACCCGACTATGAACAGAACATTGTTTTTCACAAAGATATTATATGACCCGGATACTAAGACAAAGGATAGGATTTACATGTAATGTATGCTCTAGAAAATCGCACAGTTCCATCATAGCCGGTCTTTTGCCTGAAGAAAACTGCATATTTTGTACTTTTTTAAATGTGAATTTGCTAATGTTGTTGAATACATGAAAGTTCACCTGAGCAACATGATCTTCGTACTTTTGTGATAAGATTTGTTAAACAAAGTTTCGATGATGTGGCCTGGTATGTATTGGAACATTTCCAGCCAATCACCAACTTCTGTTGTTGTTCCGAAACCTTCGGAAATACCCGACTATGAATAGGCCATGCGTAATGCTACCGTGTCGGGTATATAAACGTCGTCACCGCACGTAAATCCCCACACCTCCTCTGAGCGTGCTACAAAAAGTCCCGCCAACTCTGCGAAAGCGACTTAAATTTGTGATCAAGCCCCGGAGAGAAAAGAGGTGCGTAGTTCTTTTCCATATTTACCATTTTAGATTCAAGGTACACTCGTATTACCCTGCAAGTATCTTACAGAAAAAAAAAGTTTCTTACAGCTGCGACTGTGATGTCTAGACTTGGACTCCGGTAGTCAACGGGCAGTATGACGTAAATGTCTGCACGGAGGAAAAAAAATGCAACCTATCGCTATGATGTTCTATCACTATTATAGCATTCGCGTGGCTAATTTCAAAGAGAGTAACAGAGTGTACATTTCAGATCGAGCAAAGATGTCTGATCCAAAGGCTAACATGGACAACAAGTCCAACCAGTGTAACTCCAACAACAGCAGCTACCAGGGGCACCAGACGGTAAGCACTTGGCTATGATTTGTCCATTGTTGCGCTTTGCTGGATGAAACACACGCAATAGTGTGTAAATAGAACGGGAAACATATGATTATCCCATGTATACATTTGACCCAGAGGGTATCGCGGAAAATTTGTTTGTTGTATCTTTGGGAGCCGTCACCTTTGCTTCCTTGTTGGTTGAGGCGGTAACCTGTGTGTCAATTTTCTAAATGAGACAAAGCCACTATTGCAAACCGTAGTCAGCAACATGTACTTGTCACTCATTGAAATCATGCCATCTTGATTTGAACTTCCATTTTGCAGGGCTACACTGGTACCGGGACCAAGGCTGACCTGGGCAACCACTCCAACCAGCTCAACCCCAACAACTCACGTTTCCAGGGCAAGAAGTGAAGGGCACGGTGGAGACTTCTTCACGACGCCACCAGCTGGTTTCTCTCCGCACTGCTGAGCTTATTCATTCTTTACAGTGTTTATTTGAAGAAAAATAGATATACTGAGCTGATGCTGTCCCAAATGTATTGTCACGTAAATGTTGTTTAAAAAAATAACAGAACAATTGTCAGTTATCAAGAATGTGGTCCCAAACATGACGGAGTCTATGTCCCCCTCATCACATTTCAAGACCTGTTAAACAAGTGGTTGTTAACATAAGAACTTTGCTATTCAATCATTCACCAATCTGACATGTCTGATGAAATTATTCACAACATAGCTTGTTTTAAGAAATATTACACGTCGCAAATGCTAATATCAAGGGCGCAATTTAAGTTTCAGAAATACTAGCACCGGCATGCAGCATAACGTATGCAAACCTGTTACCATCTGATTACTGAAATCTGTATCCATGTATTCTAGTTGCTATTGGTTTAACTCATGTTTACTTAAGAAACATTGCATAACGTGTTGTAATCACCACCCGCCCCCCTCGTTTTCACAATTTGTTTGCATTCTTCAAGATTATATGATCTGGATACTAAGCTAAAGGATATACATATATTGTATGCTCCAGAAATTAGCATATTTCCACCCTAGCTTATAAGCAAAATTCATTTGCTTGCAGAAAGCTGCATATTTTGTACTATTTGGTGTAATTTGCAAATGGCGTCGAACAAATTAAAGCTTGCTTGAGAAATTAATCAACATCCCCTGGTGTATTTATTGTGTGTCATATTACTTACATGTATATTAAGTTGCTCCCTTGTTACCACTAGTGTGTATTATGCTTAGCGAACACCAACAAAACGACCATAAACATAAAAGGTAACGTTTCTTTTGTGTGAGACGCTTAGCTTGTGAGTTTTGAGTCAGGGGATTCCCTTTCACATACCACCGTGTGTGCAAAGGCTTTGACAAGCATGCATACGCCACATGCACTTAACCTCTATTCTTCATGTCCTCCTCATATTACAGAGCGGGGCCATGGTATGCCCCACACATTGGGAGGAGCTGTTTTTACGTTAACTTATTTCATTATTATATGATTACATCTTACGAGCTACCATGACCCTTAAGGGGTACCCGGGTTGAAGGGCGGAATATAGTTCTTACCGAGAAAGATAAAACATAAATACCCGAACGTCTCTTAATTCTCAGTCTACGGCATACAGGACGTACCCTGCATTTAGGCCATTATAGGTCCATCCTACGATTTATGTACCCGAGGCTTTACCGAAGCTCAAACGTATATTAGACGACTTGCAATGAGGTACTTCCCCATCGATGAGGTGGCCTGGTATGTATTGGAACATTTCCAGCCAATCACCAACTTCTGTTGTTGTTCCGAAACCTTCGGAAATACCCGACTATGAATAGGCCATGCGTAATGCTACCGTATCGGGTATATAAACGTCGTCACCGCACGTAAATCCCCACACCTCTCCTGATCGCTTGCAAGAGAAAATCCTGCCAACACTGAGCGTGCTACAAAAAGTCCAACCAACTCTGAGGCTTAAATCTGTGATCAAGCCCCGAAAAGAAAAGAGGTGCGTAGTTCTTTCCCATATTTAACGTTACCATTTTAGGTTCAAGATACACTCGTATTATCCTGCAAGTTTCTCACAGCTGCGACAGTGATGTCTAGACTTGGACTCCGGTAGTCAACGGGCAGTATGACGTAAATGTCTGCATGGAGGAAAAAAAATGCAACCTATCGCTATGATGTTCTATCACTACTATAGCATTCGCGTGGCTACTTTCAAAGAGGGTAACAGAGCGTACGTATACATTTCAGACTGAGGAAAAATGTCTGATCCGAAGGCCAACATGGACAACAAATCGGACCAGTGTAACCCCAACAACCCTCGCTATGAGGGGCACGAGAAGGTAAGCACTTGGCTTTGATTTGTCCATTGTTTCGCTTTCCTGGATGAAACACACACACGCAGCGCCAAGATTGAAAATATTGTGTGTAAATAGAACGTGAAACATACCCAGAGGGTATTGCGGACAATTCGTTTGTTGTATCTTTGTTACCCATTATCTTTGTTTCCTTGTTAGTGCAGGTGGTAACCTGTGCGGAAATTTTCTAAATGTGACATAGAGCCACCATTGCAAAACGTGGTCAGCAAGACCTTGGAAATATGTACCGGTAACTTATTGAAATCACTCCATCTAGATTTAAACTTCTATTTTGCAGGGTTACAGCGGAACCGGGGACAAGCCTGACCTGGACAACCACGGCAACCAGCTCAATCCAAACAACGAACGTTTCCAACCCAAGAAGGGGAAATGAAGGGCACGGTGGAAACTTCTTCACGACGCCACCAGCTGGTTTCTCTCCGCACTGCTGAGCTTATTAATTCTTTACAGCGTTTATTTGAAGCAAAATAGATGTAGAGGTTGATGTTGTAAAGCGGAATAACTTGAATAGCAAAATTCACAACCATTTGTTTAACAGGAGCCAACGTTTCGATGACCTTTGTCAGCAGGGCAATTGTGCACTGGTTCCTGGTTCACTGTGCACTGAAGCTAGGCCTAGGTGTTACTGGTTCACTGTGCATTGAAGCTAGGTGTTACTGCTAACAATGTACCAAACGTAAAGTAAAGTACATGTACATGTGACCTACATAGGTATTGTTACAATAGTGAGATATTCGGTTCCAAATGTAAACTATTGTTATATACAATATATATTGGTAACCACCAATATTGAGCTGATGCTGTCCCAAATGTATTGTCACGTAAATATTGTTTAAAAAATAACAGAACAATTGTCAATTATCAAGAATGTGGTCCCAAATATGACGGATTCTATGTCCCTCTCATCAAATTTCAAGACCTGTTAAACAAGTGGTTGTAAACATAAGAACTTTGCTATTCAATCATTCACCAATCTGATGAAATTATTCACAACATAGCTTGTTTTAAGAAAGATTACACGTCGCAAATGCTAATATTAAGGGCCCAATTTAAGTTCCAGAAAATACTAGCACCAGCATGCAGCATAACGTATGTAAACCTGTTACCATCTGATTACAGAAATCTGTATCCATGTATTCTAGTTGCTATTGGTTTAACTCATGTTTACTTAAGAAACATTGCATAACGTGTTGTAATCACCACCCGCCCCCCTCGTTTTCACAATTTGTTTGCATTCTTCAAGATTATATGGCCTGGATACTAAGCTAAAGGATATACATATATTGTATGCTTTAGAAATTAGCACATTTCCACCCTAGCTTATAAGCAAAATTCATTTGCTTGCAGAAAGCTGTATATTTTGTACTATTTGGTGTGATTTGCAAATGGCGTCGAACAATTAAAGCTTGCTTGAGAAATTAATCAACATCCCCTGGTGTATTTATTGTGTGTCATATTACTTACATGTATATAAAGTTGCTCCCTTGTTACCACTACTGTGTATTATGCTTAGCGAACACCAACAAAACGATCATAAACAAAACGTAACGTTTCTTTTGTGTGAGATGCTTAGCTCGTGAGTTATGAGTCAGGGGATTCCCTTTCACATACCACCTGTGCACCGTGTGTGCAAAGGCTTTGACAAGCATGCATACGCCACATGTACATGCACTTAACCTCTATTCAAATTACAGAGTTACAGAGCGGGGCCATGGTATGCCCCACACATTGGGAGGAGCTGTTTTTACGTTAACTTATTTCATTATTATATGATTACATCTTACGAGAAGTCCTCTTCTTGCCTTGGGTAATTTCGACTGTACCTTGAATTTATTCCTGTTCCTACTTTTCAGTTCCTACTTGTATCCACACTTGAACTTCCATTTTGCAGGGTTACAGTGGAACCGGGACCAAGCCTGACCTGGACAACCACGGCAACCAGCTCAATCCAAACAACGAACGGTTCCAGCCCAAGAAGGGGAAGTGAAGGGGCGGTGGAAACGTTCTTCACGACGCGCCACCTGCTGGTTTTGCTCCGCACTGCTGAACTTCATGCATGCACCTGTCCCTTCTGTACAACGTTCATTTGAAGCAAAAATCATGTAGTTAGAGGTTGACGTTGTAAAGTAGCCTAGCTTATTCTGAGAAAGATTACGGATCGCAATTGCTAATATGAAGGACCCAATGTAAGTTCCAGAAGCTGGCATCCAGCCATACAGCATGCATGTAAACTGGTTATCATCTGATTGTAGAAATCTGCCTTCTTATGTTTTACTGGCTTATGGAGAAAAAGATGCAATCTATCGCTATACACACATGTATTGTGTAATTACCCCCCCCCCCCAGCATTTTCTCGATTTGTTTACATTCTTAACAAGATTTTATGGCCTGGATACAAAGCTTAGAAGTATGTATATGCCATGTCATACTCCAGAAAATCGCATATTTCCACCCTAGCTAACAAGCGAAAGTCATCTGTTCGCAGAAAACTGCATATTCTGTACTATTTAGTGTGGTGGTTGATGGCGTCGAAGAAATTAAAGCTTGCTTGAGCAAGTAAGCAACATACGTACAGCCTCTGATGCATTTATTGTGTGTCATATTACTTATACGTATATACAGCCTTCCACTGTTAACCACTAGTGTGTATTGTGCTTAGCGAACGCCATCAACACGACCATGAACATAAAAGGTAACGTTAACGTTTCCTTTGTGTGAGATGCTTAGCTTGTGAGTTATGAGTCAGGGGATTCCCTTCCACATACCACCGTGTGTGCAAAGGCTTTGACAAGCATGCATACGCCACATCTATTCTTCATGTCCTCCTCATATTACAGAGCGGGGCCATGCCCATCCCCACACGTAGAGTTATGGTTCTTACCGAGAAAGTTAAAAACATAAATATCCGAATTTGGTCGTTCCAGGCGGAGGTTAAGCCTCGTTACACTTACATCGTACGATGAACCTACGATGTTTTCTTTTTCCACGACGACCGTGCCGTACGCCGCAGATTTGAGAAGCAACGTCTCTTCTCGAACATTAACAATGTAAAGCAACATACAAGATTATATGACTTGTATACTATCACAATTACATATGATGTATGCTCCAGAAAATCGCACATTTCCACTCTAGATAACAAACGAAAGTGTTTTGCTTGCAGAAAACTGCATTTTTGGTGTTTTTAAAACAGCGATAACTCCACGAGGACGTCAGATATTTGAAAACGGATTTCAGTTATCAACTTCTGGGTGGGAGACCTTTCGAATGAGGCCAAGTTTGCCATGTTTGGACATAGTTTACTTTTAACCCTAACCCTAATACCTAGGGTTAGGGTTAACTTTAAAACAGCGATAACTCCACGAGGACGTCAGATATTTGAAAACGGATTTCAGTTATCAGCTTCTGGGTGGGAGACATTTCGAATGAGGCCAAGTTTGCCATGTTTGGACATACTTTACTTTTAACCCTAACCCTAAGCCTAATACCTAGAGTTAGGGTTAGGGTTAACTTTAAAACAGCGATAACTCCGCGAGGACGTCAGATATTTGAAAACGGATTTCAGTTATCAACTCCTGGGTGGGAGACCTTTCCAATGAGGCCAAGTTTGCCATGTTTGGACATACTTTACTTTTAACCCTAACCCTAAGCCTAATACCTAGAGTTAGGGTTAGGGTTAACTTTAAAACAGCGATAACTCCGCGAGGACGTCAGATATTTGAAAACGGATTTCAGTTATCAACTCCTGGGTGGGAGACCTTTCCAATGAGGCCAAGTTTGCCATGTTTGGACATACTTTACTTTTAACCCTAACCCTAAGCCTAATACCTAGAGTTAGGGTTAGGGTTAACTTTAAAACAGCGATTACTCCGCGAGGACGTCAGATATTTGAAAACGGATTTCAGTTATCAACTCCTGGGTGGGAGACCTTTCCAATGAGGCCAAGTTTGCCATGTTTGGACATACTTTACTTTTAACCCTAACCCTAAGCCTAATACCTAGAGTTAGGGTTAGGGTTAACTTTAAAACAGCGATAACTCCGCGAGGACGTCAGATATTTGAAAACGGATTTCAGTTATCAACTCCTGGGTGGGAGACCTTTCCAATGAGGCCAAGTTTGCCATGTTTGGACATACTTTACTTTTAACCCTAACCCTAAGCCTAATACCTAGAGTTAGGGTTAGGGTTAACTTTAAAACAGCGATAAGTCCGCGAGGACGTCAGATATTTGAAAACGGATTTCAGTTATCAACTCCTGGGTGGGAGACCTTTCCAATGAGGCCAAGTTTGCCATGTTTGGACATACTTTACTTTTAACCCTAACCCTAAGCCTAATACCTAGAGTTAGGGTTAGGGTTAACTTTAAAACAGCGATAACTCCGCGAGGACGTCAGATATTTGAAAACGGATTTCAGTTATCAGCTTCTGGGTGGGAGACATTTCGAATGAGGCCAAGTTTGCCATGTTTGGACATACTTTACTTTTAACCCTAACCCTAAGCCTAATACCTAGAGTTAGGGTTAGGGTTAACTTTAAAACAGCGATAACTCCGCGAGGGAGTCAGATATTTGAAAACGGATTTCAGTTATCAACTCCTGGGTGGGAGACCTTTCCAATGAGGCCAAGTTTGCCATGTTTGGACATACTTTACTTTTAACCCTAACCCTAAGCCTAATACCTAGAGTTAGGGTTAGGGTTAACTTTAAAACAGCGATAACTCCGCGAGGACGTCAGATATTTCAAAACGGATATCAGTTATCAACTCCTGGGTGGGAGACCTTTCCAATGAGGCCAAGTTTGCCATGTTTGGACATACTTTACTTTTAACCCTAACCCTAAGCCTAATACCTAGAGTTAGGGTTAGGGTTAACTTTAAAACAGCGATAACTCCGCGAGGACGTCAGATATTTGAAAACGGATTTCAGTTATCAACTCCTGGGTGGGAGACCTTTCCAATGAGGCCAAGTTTGCCATGTTTGGACATACTTTACTTTTAACCCTAACCCTAAGCCTAATACCTAGAGTTAGGGTTAGGGTTAACTTTAAAACAGCGATAACTCCGCGAGGACGTCAGATATTTGAAAACGGATTTCAGTTATCAACTCCTGGGTGGGAGACCTTTCCAATGAGGCCAAGTTTGCCATGTTTGGACATACTTTACTTTTAACCCTAACCCTAAGCCTAATACCTAGAGTTAGGGTTAGGGTTAACTTTAAAACAGCGATAACTCCGCGAGGACGTCAGGTATTTGAAAACGGATTTCAGTTATCAACTCCTGTGTGGGAGACCTTTCCAATGAGGCCAAGTTTGCCATGTTTGGACATACTTTACTTTTAACCCTAACCCTAAGCCTAATACCTAGAGTTAGGGTTAGGGTTAACTTTAAAACAGCGATTACTCCGCGAGGACGTCAGATATTTGAAAACGGATTTCAGTTATCAACTCCTGGGTGGGAGACCTTTCCAATGAGGCCAAGTTTGCCATGTTTGGACATACTTTACTTTTAACCCTAACCCTAAGCCTAATACCTAGAGTTAGGGTTAGGGTTAACTTTAAAACAGCGATAACTCCGCGAGGACGCCAGATATTTGAAAACGGATTTCAGTTATCAACTCCTGGGTGGGAGACCTTTCCAATGAGGCCAAGTTTGCCATGTTTGGACATACTTTACTTTTAACCCTAACCCTAAGCCTAATACCTAGAGTTAGGGTTAGGGTTAACTTTAAAACAGGGATAACTCCGCGAGGACGTCAGATATTTGAAAACGGATTTCAGTTATCAACTCCTGGGTGGGAGACCTTTCCAACGAGGCCAAGTTTGCCATGTTTGGACATACTTTACTTTTAACCCTAACCCTAAGCCTAATACCTAGAGTTAGGGTTAGGGTTAACTTTAAAACAGCGATAACTCCGCGAGGACGTCAGATATTTGAAAACGGATTTCAGTTATCAACTCCTGGGTGGGAGACCTTTCCAATGAGGCCAAGTTTGCCATGTTTGGACATACTTTACTTTTAACCCTAACCCTAAGCCTAATACCTAGAGTTAGGGTTAGGGTTAACTTTAAAACAGCGATAACTCCGCGAGGACGTCAGATATTTGAAAACGGATTTCAGTTATCAACTCCTGGGTGGGAGACCTTTCCAATGAGGCCAAGTTTGCCATGTTTGGACATACTTTACTTTTAACCCTAAGCCTCATACCTAGAGTTAGGGTTAGGGTTAACTTTAAAACAGCGATAACTCCGCGAGGACGTCAGATATTTGAAAACGGATTTCAGTTATCAACTCCTGGGTGGGAGACCTTTCCAACGAGTCCAAGTTTGCCATGTTTGGACATACTTTAATTTTAACCCTAACCCTAAGCCTAATACCTAGAGTTAGGGTTAGGGTTAACTTTAAAACAGCGATAACTCCGCGAGGACGTCAGATATTTGAAAACGGATTTCAGTTATCAACTCCTGGGTGGGAGACCTTTCTAATGAGGCCAAGTTTGCCATGTTTGGACATACTTTACTTTTAACCCTAACCCTAAGCCTAATACCTAGAGTTAGGTTTAGGGTTAACTTTAAAACAGCGATAACTCCGCGAGGACGTCAGATATTTGAAAACGGATTTCAGTTATCAACTCCTGGGTGGGAGACCTTTCCAATGAGGCCAAGTTTGCCATGTTTGGACATACTTTACTTTTAACCCTAACCCTAAGCCTAGTACCTAGAGTTAGGGTTAGGGTTAACTTTAAAACAGCGATAACTCCGCGAGGACGTCAGATATTTGAAAACGGATTTCCGTTATCAACTCCTGGGTGGGAGACCTTTCCAATGAGGCCAAGTTTGCCATGTTTGGACATACTTTACTTTTAACCCTAACCCTAAGCCTAATACCTAGAGTTAGAGTTAGGGTTAACTTTAAAACAGCGATAACTCCGCGAGGACGTCAGATATTTGAAAACGGATTTCAGTTATCAACTCCTGGGTGGGAGACCTTTCCAATGAGGCCAAGTTTGCCATGTTTGGACATACTTTACTTTTAACCCTAACCCTAAGCCTAATACCTAGAGTTAGGGTTAGGGTTAACTTTAAAACAGCGATAACTCCGCGAGGACGTCAGATATTTGAAAACGGATTTCAGTTATCAACTCCTGGGTGGGAGACCTTTCCAATGAGGCCAAGTTTGCAATGTTTGGACATACTTTACTTTTAACCCTAACCCTAAGCCTAATACCTAGAGTTAGGGTTAGGGTTAACTTTAAAACAGCGACAACTCCGCGAGGACGTCAGATATTTGAAAACGGATTTCAGTTATCAACTCCTGGGTGGGAGACCTTTCCAACGAGGCCAAGTTTGCCATGTTTGGACATACTTTACTTTTAACCCTAACCCTAAGCCTAATACCTAGAGTTAGGGTTAGGGTTAACTTTAAAACAGCGATTACTCCGCGAGGACGTCAGATATTTGAAAACGGATTTCAGTTATCAACTCCTGGGTGGGAGACCTTTCCAATGAGGCCAAGTTTGCCATGTTTGGACATACTTTACTTTTAACCCTAACCCTAAGCCTAATACCTAGAGTTAGGGTTAGCTATAGGGTTAACTTTAAAACAGCGATAACTCCGCGAGGACGTCAGATATTTGAAAACGGATTTCAGTTATCAACTCCTGGGTGGGAGACCTTTCCAATGAGGCCAAGTTTGCCATGTTTGGACATACTTTACTTTTAACCCTAACCCTAAGCCTAATACCTAGAGTTAGGGTTAGGGTTAACTTTAAAACAGCGATAACTCCGCGAGGACGTCAGATATTTGAAAACGGATTTCAGTTATCAACTCCTGGGTGGGAGACCTTTCCAATGAGGCCAAGTTTGCCATGTTTGGACATACTTTACTTTTAACCCTAACCCTAAGCCTAGTACCTAGAGTTAGGGTTAGGGTTAACTTTAAAACAGCGATAACTCCGCAAGGACGTCAGATATTTGAAAACGGATTTCAGTTATCAACTCCTGGGTGGGAGACCTTTCCAATGAGGCCAAGTTTGCCATGTTTGGACATACTTTACTTTTAACCCTAACCCTAAGCCTAATACCTAGAGTTAGGGTTAGGGTTAACTTTAAAACAGCGATTACTCCGCGAGGACGTCAGATATTTGAAAACGGATTTCAGTTATTAACTCCTGGGTGGGAGACCTTTCCAATGAGGCCAAGTTTGCCATGTTTGGACATACTTTACTTTTAACCCTAACCCTAAGCCTAATACCTAGAGTTAGGGTTAGGGTTAACTTTAAAACAGCGATAACTCCGCGAGGACGTCAGATATTTGAAAACGGATTTCAGTTATCAACTCCTGGGTGGGAGACCTTTCCAATGAGGCCAAGTGTGCCATGTTTGGACATACTTTACTTTGAACCCTAACCCTAAGCCTAATACCTAGAGTATAGGGTTAGGGTAACTTTAAAACAGCGATAACTCCGCGAGGACGTCAGATATTTGAAAACGGATTTCAGTTATCAACTCCTGGGTGGGAGACCTTTCCAATGAGGCCAAGTTTGCCATGTTTGGACATACTTTACTTTTAACCCTAACCCTAAGCCTAATACCTAGAGTTAGGGTTAGGGTTAACTTTAAAACAGCGATAACTCCGCGAGGACGTCAGATATTTGAAAACGGATTTCAGTTATCAACTCCTGGGTGGGAGACCTTTCCAATGAGGCCAAGTTTGCCATGTTTGGACATACTTTACTTTTAACCCTAACCCTAAGCCTAATACCTAGAGTTAGGGTTAGGGTTAACTTTAAAACAGCGATAACTCCGCGAGGACGTCAGATATTTGAAAACGGATTTCAGTTATCAACTCCTGGGTGGGAGACCTTTCCAATGAGGACCAAGTTTGCCATGTTTGGACATACTTTACTTTTAACCCTAACCCTAAGCCTAATACCTAGAGTTAGGGTTAGGGTTAACTTTAAAACAGCGATAACTCCGCGAGGACGTCAGATATTTCAAAACGGATTTCAGTTATCAACTCCTGGGTGGGAGACCTTTCAAATGAGGCCAAGTTTGCCATGTTTGGACATACTTTACTTTTAACCCTAACCCTAACCCTAATACCTAGAGTTAGGGTTAGGGTTAACTTTAAAACAGCGATAACTCCGACGAGGACGTCAGATATTTGAAAACGGATTTCAGTTATCAACTCCTGGGTGGGAGACCTTTCAATGAGGCCAAGTTTGCCATGTTTGGACATACTTTACTTTTAACCCTAACCCTAACCCTAATACCTAGGGTTAGGGTTAACTTTAAAACAGTGATAACTCCACGAGGACGTCAGATATTTGAAAACGGATTTCAGTTATCAACTTCTGGGTGGAAGACCTTTCCAATGAGGCCAAGTTTGCCATGTTTGGACATACTTTACTTTTAACCCTAACCCTAATACCTAGGGTTAGGGTTAACTTTAAAACAGTGATAACTCCACGAGGACGTCAGATATTTGAAAACGGATTTCAGTTATTAACTCCTGGGTGGGAGACCTTTCCAATGAGGCCAAGTTTGCCATGTTTGGACATACTTTACTTTTAACCCTAACCCTAAGCCTAATACCTAGAGTATAGGGTTAGGGTTAACTTTAAAACAGCGATAACTCCGCGAGGACGTCAGATATTTGAAAACGGATTTCAGTTATCAACTCCTGGGTGGGAGACCTTTCCAATGAGGCCAAGTGTGCCATGTTTGGACATACTTTACTTTGAACCCTAACCCTAAGCCTAATACCTAGAGTATAGGGTTAGGGTAACTTTAAAACAGCGATAACTCCGCGAGGACGTCAGATATTTGAAAACGGATTTCAGTTATCAACTCCTGGGTGGGAGACCTTTCCAATGAGGCCAAGTTTGCCATGTTTGGACATACTTTACTTTTAACCCTAACCCTAAGCCTAATACCTAGAGTTAGGGTTAGGGTTAACTTTAAAACAGCGATAACTCCGCGAGGACGTCAGATATTTGAAAACGGATTTCAGTTATCAACTCCTGGGTGGGAGACCTTTCCAATGAGGCCAAGTTTGCCATGTTTGGACATACTTTACTTTTAACCCTAACCCTAAGCCTAATACCTAGAGTTAGGGTTAGGGTTAACTTTAAAACAGCGATAACTCCGCGAGGACGTCAGATATTTGAAAACGGATTTCAGTTATCAACTCCTGGGTGGGAGACCTTTCCAATGAGACCAAGTTTGCCATGTTTGGACATACTTTACTTTTAACCCTAACCCTAAGCCTAATACCTAGAGTTAGGGTTAGGGTTAACTTTAAAACAGCGATAACTCCGCGAGGACGTCAGATATTTCAAAACGGATTTCAGTTATCAACTCCTGGGTGGGGGACCTTTCAAATGAGGCCAAGTTTGCCATGTTTGGACATACTTTACTTTTAACCCTAACCCTAACCCTAATACCTAGGGTTAGGGTTAACTTTAAAACAGTGATAACTCCACGAGGACGTCAGATATTTGAAAACGGATTTCAGTTATCAACTTCTGGGTGGAAGACCTTTCCAATGAGGCCAAGTTTGCCATGTTTGGACATAGTTTACTTTTAACCCTAACCCTAATACCTAGGGTTAGGGTTAACTTTAAAACAGTGATAACTCCACGAGGACGTCAGATATTTGAAAACGGATTTCAGTTATCAACTTCTGGGTGGGAGACCTTTCGAATGAGGCCAAGTTTGCCATGTTTGGACATACTTTACTTTTAACCCTAACCCTAACCCTAATACCTAGGGTTAGGGTTAACTTTAAAACAGCGATAACTCCACGAGGACGTCAGATATTTGAAAACGGATTTCAGTTATCAACTTCTGGGTGGGAGACCTTTCGAATGAGGCCAAGTTTGCCATGTTTGGACATAGTTTACTTTTAACCCTAACCCTAATACCTAGGGTTAGGGTTAACTTTAAAACAGCGATAACTCCACGAGGACGTCAGATATTTGAAAACGGATTTCAGTTATCAACTTTTGAGTGGGAGACCTTTCGAATGAGGCCAAGTTTGCCATGTTTGGATATAGTTTACTTTTAACCCTAACCCTAATACCTAGGGTTAGGGTTAACTTTAAAACAGCGATAACTCCACGAGGACGTCAGATATTTGAAAACGGATTTCAGTTATCAACTTCTGGGTGGGAGACCTTTCCAATGAGGCCAAGTTTGCCATGTTTGGACATACTTTACTTTTAACCCTAACCCTAATACCTAGGGTTAGGGTTAACTTTAAAACAGCGATAACTCCACGAGGACGTCAGATATTTGAAAACGGATTTCAGTTATCAACTTCTGCGTGGGAGACCTTTTGAATGAGGCCAAGTTTGCCATGTTTGGACATAGTTTACTTTTAACCCTAACCCTAATACCTAGGGTTAGGGTTAACTTTAAAACAGCGATAACTCCACGAGGACGTCAGATATTTGAAAACGGATTTCAGTTATCAACTCCTGGGTGGGAGACCTTTCCAATGAGACCAAGTTTGCCATGTTTGGACATACTTTACTTTTAACCCTAACCCTAAGCCTAATACCTAGAGTTAGGGTTAGGGTTAACTTTAAAACAGCGATAACTCCGCGAGGACGTCAGATATTTCAAAACGGATTTCAGTTATCAACTCCTGGGTGGGGGACCTTTCAAATGAGGCCAAGTTTGCCATGTTTTGGACATACTTTACTTTTAACCCTAACCCTAACCCTAATACCTAGGGTTAGGGTTAACTTTAAAACAGTGATAACTCCACGAGGACGTCAGATATTTGAAAACGGATTTCAGTTATCAACTTCTGGGTGGAAGACCTTACCAATGAGGCCAAGTTTGCCATGTTTGGACATACTTTACTTTTAACCCTAACCCTAATACCTAGGGTTAGGGTTAACTTTAAAACAGTGATAACTCCACGAGGACGTCAGATATTTGAAAACGGATTTCAGTTATTAACTCCTGGGTGGGAGACCTTTCCAATGAGGCCAAGTTTGCCATGTTTGGACATACTTTACTTTAACCCTAACCCTAAGCCTAATACCTAGAGTTAGGGTTAGGGTTAACTTTAAAACAGCGATAACTCCGCGAGGACGTCAGATATTTGAAAACGGATTTCAGTTATCAACTCCTGGGTGGGAGACCTTTCCAATGAGGCCAAGTGTGCCATGTTTGGACATACTTTACTTTGAACCCTAACCCTAAGCCTAATACCTAGAGTATAGGGTTAGGGTAACTTTAAAACAGCGATAACTCCGCGAGGACGTCAGATATTTGAAAACGGATTTCAGTTATCAACTCCTGGGTGGGAGACCTTTCCAATGAGGCCAAGTTTGCCATGTTTGGACATACTTTACTTTTAACCCTAACCCTAAGCCTAATACCTAGAGTTAGGGTTAGGGTTAACTTTAAAACAGCGATAACTCCGCGAGGACGTCAGATATTTGAAAACGGATTTCAGTTATCAACTCCTGGGTGGGAGACCTTTCCAATGAGGCCAAGTTTGCCATGTTTGGACATACTTTACTTTTAACCCTAACCCTAAGCCTAATACCTAGAGTTAGGGTTAGGGTTAACTTTAAAACAGCGATAACTCCGCGAGGACGTCAGATATTTGAAAACGGATTTCAGTTATCAACTCCTGGGTGGGAGACCTTTCAATGAGACCAAGTTTGCCATGTTTGGACATACTTTACTTTAACCCTAACCCTAAGCCTAATACCTAGAGTTAGGGTTAGGGTTAACTTTAAAACAGCGATAACTCCGCGAGGACGTCAGATATTTCAAAACGGATTTCAGTTATCAACTCCTGGGTGGGGGACCTTTCAAATGAGGCCAAGTTTGCCATGTTTGGACATACTTTACTTTTAACCCTAACCCTAACCCTAATACCTAGGGTTAGGGTTAACTTTAAAACAGTGATAACTCCACGAGGACGTCAGATATTTGAAAACGGATTTCAGTTATCAACTTCTGGGTGGAAGACCTTTCCAATGAGGCCAAGTTTGCCATGTTTGGACATAGTTTACTTTTAACCCTAACCCTAAGCCTAATACCTAGAGTTAGGTTTAGGGTTAACTTTAAAACAGCGATAACTCCGCGAGGACGTCAGATATTTGAAAACGGATTTCAGTTATCAACTCCTGGGTGGGAGACCTTTCCAATGAGGCCAAGTTTGCCATGTTTGGACATACTTTACTTTTAACCCTAACCCTAAGCCTAGTACCTAGAGTTAGGGTTAGGGTTAACTTTAAAACAGCGATAACTCCGCGAGGACGTCAGATATTTGAAAACGGATTTCCGTTATCAACTCCTGGGTGGGAGACCTTTCCAATGAGGCCAAGTTTGCCATGTTTGGACATACTTTACTTTTAACCCTAACCCTAAGCCTAATACCTAGAGTTAGAGTTAGGGTTAACTTTAAAACAGCGATAACTCCGCGAGGACGTCAGATATTTGAAAACGGATTTCAGTTATCAACTCCTGGGTGGGAGACCTTTCCAATGAGGCCAAGTTTGCCATGTTTGGACATACTTTACTTTTAAACCCTAACCCTAAGCCTAATACCTAGAGTTAGGGTTAGGGTTACTTTAAAACAGCGATAACTCCGCGAGGACGTCAGATATTTGAAAACGGATTTCAGTTATCAACTCCTGGGTGGGAGACCTTTCCAATGAGGCCAAGTTTGCAATGTTTGGACATACTTTACTTTTAACCCTAACCCTAAGCCTAATACCTAGAGTTAGGGTTAGGGTTAACTTTAAAACAGCGACAACTCCGCGAGGACGTCAGATATTTGAAAACGGATTTCAGTTATCAACTCCTGGGTGGGAGACCTTTCCAACGAGGCCAAGTTTGCCATGTTTGGACATACTTTACTTTTAACCCTAACCCTAAGCCTAATACCTAGAGTTAGGGTTAGGGTTAACTTTAAAACAGCGATACTCCGCGAGGACGTCAGATATTTGAAAACGGATTTCAGTTATCAACTCCTGGGTGGGAGACCTTTCCAATGAGGCCAAGTTTGCCATGTTTGGACATACTTTACTTTTAACCCTAACCCTAAGCCTAATACCTAGAGTTAGGGTTAGGGTTAACTTTAAAACAGCGATAACTCCGCGAGGACGTCAGATATTTGAAAACGGATTTCAGTTATCAACTCCTGGGTGGGAGACCT
This sequence comes from Branchiostoma floridae x Branchiostoma japonicum, assembly GCA_013266295.2. Lineage (NCBI taxonomy): Eukaryota > Metazoa > Chordata > Leptocardii > Amphioxiformes > Branchiostomatidae > Branchiostoma > Branchiostoma floridae x Branchiostoma japonicum. Next base: position 19,800,045 of record CM023824.1, on the reverse strand, counting down.
TTCCAATGAGGCCAAGTTTGCCATGTTTGGACATACCTTTACTTTTAAACCCTAACCCTAAGCCTAATACCTAGAGTTAGGGTTAGGGTTAACTTTACAAACAGCGATAACTCCGCGAGGACGTCAGATATTTGAAAACGGATTTCAGTTATCAACTCCTGGGTGGGAGACCTTTCCAATGAGGCCAAGTTTGCCATGTTTGGACATACTTTACTTTTTAACCCTAACCCTAAGCCTAGTACCTAGAGTTAGGGTTAGGGTTAACTTAAAACAGCGATAACTCCGCAAGGACGTCAGATATTTGAAAAACGGATTTCAGTTATCAACTCCTGGGTGGGAGACCTTTCCAATGAGGCCAAGTTTGCCATGTTTGGACATACTTTACTTTTAACCCTAACCCTAAGCCTAATACCTAGAGTTAGGGTTAGGGTTAACTTTAAAACAGCGATTACTCCGCGAGGACGTCAGATATTTGAAAACGGATTTCAGTTATCAACTCCTGGGTGGGAGACCTTTCCAATGAGGCCAAGTTTGCCATGTTTGGACATACTTTACTTTTAACCCTAACCCTAAGCCTAATACCTAGAGTTAGGGTTAGGGTTAACTTTAAACAGCGATAACTCGCGAGGACGTCAGATATTTGAAAACGGATTTCAGTTATCAACTCCTGGGTGGGAGACCTTTCCAATGAGGCCAAGTGTGCCATGTTTGGACATACTTTACTTTGAACCCTAACCCTAAGCCTAATACCTAGAGTATAGGGTTAGGGTAACTTTAAAACAGCGATAACTCCGCGAGGACGTCAGATATTTGAAAACGGATTTCAGTTATCAACTCCTGGGTGGGAGACCTTTCCAATGAGGCCAAGTTTGCCATGTTTGGACATACTTTACTTTTAACCCTAACCCTAAGCCTAATACCTAGAGTTAGGGTTAGGGTTAACTTTAAAACAGCGATAACTCCGCCGAGGACGTCAGATATTTGAAAACGGATTTCAGTTATCAACTCCTGGGTGGGAGACCTTTCCAATGAGGCCAAGTTTGCCATGTTTGGACATACTTTACTTTTAACCCTAACCCTAAGCCTAATACCTAGAGTTAGGGTTAGGGTTAACTTTAAAACAGCGATAACTCCGCGAGGACGTCAGATATTTGAAAAACGGATTTCAGTTATCAACTCCTGGGTGGGAGACCTTTCAATGAGACCAAGTTTGCCATGTTTGGACATACTTTACTTTTAACCCTAACCCTAAGCCTAATACCTAGAGTTAGGGTTAGGGTTAACTTTAAAACAGCGATAACTCCGCGAGGACGTCAGATATTTGAAAACGGATTTCAGTTATCAACTCCTGGGTGGGAGACCTTTCCAATGAGGCCAAGTTTGCCATGTTTGGACATACTTTACTTTTAACCCTAACCCTAAGCCTAATATAGAGGTTAGGGTTAACTTTAAAACAGCGATAACTCCGGCGAGGACGTCAGATATTTGAAAACGGATTTCAGTTATCAACTTGGGTGGGAGACCTTGCCAATGAGGCCAAGTTTGCATGTTTGGACATACTCTTTTAACCCTAACCCTAATACCTAGGGGTAGGGTTAACTTTTAAAACAGCGATAACGGGTTAACTTTAAAACAGCGATAACTCCGCGAGGACGTCAGATATTTGAAAACGGATTTCAGTTATCAGCTTCTGGGTGGGAGACATTTCGAATGAGGCCAAGTTTGCCATGTTTGGACATACTTTACTTTTAACCCTAACCCTAAGCCTAATACCTAGAGTTAGGGTTAGGTTAACTTTAAAACAGCGATAACTCCGCGAGGGAGTCAGATATTGAAAAACGGATTTCAGTTATCAACTCCTGGGTGGGAGACCTTTCCAATGAGGCCAAGTTTGCCATGTTTGGAACATACTTTACTTTTAACCCTAACCCTAAGCCTAATACCTAGAGTTAGGGTTAGGGTTAACTTTAAAACAGCGATAACTCCGCGAGGACGTCAGATATTTCAAAACGGATATCAGTTATCAACTCCTGGGTGGGAGACCTTTCCAATGAGGCCAAGTTTGCCATGTTTGGACATACTTTACTTTTAACCCTAACCCTAAGCCTAATACCTAGAGTTAGGGTTAGGGTTAACTTTAAAACAGCGATAACTCCGCGAGGACGTCAGATATTTGAAAACGGATTTCAGTTATCAACTCCTGGGTGGGAGACCTTCCAATGAGGCCAAGTTTGCCATGTTTGGACATACTTTACTTTTAACCCTAACCCTAAGCCTAATACCTAGAGTTAGGGTTTAGGGTTAACTTTAAAACAGCGATAACTCCGCGAGGACGTCAGATATTTGAAAACGGATTTCAGTTATCAACTCCTGGGTGGGAGACCTTTCCAATGAGGCCAAGTTTGCCATGTTTGGACATACTTTACTTTTAACCCTAACCCTAAGCCTAATACCTAGAGTTAGGGTTAGGGTTAACTTTAAAACAGCGATAACTCCGCGAGGACGTCAGGTATTTGAAAACGGATTTCAGTTATCAACTCCTGTGTGGGAGACCTTTCCAATGAGGCCAAGTTTGCCATGTTTGGACATACTTTACTTTTAACCCTAACCCTAAGCCTAATACCTAGAGTTAGGGTTAGGGTTAACTTTAAAACAGCGATTACTCCGCGAGGACGTCAGATATTTGAAAACGGATTTCAGTTATCAACTCCTGGGTGGGAGACCTTTCCAATGAGGCCAAGTTTGCCATGTTTGGACATACTTTACTTTTAACCCTAACCCTAAGCCTAATACCTAGAGTTAGGGTTAGGGTTAACTTTAAAACAGCGATAACTCCGCGAGGACGCCAGATATTTGAAAACGGATTTCAGTTATCAACTCCTGGGTGGGAGACCTTTCCAATGAGGCCAAGTTTGCCATGTTTGGACATACTTTACTTTTAACCCTAACCCTAAGCCTAATACCTAGAGTTAGGGTTAGGGTTAACTTTAAAACAGGGATAACTCCGCGAGGACGTCAGATATTTGAAAACGGATTTCAGTTATCAACTCCTGGGTGGGAGACCTTTCCAACGAGGCCAAGTTTGCCATGTTTGGACATACTTTACTTTTAACCCTAACCCTAAGCCTAATACCTAGAGTTAGGGTTAGGGTTAACTTTAAAACAGCGATAACTCCGCGAGGACGTCAGATATTTGAAAACGGATTTCAGTTATCAACTCCTGGGTGGGAGACCTTTCCAATGAGGCCAAGTTTGCCATGTTTGGACATACTTTACTTTTAACCCTAACCCTAAGCCTAATACCTAGAGTTAGGGTTAGGGTTAACTTTAAAACAGCGATAACTCCGCGAGGACGTCAGATATTTGAAAACGGATTTCAGTTATCAACTCCTGGGTGGGAGACCTTTCCAATGAGGCCAAGTTTGCCATGTTTGGACATACTTTACTTTTAACCCTAAGCCTCATACCTAGAGTTAGGGTTAGGGTTAACTTTAAAACAGCGATAACTCCGCGAGGACGTCAGATATTTGAAAACGGATTTCAGTTATCAACTCCTGGGTGGGAGACCTTTCCAACGAGTCCAAGTTTGCCATGTTTGGACATACTTTAATTTTAACCCTAACCCTAAGCCTAATACCTAGAGTTAGGGTTAGGGTTAACTTTAAAACAGCGATAACTCCGCGAGGACGTCAGATATTTGAAAACGGATTTCAGTTATCAACTCCTGGGTGGGAGACCTTTCTAATGAGGCCAAGTTTGCCATGTTTGGACATACTTTACTTTTAACCCTAACCCTAAGCCTAATACCTAGAGTTAGGTTTAGGGTTAACTTTAAAACAGCGATAACTCCGCGAGGACGTCAGATATTTGAAAACGGATTTCAGTTATCAACTCCTGGGTGGGAGACCTTTCCAATGAGGCCAAGTTTGCCATGTTTGGACATACTTTACTTTTAACCCTAACCCTAAGCCTAGTACCTAGAGTTAGGGTTAGGGTTAACTTTAAAACAGCGATAACTCCGCGAGGACGTCAGATATTTGAAAACGGATTTCCGTTATCAACTCCTGGGTGGGAGACCTTTCCAATGAGGCCAAGTTTGCCATGTTTGGACATACTTTACTTTTAACCCTAACCCTAAGCCTAATACCTAGAGTTAGAGTTAGGGTTAACTTTAAAACAGCGATAACTCCGCGAGGACGTCAGATATTTGAAAACGGATTTCAGTTATCAACTCCTGGGTGGGAGACCTTTCCAATGAGGCCAAGTTTGCCATGTTTGGACATACTTTACTTTTAACCCTAACCCTAAGCCTAATACCTAGAGTTAGGGTTAGGGTTAACTTTAAAACAGCGATAACTCCGCGAGGACGTCAGATATTTGAAAACGGATTTCAGTTATCAACTCCTGGGTGGGAGACCTTTCCAATGAGGCCAAGTTTGCAATGTTTGGACATACTTTACTTTTAACCCTAACCCTAAGCCTAATACCTAGAGTTAGGGTTAGGGTTAACTTTAAAACAGCGACAACTCCGCGAGGACGTCAGATATTTGAAAACGGATTTCAGTTATCAACTCCTGGGTGGGAGACCTTTCCAACGAGGCCAAGTTTGCCATGTTTGGACATACTTTACTTTTAACCCTAACCCTAAGCCTAATACCTAGAGTTAGGGTTAGGGTTAACTTTAAAACAGCGATTACTCCGCGAGGACGTCAGATATTTGAAAACGGATTTCAGTTATCAACTCCTGGGTGGGAGACCTTTCCAATGAGGCCAAGTTTGCCATGTTTGGACATACTTTACTTTTAACCCTAACCCTAAGCCTAATACCTAGAGTTAGGGTTAGCTATAGGGTTAACTTTAAAACAGCGATAACTCCGCGAGGACGTCAGATATTTGAAAACGGATTTCAGTTATCAACTCCTGGGTGGGAGACCTTTCCAATGAGGCCAAGTTTGCCATGTTTGGACATACTTTACTTTTAACCCTAACCCTAAGCCTAATACCTAGAGTTAGGGTTAGGGTTAACTTTAAAACAGCGATAACTCCGCGAGGACGTCAGATATTTGAAAACGGATTTCAGTTATCAACTCCTGGGTGGGAGACCTTTCCAATGAGGCCAAGTTTGCCATGTTTGGACATACTTTACTTTTAACCCTAACCCTAAGCCTAGTACCTAGAGTTAGGGTTAGGGTTAACTTTAAAACAGCGATAACTCCGCAAGGACGTCAGATATTTGAAAACGGATTTCAGTTATCAACTCCTGGGTGGGAGACCTTTCCAATGAGGCCAAGTTTGCCATGTTTGGACATACTTTACTTTTAACCCTAACCCTAAGCCTAATACCTAGAGTTAGGGTTAGGGTTAACTTTAAAACAGCGATTACTCCGCGAGGACGTCAGATATTTGAAAACGGATTTCAGTTATTAACTCCTGGGTGGGAGACCTTTCCAATGAGGCCAAGTTTGCCATGTTTGGACATACTTTACTTTTAACCCTAACCCTAAGCCTAATACCTAGAGTTAGGGTTAGGGTTAACTTTAAAACAGCGATAACTCCGCGAGGACGTCAGATATTTGAAAACGGATTTCAGTTATCAACTCCTGGGTGGGAGACCTTTCCAATGAGGCCAAGTGTGCCATGTTTGGACATACTTTACTTTGAACCCTAACCCTAAGCCTAATACCTAGAGTATAGGGTTAGGGTAACTTTAAAACAGCGATAACTCCGCGAGGACGTCAGATATTTGAAAACGGATTTCAGTTATCAACTCCTGGGTGGGAGACCTTTCCAATGAGGCCAAGTTTGCCATGTTTGGACATACTTTACTTTTAACCCTAACCCTAAGCCTAATACCTAGAGTTAGGGTTAGGGTTAACTTTAAAACAGCGATAACTCCGCGAGGACGTCAGATATTTGAAAACGGATTTCAGTTATCAACTCCTGGGTGGGAGACCTTTCCAATGAGGCCAAGTTTGCCATGTTTGGACATACTTTACTTTTAACCCTAACCCTAAGCCTAATACCTAGAGTTAGGGTTAGGGTTAACTTTAAAACAGCGATAACTCCGCGAGGACGTCAGATATTTGAAAACGGATTTCAGTTATCAACTCCTGGGTGGGAGACCTTTCCAATGAGACCAAGTTTGCCATGTTTGGACATACTTTACTTTTAACCCTAACCCTAAGCCTAATACCTAGAGTTAGGGTTAGGGTTAACTTTAAAACAGCGATAACTCCGCGAGGACGTCAGATATTTCAAAACGGATTTCAGTTATCAACTCCTGGGTGGGGGACCTTTCAAATGAGGCCAAGTTTGCCATGTTTGGACATACTTTACTTTTAACCCTAACCCTAACCCTAATACCTAGGGTTAGGGTTAACTTTAAAACAGTGATAACTCCACGAGGACGTCAGATATTTGAAAACGGATTTCAGTTATCAACTTCTGGGTGGAAGACCTTTCCAATGAGGCCAAGTTTGCCATGTTTGGACATACTTTACTTTTAACCCTAACCCTAATACCTAGGGTTAGGGTTAACTTTAAAACAGTGATAACTCCACGAGGACGTCAGATATTTGAAAACGGATTTCAGTTATTAACTCCTGGGTGGGAGACCTTTCCAATGAGGCCAAGTTTGCCATGTTTGGACATACTTTACTTTTAACCCTAACCCTAAGCCTAATACCTAGAGTTAGGGTTAGGGTTAACTTTAAAACAGCGATAACTCCGCGAGGACGTCAGATATTTGAAAACGGATTTCAGTTATCAACTCCTGGGTGGGAGACCTTTCCAATGAGGCCAAGTGTGCCATGTTTGGACATACTTTACTTTGAACCCTAACCCTAAGCCTAATACCTAGAGTATAGGGTTAGGGTAACTTTAAAACAGCGATAACTCCGCGAGGACGTCAGATATTTGAAAACGGATTTCAGTTATCAACTCCTGGGTGGGAGACCTTTCCAATGAGGCCAAGTTTGCCATGTTTGGACATACTTTACTTTTAACCCTAACCCTAAGCCTAATACCTAGAGTTAGGGTTAGGGTTAACTTTAAAACAGCGATAACTCCGCGAGGACGTCAGATATTTGAAAACGGATTTCAGTTATCAACTCCTGGGTGGGAGACCTTTCCAATGAGGCCAAGTTTGCCATGTTTGGACATACTTTACTTTTAACCCTAACCCTAAGCCTAATACCTAGAGTTAGGGTTAGGGTTAACTTTAAAACAGCGATAACTCCGCGAGGACGTCAGATATTTGAAAACGGATTTCAGTTATCAACTCCTGGGTGGGAGACCTTTCCAATGAGACCAAGTTTGCCATGTTTGGACATACTTTACTTTTAACCCTAACCCTAAGCCTAATACCTAGAGTTAGGGTTAGGGTTAACTTTAAAACAGCGATAACTCCGCGAGGACGTCAGATATTTCAAAACGGATTTCAGTTATCAACTCCTGGGTGGGGGACCTTTCAAATGAGGCCAAGTTTGCCATGTTTGGACATACTTTACTTTTAACCCTAACCCTAACCCTAATACCTAGGGTTAGGGTTAACTTTAAAACAGTGATAACTCCACGAGGACGTCAGATATTTGAAAACGGATTTCAGTTATCAACTTCTGGGTGGAAGACCTTTCCAATGAGGCCAAGTTTGCCATGTTTGGACATAGTTTACTTTTAACCCTAACCCTAATACCTAGGGTTAGGGTTAACTTTAAAACAGTGATAACTCCACGAGGACGTCAGATATTTGAAAACGGATTTCAGTTATCAACTTCTGGGTGGGAGACCTTTCGAATGAGGCCAAGTTTGCCATGTTTGGACATACTTTACTTTTAACCCTAACCCTAACCCTAATACCTAGGGTTAGGGTTAACTTTAAAACAGCGATAACTCCACGAGGACGTCAGATATTTGAAAACGGATTTCAGTTATCAACTTCTGGGTGGGAGACCTTTCGAATGAGGCCAAGTTTGCCATGTTTGGACATAGTTTACTTTTAACCCTAACCCTAATACCTAGGGTTAGGGTTAACTTTAAAACAGCGATAACTCCACGAGGACGTCAGATATTTGAAAACGGATTTCAGTTATCAACTTTTGAGTGGGAGACCTTTCGAATGAGGCCAAGTTTGCCATGTTTGGATATAGTTTACTTTTAACCCTAACCCTAATACCTAGGGTTAGGGTTAACTTTAAAACAGCGATAACTCCACGAGGACGTCAGATATTTGAAAACGGATTTCAGTTATCAACTTCTGGGTGGGAGACCTTTCCAATGAGGCCAAGTTTGCCATGTTTGGACATACTTTACTTTTAACCCTAACCCTAATACCTAGGGTTAGGGTTAACTTTAAAACAGCGATAACTCCACGAGGACGTCAGATATTTGAAAACGGATTTCAGTTATCAACTTCTGCGTGGGAGACCTTTTGAATGAGGCCAAGTTTGCCATGTTTGGACATAGTTTACTTTTAACCCTAACCCTAATACCTAGGGTTAGGGTTAACTTTAAAACAGCGATAACTCCACGAGGACGTCAGATATTTGAAAACGGATTTCAGTTATCAACTCCTGGGTGGGAGACCTTTCCAATGAGACCAAGTTTGCCATGTTTGGACATACTTTACTTTTAACCCTAACCCTAAGCCTAATACCTAGAGTTAGGGTTAGGGTTAACTTTAAAACAGCGATAACTCCGCGAGGACGTCAGATATTTCAAAACGGATTTCAGTTATCAACTCCTGGGTGGGGGACCTTTCAAATGAGGCCAAGTTTGCCATGTTTGGACATACTTTACTTTTAACCCTAACCCTAACCCTAATACCTAGGGTTAGGGTTAACTTTAAAACAGTGATAACTCCACGAGGACGTCAGATATTTGAAAACGGATTTCAGTTATCAACTTCTGGGTGGAAGACCTTACCAATGAGGCCAAGTTTGCCATGTTTGGACATACTTTACTTTTAACCCTAACCCTAATACCTAGGGTTAGGGTTAACTTTAAAACAGTGATAACTCCACGAGGACGTCAGATATTTGAAAACGGATTTCAGTTATTAACTCCTGGGTGGGAGACCTTTCCAATGAGGCCAAGTTTGCCATGTTTGGACATACTTTACTTTTAACCCTAACCCTAAGCCTAATACCTAGAGTTAGGGTTAGGGTTAACTTTAAAACAGCGATAACTCCGCGAGGACGTCAGATATTTGAAAACGGATTTCAGTTATCAACTCCTGGGTGGGAGACCTTTCCAATGAGGCCAAGTGTGCCATGTTTGGACATACTTTACTTTGAACCCTAACCCTAAGCCTAATACCTAGAGTATAGGGTTAGGGTAACTTTAAAACAGCGATAACTCCGCGAGGACGTCAGATATTTGAAAACGGATTTCAGTTATCAACTCCTGGGTGGGAGACCTTTCCAATGAGGCCAAGTTTGCCATGTTTGGACATACTTTACTTTTAACCCTAACCCTAAGCCTAATACCTAGAGTTAGGGTTAGGGTTAACTTTAAAACAGCGATAACTCCGCGAGGACGTCAGATATTTGAAAACGGATTTCAGTTATCAACTCCTGGGTGGGAGACCTTTCCAATGAGGCCAAGTTTGCCATGTTTGGACATACTTTACTTTTAACCCTAACCCTAAGCCTAATACCTAGAGTTAGGGTTAGGGTTAACTTTAAAACAGCGATAACTCCGCGAGGACGTCAGATATTTGAAAACGGATTTCAGTTATCAACTCCTGGGTGGGAGACCTTTCCAATGAGACCAAGTTTGCCATGTTTGGACATACTTTACTTTTAACCCTAACCCTAAGCCTAATACCTAGAGTTAGGGTTAGGGTTAACTTTAAAACAGCGATAACTCCGCGAGGACGTCAGATATTTCAAAACGGATTTCAGTTATCAACTCCTGGGTGGGGGACCTTTCAAATGAGGCCAAGTTTGCCATGTTTGGACATACTTTACTTTTAACCCTAACCCTAACCCTAATACCTAGGGTTAGGGTTAACTTTAAAACAGTGATAACTCCACGAGGACGTCAGATATTTGAAAACGGATTTCAGTTATCAACTTCTGGGTGGAAGACCTTTCCAATGAGGCCAAGTTTGCCATGTTTGGACATAGTTTACTTTTAACCCTAACCCTAAGCCTAATACCTAGAGTTAGGTTTAGGGTTAACTTTAAAACAGCGATAACTCCGCGAGGACGTCAGATATTTGAAAACGGATTTCAGTTATCAACTCCTGGGTGGGAGACCTTTCCAATGAGGCCAAGTTTGCCATGTTTGGACATACTTTACTTTTAACCCTAACCCTAAGCCTAGTACCTAGAGTTAGGGTTAGGGTTAACTTTAAAACAGCGATAACTCCGCGAGGACGTCAGATATTTGAAAACGGATTTCCGTTATCAACTCCTGGGTGGGAGACCTTTCCAATGAGGCCAAGTTTGCCATGTTTGGACATACTTTACTTTTAACCCTAACCCTAAGCCTAATACCTAGAGTTAGAGTTAGGGTTAACTTTAAAACAGCGATAACTCCGCGAGGACGTCAGATATTTGAAAACGGATTTCAGTTATCAACTCCTGGGTGGGAGACCTTTCCAATGAGGCCAAGTTTGCCATGTTTGGACATACTTTACTTTTAACCCTAACCCTAAGCCTAATACCTAGAGTTAGGGTTAGGGTTAACTTTAAAACAGCGATAACTCCGCGAGGACGTCAGATATTTGAAAACGGATTTCAGTTATCAACTCCTGGGTGGGAGACCTTTCCAATGAGGCCAAGTTTGCAATGTTTGGACATACTTTACTTTTAACCCTAACCCTAAGCCTAATACCTAGAGTTAGGGTTAGGGTTAACTTTAAAACAGCGACAACTCCGCGAGGACGTCAGATATTTGAAAACGGATTTCAGTTATCAACTCCTGGGTGGGAGACCTTTCCAACGAGGCCAAGTTTGCCATGTTTGGACATACTTTACTTTTAACCCTAACCCTAAGCCTAATACCTAGAGTTAGGGTTAGGGTTAACTTTAAAACAGCGATTACTCCGCGAGGACGTCAGATATTTGAAAACGGATTTCAGTTATCAACTCCTGGGTGGGAGACCTTTCCAATGAGGCCAAGTTTGCCATGTTTGGACATACTTTACTTTTAACCCTAACCCTAAGCCTAATACCTAGAGTTAGGGTTAGCTATAGGGTTAACTTTAAAACAGCGATAACTCCGCGAGGACGTCAGATATTTGAAAACGGATTTCAGTTATCAACTCCTGGGTGGGAGACCTTTCCAATGAGGCCAAGTTTGCCATGTTTGGACATACTTTACTTTTAACCCTAACCCTAAGCCTAATACCTAGAGTTAGGGTTAGGGTTAACTTTAAAACAGCGATAACTCCGCGAGGACGTCAGATATTTGAAAACGGATTTCAGTTATCAACTCCTGGGTGGGAGACCTTTCCAATGAGGCCAAGTTTGCCATGTTTGGACATACTTTACTTTTAACCCTAACCCTAAGCCTAGTACCTAGAGTTAGGGTTAGGGTTAACTTTAAAACAGCGATAACTCCGCAAGGACGTCAGATATTTGAAAACGGATTTCAGTTATCAACTCCTGGGTGGGAGACCTTTCCAATGAGGCCAAGTTTGCCATGTTTGGACATACTTTACTTTTAACCCTAACCCTAAGCCTAATACCTAGAGTTAGGGTTAGGGTTAACTTTAAAACAGCGATTACTCCGCGAGGACGTCAGATATTTGAAAACGGATTTCAGTTATTAACTCCTGGGTGGGAGACCTTTCCAATGAGGCCAAGTTTGCCATGTTTGGACATACTTTACTTTTAACCCTAACCCTAAGCCTAATACCTAGAGTTAGGGTTAGGGTTAACTTTAAAACAGCGATAACTCCGCGAGGACGTCAGATATTTGAAAACGGATTTCAGTTATCAACTCCTGGGTGGGAGACCTTTCCAATGAGGCCAAGTGTGCCATGTTTGGACATACTTTACTTTGAACCCTAACCCTAAGCCTAATACCTAGAGTATAGGGTTAGGGTAACTTTAAAACAGCGATAACTCCGCGAGGACGTCAGATATTTGAAAACGGATTTCAGTTATCAACTCCTGGGTGGGAGACCTTTCCAATGAGGCCAAGTTTGCCATGTTTGGACATACTTTACTTTTAACCCTAACCCTAAGCCTAATACCTAGAGTTAGGGTTAGGGTTAACTTTAAAACAGCGATAACTCCGCGAGGACGTCAGATATTTGAAAACGGATTTCAGTTATCAACTCCTGGGTGGGAGACCTTTCCAATGAGGCCAAGTTTGCCATGTTTGGACATACTTTACTTTTAACCCTAACCCTAAGCCTAATACCTAGAGTTAGGGTTAGGGTTAACTTTAAAACAGCGATAACTCCGCGAGGACGTCAGATATTTGAAAACGGATTTCAGTTATCAACTCCTGGGTGGGAGACCTTTCCAATGAGACCAAGTTTGCCATGTTTGGACATACTTTACTTTTAACCCTAACCCTAAGCCTAATACCTAGAGTTAGGGTTAGGGTTAACTTTAAAACAGCGATAACTCCGCGAGGACGTCAGATATTTCAAAACGGATTTCAGTTATCAACTCCTGGGTGGGGGACCTTTCAAATGAGGCCAAGTTTGCCATGTTTGGACATACTTTACTTTTAACCCTAACCCTAACCCTAATACCTAGGGTTAGGGTTAACTTTAAAACAGTGATAACTCCACGAGGACGTCAGATATTTGAAAACGGATTTCAGTTATCAACTTCTGGGTGGAAGACCTTTCCAATGAGGCCAAGTTTGCCATGTTTGGACATACTTTACTTTTAACCCTAACCCTAATACCTAGGGTTAGGGTTAACTTTAAAACAGTGATAACTCCACGAGGACGTCAGATATTTGAAAACGGATTTCAGTTATTAACTCCTGGGTGGGAGACCTTTCCAATGAGGCCAAGTTTGCCATGTTTGGACATACTTTACTTTTAACCCTAACCCTAAGCCTAATACCTAGAGTTAGGGTTAGGGTTAACTTTAAAACAGCGATAACTCCGCGAGGACGTCAGATATTTGAAAACGGATTTCAGTTATCAACTCCTGGGTGGGAGACCTTTCCAATGAGGCCAAGTGTGCCATGTTTGGACATACTTTACTTTGAACCCTAACCCTAAGCCTAATACCTAGAGTATAGGGTTAGGGTAACTTTAAAACAGCGATAACTCCGCGAGGACGTCAGATATTTGAAAACGGATTTCAGTTATCAACTCCTGGGTGGGAGACCTTTCCAATGAGGCCAAGTTTGCCATGTTTGGACATACTTTACTTTTAACCCTAACCCTAAGCCTAATACCTAGAGTTAGGGTTAGGGTTAACTTTAAAACAGCGATAACTCCGCGAGGACGTCAGATATTTGAAAACGGATTTCAGTTATCAACTCCTGGGTGGGAGACCTTTCCAATGAGGCCAAGTTTGCCATGTTTGGACATACTTTACTTTTAACCCTAACCCTAAGCCTAATACCTAGAGTTAGGGTTAGGGTTAACTTTAAAACAGCGATAACTCCGCGAGGACGTCAGATATTTGAAAACGGATTTCAGTTATCAACTCCTGGGTGGGAGACCTTTCCAATGAGACCAAGTTTGCCATGTTTGGACATACTTTACTTTTAACCCTAACCCTAAGCCTAATACCTAGAGTTAGGGTTAGGGTTAACTTTAAAACAGCGATAACTCCGCGAGGACGTCAGATATTTCAAAACGGATTTCAGTTATCAACTCCTGGGTGGGGGACCTTTCAAATGAGGCCAAGTTTGCCATGTTTGGACATACTTTACTTTTAACCCTAACCCTAACCCTAATACCTAGGGTTAGGGTTAACTTTAAAACAGTGATAACTCCACGAGGACGTCAGATATTTGAAAACGGATTTCAGTTATCAACTTCTGGGTGGAAGACCTTTCCAATGAGGCCAAGTTTGCCATGTTTGGACATAGTTTACTTTTAACCCTAACCCTAATACCTAGGGTTAGGGTTAACTTTAAAACAGTGATAACTCCACGAGGACGTCAGATATTTGAAAACGGATTTCAGTTATCAACTTCTGGGTGGGAGACCTTTCGAATGAGGCCAAGTTTGCCATGTTTGGACATACTTTACTTTTAACCCTAACCCTAACCCTAATACCTAGGGTTAGGGTTAACTTTAAAACAGCGATAACTCCACGAGGACGTCAGATATTTGAAAACGGATTTCAGTTATCAACTTCTGGGTGGGAGACCTTTCGAATGAGGCCAAGTTTGCCATGTTTGGACATACTTTACTTTTAACCCTAACCCTAATACCTAGGGTTAGGGTTAACTTTAAAACAGCGATAACTCCACGAGGACGTCAGATATTTGAAAACGGATTTCAGTTATCAACTTTTGAGTGGGAGACCTTTCGAATGAGGCCAAGTTTGCCATGTTTGGATATAGTTTACTTTTAACCCTAACCCTAATACCTAGGGTTAGGGTTAACTTTAAAACAGCGATAACTCCACGAGGACGTCAGATATTTGAAAACGGATTTCAGTTATCAACTTCTGGGTGGGAGACCTTTCCAATGAGGCCAAGTTTGCCATGTTTGGACATACTTTACTTTTAACCCTAACCCTAATACCTAGGGTTAGGGTTAACTTTAAAACAGCGATAACTCCACGAGGACGTCAGATATTTGAAAACGGATTTCAGTTATCAACTTCTGCGTGGGAGACCTTTTGAATGAGGCCAAGTTTGCCATGTTTGGACATAGTTTACTTTTAACCCTAACCCTAATACCTAGGGTTAGGGTTAACTTTAAAACAGCGATAACTCCACGAGGACGTCAGATATTTGAAAACGGATTTCAGTTATCAACTTTTGAGTGGGAGACCTTTCGAATGAGGCCAAGTTTGCCATGTTTGGATATAGTTTACTTTTAACCCTAACCCTAATACCTAGGGTTAGGGTTAACTTTAAAACAGCGATAACTCCACGAGGACGTCAGATATTTGAAAACGGATTTCAGTTATCAACTTCTGGGTGGGAGACCTTTCCAATGAGGCCAAGTTTGCCATGTTTGGACATAGTTTACTTTTAACCCTAACCCTAACCCTAATACCTAGGGTTAGGGTTAACTTTAAAACAGCGATAACTCCACGAGGACGTCAGATATTTGAAAACGGATTTCAGTTATCAACTTCTGGGTGGGAGACCTTTTGAATGAGGCCAAGTTTGTTATGTTTGGACATAGTTTATTTTTAACCCTAACCCTAATACCTAGGTTTAGGGTTAACTTCAAAACAGCGATAACTCCACCAGGACGTTAGATATTTGAAAACGGATTTCGGTTATCAACTCCTGGGTGGGAGACCTTTCGAATGAGGCCAAGTTTGCCATGTTTGGACATAGTTTACTTTTAACCCTAACCCTAACCCTAATACCTAGGGTTAGGGTTAACTTTAAAACAGCGATAACTCCACGAGGACGTCAGATATTTGAAAACGGATTTCAGTTATCAACTTCTGGGTGGGAGACCTTTCGAATGAGGCCAAGTTTGCCATGTTTGGACATACTTTACTTTTAACCCTAACCCTAACCCTAATACCTAGGGTTAGGGTTAACTTTAAAACAGCGATAACTCCACGAGGACGTCAGATATTTGAAAACGGATTTCAGTTATCAACTTCTGGGTGGGAGACCTTTCCAATGAGGCCAAGTTTGCCATGTTTGGACATACTTTACTTTTAACCCTAACCCTAATACCTAGGGTTAGGGTTAACTTTAAAACAGCGATAACTCCACGAGGACGTCAGATATTTGAAAACGGATTTCAGTTATCAACTTTTTAGTGGGAGACCTTTCGAATGAGGCCAAGTTTGCCATGTTTGGATATAGTTTACTTTTAACCCTAACCCTAATACCTAGGGTTAGGGTTAACTTTAAAACAGCGATAACTCCACGAGGACGTCAGATATTTGAAAACGGATTTCAGTTATCAACTTCTGGGTGGGAGACCTTTCCAATGAGGCCAAGTTTGCCATGTTTGGACATACTTTACTTTTAACCCTAACCCTAATACCTAGGGTTAGGGTTAACTTTAAAACAGCGATAACTCCACGAGGACGTCAGATATTTGAAAACGGATTTCAGTTATCAACTTCTGCGTGGGAGACCTTTTGAATGAGGCCAAGTTTGCCATGTTTGGACATAGTTTACTTTTAACCCTAACCCTAATACCTAGGGTTAGGGTTAACTTTAAAACAGCGATAACTCCACGAGGACGTCAGATATTTGAAAACGGATTTCAGTTATCAACTTTTGAGTGGGAGACCTTTCGAATGAGGCCAAGTTTGCCATGTTTGGATATAGTTTACTTTTAACCCTAACCCTAATACCTAGGGTTAGGGTTAACTTTAAAACAGCGATAACTCCACGAGGACGTCAGATATTTGAAAACGGATTTCAGTTATCAACTTCTGGGTGGGAGACCTTTCCAATGAGGCCAAGTTTGCCATGTTTGGACATAGTTTACTTTTAACCCTAACCCTAACCCTAATACCTAGGGTTAGGGTTAACTTTAAAACAGCGATAACTCCACGAGGACGTCAGATATTTGAAAACGGATTTCAGTTATCAACTTCTGGGTGGGAGACCTTTTGAATGAGGCCAAGTTTGTTATGTTTGGACATAGTTTATTTTTAACCCTAACCCTAATACCTAGGTTTAGGGTTAACTTCAAAACAGCGATAACTCCACCAGGACGTTAGATATTTGAAAACGGATTTCGGTTATCAACTCCTGGGTGGGAGACCTTTCGAATGAGGCCAAGTTTGCCATGTTTGGACATAGTTTACTTTTAACCCTAACCCTAACCCTAATACCTAGGGTTAGGGTTAACTTTAATGCATCAGCGTACATAAACAATCTTTTGAACACGATGTACATGTAAGATTCGTGCATTTGCATTCATAGTTTCGATGAAGTGTTCTGGTTTCTACGCCAAAATTTTCAACCAATTAGAGACTTCCGTTGTTGTTCTGGAATCTTCGGAAATACCCAACTATGAATAATAGGCCACATTATTAGGTTCCGGGTCAGAGTTTAAATCTCACCATAAGTAAGTGCGGCAGTAAACCACCGGATCTGCGTGGTTGTCACCCTAAGTTTCGCTCCCCATTACTCGGTGATCGTTACAGATAAGCCAATATTTTTTGAATAAAAAAAAAGTGGTTTGTAGTATTTTCAGGCGTGGTAAAGTTGGTCGGCCAGCGAAGCGTTTTTTGGTATTAGTCTGCGAGCAAGTGATGCGGTTTTGTCGTCTGATGACCCACATAGCTGCGTTCTATAGGCAATTTCAATGCATTAGCGCCTTTGCAGATTGCGGAAAACCTATCGCAATGCAACTACTTATACTTTTTTTCCATTTTTCAGACACATGACGTAGTAAGCTTTTTCAGCATATGAGCCGTTACCCAGGGAAAATTATTTTTTTCCCAGCAGCTCCGTTGAAAAAAGTGTAAAAAAAACGATATTTTTCGGATCCAAATTTCACATTTCACTACAGTTTCTAACCAAATTGAAGAGTCAACAGACGATACCCAGAAACCTATCGGAAGTCGGCTGAAAACCTCTGTTCACTGCTATAATGAGATTTTCCAGTATACTTTTTTTGGCGGAATTGTAGCCGTTCAGAATGAGGGTGTCCGCCCGATACAAAAATCGTAAAAGAAACTCCGGTCCGAGACCATAAAACCCCGTCACCGTACGTAAATCCTCCAACTTATAATTACTCTGATCGCTTGCAAGAGAAAGTCCTGCCAACTCCGTGAAAACGAGTTAAACCTGTGTTCAAGCCCGAAGAGAACTTGAAGGAATCCCGATGCAATATAAACCTTCGAAGCCCATATAACGATACACACTGTAAAGTGTCACGCATTTAATATTGTTTACACAAAGATTTATGACCGGTATGCACCACAAAATTACACATCTCCAGCCATGTCAAGCCATAATTAGTCGATTACGCTGTTCATCTACTCCGATTGAAAAAATGTCATACTTAATTTCTCTTTGGTTTCCCCTTTATGGCTTATTTGTTTTATGGCGTTGTACAACAATAAAATGTCTGTCTGTCTGTCTGTCCAATGAGCTTTCATCAACTCCTTGGTCTATCTGAGATGGACGCTCGGGACGCCTCCATCCTATTCTCGTTCCCATGAACCATTGCGCGCTCCTCAGCGCTAACATCATTGCTTGTGACGTGCGTGATTTAGAAATTGAACTAAGTATCAATTGACTTCTATTCGACTCTTCATTCAGGCGACTTGTAATGAGGTCATTCCCCATTTTATCTTTAAGTGTATTGCACACCAGGGAAAAACCAGCTTGTACCCAGGCAAGTCTGAACTTGACGTGTTTGTGTTGCTTTGAGCGTACGATCGTACGATTCATCCCAACCAACCAGCTTGGCTGGTATTCTAGTCACGTGTATGTTTTTGGCCAATCAACGATGTATCCGCAAAGCTTTATTACAAGAGAAAGGTCTAGATTTCCCAGGTAAAGGCACCTGTTGCGGAGCTGTGTGGCGCAGTTGCAATTGGTCTTAATTGCAAAAAGAAGTTTCCGTCGCTGAGCGAACGTCAGGTAAGGCTTACATTTTTTTGCTTGTTTCTTGAGTTGTTCTAAGTTATTGATCTTCCTTTATATGATTAGTCTCAACACTTTACTGCTTGCAGTTTTGAACGATGTTTCTTAATCTTTCAGCGGCGATTGCAATGTCGCACAGTCAATGTAGTAATTAGGTGATTTTTGACGGAAAAAAATCCAAATAATATCGTTAAAATCGGTTGGAAAATTCATGTACGTGTCGAAAAGGATAACCCTTTGCTCAACAACATAATAAGATGAATAGTTACAGAGATATTTTGTCTGATATGTCTGGAAAATTGCAGGGGACAATATTTTCTCCCGTCGAAGCTTCGGGGAAGCCAAAATGGCGTACACTTACTTGTTTGCAAAAGGCGCGACACATCTGTTCACAAGTTACCGGGGAAAAAAGGTTTAAAAATCGTGCCTTTTAACGTGACTTCTGAAATTATCGGCTATATTGGGAAATATTTAGTCATTTTCGCATTTCTACTAGAATTAACGACAAGAAAATGTTTATAAACTCACCAGAATTAGAAACAGCGACAACGCCCTGTTGAATGTTGGAAAGCGACAAAGCATAGCACGAAAATTGTGTGCGCGGGGTGGGGGTGGGGTAGCCTGCACCAGGCTTCACAAGTAGCTAGAAAGAATAGAAATTGGCGAAATAGACGGATAACATGCGAGGGGAGTTGATCCGCTAAAGGGGTACAGTTTGCCGCTTCCGAAGAAAAACTGCACTCCTTTTATAGCGGACCAACTCCCCTGGCATCTGTCTATTTGCCCAATTTGTACTCTTTCCAGCCACTTCTGAAACATGGTAGAGGCCACGGGTGGAGGGTATTAGTAAGGTAACGACTAGATCCACGCGCATTACCCAATCAAGAAAGGACTTCTAGCTTTTTCGCATGTTTAAGAGGAGGTTTCAGCAAATAATCGATCACTTATTGAGCATTATATCAAGCATTATTAGTTCTCCTGTACTTTAACGTTTTCATCATGTTGTGTCTAAATAAGATCCATAAAACGTACAAAAACTATCTAAAAGGACAACCTGAGATTCTGACTCCAATATTTGGACGATTTCAACTAGCTATCGAGCCGAGCCGCCATGATAACGACTTTCGGATAAGAGTACGCTTTCCAGTACAAGAATAGCCTGGATGCCAGACCCATAGCACACCAGGCCCAAAGTTCCCTGCACACAGGGAACTTTGGGCCTAGTGTGCTATGGGTCTAGCATCCAGGCTAGTACAAGAATAAATTACCCTCCCCATCCAGCTCCCTTACAGGATTGAAATACTGGTAGCTGTACCTCGTTTCGTTGAGCGGTTGAGTTTCTGTCGTTGTAAGAACTAAACCGTGTGGAAATGTATAATGTGTAACTTAATTGGAGTTCCTCTTTTTTGCACCTACAAGGTCTGTGAGAAAAAGGGAATAACCCTTCCCATGAGGGGCTTTTCGTTGGTTAAATGTATAGACTGTTAGTGTATCGATGCCATATAGAAGCCAATTCTACATTGATATGACGAGTACCGGTAACCTTGACGATGATTGTTTTTCACTTAGATGTTGTTTGTATTGCTGGTCTTACCTGTTGCTAGGGTGTGACTTGGCATAGTGAATGCTTTGGGTCACAGAAAACTCTGTCTGGGCTGGGCTTGCATGTGTGACTGGAAATGTATACACCATCATTATCACGATTAGTAGTTGTTATCTTTAACTGTGACTATAATTTTCAACTGTTATAGTTGTTGTAAAGTTGTGCCTCTCAGACCAGATATTGCTGCATGATATTTTAGACTGTTCTTCCTCACTCTTGAGTAGTTACATACTGAGCACTAATTGTGAGCTTTGACAAAAAGTACCCAGATTCTACTACAATAAGTTGAAAAGTCTTGACGCCATAGAAAGCAACAGAGGTATTTGCGTTTCAACGACATGGCTGATTAGAAGTATGGGGAGAAAGTGTAGAGGTTTCCTGTTGTTGTTTTTTTTTTATGATAAAGCAGCAACACCATTTTGGTAGCAATGAAAATAGGGAGGAAACAAACAATTTTTGTGTTGAAGAGTAGTATTCAGGGCGTGTCGTGTCAGACTCGTGGCATGTTATATCGAGAAGCAAACGGACTTTTCTTCCCAAAAGGCTGAGCCATTATAGCTTAGAAGTATAATGTATTGTAATAGCTTGTTGTTACGTGCTACCCATGACAAACTTGACTGTAAGTGAATGGAAAGTCCCATTTACAGTTCCTCTTTTCTACACCGCTCCGGGAAATTACATGGGAAGATCCCTTATTGAGGGGCTTTTTATCAGAGACCTACAGAAATAACTTCTCGGTTTTCCCCATGATACAACAGAAATGTTTTACCTTGTTGCTGAATATAATAACATGATTGTTGTTTTTTGTTTGCTTATTCGGGGTTATTTCTGTCGCTTAGCAGCTAAAGTGCAATTCAAGACGAGCACTTAATTTTGCGGTGTTTTGTTGGGGTCAATGATTGACAGCAAGGAGGTGTAAATTTCTATGGTCACCCGGGAACTTTCGAAATGCGTAATACTGATGTACATCATCTGTGTATTCATGTTTACACCATTGTTTTTAGAAAATATTGCACCCTCAAGGTTTACAATGTTTATTTCACAGAAAGCCCCAGACAGCATGCCGGACCCTAACGAAAAAGAGAAGGACAAGGACAAGGACAAGGTAAAGACTAGGCCTTTCAAAATTGACCTGTATTTTAGTACTCTGGTTTTACTTCACTGTTATCGTTTTCATAGTCTACTATTCATCACCGAAAACAAGAGTACATCTTCCCGCCATGTTACGTACATGTGACTTCTTGTTACCTCCATGAAAAATGTTTTTGGTGTGACCTTGGTACTGCAGCAGAACTTCCGGTTTTTGTATCTTTTGTCCTGAACATGCTATGGTCTTGATTTTTTGGTGACAGATAGCTTTCCTGTCAGGAATAAGAGGTGTGGGTTTGTTCCCCCTGGCAGCTTGTGCTGGAACTGCAGAAGGTTTATGGCAAAATCTTTCAGAGCAGATAAGTCCAGAAAGGAACAACGTATTTTTTATGATTTTTGGTATGTGGGTAGCTTAGACAGTGATGTACATAATTAGATGCAAATTGTGCAAATGAGGATTTAATATACATAATTAATGAGGAAAGTCTGTGATTCCAGTGTTTTACATCATAGGACTTTGATACATGTAATGTATATAATCTATGGCAGGTGGAATATCAACAGATACCACTTGCACATACGGACCTAATTTGCATAGTATATCTTTGACTCCTTAGTGGTAAATGATGGGAATTTCATAATTGTGACATGTGTAAGTTAGTTAAAAGTTAACATCACCATGCATATATTATGTTAATGACAAGGCATTTGCATAATTAATGACGAAATGTACATTTACATATTAAGCCCATATTTCATGGAGTTATGAGGTCTCCGAATTCTTGTTCTGAACTGTTTCCTACTGCCACAGGGTTCCAGCAAGGGCAGCGATCCTCCGCCGCCGCCCCCCAACCAGCCACGGAGCAACCAGTAGTGCGGCTCCGGCTCCAACCATCGTGCCCTTGTATTCTTTTCATCTTGCAGCACTGCTTTGGCCGCGAACCACAGTGGGTGCAACGATGGGCAAATGCGCTGAGGAGTTAGAACTGAGCTTAACAGCTTGCAACGTAGTCACTTAGGAGAGTAAAGATTGTGTGAATCTCTGTCCAATTCCATGTATATTCCATGAAAATCGTGATACCTGGTGTCATCTATTGCAATGTAAGTTGTCTGGGTTATTGTTATAAAGACAAGACTTGACCATGATGTCGTTACAACAGCACAATTAGAACTGTCTCAGAGCAAACCCAACCTATCTTCGAGGGTCAAGTCACACATCAGTGTTTAATGTCGTCATCATTGGTTTATTTTAATACTCGCTTTTACTGAGTACACAACATCAACCACAAAGAAATACCCAGCATGTACATAGAGTATCAACACTTCATGGTAAAAGGATTAGGTTTGTTACCCCTGTCAGCCTTTCACTAGTAAAAACTGAACGTGAAGGTAGTACGTGAAGGTAGTATCAACATGATGCTGGAATAAAGACATGAGCTCACTTCTCTATATCTACAGAGATCCATTGATTTATTATTTACATTTGACTCGTGTATGTTAAACTGAAACTAGTTACCCATTGCACTTGGTTCCCTTTACGTGCAGATGAGGAAATAGATTTGGACACACTACTACCGAGCAGGGAGCAGTAAATGATCTTTCCAATGGAATCTATGGTGACACCACGAAAAACAAGCACTTTAAAACACATTACCTTAATTTGAAACCTCAAGTCTTTTCCCCATTGGTGAGCTGGATTTTAAGTCCTTTGGATACAAAAAGTGGAAGGTCAACTCCGGCATTTTAAAGAGCTACAGCCAAAATGTTGAAATGACACCAGGATTTCACCCCCTGTCCCAGTGGGTCAGTCCAGCTAGTGAAGATGTATTTAGGGGTCAATAATAGGGCAAACCATGCCAAAGGTCACACATTTTGGGCAGATTGTAAAGATATACATTCTTCTCTCCTTAAAACTGGACCTTTCTCAGCTAAATTTGCGCAGGAAAAAAATTATCTAAAAAATAAGTTTTGAAAAATTGTAAAATAAAGTGTCCTTTCTGCGCATGCCTATTAACTGGTCCCTCCCTACAGATGGGAAGTATGAAGCTGTTTTGCCAGACTGGTAATGCAATAAATCATGTACATGTAAGCTTTATACAGTGATCTAACGCACGGGTGTCCAGTAAAAAATATAAAACTGCATACTAGTATTCTGTACTATTTGGTGTGGCGTCGAACAAAGTAAAGCTTACTTGAGCAATTAAGCAACAGCCCCTGATGCAGTTATTGTGTGTCATATCAATTACATGTACTTACATGTATATATGGCCGTGTGTGTGTATTATGCTTACCGAACACCAACAAAACGACCATAAACATAAAAGGTAACGTTCCCTTTATGTGAGACGCTTAGCTTGTGAGTTATGAGTCAGGGGATTCCCTTTCACAACCGTGCGTGCAAAGGCATTGAAAAGCTTGTCTACGTCACATACACGTAACATCTCCTCATGTTACAGGGCGAGGCCATGGCCAGCCCCGCCGGGGGGGGGCTGTTTTTATTACCCTACGTATACGGGTCCCACGAGAGCGGTTGTACTCTGCACTACCGGAAGAGTTTTTACGGGAAAGTTAAAACATCCGAATATGAGCCTCCTTAATCTTTTCAGGCGTAAGTTCACATACTGAATCGCATACAAGCGCCGATCACATACTGCACCTACCATGTTTTTCCCCGCGACGACCGAGCTGTACATCGTAGATTTGAGAAGAAACGGGTTAATTTCTTTAACTTTTGCCCCCGTTTCTTCTCAGATCCACACGTACGGCAAGATTATTGCGGAAAACCCTCCATCGTAGGTGTATGGTACGTATGTTCCCGGGTCTTTACCAATGGTTCATTTACACGACTAGCAATATTAATGAGGTAGTTTCCCCATCTATTTTATCTTAAAATGCATTGCGCAAAGGGAAAAACCAGCTAGCACCGTACCCAGGCAACTTGAACAACATCACAACGAATCAGCATAGCTGATATAAGTCACATGTATGTTGACCAATCAGCACAATGCAATATGTATAGACAAGAGGTGGATTTTGCCAGGTAACGGCGTCTGTTGTGACTTCAACCACTTCAACTTGTGGCGCAGTTCGTTTTGCGAAAAAGAAATCTGTCGCGTCGATAAAGAACGTCAGGTAAGGCTTACAGTTTTTTTTGCTTAGACATACGTTTCCCTCCCTTAAATCTAAAGACTTTACTGCATGTAGTTTTAGATGATGGTTCTTAACTCGTGTATTTAGTGACATTGACGGAAAAGTACTGAAAAGCTACCCTGAAACTCGATGGAAAATCTAAATGTTTTAAAAAGTGTGGCCGGTGCGCGGAGGCTTTTTATGGCAACTACATGTATGACGAGATGATGAGATTTCTGTCGCCACATTGAGGGGAGCAAAATCTTCCCATCAGTTCATGTAATCTTAGGCCCTTACAGGACTGAAGCAATGTTGGAAGTATGATAACAGATTTCGCTGATAGGTTGTATTTGCGTCGCCTCAAGGACTAGACCGTTTGCGGGCGGAAAATGCCACTTGAGCGAAACTTGCAGTTCCTCTTTTCTGCTCCTACAATGGCTATGAAGAGGTATAGAATATCATTTCATATGAAGGGGTCTAGTGGGGAAAAGTGTGGAAATACTGCAGATATGATTATTGTATTCCATGTCGAAGCGGCCGTGTTTTAGTTTGATATCACGGGTAATCTTGTAGATTAATTTGATTTCAATCTTTTTGTTTGTTTTGTCGATAAAGTCATTTGATTTCAATATTTTCGTTTGTTTTCTTCATTTATCTTGTTGCTAAGGGCTATAACAGTAGTGCGCACGAGATGACGTAATGGGGAATCCCATTTCTCACTGGGAACTGCGTCACAAATATCGGGCATCTATGCATGACTAGAATCGTATGCAAAATCACTATTGTGATTTATAATGACTATGATTATTATCTATAACAGTTTAAGCTATATCACATAACGATATCATCATCATCATCATATATAAAATTTTAAAGAGGGCACGATGACAGTAATAAGAGTTTTTACCTGAAATATCACGTTCTTGGTGTTATCAGATCGTCATGCTACTTTAATCTTTAATAAAACGAAAACTTTACGTGAGCTTTTCAGAACGGTAAAAGGGATACTCCTCAACATCAAGATTCTTAGCACGTACACGTACAGGTGCAGTACCTAGTTTGGTTGAGAATCTGTGCTGGTACCGCGTAACGCCGTGACCGTGGTGCGCAAAGGGAAAACTCCATGCATGTGCCCGGGCTTGTTTGCAAATGAGGTAATTCCCCATCCATGTTATCTTTGAATGAATTGCGCAAAGGGGAAAAGCTGCTAGCACCCAGGCGACGTTTTCTTTAGTTACCGTGCTGTTAAGGGATATAACAGTAGTGGGCACGGGGTGACGTAATGGGGAATCCCATTGCTCACTGGGAACTTTGTAACTAAGTGCGCAGTACAAATCGGGCATCTATGCATGACTAGAATCGTATGCAAAATTACTATCGTGATTTATAATCGTTATTTTTGGACTATAGTTATAATCTGTAACAGTTTAAGCTATATCATATAACTATATCATCATCATCATATACATGATTGTAAAGAGGGCACATTGAGAGTAATGGGAGTTTTTACCTGAAATATCACGCTCTTGGGTTTATCAGACTATCATGCTACTTTAATCTTTAATACAGTAAAACGAAAACTTAAGGCGCGTTTTTCAATACGGCAAAAGGAGCACTCCTCAGCATCAAGATCCTTAGCACGTACAGGTGCAGGTTTGATAGTTTGTGTTTGCGCCGTCTGTCGCATACGCCGTGACCGTGGTGCGCAAGTGGAAACCCCCACCTGGGTTCAAGTTGCAGTTCCTCTTTTCTGTACCTATTACTGTGTAACGTCAGTAGACATGGGGATATCATTTCGATTTAGGCTATTGTCTTGCCGTTCTATAGCAAAGCCATATTAGACTGTGGTGCCAGATGTATCCTTATTGTTCTACCCGTTTCGTTCCAGTTCGTTCTTTGTTTGTTTGTTTGTTTGTTTGTTTGTTTGTTTGTTTGTTTATCGGGGAGCCGTTCTTGTTGCTAAGGGGTGCGGGCTACCCCGTCCTTACATTGAATCAATGATTGACAGCAGGCGGCGGGAAAGCCCATTGCTCATTGGTGACTTTCTCATTGTGTACACTGTCTACATGCGCATACGTACGTGCTATGAATGTACATAAAAAGATTTTGCTGTTGTTTTCTTTTTTTTTTAACTATGCTTCTGTGCCTTATTCTTACCTAACTTTGTCTTCTGGCATAAGAAATACGAGTCTAAATATAACAAAACGTTCCCTGTTTCACCCAGAATCTCCTATTTAGAGGCATAACGGCACGATATACTTCAAGTCCTTATTTGGCTATCCAGAGAAACCCCAAAACGTTTGTTATATCTTTGCAGGTGATGACCTTCTAAATATCAGTAGGTGATGGGAAACAAGAGTGGGTAAGAAAGAAGCTAGAACTGTGATCAAAGCTGTGTGGCTCATTTTTGGTGCTCCTCTGATATGAGATCCAAAACAACATGAAAGTAAACACATTTTAAAATAGTGCCATGCAAACATTACTCAGTTTGAAACGGCACATGGAAAGTACCTAAGATGACCGCATAGCTTTGATAACAGCTCATGCCCCTCTCACCAATTGATTGCAAGGCAAAACCTGCAAAGAAATGACGACAAGTAATTGAGTTTCTGTGGTTAGTCTTACAAGGGGTTATAACATGTGGGTTTCCTAGTGAGACCGAAGACTTTTTTATGAACCATCGTATTGTTATAGTAATGCATGAAGTAAGTTATGTACATTTTGAGCTAAAGCTGAAAATTAACGTAAATGTGCATTTTGTAAGTCCAATCATACGTACGAGAGAAATTTACTTTTTATCTACATATCTTTACAATTCATCTACATTTACAGAAAACCAAGCCCAATGTCGGATCCAAAGCCAAACATTAAAACTGGGGACCCAGAGCCGAAGCCGGTTCAGGGCCAAGGCCAGGTAAAAATATAATTTTTTCTAAACGATACAATCACATTTGCTTTGCCCCGAGTTTATCAGTTTCATGTGTTTCTTTCCATAAGATATATTGCATCCTTGCATGGTATAAACATTGCGCAAGCAGAAGTGACTTTTGTTTCTTGATCTGTATATACTTCATCGCTTGATCATAGGTAAATGAGATGGGTCATCGCGTATGCGCCTTTAGACCAATGTTTTATGTGAATATTGCATCTGAGAGACACTATACTTATTTCAATCAATTAAGTAAATAATTATCAAAATATATCATATCAACTTCGCTCTATTCATACCCATATCATATGTCTTATCCACTGCGGTGATAACATTGTGATAAATGAAAATGGATCACCCCTTCCTGGTACAGGGTGAGCCAGCTCCAGCTCCCCCGCCTCCCAGAGGGGGGAGGAACCCGCAGTGATGCTCCAGTTCCACCCGGCGATGCTGTGACACTCCACTCATCTTCCAGCACCGTCGTTTGCGGAGCGATTCTCCACTAGAGTCATGTGTGAACTTACAAACTTTAGTTAACTAGTCACGTGTACGTAGGCGAGCACAGAATGGCTGGAGTGTGGATTTCAAGTTGCTATATTCACCAGTGTTCTTCCAGCACCGTCGTTTGCGGAGCGACTCTCCACTAGAGTCATGTGTGTGAACTTACAAACTTTAGTTAACTAGTCACGTGTACGTAGGAGAACACAGAAATCGGAGTGTGGATTTCAAGTTGCTATATACACCAGTGTTCTTCCAGCACCGTTGTTTGTGGAGCGGCTCTCCTATAGAGTTCAAGAATTATGTCCGAATCCAAGATTTATGTCTGAAAAAACTTTAGTTACCTAGTCACTTAGGTAACAAAGTATAATTTTCAGATATGAACGCTTGTGTCACTTAAGCCCCTGTCACACATTCACGACCTTCCCCCGAATTTGTTCCACGTTCGGCTGACGTTCGGGGGCAGCCTGACCAGATTTAGGCCACGCCTACCTTTCTATATGAATCGAAAAGGATTCAACTTAAATTTGACGCACAAACACTGCTGACTTACTCTTGAATGATTGACTGGTGTTCTGCTGACTTACAGTACAGCCGAATACCAGCCAACCATGGCCTAACCTCCCGACCAACCCCTGACCGTTTTGAAACATTAGCCGAATTCGCTGAACACCAGCCGACTTTGCGCCAACCTACATGTACTCCTAACCATGGTTGGGGAGGGGGGCGTTCGGCTAGTGTTCGGGAGGCCAAATTCGTGAATGTGTGACAGGGGCTTCAGGAAAGCAAAAAAAGAGCGTGCATTTTAAGTAGCTATTGTCACCAGTATTTCAATAATTACGTGATAGCTGCAGGTATAACCTTGCAGACTGTCAGTGGCCTGAATGATTGTTACAAACACTAGACATACAACGTGACCATGATGTTGTCAAAACTGTAAGAACAGCACCTACCGAACAGCAATGCTGAAATCAACATCAATGTAATAGACAGAAAAAGGAGGGTGATTCATAGCACTTTTTTTCTCCGTTTTTCATGACATCATCATTGGTTTATTTTCAAACTCGCTGAAACATAACAACGCAACATCAGCGACATAGAAATACCCAACATACATGTATGTACATAGAGTACCAACAACCCAACTCTAAACTGTTTGTAACAGGAGTAGCTGATCACCATTGACAGCCGGCCACTAGGAAAATATCTGTGAAGGTAGAATCAGCACGATACTGAAATAAAGACATGAACATCTATACAGAGACACCCTGATCTATGTCTATAATCTTACATTAGCCCTGTGTACGTAATACTGAAACTAGTTAACCATTGCGCTTGGCCCCTGCTGCAAATGGGACGTATGAAGCTGTTTTCTCAAACTGGTAATGCAATAAATATGTACCCTTTGTACAGTGATTTAACAACTCGCACGGATTTTCAGACAGCCTTAGGCGGAGCGAAAACTCTTAGATCTGTGCAAGCCAGCGGACAAAGGGTAGCAAGACTGCTGATGTTTTCTATGATACATTTACACACAGCGGAACCGCTATGCCGTCCCTTGA
This sequence comes from Branchiostoma floridae x Branchiostoma japonicum, assembly GCA_013266295.2. Lineage (NCBI taxonomy): Eukaryota > Metazoa > Chordata > Leptocardii > Amphioxiformes > Branchiostomatidae > Branchiostoma > Branchiostoma floridae x Branchiostoma japonicum. Next base: position 19,770,545 of record CM023824.1, on the reverse strand, counting down.
TTCGCTAAAACTTCAACTGCTGCCCATATTTACAAACTCCTTTGCAAAGATTCATTATCTAACGTTATATAATACGTTCCCTAAAAATCTTACTGAAACTTCTAAGCAGTTGGATGTGTCTTCACGCAACTTCGTTTCTGTTTTTCAAAACGAAGAAGATTAAAGGGGTATTTCTTCTTGCATTACTGCGAATCCCTTTAAGTAACCACATAATCACTCACGCAGACACGCGAGGTGCATCCCGAGGGCAAGCCTGATACACTTTCTTCGCAATCATGAAAAGGTAAGGCGTATTCCCACTCGAGATACTTGATTTATTCACCATCAGTATTCTTCACAAATCCATTCTTCAACAACTCATGCCAGAATAATCTTAGTGGAGAGACGAACATGAGAAGTGTTGTGACCTTGAGCCGACCATATTGCTTAGAATTTGAAAAGAATAAACGAAGCAGTAATAACTTTCGTGCTTCAGCGGCAATTTCATGTCTTGAAATATTCTCTGCAAATTACTTTGTAGTTCCGTACGTGTTTACAAGCGCTTTCAGAATGACCTTTGCGTACGGGGTTCGAGGTGAATAGTGGTGGTGTTTCTAAACTCCACTTACCGACTGACGTGCCTGCGGACAAAGCATGCTTCTTGTACAAATTGGGCACGATAAGGAAATGACTCGGCTAGAGACATTCCTTGCCCCAAGGCTACGTCTATAGGGATATGGAAAAACAGTTTATTTCCCTTGTATAACCTTCATTCTGATTGACGCCAACGCTATCGCACTTATCGCGATATGGAGAAGAGGTAAGCACTCATCAAGCCAAAAAAAGATACGTTTTCAATCTATGTAAAATTACACAAGCTCACATTTATACCGCATAGTGTAGTTCTTTTTATCAAACCAAAGAAATGGTTACATTCACATGCTTATAACGGCGTCTTTTGGCTTACACTATGATGTTACATTTTTATTTATTCATTTCTTTAATGTTCAAAGTAAAATGTCCAGGATCTTATCCACTTCTATCAGGCTAATCATAGCCGTCTAGAGCGTCTATGTTTCCTGTCGCCACTTTTCAAAATCCAATTAACCTGAAATGTATACTGTCTTTCCATCTAGATAACATAGTCATATAGGGTCGCTCCATTTTCTCGCCGGCGCCAAGTTCTGTAGCCCTCATCAAGACTTTGAAAGTTACCTTGACTTCGCACGAGACTTTCTTTATTCTCATCTCGTTAACACAACCATACAGGCACTTTCACTCTCCTTTAACACTTAAGTAAGTCGGCCGGCAGTCCACACTTGAGAATGACGTGGTCTTTTAAATGGAGTGAACCTTTGCGCAAGCTCAGTCTGCTCTAACTGGCACTCTCTCCGTGACCATCATTCATTCGCATGGAACTGAAGCGTACTTGTGAGCTGGACTGGATTTCAGTTAGCACGCTCAACGCTGTCGATTTTGGATCCCTGGACAGTGGCCAAGATGAACAACACAACAGCCAACGAGTCGTGTCTGCTACTAGACGCGGCCGACCAAGGCACAGGTCTCACCGCTCCTATGCGTTACTTTCTCGCCGCTACACTCCTGCTGGCTTCGTTCGTGGGAGTAGTCGGCAACACCCTGGTCATCGCTGCTAACGTCATCGAGAAAAAGATACGCAGGTGGGTTATAAGATTTCTGTGGAAAAGGGGTTTTAGGTTAGTGAAGAGATGTGGAACCGACTTCTACCAGTAGCCCACTCTCAGGTGCAGAGGTTTCGGTTTTTTTGGCGGTCTTTTCTACGATTCTATGTTTCCTTAGTAGTAACCGCGCCTCTTCTTCCCCCCTACCTTATTTATTTTGATTACTAAAAGTAATTTTTGTGCATAACAATACAATCGACGTCCCTACATTCCATGCAGGAAAGGAATAACGTTCGGGGAATGTTGTAACTACAAATGTCTTAGTCAGTAGCGCCACGCCTGTTCCCTAGTGTCCAAAGTCTTATCTTATCTCCACAGAAAAAGCTTAGCTGCCGTGTCGTCATGTACGGGTATCGCTGTTCAGGTACATGAGTTGTCGTGGAATTTGCAAACCATTAAATGCTTGGTCCAATTCATAAAATGATTACAAGCGTTACAAATTTAAATTTACTATGACGAAAACAAAGGTCAACATGTACACATTTCTATTTCCCGCAAATATCCTTAAAATGTCACAATTTTCCAGCTCAACGAATCTGTTCCTGGCGAACATGGCGACAGCAGACCTGATGACGTCACTCATCTGTGACTCGTGCCTGTCGTTCGCCTGGTTCTTCCCCGCCTTCAAGCCAAGCTGTCTGTTCCGTGACGTCATGGGGTTTGTCTACTTTTTCAGCGTTGACTTGTCTGTGTTGAACTCTGGCCTTGTAGCCTGGAACCGCTATGTGCTCATAACGAAGCCATTGCAAACATACAATATGCTGTTCACACCCACTAAGATCACAATCTACTGTATCACGTCCTGGATTTCAACTTTTCTGCTGATCCTCCTGGTTTTTGCTTATTTTCGCCGCCTGGCCCGCCCTTCCTACATCCTTATATCTGTCCCCGCTGCCGACATGTCAGACATGGTCTTTTTCGTGGTCAACATCATCGAGATTATCATCCTTGTGGTCGCACCAATCCTCCTCAGTCTGTTTTTCTACGTCGCCATATTTCTCAAAATTCGCAAAGTGAAGGAAAGAGTAAAATCCCACGCCGCACCCAATCCCAACGCGAAAAAGCTCTACCGACCCTCGCGAAAAGTTGTGAGAGAGATCACCAGCTATCTATTCGTCCTTTTCCTTGTGTTACTCGTTTGTTCCACCCCCATTTCGATCACACAGTACGTCCATGTCCTGGTGACTCCCGTTCACCCGGACATCCAGAATCTGACCCTGGTGCTGGCCATGATCAACAGTTCGATCAACCCGATCATTCACACCATCAAAAGTCAGGACTATAGAAATGTCTTTAAGAAAATCATCAGAAGTGGGTGCCTGAACGATTGATTGATTCTGTGTGTCTGTAGTTTATCATGGGATGACAGCCAACGGCTTTTGTTAGGAAACGAAACTCCCCACAACGGTCGATATGATTCAGAATGATATTACCTTTTTTCCTTGGTAAATGTAACATGTGTATTGATTCACTAGCCAGCCTGGGGATCACAACATTCCCCCGTGAATAATGTTATTCCTTTTTCACTGATAAAAAAATCAACGTCTTGAAGGAAAAAAATGAAGATCCATTTTCTTTTAGTTCAATGCTTCAGGTCACCATTCTTCATTTCCTCCCATATCATCTTCGTTACACAACCCTCTGGCCGTACCGGCTTTCATTACATCATAGCCCATATTTCCGAAATCAGATCAGGGAAACCTGAATATGATCATATCATGAGCCAGTTTGAATACGCTTCTTCTTTCTCTACCTACGTCATTGCACCTTCGCCTGATAACGTTGAAAGACACAGGCACGATATATCAGCAGCGTGCCTGTCTCTATGACACGCAATGACTTCTAACTGCATATGTCATTTTGCAATTGTTCATGTATTGTAGTGTATTGTGTTATATTGCATTGTATTGTTTCAAAATGGTAAAGATAGTAGTCTTTCTGTGTGTCACATATATACGTGAGTACGTGACAGATATTGTAAAAAAAGTAAACATATTTATCTACGTTCTAAGGAGAATTAACAATCTGTGAAGATGGCAGTTCATTGCATGCAGGTCGCGTACGAAGAATTAGTAGAATTTGACACGTTCAACTGATATTGCTATAAAGTAACGTCATGTCAAATCCTAATAATTCCACATATGCAACATGCAGATTGTTAATTCTCTTGAGTCTTTACCTTCAATATGTATGTATCATACATATCTACGTACTGTTACTGTAATATTACCCAAGTCAATCAGATACATAATATTCTAGAGAGTAAGGTTATACCCTTGGAAGTCATTGTATGAAACTATACGTATCCTCGTCAACGACAGGTAGAGAACAGACCTGATCGACCAATGAATACCGAGGGCAAAAGGTTATTGTTTGTTTGATAAACATTGTAAAATAACATAAGTTAGGATTGCTAAACCGAAATGGAAGATGGGGAAAAGGAAATGCATCTCATATTTTTTCGTCTAAATGTCATGAAAGTGTACTGTAATGATGTTCTCTGGTATATCCTGAAGTGAAATAGCTCTTGCTCTAGGAAATATATCTGATATGCTAAGAGTACAATGTCCTTTGGTGTGTGTCTGGAGTAGAAATATATGACAGTATGTTCTTTTAGCGTTTAAGACCATGTGATGTCAGATGATACCTGTGATGTAACCCATAGTTGAATATGATGTCAAATGTGTCGTGTAATATAACGTCGAATCTAATGGCTAAGATCAGGCGTGATTTGTGATGTCAAGGAAATGGGTAACATAAGATGTAATCCGTAATGGGTGTGGCCAAATGCTAGTATAGCACGTAATTTCAAACGGTAATGCCAGATGTTTTATCTAGTGCCACGTTAGATGTTATATTCAATGTCAAACGCTGTAACAGATGTCAAATATACTTTGAGATGTCAACTGCAATGTAATGGTCAATTGTAACGGGTCTTGCCAAATGTAATGGCTTTTATTCTACGTCAAATCTATTCGGCTGAAATGATGATGATGAATATAAAAAAAATTAGTAAAAGGCATACTCCAGTAGATATTGTCCGTTTGTCATTTATTGTATTGCATAGTTTCTATCAAATGTTGAAAACAAGATTTATCGTCAAAATAGTGCAATATAATATCAATCTGACTCAAACCACGAAATCGCTAAAGAAAAACTCACCTGTAACGTTACACTGTACAGAATGTGGTCTAACACTACAGGCTCTTCGTTAGTTACTAGGGCTAAATGATGAGTAACACGTCTTGTTAAAAATATTCCATCTTTCAAACTTCTCTTCCTTAGGACATACCAAACAACGAGCTGAAGTAGGGCAAACAGAGTTACAGGCAGTATTTCGTACCAGCTAACTACAGATGAAATTATATAACCCTATCAGCTGTACAGGTAGCCAAGGAAGCCTCCCGCTGCCGGTACACGCATGTCCATTTCTCTCAGCCCAAAATATTGTGAGTCGTACTGTGCATGCTTTGTTGCGACGGCCATATTGCCATCAGACGGAAGGTCACCCTGATGACATGTTGCCTCTGCTGCCCATTTTGGGTAGGTGACCGTTGCCACATGTTCCCTCGGAGCATAGGCTGTCCCTTCGAACATGCATGACGAGGTGGTGGTATGTAACTCTTGCATGTTGGACGTTTCGTCCATTTGAGGTGAAACTTGGTTGGTACTGTCATACCATGCTCCTGTGCGTTCATGATCTATCTGGTAAACTTGACTGTTCAGCGGAACGGTGTTGCCGTAAGACCCTTGGCTGTTTCTAGACAGATAGTGTACAGTAGATGAGCTGGGCATTTCCGTGTGCTTGTAGAGGGGGTTAGGAGGAGTGGATGGCATGGCGGCCTGGGGCGTCCAGCACCCATTGCGCCGCCACCTGTCGTCCTGAGCTGGGTAGGCCTGGCATGAACCAAATGGCTGCCCTGTATACACACTTGAGGCGGGCGGATGACAAATAGCATTGGCGTATGCAGGGTAACTGGCTGCGTGTGCGGAGTAATAGTTTTGAGCAGAGTTTGACACAACAGGACCGCCTTGGTGGGTCCCGTTCCACACCGGTCTAGGCGATGGCGGGGGAGAGGGTAACGGGTTGTGAAATTCTGGCGAACCAAAGTCGCAGTACGGATTGCCGACCAAACGATTGGTGTGCTCCCATCCATTCCCCACTCTTGGGTAAGCGTTCTTCTCTGCTTGTTCGGGATTTCCGACTCTGTGAATGTAGCCGTCCGTCATGGGATAATAGAAGGGGAAGGCGTGGGGATAGCTGTTGGCAAAATGTTGGTTTGAGTTCGTACCGGAGACGTCGTCGCAGCGTCGGCTGTCTTTACGGGGTCGTTTGCGGGAGGAGGGGTTCGACGCGGGGGACGAGGAGTCCCTGTCAGACCCGGAGTGCATGCTCGACGGGCATGCGCCGTGCGGGCTGTGCAGAGATACCGAGAACTCGTCCTTCAACCCACCGTACACGTCGCCCGGGGTGCAGCGACGTCGTCTTAGAGATTTCCCGCCAGAATGGCCGCAGGGGGAGTAGTCCATGTCGTCTGCAGGCACAGCCTCGTACGGGTACTGAAGGGCTGTCCCAGCGTGCATCGCGCGCAGTAGATCCTCCGTTCCGTAGCGCCTGCGTAGTAAGGCTTCCTGGTGGAGGAACAAGGAGTCTTCCTCCCTAGATGGTTAAAGAAGAAAGATTTTTAGAATAATTTTCTAATTCTAGGTAATCAGACAGTTCACTGATTTGAACAGTAAGCTAAAATATATACTACAAATTCTTCCTTCCATGAAACTGTTTAGACAAAACTTCCTCGTTCAATATCAAAACTTTTCAACATCCAATGAATCATTCTATCGACGACAGGACAATCATACTACTTAGCCGGTGATAGATGCAATGCCATATATTACCTAGCGATGATCAGGCTTCTATGACAATGACGTACAACATTGCCTAAAAGGCTCTTGCCTGGAGTCCTTTGCGAGTGATTCTCATCCGCACATAAGACCCTCATCGGTCATCAACTGACAGCCTAAAATACGGCAGATTATTACATTGATAACATACCTGACGGGGCAGTGGGAAAACACGATGGATTTCCTGGAATTTTTCAGGACGACTTTTCCTCGGGAATGGAGCCAGACAGCGGCATGGTCTTTCTTCAGGGCCCGGAAATACATGGACTGGACATCACTGTTTTCAAGAACTACGAGAAAAACAGACAAACGTCCTGTCAAGAAAAGAATCATAGTATTCGATTGAAAGGACATCCTCCTGTTATCAAAGAAAAATATACTTTCTGGTTGAAAGATGTGTTTGACCATAGAGTACTTTCAAAATAGCATCAATACAGCTCCTGATTCGTTCATCTGGAAACTTCCTAAAATGGCGGCCAAAGTTGCCATCCATTCGACGAGAAAACTCACGCGACTTATGACACTCGTAGCAAGTCGCCAGGTCGTCAGGGTGGACGAGGTTGTAGAATGACGTTCCCTCCAACTCTCCTGGTTCATACTCCAGGATCTCAGTCACTCTGTGGAAAGAGGAAAAGGGTCGATTGGTCTTTAATTTTGATCTCTATTTGATATGTTGGTAGGGTTGGTTGGTAACTGCCATAAATGCTGATCTTGTCTCACCTGTCATGTAAGGCTTTGATTTTCAAGTCGACGTCGTGTTTGGACCAGAAGGCGTTCTGTCGTGAGTCGCCGCAGGGGTCGGTGGTGAGGAGGATGTACGGACGGCAGACCACGAAGGCGATCTGCGCAGACGTCCGGCTGGTCGGCTTCACCTTCTCCGGGAACGACCGCATTCTCCCTGTGCAGTGTACCTTCTGTGGAGACATTACATCACAGGGAGTAAGGTTTAGTCTATATCCTGAAATGGGAAAGTCAAATCAGCACCAAGGAGAGGGAAACACTGTCAGCACCAAGGACAGGAAAACACAGTCAGCACCAGGGACAGGGAAACACTGTCAGCACCAAGGACAGGGAAAGACTGTCAGCACCAAGGACAGGGAAACACTGTCAGCACCAAGGACAGGGAAACACTGTCAGCACCAGGGACAGGGAAACATTTTACTAGTATTACAGAGGCAAAAGAGACAAAATTAAACAAAAATAAAGGTTGCCCCCGCTCTCTTAGTGAACAGTGCATGGTATTGGTTATGTCATGGTAGGAAGAAAATGATATTACTTACGACATATCCAGTGCTGGTCCCATTGAAGCACTTCAGTCTGCAGAGAAAGGACACCTCTTTGCTGTCGTGTGCGAGAACCGCCTCGTCTGTCGTAGAATGGTCTTGAACATCACTCTGAATGGAGAATAAAATGGGTTAATGTAGTTGCTCTGGTATTGGTTTAAGACATAGTTAGGGAGTAAAGATTCTAGGTCAGCATTTCTTCGTTGCGGTTTTCTAGGATCGTGACCATTGCGACTTCACTGCACTTATAAAAGTCCTAGCGGAAAAAACTTTAGAAATCCGACAAAAGTAAAACCAGAAAAGCCTAAGACAAAACACCTGTAAATTGGATGAGGACAATGTCCCCTCTTTCATCGACGTCTGTTCTGAAGATGTTGAGGAGTTCAATCCGTTATCAAGTACGCCCTCTTGCGTTTTGTCAGCGGCACTGCAAGTGTCGAACCTCTGCTCCAGCACTGACTTGAGTTCGTGGTGATCATCTGGATGGACGATCCCGTAGATGCAACGGTGCAGAAGGTCCACCTGGCGAAAGACCACGGTATTGGTGAGAATGAAGAAACGTACTGCGATACGCGCGCCCAGCCCTCCTCAAAGTTGGCAATCTTGTTGTGCTGTTACTAACATTAGCATTATACTGAACAGATATATAAATATACAAGATATATACCGCATACAAAACGTGTGGCAAATGCAACATTTTGCAGTCTTTGCTAGGACTTTTATCATGTAATCTGTATCTTTGTTATACTTTGTGTTACCCTTACCTCTTTCCTCATGACCTCAATGAAAAGCGGCCAGCAGGCCGATTTGAGTTTTACATGAATACTAGTAAATAATAGCTCAAACAAAGAAACAAAAAAACAAAAAACAATTCTTAGAGAATCAGAAATTACGAAGATAGTGTTGATGATACTTATGGAGGGTAATGAATGTCTTGGGACTAAAACAGACAAAGATGAAGAGACAGCAGGGTGGGGGAAGACGACCGTACCTGACTGAAGCCGATGGTGGCGGAGATGTTGGACGACACGTACAGGATCGTCCCGTCTGACGTCACTACCAATAGGAAGCCGTCCAGCGCCTGGAGAACAGACAGGAATCATCATCGGTAATTAAGGCTTGTTTCTTTCTTCGTGAGTTGATTAACCTACTTATTGTTCGTCAATTTACGGTAGTTATCTATTTATTTGTTTGTTTGTTTGTTTGTTATCTTGTCTCGGTATTGGATGAAAGTAACGTAGCACGTTAATGTTTTGGACTTTGTGTAAGGAGAAGCACGTCTGTACTTTATTAGTAACAATTTCATACATGTTTTTACTAAAAGCTCACGGGGCAGGCAGGGAGGATTATTTATGTTTGTTTTTCCTTTCCAGACTCTTATGCAAAGACATTGTGTATGGTAAATGCTGAGGGAAGGTTTGATGTTCCATTGTCTGATCCATACCGAGACATAGTCTTAACTTAATGTAGAATGATCACTTTCGGATATATTTCTATCATGTAGCAGAGTCACTATTTTCTACTTTTCGCACTTTTGTGGCGCTAAAATCAATGTAAGATACCCGGTTGCAAGCGGACCTCTCCGTTTTAGAAAGGTAGTACATGCTGAGTAAAGTAAACAATTTTCTTGAGGCCAAGCTTTTTTTCATCATCTTTGCTCCAACAATTAAACATGGACTAACCCGTCCCCATGCTATGCACCACAGTTACGCCGGTATGTAGGAATACACCCAGCTTCACCTAACGACCTCGGCTTGCTGTGCGGCTCACGCTTATCACTGTTTGAATCTGTTAAACGTCATACAGCCGCTGACAAATGGGTTTACAATGTGCCAAAATAAACTCAGGTAAATACTATCGCACCATTTATCAAGCCACTGTTGTAGGGGGAGCCGAGGGATGATTGTACTGTTGTCAAAAATTATTAGGCTTATCGCATCAACCCGCTTAACGGTGTGTTCCCCTGACCTGGGCGGCACTCGGGGCACGGTCGCCCCAAGAGACCGGACGGTGGGTCGGTAGCCTCCTCCAGGCCTTCCTAAGGGGTAATGGATAGTAAAATTCCGCAAAAATAGGGTCAGTAATTGGCCAGGGGAGTGTGTCGTGGTAAGGGTAAAATTTCACCTTGCTCGGGCAGATGAACCCTTGAGGTAAACCAGAGGTCCAGTTGTGGCCTTGTACAGCACACATCACAAATTGTTTTGCCATAAGCACTTCTTCACTTTGTATGTATTTTTGGAGAACCACCACCCACCGGCCGCACTTGCCTAGGATCCTGGGCAGGACGCCCCAGAAGGGGCTTGGCCCAGTATGAAATAGAATAGAATAGAATAGACTGGAATGGAATGGAATGAAATGAAATAGAATAGAATAGAATAGAATAGAATAGAATAGAATAGCATAGAATAGAATAGAATAGAATAGAATAGAATAGAATAGAATAGAATAAAATAGAATAGAATAAAATAGAATAAAATAAAATAAAATAAAATAAAATAAAATAAAATAAAATAAAATAAAATAAAATAAAATAAAATAAAATAAAATAAAATAAAATAAAATAAAATAAAATAAAATAAAATAGAATAGAATAGAATAGAACTCTATGACGGCCAAACTCTCCCGGCAAATATTGACTCCCTATAACCAGCGTAGTTAGTCTGGTGGAGACTAGTAGGAAGGGGCGGCGGGACAAGTCCACCGGAGTCATGGTCATGACATTTATAACTATATATCAGACATACACGACTTCAAAGTCATCAGCTGTCGGTGTTATCAGGGAAGGACTGATATCGTCAGTGATTATCAGTGCAGCTGGGCATATATACATTCGTATAATGTGATGTCGCGTGCAAATTTGGCACGATATTAGACATTAATGCAAATATATTGAGCGGCGAATAATTGCTTCGTCAAGTTCGTCAAATTTACTGGGGGAAAACTTTTGTCACCTTTGACTTGCAGGATACACGATCTAAAAATATGCTCGTATTTCATCTTCGATTCATTTTGTTCACATGGGAATCATCGAAATCCGCTTACAAATAAAAATCTCGACCTTGTGCTCTTTTGATTTGAAGAACGGTGTGTTTTGCGCCCGAGAGGAATGGCATTAGATCACTGCCACGTATGGCTGTATTTGTTATTCCCTACTTCTATACGAACCACTGAATCATTCATCTTTCTTAACCTCCAATAAACAACCCCACATTCCCCTTCCTGCCTTTACTTTGGAATTGAGAATACAACTACTTTCCAGAAAACGTTTCTCTCCATATAAACTACAAGGACATGCTGTACTGCAAACCCTGCAGCTGAGGAAGTCTTAGCTCAGAGTTAACATATTCCTGTATTATGAATAACTGAACGTGTTTGCTTGTGTTTGTTCGTATGTTCGTGTGTGTGTGTGTGTGTGTGTGTGTGTGTGTGTGTGTGTGTGTGTGTGTGTGTGTGCGTGTGCGTGTGCGTGTATGTGCGTGTGTGTGTGCGTGTACGTGTGTGCATGATGTGTGTATGTAACGTTACATGTAACTGCAAAGAAGATGCAGAGCTGTTACCTGTATTGCATGCTCCTCTCCCACGTACATGTCAGCTGTATCACGGCTATTGCCCTCTGTGCCATCCTGTGCGGTTTCCTTATTTTCCGCCACTTCACGTGATGATGTGTCATCTTTTTCTTTGTCTATCGGTGTCAATGTTGTATCGTGACGGGAGAATCCAGCGGCTTAAAGAATGAAAGAATAATGTTTTTACATATGTAGAGACCACCGACAAAGACGAATGGAAGTGCAAAGTATTACCACACAAAGTATTTTTTAACAAATCCGTGTGCCCAAACTAAAGGGGCATGAAAGAGTTCAGGTCATCCCATCCGCCATGGGACACTGAATACTACAAAATGCTGATAGCAATTTTTCAAACGGGCAGCAGTTTAATTTCTTACAAGATGTACAGCGAAATTGGGCAAAGTTAGCTTTCCAATAGTATTGGAGCAGAGCTCTGTTTGCAGCAATATTGGGTAGGTCTGTCCAATGAAATCACGTCTTCCTCAAATAACAATCGACGATAATGATTTGATGCAGCCGATTAAGGTCAGTTTGCACGCAAAGATACCGTACGACAGCGTCTCTGACTACTGTCTTCTCATCGAGTGATGGAGGTTTGCTCGCTCTGATGCTTTTTTTTTAATCTACAAGGAATTGTTTATGTCATTCGTGTACAAAATATAATCATACTGAAAGAAACTTTGTACGTTTAATATCTCGTTCCCAAGTTTGTGAAAGAAAAAGTTCACGAACACTTTTTAGATTGGCTAAACAGGGATTTCATACATCCCACTGCGTCTCTGTCGACCGAATTATATAGAGAGACCCTATCCGATTGGCATGAACGCCGCCAATGTAATCATGCTGATTATTGGGTCCAATAATTTTCAGATGACATTTGTTTCTTTTTCTCACTAGCAGATTTTAGATATGCTGTTCGTCAAAACAAACACGCTGATCAAAAGCGCATGTTTTGATTACTCTCTATTCATTTGAAAGTTGACCAAACTGCACTGTAGTTTCATTGATGACAGAAATAAAGACAGGGGCTTTACTACACCCTAACATAGCCATAGACCCACCATGCTATCACTAATACTATAGTGAACAGTAGCTACATGGTTACTGGTGTGGGCCGCCAGACTGCAGATTGCAGCAGGCGGTGCAAAGTTTCCGTAACTCCGCGCTCTGAAACGTAAACCGATCGATACCAATTCCATTTCCCACTGTCTACAATAAAATCAAATGTCAACACCGTGTTTGTAGAGTTGGGCTGAGAATAGACTGTACAGATTACTGGCGTTACAAAAAGGTGGCATAATTGACCACTTTGCAGGCCGGATTGCCAGGGTAGCGGGCCCGACGTCCGCGCATCACGCACGGGGGACATGACCACCTGTTCCCCCCGTTCACCCCCTGTGTACAGATTGGGCCTTGCACATGTTTTCCTCTACTTCAAATATTATCGTACCGCGGATAAATTCTAGTCATGGTTGTTTATCCCACAGGATTTTTGTCCACCGTGGTGACCCAAGTATGGGACAATATTGCTATCTTATCGATCAGCCCTTTTATTAACCCCGCAGAGTCACTTTTGTGTCAACTGTGGTGCGGAGAAAAATGCGCCAAAGACGCACACACAGGTGCAAAAAGCTGGGAAAACAGCCTGGGGTCATTCAAATGTGCAAAACACCCAGCACACAAACTTTGTAACCGTTATCAAAACGCTGTCACTGGTAGCTAGGCGTTCGACCAGATTGAATGGACAGTATTGCGTCACTCTCTAAAAGGCGGGGAACAGAATAAAATGCCAGCTAGTTTTGTATTTCCTTCAGGTTTGAACCATGGAAGTTCTCATTTCTAGTCCGTGTCCTTCCCAAGGTCTGTTGGTAAATTGGCAGTCTTACGATATGACAAGTCGCCCTACATAATAACAGACTCATTCCGAGTTGAGCATAGTACCATGGCTGTGGTATCGGCAGATTGGCCTAATGGCGATTTAATACAGTGGTGGAATAGTGAGGTCTGACTCATGGCACCCAGAGACAGCTATCCCACCTAGTAACACAAATATTCACAAATAAAGACCCCTGGCTAGATAGCTTAAGGCCTGGCTGGTCAAAAATCGCTGTCTAAATCTCATAAAGAACGTCCCCGCCTCACACCACGTCTTAATCTTTGATAGATTGATAGAACATTTTTCACGACTCTATTCATACAAGGCATGGCGTTTGTAGTAAGGAAATCCAAGAGTTCCTTCTGTCAAAGCGTACAGAAGTCGAATGACCAAATATTCTGCTAGTTGTGAATAGGAGGAGGTGCATACGACGTTATGTTACAGATTCGACTGGCTAGAAACAGTTTCCTAACCAGGTTAGCGTTCCCCTACCCCAAAGATGCTCTGTCCACGTGTGGACAACACAACAAACTCGGTGGGAAATCTCTACTTCAGTGGGCACTTTAGAGTCAAGATGGCGGAGCCGAAAGCTTGGAAGTGTTCTCCATGTGCAATCACAAGAAGGCAAATTAGAACAACCATAGATCTGTGGAAGTTTGTTGCCGTTTTTGCCATAGCATCGCCCCAAAACAGACCTCAACGAGGACAGGGTCTGGCAAATCCTTTGTTCGTTTATTGCCCAAGAAAGTCTTCAAGATATCATGGGATACTTGTCCGAATCTCCTTTGACTGTGGTCTACTTTTCTAAGACATGATGGTGCCAACAAAGCTGTTAAAATGTTGAACTTAACATGTTCCTAAAGCATTGAAATGGGGTTATTAGGTGAACGTTATAACTTTCATGGCCATTGCTCCAATGAACTCTCACTTCTTGTTCCGCCATTTAGAGCTTTTCGGTGTTCCACAAAGTTCTCTGCTAGCTCACATCATTACACTGTCCAAATATCAGGTTCTAAGTCTTTCTACACTAGCAACGGAAGGAAAATTATGGAACTCTCTCCCTGACAAAAAAAATTCCTACACGATATTTATGGTCAGATTGTGCCTTCGACGTAGCAGCCAACCAGCCGTCTTAATTAATTTGTTAATGTTGCATACATTGTGTATGTGTTACTATAATCACATCGTATCTTCCTTTAACGGTTTTCACTTTTATTCTACTTTTCAGTCCAAATTAAATCAAATCCAATCAAATCAAACATGATTCTTGAACGTAGTGGAACACGCTGAAAAGGTCTGTCTATGTCTCCAATCTTTAGATGTATTTCTTCCATATTGAGCAGTCTTCATGGCAGGAGACGACAACTATAATCAGTGACTGCAAATATGAGAAACAAACCACTTTGGCTTATCGTGCTGGGCGGGCTGCAACAGCGCACGTACCCATAACCAAGCCTCTTCAGCCATGTTTTCGCAGGGTTGTATCCCAATATTTGACATATGTTCCACTTATGGAATGTACACCGAACGAAATAATTTTACACACCGATCGGAAACGATTGAGTTTGCGGTTTGTCAGAGTAATCCTAAATGACTCCACATGAAGCCAAACCTTCTTCAGTCTGTTGTAAACTAGATTCAAACAACTTCGATTTACGCAAATACCTTGATTACACTAGTTTCCAATGAAATAGTAGATTCAAATTTACTATCCTGAGACGTTTGATGCAGTTAGTTTTTTAAAAACTTTCTGAACACTTTAAAGTGAAAGAAATCTGGCTCCACGTTATGGTTCACTTCACGTAAGCACTGGACTAGCTGTGTCCTGTTTCAGAAATCTGTGACCAGGTCCAATGAACACTAATAAACACCAATTGGGTTACTGAAACAACATAGTGGAACGCACGTATAGACACGTTCTGTTAATTTGATCATGAACACTTGGCCCAGATACTAAGACATCCCAATGACATACCATAACGTACTTGTCCAATGGTAAAACTTACTCCCTAGTAACTTCTTAATTTTGTGGTGTTTCCGAGTTTTTGAAAGTGATGATACAATCAAGTAGCTAGTTAGACTGAAGATTTTCTTTCTCTTTATTTGCAACCACAAACTGTACACCATTTAGTACTGTCACATGTGGTCCATAGCTTCTTATCCTTTGTTGTTAACAGAATAATCTTGTATGCATTGAGAATGATACATTCCTGTGTACAGCGACTCACTTCTCACTTCTGCATTCACTGTACTGAGCACAACACTATTTTCCTCTTTAGCAAGTATAGAGAGAAGGTATAGAGCACCATGTATTTTACCTTGGAAGAAGATCTTGGTGCGGAAGTAGGCTATGACCAGACGGAAGACTGTCTGTGAGTCCAGTTTCCTCTGCAGGGTAGCCCGGTCCACCGGTAACAGCGCCTCCATCGCCTTGATCTGCTCACGGTGCTTGTCTCGATACCGCTTCGACTTGAAGCTGGAACACAAAGACCAGCCTTCAGATATAGTCATTCCAACCTACTTAAGCTCAATCCCAACTTCATATCGAAAATGACATCTTCACAACTGACACTACCCAGGAAAAGACGGTATTTTGTGTTTTCAGTTTGTTGACCATGCGCATGTGTGTGTGTATCATACTATCAGGCTGCATAAAATTAATAGGAAAACTGGTTAGAATTTGGAATTGAATCTCGAACAAGACAGCATTAATTAGTGTATTTGGTTATGGAACATGCACAAGTTTAGAAGTTACGATGCCATCCAAAGTTAACTAAACCATATCAATGGAACGTGTATAAACGTTGCAAAGCCAAGGGGTGTGCCACGCCAATCGTCCACACGTCGAATGCGACATACACGTATAAGGCATTGGTACATGTTTATGTATAGCATCAATCTTCATTCATTATCAAATAAACCATTTGTTCATATATAAGGCCCGCGACTTGCTGAGCTGAGGTTAAATGATCAGTTATGGTCGCTGCACCATGTGCATGTACTACATGTAGTCAGCACTGCGCGCGTCCATGTTAAATGGTGAACGCCGCTGTTTATCTTTTGCCCGGTACAAATATTGCAAAGTTTGTCCGGAAGCCCGTACACACAGCACCAACCTCTCAACTCACCACCAGGCTCTGCCAACAAAATCTCATATGCGAAGACCTGGTGTCAACTACCTACTATGTATCTGATATGAAAACACTATATTACATAGAAAATCAAAACTACAGATTGTTAGATTGCTACGGAGAATATCTACGATTCCCTACAACAACTATGGCAAAATGGCACTGTGAAAACTAAACAATGCAGTGTTGTATACTGTATATATAGATACAGAAGTATGATCATACCAGTTCTTCATCACTCGGTACATCTTCCAAAAGCTTTAGGTCTCAATGTAAGAAGGAACTTTCACCGATGCTAACCTCGGATGGCACCTTTAGCCACAGTCAAAGGTACGGACTCTGGGTTAGTTTAGACTGGGGCTGTTTCTCTTATCATGCACGAATCGCATAAACAACTAACAAAACTTCAGCTGACTTCTCGCCTGCAGATGCTTCCGTGGCGACAACTGATAATCCTGACAGCAAACATGTTTGAACCGCCATGTCCAGATATTTACAAGTTTTCTCCGAGGAAATGCATAATCTCGGGCGAGCGTGTTGCTCTTCTACAAAGCAATTCCACAGAGCTGAACTGACTACCTCACAGACAGGACTGGTAACGTCCTTGTTGTCCCATTTTAATGGACACCACGACACTTTCTTTTCATTGTGATAAAGAGATTTTGAAGAGGCCGCGTCATACATGTATAACTAATAGTTACAGCCTCACCCAAGTTTCAAACAGCTGAGTTGATCTTAACATTTCAAACATGTGCGTGGTCTGTACTGTAGAAGCAGGTAAGAGTTAAGTAAGGGGGTCAGTAGGGCCGATATGAGACTGAACTATATATCAGTTTCTAAAGAGCACTCCTGATGGAACAGTGTTAAGGGTATACCCGTTTTCCTAGGTCGGAAATTATATTCCTGTAACATCACTTGTTGGAACTGCATGATGGCATTTTGATATAGCAGCAAATCATTCGGTTCGAGGACTAGGATGTGTCTAGGGTTCGTTGGTTGGGTTTTAAATGGGGAAAAATCCGGTGCTGTTTGAAGCAAAAATTATTTTATTGCACTGAAATATGACATCTGGTCCTACAGGATCAAAACCTTCTGTTGAACACTTCTTTCTAACTGGTCTTAGTCTTGTTGGCCACAGAAAGCTGTCGTTTGATCACCTCCGGAGAAAGAGATATCCGTCCCCGGGAAGGTATTGTTTTGATTTTCATATGTGTGTTCGCAGCTATAACTCACGAAGGGTTTGACGATATATGGTTAGTTGGGGTACAAATAATGCGCTTTTTTTATTCTATCTGTATCTTCAGGTATTGAAATAAATATTTCGACACCCCCGTGCTATATGTGGTGTGGTATCGTCTATCGTCAACGGCTGTTGTCCACTATGGGACAATAGCTATACCCTTTTACGAGTGTTTACGATGGTTTTTTTAAAGCCTGTATTGTGTATCATAATTGTGATGTCACCCATCTTTTAAGTTATGTAGCGTTACTGGTAACATTGCCGTTATTGTGATGTCTGATTTGTCAGCAGTCGTTGCGTTGTGATCATTATGCATTAGATACTTCCCGAAGGTTTGTAATCTCAGATTTCTTGTGTCAAGACTGTTATTGGTCAGTGCAGCTGGAAGTAGATAACGAATGCAATATAAGAAAGTAAAAATCCGTTAAAAAGAACCAGGGGCAAGCGATATATGATGACTAAATGGAAATACAAATATAAAACGCTTTGTCCTATATTGAAAAAAAACAATACATTTACTGCCGCAAAATCAAAAGGCTTTTGTGACGTTAAAGATAGTGCAATGAAGATGTTTGTACTGACTGAAAACTGTATCTACATTGTAACAGCGTCCTACCAGAAAACAAGTACAACTAGTTCTCCCCAACATTCTAAATCTACAACGGTTTCTCACTTCTCGTCATCTGAATTTATTCTATTATACTAGACATATGAATTTATATAGTTTAAGATTATTTGTTGAATATACTGGATGTACCAAGATTCACTATGTTTATTTGCTACATCTACATTTCTTAACTAACAAGTTTTCTCATTCTGCAAACTATGAAATATTTTTATTTGTACATTGTTGTGATGTTGAATGCACGAGTATGTAACAGTTTTGCCAATGTTTTCCTTGTATGAAGCCAGAAAATGTAAATACCAACGACCTACTCTCCAAGCAGAGTTTGGGTTTTGGGCTTATTTTTGGCGTGTTTTTAGGCTTTTTTATCGGGCTTTCTTTTTTCACTGAAATTTTTGCCCCGCCCCGGGGTGAGTGCCGGCTGAGGTTGGGTTGGGTAGAAACAAAATTTCAGTGAAAAAAGAAAGCCCGATAAAAAAGCCTAAAAACACGCCAAAAATAAGCCCAAAACCCAAACCTCTGCTTGGAGAGTACCAACGACCCTCATTACCAACTATGACATTAGATTTGTGAATTTTGATTTTGAATGATGTTCGTTCTGTATGTAGATAGCTGACATCATTTGTAATCTGTTAAATCGATTGCATTGTATTTTTAAGTTGTAGCGCAAAGTGTGATGCAGGGCGGTTATCATGGTCATTTAGCGTTTGATCCGATCTGTTCATGAAAATATATCATAGACTCATTTTCCATAAACTATGAGAAACAATACTTGGTAGACTTTTTAGATATTATAAGATTAGTTGTGTAACTGTGCCAAATTTCGTTCCTGTCAGTTTATGAGTAAACAAAAAACATTCAACTGATACAACCGGGTCTAGCTGAGCACTGCATGATGACCGCTCTACATTCAACTAGCTTATTCCTTATTTTACATTAATACATGTTATTGAAGATAAACTGACTGAAATTCAGAGATTGAAAAATAAGCATGTGTCTTACAGATATATGTATACATGTGAAATTTTAGCTTCCTCCGGATCCCCCGACTGGCAGACTCACTGAATCTTTATTGAGCTGTTTCGTACCTGCATCCAAGGCTCAAACCAACTCACAGCCAGCTATGGGCAGTACTAGTAACTAAAGCTTAAGTGTATACTTTCTGTGCTGTGTGATATGAAACATCTCCTCATAAAATCATGGTTATTCAGCGAAAGGGAACCACCAAATCTATAACAATCTGGTGGTTTCTACACAACCAGTGCAAGTAAGGGGTTGTGGCAAGGATTTCACGCCTAATCCTTCCTATTTGTATCTTATTTACGGAGAATTTGTTTCTTATAGGTAATGTATGGAGTTTTTCTTGTAATCTTAAACCTCGAGTCTTTGTATGTTGCCAAATACTGTATAAAACTACAAATTAGTACATGTGGGTACACTCTGTAATCCATACATAGTAGTAAATCCACAGGTCATGCGTCGGCTGCACCGGCTGTGAGGTTTATGCATGAAAACATTTTACCTGATCTTACAATGTCAATCAACTTATATATTAGGATTCAACTTCTCTAATTTTCGTATAAGAACAGACTAATATCATCCTATATAACATTACACATGTGTGTAGGGATATATCTGAAAAGGACGCACTTAAAGAGAAACATGACCCGACACCGTATGGTGGTATTGAGTAATTCTAAGTTCACCAACATCTATTCTTACAAATTACCATTCATGAATTCCTAAAATGTGTCTTTCTTAATTTGCATGGAAAGGCCTAAACACGACATTAGACTTATGCAATATTAGACTCCGAGTCTAGTGTATAGTTTAACCTCTAGATGCAGCAAAAATACTTCTTATGTCTTAATTTACTAATCAATATGTAGTGTTTTGATTCACACTGGTCACTTGTCACCTTGTAACTTGGGAGCAAAAAAAGCTTCGTCAAATAACTGCTATGTCATTTTAGTACTCATAACATGTTAAACACTGTCTGGATTTCAATAAATAGATACTAATGGGACAGGTACACAAACAAGCGTATATGATAAGCAGAGGTACAGGTCACCCCACTCACCTCGGGTCCACCTTAGCTTTCTGTTGCGGTGTTGATCTACTGCAGAACGCTACATGTCCTTTCCTGTGGTCGCCACCTTCCATCTTGAGTCTTCACTCCTCTAGCCTATTCGTGATATCACGTAACGACCTCACATTCGTATTGTTATAGTGGATTTCTGAACAGAGAGCCAGCAAAACAACGGCTCAAAATTTAACCCCGGCACGCACGTGTTCAGACGGTTTCTTCAAAACGTCTTCTGAATTTTCCTTCCTTTATCGAGATGTCAGCAAGACGCTCCAACCACAAGATGATAGTCTTACGTCCACAGAGGTGGAGTAATTGCGGAGAAGTAGCGGCGTGTCTCGACCAATGAGTTGGAGTGCTCTGACAGTAAGTGACCTGCAAACGACGAGTGACCTTTGAGGCTATTCAGGAGGGTTCCCGGCTCTCTGTTGTGGTAGTATCTATTCGGGGACAGGGGCTGCAATGTTGGTTTAGTCCGGGCCTGCTCGAAATGGTTTTATAATTACTGACGTTTCTTGACAGATTAGAACAAAGCCTTGTGGATACGCCTAGAAAAGCAGTTACGAATAATTCATTTCACGTATTCGCGATGCATACTGCAAATTGTTCACCACGAAAAGTTACTTTTTTGCAGGTGCTACACCCTGCAAACATTTCCACCACTTTTAGAATTGCATTTTGTGTCTTCTATTCCATTTGTACATCAGGATTTTGAGCGCAAAGTGTTTGCTGTACCCCAAAACGACTCCCGGTTGTGGCTCCGCCTCTGTTGAGGGAGGGCGACGCTCGCGCACTTCGCCGAATCAATGACGCGGGAGTGTTTATCGCATGGCCCGTTGCCGCGACCCGTCGCCTGGGAGTGTTTGCTTAACACATGTACTCTTCAGCAGAGAGTTGATTCTGCTCAACGAGGTCTAAAGTACACGGAAAAAAAGAGATAGAAATGGGGCAAAATCATCCCGCTTTGACCAAGACACAATTCGTTAGTGATCTCGTACATCCGGTACTTATCCACTCACACCATTTCTTGTCGGTTTCCAAATACATGTATCAAACTCGACTGCCCATATCAAAGAATTACTAGTCTGGTGTGAAAATGGTATATCAAGCATATGCTGTTCGCCTATTACAAGAATGACGTTCTAGTTAAAGTCGCCAGACTGGACATTCTAGAGGAAGAGAGTGTTTGCTTCCATCGTGTCCCCTTCAGTCAAGAGCCTGTCCTTCTCAACAAGTCTCTACAGGTAAACAGAGTTCTAGGCCGCCGACTCGGAACAGTAGAGAGACTGGCAACATGAAGGGTCTTTCTGTTTCCTCAAAACAGTCGTCTGATGCCCCGTCACTCAGGGAAAGTCTCCGGCGAGAAGTGTTCTATCCTGGCCTTAAAGATGGTTAAACGGAGAGTCCAATTATGGCTATAAAATGTGACGGTAGAAGGTGACGATTACCTTAAGTCAAGACTAACAAACTGGATATCAAATTCCAAATCTTGTTTTCAAAGTGCCCTCCTTTCGTCGTCTGCTTAAACCAAGTCGTTGCGCGAAACAAACCAAGTTGAATCGTTTGTTTCAAGTGCAGAAAAAAACACAGATAGCAGCAGATTACAACATATATCATGCGGGTTTGTAAAGAGAGACTAGCTCCTGGCCTGTGTAAAAAAGTGACCTGTGTTGGTGGATATGCTCTCGGCATCTCTTGATCTCTCACTGTCAGTCATCACCGCTAGCTCCATCAATAGATTATAGACAGGTTTGCGCAAGTGGCCAACTTTCATTATATGTCTCTACATCCAAGTATTGCTCTATCCAGATCTTACGCAGACTCTCAATGCTTTGTGGTTTTGTTCAATC
Source organism: Branchiostoma floridae x Branchiostoma japonicum (assembly GCA_013266295.2). Taxonomy (NCBI): domain Eukaryota; kingdom Metazoa; phylum Chordata; class Leptocardii; order Amphioxiformes; family Branchiostomatidae; genus Branchiostoma; species Branchiostoma floridae x Branchiostoma japonicum. Next base: position 19,748,307 of record CM023824.1, on the reverse strand, counting down.
AATTCAATTAATCATACAACATGTAAGACTTGTTGACATGTAAAAACCTATAGGCCAGCTGACTAGTCTGGCAGATGACCGCCAGGGATGGAAAACTCTTGTTGAAAGCAACATTGCCCCGACGGCTGTGACATGACAGCTATGGGACTGGTGAGGTGAGTGAGGTGAGATGTAAGACTTGTTAGTATGATATAAAGGTTTATAATTTCGTAAAAGGAAGATAACTTTTTCTTCATACCCTTCTAGTACTTAATGAAAATAACTGTAACATGGTAATTTACTAAGATGACTTTTACATTATATCTCATATAACTTACCGTTAAACTCTCCTGGGCAGCCTCATTAATCAATCATAAGTCGAGTTTTAAAACAGCTTTCTTCGTTACTAAACCTCTTGGTTATATGACAAAAGAGGGAATGATAGAAGGACAAAAAGCATACTTCCTAGTCGCCTTTCCCTCGAAAGTTTTCTTTTATATTACGAACGATGTTGCAATTGGACATTGGGAATATCTTGCTATCTTATCTAACATGGTGAAACGCCTTACATTTTTACAACGATGCATTGTTGTCCATGTTTGCCCTTAATTATCATTACCTTACAGAATAACATGAAATAATCGTGTTCTATGAAAATACATCTCTTGATAGCCTGTTTCCAAAGCGCCGGTCAATTTCTCTGTGGGACGGCTACACCTGTTGACTGTTGCTCCATTTTTCCTCGTGCAAACACAAACTTGTAGGGGCCATGTTGCTCCGTATTTGGACGCTAAACATGTCCATCAAATGTCGAAAAACCGAGGCCCCCACTGGCGCGCTTTGCTATGATCTGCCGCTAATGGATCCCCCGCTTTTTCTGGCATTCCGGCGTTTCTAAAG